>CP136898.1:2490500-3734500 GCA_034359265.1 Canna indica | reverse complement strand
CACTCCTCATTGTATGTCAAAAGTTTATCAGGATATTTGCATAAACTCTCAAGATTTACAATTAGTTCAGCAGCAGCTGTCATCGAGTCCTGGCGCATTAACATTGGAACGGTGCCTGCGTGTCCCTGAGAACCACTAACTTTCACCTGAAAAGTAGTTGAAGCAAAAGTTAATTGGAAAATTCTTTGAAGAAGGAACAGCTTCAATTTTATAAATCCTCTCTAGTAGGATATATTAAAGGAAGCAAGATGGTGTTACATGCAGTGTCCTCAAATTTTGCGGAATATTTTTTGTTCTTATCTAAATTAAAACTGACTGTTTGAGAACAAGGAGCGCAATCAAGGCTTTCGACTTGGAGAGTAAATGTCAAACTTGTAGGTTGCAAGTTCCATGCATAAAAATTACAATGATCCCTATGGTTTAAGTGAGCAGAAAATAGTAAATGACAAGCCAATCATAAAGATAGTCTTAATCTATCCATGAAATATTAGAAAAACCAGTAGGTTAGTTTGGGAACTATGGACCATATAGTCTCAGTATGGCGAGTTGCATATTCTAATCACAAAACAGAGATACCCATTTAAAAGCATTTGGGGCTTTATTCAAATATTATGATCCTCTCCTTGGTTTGAAGATATGAACTCAGCACCATATGCTTGAATAAATTTTATATTCACCTGTTTGTTATTCCCCTGAATTGAGTAATAAATGATCCTTTCAAACAATCATTATTAGTATTCTCGTTTTTGTAATCTCGTATTCGGTCGTGATAGAAACATTCAAGACTTTCCTTGTGAGGGAAACAAATTTAGTATTTCCCACCCACAACCAGAACAGTATGTTTAGGTATATAACACATACCTTCAACCTTGTCTGCCCAGCAATTCCTTGGACGATGCCAAGAGGATAGCCAAGAGATTCCAGTACTGGACCTTGTTCGATATGCACCTATTTCATTAAAGTCAAAATACAATTAGTAGTTTTTACATAGCACCATAACCCGTGTATACATCTATTGATTATATAAAAGGAGACAAGAATATGCAGTGAGATTGTACCTCAATATACCCCCACACAGATTCTGGGTCATACTTGACCTGAAGAACACTGGCATCATTGCCTTCAAAAGAACTCTCTTTCAGTACATCTTGAATTGTAACACCACTAGATGATTTGCATGAATTAGAAAAGTGAGTAAACCAAGGACATTAGTTAGGACTTAGGATAAATGACAAAGTAAAGTAGAGATAATAACTTTTTATCAGATGTTCTCAATGCCGATGCAGGTAGTTGACCAGCAATAGCAGCACTGCCTAGAAAGGTAGACTGGAAACGAACGCCCTCCTCATCACTAAATGCAATGACCTGAAATTTAAAGCCAAATAAATGGATTAAGCTAATTTTGATGCACGTCCTATGCCCATGGAACCAGAAACAAACAATGGTAAATGTGGCCTTGTTTGAATACTAACAAGGAAGAAAAGAATCAACAATATCGACAGACTAAAGAGATAACGTCAAATGCATCCAATGAGCAATATTATTAGTGTTAACTCAAGATTTGTAAAGATGACCGGCAAAGAGATCTCCAAGACTTGAGCAGTAAACTCATTGAGAAACTCTAATCTATTAACTACCATAAACAAATGATTTCTGAAGTTGGAGCAGCAAATTCTCTTGGGTATTTTTTCCGTATTTTACAGGTTCAGAACATCTCATAGAACAACTCTTTAAGCATAAAGCTGTGTGAAGATCCAGATAAATAAGAAGATTTTTGCACATATAACTAGAAATGCATACAACTAGATACTTAATGATATCACTATAAGGAAAGCAAATAAGTGCAGTTAAATGTCAATTATCTTTTATCCAGAAGGTGAAATTTGAATTTTCCTACAAGTTCAGCCATAACATGGTTAAGAAAAGTCTGAGAATCTAAGAGCTATTCATGAAATTTTTGTAGGTTGTGCTTGAACATTCAATAGATTAAATTCAAATGTATCATCCAGATCTCGCCATCATATAATGCTGCCGAACAACAGCTACTAAAATTTCACTGACCTCAACTGGCCTACTGAGTTTGTGTAATTTCCCGTTAATCTTTAAGGCTTTCAAAGCAGATATAGCACATATAATCCCCAATGTTCCATCAAACTTCCCAGCATCAACAACAGTATCCTGTTCAGACCAACCTGATAAGCACAAGGACCTTATCTGCAAAAACTCAAATGTACAGATGGAGATCTTCATGAATTATTACAAAGTGAGATCCAATTAACAAAGCCTCGGCGGTTGTGTTAATGCCCTCAATTCGGCCGTGCACATTTCCCATTTGATCCACCCACCTAAATGTCAAAACCATACATGTCATTTTCACAGGTCTGTAAAAACATATTATATGTTGCAGAAAGATTAAAAAAAAACGTACGTTCTCAACCCTGCATCCTGCATCCATTTAATGATAAGTACTGAAGCTCTTCTTGATGCTGGACTCAGGAATGTCCTCTCAATATATCCATCAGCATCAGATATCTGCTCAACAGAATCAAATGTCGGCGTCAAAAGGAAAAGATCTTTTTTAAGATTTGATTTTAAAATCAACTCACATAGCCAAACCATCAAAGTCAGTTGCTCTACTGAAAAATATAGGTAAAATTAGGCAACAGACCGCAGCATAATTAGCACAAGAACGGCATTAATTTTGATTCCACAATACATTTGGACACAAGCATTTTGGATGAGAGACGAGATAAATTAAAAAATTCATCTTTTTCCAGCAGGATATGGTGCAATTTTTTAAATAAAAAATGTTATAACTAATTGTTATCAGTACTCATTCAGTGCCAATAAAATAGATCCATTTAGAAATCTGTCTTTATGTAGAGCGAGAAAAAAAGATTTGCAAATGAAACTTGTTCTAATTTCATCAAAACAGGAACTTGAAAAAGTTTTCACCAAAACCGGAACCAACTTTTTAGGGTACATTGAATAGTTGATTCCGGTTTTGGTGAAAACTTTTTCAAGTTCCTATTTTGTCATTTGCTACAAAAAAATGAATAACAAGCGTATCCATACATATCAATCTTCTGAGAACCTAGTAGAAGAGTAAAAGGATGATCTTTGCGATCTCAAAGAATCTAAAACTGAGATTACTTAACATCTCGTATACACTTATATCATTTAAAGTAGTTTCTTCGACGAATCTGAACAGAACAACATCAGATACCCTAAATAACAGAAACAAGAAAAGCAATTTCGCCGCACCTTTGCTAGCTGATCGAGCCTCTCCACCGCTTCGTCTCTGAGAATCTCCGTAAGCCACTCATTCCCTCCATCTCCAATGCTCTGCTCCTCCAGACCTTCTAAACTCCCTAAAAAAAAACAGCAGAAAAATCAATCAAAATCACGAAAAAATTAATTGTCAACAAAATAAAATCGCCGAACAAAGCATTCGATTACCGGCGACGATAACAAGCATGAGAGCAATCACGAGAAAGGAAATCGGAACATTTTTGCCAGCAGCAGGGTAAAAGGGCGAGCTTTTTCCGGAAAAGAGAGCCATCCCGGCCAACTCGTTCCGCACCAAAGCCGTTCGCTCGCAGTGCTCTTCGCCTTACGCAGGCAGTAATATAAACCAAGCATTATCGTGCACAGTAATCCTGCGGACCAGCTTAACGCTGGAACACGCACGGACGCACCCGGCACCCTACTTTACATAGAATCCCCGCCGTCCGATTGTTCTCGCGAGACACAGAACACTTCCGTAATGCATAAAACCTCCGTCTTAAGGACGGGTGCCGAAATCGTGCGTGAAAAATATGTTATGCGGGCATGCGATGACCGTGGGATCAGACACCTAGTAATCGACGAGCGTACGATGCGGTGGATCCGCACAGCGGACGCGTGTTTAATTATTTGAGAGGACGATGGTGCTGGAATCCAGCGAGAGAGAGCAACAGTAGATGTACTTGAAATCACGCGACCCGCGAGATGTACCCGCTTGGGCGAGAGTAGCGAGGGACTCGTGTCGGATGGGACGTTCGTGGAGGGTGAGGTCAGCAGTTGCGTCGTGGTGTGGATGTCGATTGGGTTTGGGACTTTGGGTGGGTGGTGAGAACCGAAGCACTTGTGGGAGGAATAGGCATGAGATAGGCTTTGCGGTGAGAAGATTCACGTGACGGAGTCGGCTGCTTCGGAATCTTTGGACGCGCCTTAATTAATTAATCAATCTATTTATCTATTTATATTTTCTCCTGTTATTGGGAAAAAAAATGATTGGGTGCAGGGAGTTTATTTTTCTCATAATTATTTGACTTATTATTTCATGCAGCCGCCGCAAAGAGAAGAAGAAACATGGCTCTCCAAAGACGAATACGACCTGTGCAGCGTCATGTTCTGGCAGCAACTAGGATTATTATTAATTGATATATAAATGACGAAATATAAAATAAAAAAGATTTGTTTTATGTTTATGGTATAAAAAGTTGATGCGGGAGTGTGCTGAGACGTGACATGCATGCATGGACGCCAACGTAGTCCTAATTGCATGCTCGGTGCGGTGCGGGAAGCATCTTTTTGTTGGCAGGACGAAGAAGATTCTGCAAATTAGAGTAGGAGTAAAAGGTGCAATATTTTAAATATATTATTAATCAAATAAAATTTTGATAAAATTTAAAATGCATATAAAATTATTATAATCTATGCTCATTTCTTTACAATTATCAAATTCTGAATATCAAGTATCTTTTTCATTTTTTTCATCGATATTAATTATTAGCTATCCAAAAAAGTTTTTTTTATTCAAACGAGTCAAATTCATTTATTTTCTAATTAGAAAATATCATCTCCATGGTAAATTCAAGATGATAATTCAAATCGATCAACCACGATTGACTGGTTAACCAAATCATAAAATTCGGTTTTGGATAATGAATTTACGATTTGATTTTTGATTTCGAATAGTAAAAATAAAAAATCGTTTAAAATCGATTCAATTTCGATTATCGGGCCACGGTTAATCGATAATAAAAAATGATTATATATTCGGCTTCGGTCATCTATTTTTTACGGTTAACTGATATCTGAAATCGATTTTATTATTAATCTTTGAATCGATTATACGTTTACTATCGGTTTTTTACGATTAATCGGTATTCGAAATTGATTTTGCTATTAATATTTGAATTGATTATCCATTTACTACCGATTAACCGTTTGTAACAACTATGTCATATATTTTTAGGGGTGAGCAAAATTTATCGATTAATCGAATTAACTGATTAACCAATTAAATCGAAATTGAATTAATGGAACCGACATTTTAAATTATTTTTTGGTTCAGTTAATCCAATTTTTTTAAGATTTCGGTTTTCGATTCGATAAATTAATCGACGATTCAGTTAATTTATCGAATTAATCGAATATATATAATAAAATTTATATCACATAATATTGTTCGCTTGAGTTGTTAATAAGAAGTTTTGTGCTCTAGTTTACTAAGATAGTTTGAGTGATAAAAATAATCATAATTGGGTTGGGAAGCATGGGTTCGAGTCTTGGCGGTTATAATATATATATATATATATATATATATATATATATATATATATATATATATATATATGATAAATTTGATAAATTAATTGAACCAAATTAAAAAATTCGGTTAACTGAACCGAATTAACAGAATTTTTACAGTTCGGTAAACGGTTAATAGTTTTTTTTTTGTTTCAATTCGATTAACCGATGATTCGATTCAATTTGATTATTAACCGAACTGAACCGTTGCTCACCCTTGTATGTTTCTACTAATAACATATACATATAAACTCATTATATTACATGTTATATATTCATTGTATTATATATTTGGGGGTGTCATCGAACACCCCAATGTTACTTGTGGCTTCGCCACTAGGAGTTAGTTGTCGACTTTGCTTGATTACGAGTTATATACCTCGGTCATAATTAGACATGGTCATGCATGGGTCGGGTCTGGCCGGCTAGGCTCGAGCCGAGCTCAATATGGGTCGAGTTTTATAAAATGAAGCCTAAGTTCGAATTTCAAAATGTGTTCATCTATCTAGGATCGACCATTGAAGTTTAATCAAAACCCGAGCTCGGCCCAGCCTGGAGCCACGTTTTAAACTACTACATAATTCTCAATAAAAGATCTCTGGCGAAGGTTCAAGTCTTGACCTTATTCTTTTAAACTACTACATAATTTTTCAATTAATTATATTATACTAATATTCGGGTTGGGTCGGCTACGTGATAAAGGATGCATGTTCAGGGCTGTCCCAAAAAAGGCTTGGGTATCTCCCAAGTTCTGGCAGGGTCAGGTAAATATTGAAAATCTCCTATCAAAGTCCGAATAAAAAAAGCAAGTGGGCCGGTACTCGATTTCTTGGTAAGGTCTTGTCGTATGCACGATGAATTTTTCTACTGCTTGAGCTAATTTTGGGATACAAGTCGTATTTTGATAATTTTATTTAGACTAACTTCACTTTAATCTCTACTATTTATATGGATACTTATTTTAAGTCGTAATTTATTTTTTAAAAAAAAATCTTATTTTCACTTATAAGTTTATTTTTTAATTTCACGTTACTTCATAATTCTCTTTTAAAAATCTATTTTATTTCATCAAATTTATTTTAATTTTCATTTTAGTTCATATAATTTAAAAATTATTATTTTTGGTCTCTTAAATTAATTTGTTTTATTATTACTCAAAAGTCATTAACTAGAAAATAGTTCGTATTTGTATGTCAGCGATAATAATTATATTTTTCTTTCTTAAGCATATTATTTGTGATTAAACCTCAAAAATAGTGGAAAATAGTTACATATATTGTGCATAAATTGATGAAACATTGATTTTAATTGATTGATGAAATAATATACATTTTTATTTAATAAATCATATTAAATTTTCTTTTCAAATTATAAGAACTAAAGTAAGCATTAAAATAACAAAATAACGTAGATGTTGAACTATGTGAATATGTGATAATGTAACGTATTTTAATTGTTTTAATTTTCATTCGGTTTTATACTTCATAACATTAATTAAAATTTCCACTTATTTTACTTTATATTAATATGACCTTATGTATATAATATTTTTATTTCTAAAAGTAATTCTAATTGTGTAAATTAAACATAAAAAGATATTTCACTGCTCTGTTTTATTAATATAATATAGTTTTTAGGTGAATTTATGTATATAATATTTGTAGATTGTGATAGTACAAATATTCCTTTTACTCTGAAATCAAACGGCATTATAATATTAGAAGTTTTTTATTCGAAAAATAAGTCTTTTTATTAATTGCTACAAATAAAAATGTATACTCTTATTATTGTCATAGTACAAATATTATTGAATAAATTAATTGTCCAATCTATGCTAATTAATTATATTTCCAACGTTAATAGTCCAGCTGATAAATTAAACGGTAACGATCGATCATATTACGCACATTAAAGTTTAGGGGACGCATAATTATCAATTGACCCAAATTTATGAGACTACGTACAAATAGACGCACCGAAGTGGAATGTGCTAGAAGATGAGACCAAATAGTTTATGTAGTGGAAAGATAGCGTAGGATTGCAAGAAGTGCTTTGTTTATGGCGTGAAATAATACACACGTAAGGACATGATGTCGACGTGTCTTTGTCGCTAATTATTTATTTTTGTTCCTTCATTGGCAGATTAATTATTAATTCGCTAGGTAAGCTAGATTAGTGCCAAATTAACAGCCCGACATGGTCACGTGAGCTCCGACAGATCGGAGGCCATCGCGGAAGGTTTTCTCTTTTTGGATAAGACTAATTCTATGACCGGTTTGACTGAGAACCGATTCTCAATTGGACCCGGTTCAATTGCAACATGCAACAAATTGATTTGAGTCGATGAAACAATTAATTAATTCTCTTTACAAAAGCACAGACACAGCCAAGCCCATGAATAGAATTCATTAAGCCCATGGACTTTTACACTCGGGTTGGCCCATTAATGTTAATTTCATGTCAATTCCCGAAATGATACAAACCCTAAATAAGATGCCCTTGAGTAAAAATTGCCATTTGGAATTCACTTATGTCTAAAATTAAAAGAAAATTCATTAAATGTTATTATACATTTTTAAAATTAAATTAAAAGAAAAAAATCATTGTTTCTTTTTTGCAAAAAAAGAGAGATATATATATATATATACCAGCACCTTCAAATCTCAAACTCTTTCCGGTCTCAAGTTAGATTTGTTGTCCAATTGATAATTTTATTTGTTGTTCACCAAATTAATTGTAATTTCACGTGAACCAATTTTTGTAATATTCTGTTGGTATCTTGAATCAAATTTCTAATTCGCCATGGCATCAGGACCTCATCGTTTATTCCACCCACTATTTGTTTGCAATCAAATTTAAAAATGACTATGTCCATCTTTTTAGATTTCGAAAAAGACATAAAGAAAAACAACAGCACCTTCCAGTTAAAAAATGAGTGCTCGCGTAAATGCATTCACTAGTGTTAGATCCAATAATTATATATTACCAGCACCACCTTCCATCTTGTGTACAGAAGCATCACTATTAATTTTAAACCAATTTAACGGAGGGGGTGACTAAACAAAAAAATTGAATGAGTACGGAGTATTGTCCTCACAAATGGTATGCTTTATATATTGACACGTAAATGCCAGAATTCTATTCATGTAATTGGATATAGTATGTAGTCGATCATCACTATACAAAATATAACTTCTAAAATAGCATAAAAATAGTAGTGTTAGCATCCATGACTCTAAAATTCCAACAATTATTTAAATGCTGAGAAAAAAAAAAAGAGTTAAGATTCGAATGATATATTTACTTAATTGAATATGATAAAATTAAATTGTATAATAAATGAGAAAGGAAGGATTTGATATGAATTATTTAAATTCGGTGTACACCGTAGGGGCGTGCATAGGTACCGGATAGATTCGGAACCGGTTGGAACCAACCTGATTGGATAGGTTCCGGGTAGACCTGAATTAAATTCGAATATAGTTCGGGATAAAAATTTAGGAATCGGTTAAAACCTGTTTCGATTCCGAATCCAACACATTGGATACCCAGAATCGATACCCGGAATCTGTACTATGAAACTTGTTCATTTACAGATTTCAAGGTACAGATTCCAGAACATGGTCCAACAAGATACCATATTGGAATTTGTACATTTACAGTTTCAGAACATGGCCCAACAGGGTACCCTGTTGAAACCTGTATATGAACAGGTTCCAACAGGGTACTCGAAATCGACGGAAGTTGTGGTTCCGAATAGGGCCCGATTCCAAAACTTAGGAACCGATCTTATACAAGGTAGGGTCCGAGTATCATAAAAAATACAAGGTACTCGGATCTGCTCACCCCTAGTACATCGGATATAATATTAATTTTATATTAATTTATTTTTATTTTTATTTTTAATTTATATATTAAATAAAAAATAAATATTAATTTAATTTTTTTATCATATTCTTTCTTATTGTATGGAGTAAATATGCACCAGAGAGCACCACTCGTCCTTGTTGGAGAAATCCAAATTCAATTTTTGGCACGTGAAACCAAGGTTGAGAAGAAAATAAGCATTCAAGAAAAAAAAATGATTGTTACTAGCTTTGAATTACGGGCATTGTTGTGACATGAAAGGATTGGATCCGGTTAGCGGGGGTTGCCCCTATCATTTAATTTTTTAATGTTTATAGATGGAAGATAAAAATGCCCCTTCATATAATATATATTTTTTCTAAAATAATTTTTTTTTGTATTACCATTATTTTTTAAATAATTAAAAAATAATAACTAAAATTACCCAACCCAATATGTAATTATTTATCCTTATTTTTCATTCATTTTCTCTCATTTGACATTGTTTAAGTTATCTTTTCCTCCCCTTTGCACCTTGGTCCCACTCATATATTATTGCAGCCTTGCACATGACCACAATCTCGTGCCTCGACCCTATATCGTGCATAGCTCTTATCGTGCAACGTAACTTGCCAATCTTCAGCCCATAATTGTTAAAAAAAATACAAATGATAATGAAATTATTATGCAATATTATTGATGTAAAAAAAATCGTCGAAAAGAATTATTATTATTTTAAATTTAAGACTTTAAGTTATATTTTATACTCATGAAATATATATATATATAAATATAATATTTATTATTTTTACATGATATAATATATTTATTTGTGGCAATTATAATGTTATTGAGCGATTTGTCTGCTTTGACTCTGCCACTAATTACAGGTATTACTTGCAAAATTTGTATTTTGCACGCGCATGAATACTAATTAGTGTAAATAGCAGTTGGGTAATAATTAAAATTTCAGGGAAAAAACTAATTAGTCTAAATTAATTAGGACAAAGGAATAAAGAAAAAATCCTTTCAACAACACAAAAGGATAATAAAATTAAAGGGAAGGGGAAAAAAAGCCTCTGCATGCCCTCCATGTTTCCCACTGGAGAAGCATCAGCGAGAGACCATCACCTGTTCCCAGTACTAATCTGTCAGCTGATAGTAGTTGCAAAGCTGAAGACATTGAGTGATGGTCAACTCAAAATGTCTCAGAAGTTCATGTGAATTCTCCCCCCCCCCCCCAGCTCAAGCTCAACCGGTCAGATCATCGACTCGACGGCTACAGCGTGCTCTGTCCGGGCATCGAATCGGCCGTTGGATCACAATTCCCAATCCGATTGGTCCAACTCGGCCGATTCAGTCCGAGAACTGCAGCGAGTGGGGTTGGAGTAAGGGGCAACATGTGACTCTACTGAGTCCGGTGGGGCTGAGAGCAACAGTTATAGGAGAGGGTCTAAGAAGAGCGGGCATGGCTGGAAGATGTTTTTGGCAAGCAGTAGGTGTTGTTTCCCGGGAATGTTAGATACTCTCTCACTTCTGCAACTCACTGTGACTCATCATGCAAATGCTTCTCTCTGTGGAAACAGGGATTTCACTATGCAACTCTCTGCCTCATGCAGCTTCTGCTTCAAGCTAGTAGCAGAAAACAATTGCATTGCCTACAGACTACAGTTTCACTTCCATCATCATCATCAAACTGATCTCTTTCAGCCAGAAATTTCCATCATCATACCTCAAATAGCAGTCAATTTCCATCATCATACTTCAAATAGCAGTCAAAGGTGAATTTTAGACTTTGTTTAAGCAGGCACCAACTAATCCAGTTCAGAGATGCTACTCACATCAGTGTTTTGACAACTGACATAGAAAAGCTGCACTCTGAGCAGCTAAAAAAGGAGTACTATTTTACTTTCTAATTAAGAAAAGGTGTGACCTAAGAGTGTTTTTTTTTTCAATTCTTGATATATATAAATATAAATCACATAATAAAGGTTCTGAGACTGAGTTGATCATCACTTTAAATTCTGTAAAACAAATCTGAAGAAGAAAAAAAGCCTCATTGTACCAATATACTTTCTAGTTTCTACCCCACTGTTTGGTTCAAGAACAGATTGGATAGCTTGTTTAGTACATCACTGAATGCATCTTTTGTTTCTATATCTGTTTTCACACATGTAGTCTGTTTGTAAATTATGATTGCTCTACCACTTGTTATCCTAATGCTTTTGCTGCTGCATATATTACTATCCCAGGACAGAATTACTACTACTTTCCCTGGGTTAATAGAAGGTTTGAAATCTCAGTTGATCATTTCAGGAACATGCATCCAAGAATGAATGTGAAATTATTGGTTGGAAGAAAGATTTGTAGGCCCTCTCTCATTAATTACTTTTATCTCAGCATAAGCTTCGCTTACACGTACGTTTCCACATGCACACATGTACTGACCATGATACCTAATCATGCTCTGATAATTACAACTTTTACCTCATGTAAAATTCTCTCTATCTATCCGAAGAAGAAGAGAAAAAAAAACTTCAAGACTGTAAGATTAATTTAAACTACTAATTAGAGCAAAGTTTGTAATTTATGCAATATAAAAATATAATAGTACAGTTCATTTATGGCACAAGGACTGCTAGGTGGATGAGGACCAATCTTTCCATGTGAATCATTTCAGAAATCTTGAGATTGTTCTTCATTAATTCTCAACCTTGTTGGCTTACAATTATATAAATATCCTTGTCCTTGGGAAAGCCCAAGTGCCCTATTCATCACCACTTGGGCCACACTCTCTCCATCGTCGTATTCGAACTACCGAAACTAAGGTCGGCTGGGGAAGGAATTAAACTGTGTTCAGCCATGGCAATTACTGGTTGAGGGGGAGGAAGGTTGAAGAATGCAGTGGGGACAAGATGATGATTAGGAATGGACCCAGGCCCAACCTGATGGCGTGTCAAAAGGGCCCCATGCTTGCTTTGCTTGCCATTTTGACGGGCTTTTAGTTTCTGCATTTATATCATTCAATGAATAATATTGATGATCGAGCTTTAAATAAATATATGCACTTTGTGTGAGTAGAGACGAAGTGAATATGAGAGGGAAATGGATGAACATGAGGATGATAATGAATGTTAGAATTAAATGGGGTGTCTCCAAGAGGGAGGCAATGGCCATGCTTTATGCTTTCCAAATCAAATGAATCTAAATCGACCAAAAGGGAGCCTTTCACATGCACCTGGGCCCAATTTATTCGTTACTCCTTCCATCTTTTCCAGGTTTTGCCCGGTCCTTGTACGAACCTCATTTTTTCGAATTTTAATTCATTTTATTCATTTTCCCAACAATGATTTGTGCAAAACAAGAAATGGAAACAAAATGCTTTTCCTTTCTGTTCATTTGCTTGTTTATTTTCTCACTGGAAATATTATTATTAATATTTTTCTTGGGCAGAGGACAACACAGCAAAAGTACAAAAAAAATAGTAGTGGGTTCCTGACTTCCCGCCATCAATACCCACCACCAAATCCACCACTCCCCGCCAACACATTATTTATTTATTTATTTTTAATTTAATAAAAAATACCACTCACAAAAATGAATTGAAAATTAATTAAACATATATCCTGTTATTATTATTATTGATTAATTCATTTCTCTCTCTCTCTCTCTTGGTGGTTTTTGTCGTCTTCTCCCGTTCGCTGAGTCCTGCGTCTGCCAGCCTCTTATAAATAGCGCAGGAGGTTCGTTAACCCTTCCACCTTCACTTTTTCTCCACTCCATTGAGCTCAACAACAACCCATTTCGCAACGCAACCGCGCCCTCTACTGTCTTCCTCTACAAAGTTCCACGGAGAGAGAGAGAGAGAGGTGGGACTTGGGAGGGAGAAAGAGGAGCGAGGTAGGGATTATTGACTCGGGAGTTGGAGCAATTGTAGGGCATGGGGAGAAGGGAGTACGGAGGAGGGAACGCGATGGCGGCAGCAACAATGCCGGGGTGGCTGGGCGGGCTCGTGGAGGAGAGCTTCTTCGTGGGGTGCGAAGCGCATGAGAGCCGGAAGAAGAACGAGAAGAACATCTTCTGCCTCGACTGCTGCACCAGCATCTGCCCCCACTGCGCGCCCGCTCACACTTCCCACCCACTCCTCCAGGTTTGCTTCTCCTCTGCCCTCCTCCTCCGCCCTCTTTCTTTAATTTCTCGAACTCCGCCCCTGATCTTTAATTTTAATTAATTCCTCTTTCATCTCGCCGCCTCCAATTAATTCACTTCTCCTGCTCTTGTCTTTTCCGTCTCTTCCCTCGTTCTCTCTCTTTCTTCTCTGATCTGGAACTGTACGCATATAGAAATCGAGTGTATAGCAGAGGAGATTATTGATTTCTTCTTGCAAATCCCATATATTTGGTTTTGGTTAATCGTATCTTCTTCAATTGTACAAATTATCAATTTGGAATTATATAGTTAATTAACTATTTAATTTATCTGGATTATTTCTCATCAGTAAGCTGTTATTTAGCTAATTATAGATATTTGATATTTAATTTTCCTACTGTAGATCTACCTGATGCTTTAGCCTTTTTGCTATTCTATTAGAAGAAAAAGAAAATAACAAATATCACCATCTCGGCATATAATTTTGTTTGAGATTACTACAACAGCATACTTCCTGTCCTTTTATTCTTTTAATTTTAATTTTAGCTTGTGATATCTTTACAGGATATATATGGCTTTGCCGCTGTTAATTTTCTCATGATTGAAATATAAATATATGTGATGTACTCAATTTAGGCACCGATCGAGATCTTCTTTAGGTTTTTTTCATATCTTGCTAATGCATTTTGATCATTTCTTTTTGTCCTCTTTCCCTTTAAAGATCACTTGATGTTTCTAATTCAATATATCAATTATGTTCATGGTTAATTAATTAATTAATTAATTAATTAATTGAATGCATTAATTATATACCTTTCTTTACCATTAGATTTTTCATTGTATATAATCTTGCTGTTTAGCTTTTTCAGATGACATAATCTTGGCATCTCTTTCTCTCTCTCTTGGTTAATTTGAAATTTTACCAGGAGTTCTCAACTTTTCCCCTCAAATTCTATTAATTCTTAATCCAGCGGCTGCCTGCCCACCACCTTTACCACAGTGAACTTTTGGACTTATCCCATTCTGTAAAATGTCTAAATTATGGTAAAACTTCGGTGTGAAGAACTACTAAAATTATATATGAGTGGCTCCATGTATTTATCTTTCTTCAAGGTGAAGAAACATTCCAAAAAAATTTCACCAATCACCTTTTTGTCTTTTTCCCACCTCATTACTTAAGCTTAATTATCATTTTGCCCTCAACCACAGGGTGGCTTTTCAAATGGAGTACCCTCAACAAAGGGGCATAATTGACTTCTGAATTCAGGTCCCCTGGTTCAGGGATTGGTCAATGAGTGTCTAATTGACTTGTACGTCGACGGACTCAACTGTGACTTAATCGCCTCAAAAGCTTCGTTATGAGCATATAAATTAGCTAGATTTTCAATTTATATATCTAATTATTCTATTAATTGAATCTTAATTTCATTATAATACTAAACTATGAATTAACTGTTTATGATTTTGTTTTTTGTTTTTTTAAAAAAATAAAGGTGAGGAGATATGTTTACAACGACGTCGTTCGATTGGATGATCTGGAGAAGCTTATAGACTGCTCCTATGTCCAGGTAAACACATTAAATCTAAGGATTAATTAATTAAGTAAAAAAAAGTTTTAGTACAACTAATCTCTTGCTAATTAAAAGTGCACGCTTACTGTATTCTTTTTGCAGCCCTACACTATTAACAGTGCCAAAGTGGTCTTCCTGAAACCAAGGCCGCAATCAAGACCTTTCAAGGGCTCTGGGAACATCTGCTTAACCTGTGACAGGATTCTCCAAGAACCCTTCCACTTCTGTTCTCTCTCATGCAAGGTATATATATGACATATATCTTAATATATAGTTAAATCTAACTACAGGAAGTTAATCAATCCAAATTAACATGTCTTATATAATTAAACGTTTGATGATGTAATTAAGAGTTAATTGGATTTATACTTATATTGGGAATTAATTATAATGCAGGTGGATCATATTTTGCTGCAAGGGGAGGACTTGTCAAGCATATTGTTCAGGTTCAATGACTCGGATTTCGCCTTCTCTCACTTTGAGAATCTCCGGGTGGACAGCTCGGATCTCATAGAGGTCGACGACGGGCAAGTCACCCCCAATTCGATCCTCGAAGACCCGATGCAGTTCCACGGCAGCGGCTGCTCGGCCTCGAGCACCGGCGGTGGTCCGGCGAGCTTCGAGGCACCGAGGAAGAAGAAGAGCGGCGGTGGCTTCTTCCCTCAAATAGTCCTGTCGTTGAGCAGCAGGAGGAAGGGAGCTCCTCACAGATCTCCGCTCTCCTAGTTAATGAATGAATGCATGCTGCTTCTCTGAGACATGCGTGTTAATTAGTAATTAAGCAGTGTCGCATGTGTTTAGTTTGTGGGCTGTGCTAGCTATAGCTGCGTATAGTTTATGATATATATATCTCTTTAGAGGAGATATATGTTTAGTAATTTCCTGCTCAAAATGCCCCTATCCATATTTATGTATGGGGCCGAGGGGTATTGTGGGCGAAGTAAGTTGTGATGGAGTAGCACTGAGAGCATATCCATTACTGACTTAGGTGGGCACACATGATATCTCAGTGTGCTTGCCAATTTTGTTTTGATGTAATGGAATCATATGCATACTCATTAATTAATTCTGCTACTACATGATGATGAAATCTATCTAAAAATATTTTTTATATATACACTTTTATATTAATTTAATTACGTAGCCAGCTGCCGTGTACTTGGGTCTCTTTGTATACTTG
Source organism: Canna indica (assembly GCA_034359265.1). Classification (NCBI taxonomy): domain Eukaryota; kingdom Viridiplantae; phylum Streptophyta; class Magnoliopsida; order Zingiberales; family Cannaceae; genus Canna; species Canna indica. The sequence continues at coordinate 3,718,177 of CP136898.1, read as the reverse complement.
TTGTCCCTTTCTTTGACCAACACTCCTTTCCGACCATTCTTGGATTATACTTGTATATAGAAGTGGAAGTTTTATGTGTGTTTGTGTCCATTAATTGATGTGAAGAACTCTTCCTTGTGGGGATAATTAATAAAGGGGAGGATGTCTGAGATTTCTGTTCTTCACTGATGGCTTTCTGCATGCAGATATTGCAGAGAGAGAGAGATGCTGCCTTCTTCCATATCACCTGGATGGAGGTTATGATCTCTATGAGTACTGTGGCCAGCTTTTTCTTTTGCCTCTTGTTTTTGCATGATTCACTTGGTGGTTGCATGTAACTCCAAAAAGGAAATAAGTAATATATTATTAAGGCCATTAATTAATTAGACACAATAAATACCATGTTCATGCATGAATCGTAATCTTTTGCTCTTAATTAAGTGGATCATAAACTAATCAAATACCAGAGAATTAATTAATAAGTACTGAATAGGTCATATATATATGCCTAGGTAATTATATAACTAAAAAGAGATTTGTTATGAAAATGTTTGTACTTAATTGTTGATAGAATTATAGCAGAGATATGGATTCAGAAAAGTAGAACATGAGAGCTTGGGAGCTAGTGATTCAGTGATCCACTTTCTCCTGCCAAAATTACTATCATTGGCTTGTGTTCTGCAGATTCACATGGTCTTGTGCCTAAAATTCAAAATTTTGACTGTACTATAATATTATTAATTAATTCTTCTCTCTCTCTCTCTCTCTCTCTCTCTCTATATATATATATATATATATATATATATATATATATATACTGTATTAAACTTTTATCAATCGAAGAGGACATCCGATATATATGATATGATAATGTACTAGATAATATAAATTCTTATATATCAGTAATATTAGGCTTAGTAAATTTTATTGTTCTCTTTATTAAATAATGAATTAGTGAGATTAACATCGATCAGCTTCTCCATGAGAAATCACGTCAGAAGGAAAATAAGTGGTCTAAAACTCAGAAGCCCTCGCCTGCATCACGTGAAGCTCTCCATTTCTACACAGATATCAGATATGCATTGCATGGAGAGAGAGAGAGAGAGGGATCGAAAGCCATTAATTGATCACGTCCCGAGAATAGAGCCGTGGGAAATAATATATATATGGAATTAAAAATAGAGAAATGTATTGGGCGGATGAAGATGGTAATAATAAATATTAACAGCTCTTTATGTCTTTTGTTGGGACATTGCCCAGTTGACCGCAACACAACAACATTCCCAGTTCCCAAACCCTACAACCCCATTTCAAAACAGCACTATGTCGGTGTACTCTACGCCAAATCCTCACTACACAAATCCTTCCTTGGTTCTCCACATGCACAACGATATTATTTCTTCCCCTCCATTTTATTATTACTCACCTATACATAGACATATTCCTCATTCATTCATTAATTAATCCCCCCCCCCTACACATATATACTATACAGCGCGATGGTGGAATATCTCGGATTTCTACAATTAAGTTTGCAGCAGACCTAAACAATTGATTGCCTATATATGCTCGTGCAAATACTGCAAGAAGCAAAAGGAATATTAGGGTTTCCGGCAGTCAACTGAGCTTATATTGTCTTCTTCTTTTACTATAACATAATCAGAGTACTTCACCTGCTAGCTGAATTAGGGGTTTATATATATATATATATATATATATATATATGCAAGATTAATTGGGGGCAGGGGGATTATATATATGTATCAGCAATGTATGTATGAATTAGGGTTTATGCACGCATTAGGTAGCGGTGAAAGTGACATGTCGTGAGAGATTCTTGGACAAGTAAGTTGAGATAAAAAACTTGATAAAAAAAATAAAAGAGCGGAAGAAAAAGTGGGTTTGGGCAGCGGCTGGGTGGGTGGCGTTTTACTGGCTTACCTTTTTTATCTCTTCTTCTTCTCTCTTCTCAAGAGAATGAATCCGTACTGCGTAGTTTAATTGCATTGAGAAGATAAGATCTGCATTGTGAGATACAGGTCATGTGCAATGTCGTCGTCGTCTCTAGCTCTTCATTATATTTTTCACAGATACATATCCTCTACGTGGCACTGGGTCATTGGGCCAGCTCATAGTACCCATCATTTCCCTTGGAGACGTACTCTCTATCTACTTACTTATCTATCGAGATTTCATTAATTTCATTTAGTAAAGAGAAATGTATAAGTGGGTGGTGGTGTGGTGACCGGTGAGGTCTAAAATGCATGGTCCGGATTTGGTTAGGCAGCTTGAAATTATTCGAACGAGGCAAAAAGATGTACGATTTGGGAGGAAATGAAATGAAGACATATATACCAACAAAAATTGCCTGCCTTGCTTTTTGCAAGGCAATTTAAAGTAGGCCAAAACCCGGGTTAATTAATTTGGGCTACCATTTTACTGCCGGTGAAAATTCTAGGTTCCAGTCATGATATTTAATTATGCAGGCGATTAGCAGAGAATTATCTGGCTCGCAGCCCAATTAAGCCCAAAAATTCATGTTTAATCTTAATTATATAATTCAATTATCTAGCTTGTAATTTAATTACGAAGGCAGAAATTAATTATTGATCGAAGCGATGGACGACAGATGCATGGAAATTAAGTAGCTGGTGAGCCGACAATTTCGAGGAGCGGATTAATATGAGATTTCAAAGAAAAGATTGATGGAGACAAATACCACCACGCGGTTGATTGAAAAGTTGGAGTGTCTCGCGAAAAGAAAATAAAAAGTCAAGAAAACACATTTAATTTGTGCGATATGTCAAAAGGCCGATTTAATTTATCGAACAATCAAATCGATTGTTGGAGGGGTAAATAAATTTAATGATCAAGTCGTCACAAATTTACATGTCTTGTAATGTCATGCCGCATAAATTAAATATATATACATGGCTGGCACATTGGACTGTTAAGGATGACAAGTCTTGTCATGCCATGGCTTGGGTTTTGGTAAATTAGCATCACCTGGCCATCAGGCAACGAGTGGTGGCTGGCTTCAGCTTCAAGTCTTCAGCCCACTCTCCTTTGCAGCATCAAATCAATTAAAAGAAATGAGGCAATTAATATATTTATTTAATGTACTAATCGAGTATATATATATATATATAATATAATATAAGAATATATTAATATAATTTAAAAAAAGTTGGGAAAAGGCAAGGACAGGAGCTAGTGAAGTAATGGTCAGAAGCACTTGATTTTGACTGGAAAAAGAGTGGTCCACGGATTGCCAATTTTAGGGTTCACCAGAGATTAAAGCCTGTAGGTGAAACTTTTTCCCAACTCTCAATTAGAAATATTGGTGGTCCATATATATATTACCCAACTCTGATTGCTACATGCAATTCCAGTAATCAAGGACACTTAGGTTTTTGCCCCAAAAGGCCTCTCTCAAATACTTGCACCCCCTGCCCTGCATGCATGCAAATTAATCAATCATCTGTACTCTCCTCTAAATCATCAGCTTGATGAATTAATTAATTAATTAAAGTACCCTTTAATTTACAGAAAAAAAAATGAATCGAAGATATCACAAGTGGATGACACACGGATTTCTAAAAGAGCTCCAATGATTGATGCGTTGCTTCGACTTCTTTTGAAGCCTGCAGAATCTTTGTGTCTCGTCCATCTCTTTCCATCCCCAATTCACATGCATGCTCTTAATTAATTTCTTTCCTGGTGATTTGGTGAACGAATGGACGATGAAGAAGCTTATGAAGATTAATTGAAGAACAGGGGTGTAGATTAATTGAAGAAGAAGATGGATGGATCAAGATCAAGAACATGGCTTATGAAGGCTTGGGGCATTCTGTCTTACATTTGAAAGCACTAGCAATCAAATAAGTTCTAAATTTTGCTCAGATACATAATCTACCTAAGTTCCAAATTGAGTCAGACTCAAAAATAATGATCGAAGTTGCTCATTGGGCAGCAACAATAGCTCGCCTGGATCGTGATGTATTAATCTGGTCATCCATTCCACCTTCAAAAATGGAGACAATTCTGTATAATGATTTATTTTATTTTTTTGACCCTGGCTCAGTATTAATAAAGTTACGTTGGTTATAAAAAAAAAACAAGATCAAGATCAATTCAATAATGGTGGAGAGAGAGAGAAGAACAGTACAATGACAAAGTTGGGGCCCAACGCATCATCTCTCTTGGTTGCAGGAGAAAAGGAGGCAGCAGGGCTCAGGTTCAGCTCCCCATCATTGTACACAAGTTTGACCGTTGGTCTCCCCACCCACACCACCTCATTTACCCATTCTTTTACCGGAGACTCCGGTCCTTTTCCCCTTTTCTTCACCTACCTACCCACTACCACCACCACCACCACCACCAACATTTCGTCCTTCGATTCCGTTAACCGTTGCAACGGTATGCCTTCATCTTGTCCCCCATCTCACCCATTTTTAAATAATTTGATTATTTCATCTCTGATTTAACAATTAGTAAAAATATAAATATTTAAGTTAGCAGAATCAAAATGGGCCTCCGTTTGGGATTGCCGGCCCATGTAGTGAATTATAATTATGTTTGTAATTACTAACTTCACATTTGACTTTTAAAAAACACAAAAACAAAAACTTCACATTTGACTAAATTGTTAGAAAAATTAATTAGGAAATAAATTTATAATTAATTTTTTTTATTAATATCATTGTAAAAGACTCATAATTCAGGAGAAATTTTTACTCTTTACCTCCCATCAATATTTTATTGAGGGGATAAACCAAATGCATCATGCGATTTACATCCCTTATATAATATCAAAAACCGAAAGCTATTTAGTGCGAATTGGTAATACATCTATATATTCATCAACCAAGTAGGTGGCATAATTTTATTCCTCTTGATAAATATAAGTTTTTTTTATTAAAATAAGCCCTACATAAGTCACACGGAGATGGGTATTAATTAATTAATTAATTATTTGAAATGAAGATAGCATGAAGAAGAATTAATCAACAATCCTTGTAGCAGAAGCAGTTGATATTGACGATTGTAATGCATTTGCCACCCTGGAAACCCTTGTTGGTACACTGAGCATTGCAGCTCTCCAAGGCGCAAACTCCTTTGTAATCAAAGTTGTTATTGTAGCACACTTTACCTTCAACTATTATCTCAGCTGCATCATCCATATATCCCAGCAATTAATTCATCCATTTAATTATTTATTTTGTAATTTTATTTATTTATATAGTTAATGAAAGAAATAAAATAATTCTATTTATATTAGATATATTACCTGATGAAGCCGTGAGAACCAAGAAGAAGAGGGCAAGAACAGCAGCTACATTAATCCTTCTCTCCATGTGTCCTACAATTGAAATTAATTAATCTCTGATATATGTTTTCTTTGATGAGTGAGCCTATTTATATAGAGATCAGCAAACAACAAGTTCTATTTCCATTAATTAATATATTTATGGCTTTCACCAATGCCATAATTTTTAAAACGATTTTCTCTAATTTCTTACTAATTATGCCCTTCCGAATCCAAAATATTCAGGAGAGAGATTAATGGAATATTGATACACTATTCCATTTGCATGAAATAATATGACTCAGAAATAGGCAGGAATTATTTCTTCACTAATCTTGAGCCATCACGAATATATTTTTAATATTAAATTAATTAATTTTAAAGTAATAATTTAATGGTGAGTAAATATAAACATAATTATATTCTATTATTTTAAATATTAATTACTTGCAATTATTTTTTTAAGAAGCATTTTATATTTTCATTGTATAGGAAGTAATAATAATAATAATATTTAAATTAAATTAATATTCGTGCTATAGAATATTTTTAAGTATTGTTAAATATATCTTAATTTACTATTTTTAACGGTTTAAAGTATGAGATGGCAGCATTTAGTATGGTTTTAATTAACGTTTCCTGGAATATTTAGTAAGACTTTTAATATTTTTTTAATTTTTTAATTTTATTTTGCTAATTCGAGCAACTACGCCGTGATCGATTATTTTTCTTAATTGCTAATTAAAGCAATTGTTGCCAAATCTAGAATTTTTACAATGTTTTTTTCATTTTTTATACCCTTTAATCTCTTCGGCCAATTAATGTGGTATATATTTCTTTGGCCGATATATTAAAGGAATTGTTCCAATTAATCCGCATGATTTCCCCATATGCTTTGGTAGGATTTAATGTGGTTTTAATGTTTCCTCGTATGATCGGTAGCATATAGCATGGTATTAATATATGTTTTTTTTAATTTTTGCTAATTCAAGCAATTCAGACAACCAAGCAGTAATTATATTCAACTTAATTGTTAATTAAAGCAATTGATGCCCAATTAATTGCTTCCCCTGATAAATTGTTAAGCAATTAGAATATATATATAAAGTAACGAGTGTTGTTATATCCTCCTCCTAAACATGTCTTATAATCTTTTTATAATTTTTTTAAGATCCAAAGCTTACCAAAATCTCACTCCATGCAGCAAAAAAAAATAAAATCCTACCTCTATTGAATAGAAAAAACATCACCCGGGTCAACCTCCTGACACTGAACCATGCAGACATTCACCCTTGGAATAATGCTTGGGGCATGAGAAAGAGCTGAGCTACTAAGGGCATTTTCACAGTTTTATACAAGCTGAGAGAAGGACTAAAAATAAAAATTGACAATGAAAATATTATTGATATATAGAGGGACCCCTGGATTAGATGTATCCCATTGAAAAGTGGCCTATCTTCGTTAATGTTAATAGAATAAATGAAGTCAATAAGGTAACTGATCTCATCCAAAATAATGATTGGAACTGGTCCTTGCTTAATCAGTTATTTGGGAAAGAATTGGTGAATTTCATTTTGTATATACACCTGTCTTTAAGTGATAAAAATGACAAGTGGATATAGACATTGAATAAAAAGGGAAAGCTTAATTGCAAAGGAGCTTACAATTTCTTAAAAAATGAAAGCTCAGAGGAGATTGACAAATCTTTTCACTGGAGGTTGCTTTGGAACTTAAAAGTCTTACTCAAGATTAAATTGTTCTTATGGAAATTAATCCAAGAGAGACTTCCTACAATTAAATGAATGTTTATGTTGAAGATAACTTCTGAACAGGACTGTCGGATTTGCAAGGAGGGAAAAGACAATATCATTCATATATTCTTTGAATGTAGCTATGCAACCAAACTGTGGGCTGACTTGGAGACCATCTTAAACCATAAATTTGAGTTCAAAGAAAGTTGGATACATGATTAATGGACAAATGAATGCAAAAACCTAGACAAGGAAAGCATGATGGGCTTGCTAAGTTGTATTGCTATTGGCCTTTGGTGCTCGTGGAAAAATAGAAATGAGACTTATTTTAAAGGCAAATATACTGGGCATAATACCTTGATTTGTAGAATATTGGTTGAATTAAACAATGTAAAGCAACTTAGTTTACCGGTACAAGAATTGGCAGCAACTGCAAGCCTACAAGACTTGACTTAACAAAACAAACTATCAACTATAGCAACAACTGTTTAAAATCATCTAGTCCACAAATGTTAACCTTGACAGTTTACAGGTACAAAATGAAGCTTCTCTCACAACATACTGTGATGCCGTATGGCTCAAGCATTCTAACAAAGCAGGGCTAGATTTCTAATTTCTCAATGAAAGGAATGAAGTCTTCGTGAAAGATTTCAGCTCATCTAATACTCATGACATCTTAAGTGCTGAACTGAAAGCAATCTGGTGGTGCTTGTTGAAAGCTAATTTGATTAATATCAAGCATCTAAATATATTCACGGATAGTATGGTGGCTATAGACATTCTGAATAATTGTTTGAAACCTCTTACAGTTTGTCTTTGGCAATAAAACTTGACATCATGGGTGGCTATTTACTAATAGGAAATAAAATACAGTGGCTCATTAACTAACAAACTATGGTATAACTGAAAAATTCCCTTCACAATTTTGCTAAGAGCCATGGAATGTCTTTGGCAACTGCTATTCGGATTATAACTATTGGAGATTATTGATTGATCCTTATCATGTTATAGTCCCCCCAAATCTTATTCATTGCAATAGTTGTAATTATTTTTATTCTTCTCATTCTAATGTATCAAGGTTAAGCTACAATGTTGCTTACCACAAAACAGATTTTGTTGATTACTTTGATGTAAATATTTTAGTGATTAATAAAGTTTTAGTCCACCTGAAAGAATATAGTTGTACTCATGTCCCTAGCGAGGTGTGCACGATCAGTGATCCTTTGCCTCTTCTACCCAATGTCTGGGTATAGCCTGACTTGAGGGCTGGTTTTTATTTATTTATTTATAAAAACAATGACATTAGTTATAATTTTATCAACAATCATGAGCACTTTATTACACGTGAGTATTAGGAGAATCGTTAGGCACATCAATTAGGAGAATTTAGTGTTTTTAAAAAGTAATATGCACATTAATCACTAAAAGGAATTAATTTTTCACCAACAAATTAATTACTAACAAACTAATTTTGTTGGTAAAAATTACAAATAAATATATCTGTTGGTATTATCAACAAAACTACCAACATACAAATATATCATTTGTTGGTAATTAACAACAAATAAATCTTTGCTTGTTTGTAATATCAACAAATACTGTAACATTCGTAGGTAACACTTACCGCAGTATCACCAATGAATTTTACAAATAAAAAAATATTGGTATTAATATTACCAACGAATTCTTAATTATATATTAGGCATTAACAATAAATTTTTTATTATTGTTGACATATTTAATATTACATATGCGAAGCAATCAGCACAAGAACTCAAAAGTATGAACACAAAAGTGAGTAGCGTAATTGATGACAATATCTTGTATATTTTTTAGAGATCTGAATTCAAATCCCAATATGATCATCTGTTATGACTTTTTATTTTTGTCAAAAAAAACACGAAAGTGAGCGATGCCTTCCTCTCCATCCCTACTTGCTTGTAGTTTAGTTAGAGAACTTACTTGTTATTATTAATGTTCCACCTGCTTGCAGCATCAACTCAATCTCATCTCCCTTTTTAAGTTTTTATAGATCAATTGAATAGCTTTTACGATCGATCGAGATTGTTATGTATTGATAGATTCATCATTTAATTGAAGAGCATTAATTTTTTGGGAAGAATTAAATATGCTTTTGAGTATACGGGGAAGGTAGTTTGGTATTTTTGTCCTCCATCGATCCCATTAAATATTTTTTGACTTCTATAAGGGCAAAAGACATAATTATCCCCCTTATATATATATATAATAATTCTAAAATAATTCTAAATACAAAGATGCAGCAAACGAAAATAAACTAGAATAAAGGTTATTTTCTAGAAGTTGATATATGTGAGGAATCTATTTATAAAGAGTTAATATATAGTACAATTTATAAAAATATGATTTTAATTGATTCCGTTATCCGTTGCAACGGTATGCCTTCATCTTGTCTCCCATCTCACCCATTTTTAAATAATTTGATTATTTCATCTCTGATTTAGCAATTAGTAAAAATATAAATATTTAAGTTAGCAGATTCAAAATGGGCCTCCATTTGGGATTGCCAGCCCATGTAGTGAATTATAATTATGTTTGTAATTACTAACTTCACATTTGACTAAATCGTTAGAAAAATTAATTAAGAAATAAATTTGTAATTAATATTTTCTAATTTTTAATTTCTTAATTATTTTTTTTATTTTGTTAATATTTGAGCTAACGAAAAACCGTCACGGGTCATTTTAAAAAGATTCTGTTAATTAACAGTGGGGCCAAATGTTTTTGTTAGTTTCATAAAATTTAATTTATTTTTGTCAAATTTCAAAATTTATGAAAAGTAATTGTAAAAAAGTCATAATTCATGGAAGATTTTTTCTCCTCACCCGGCAATATATAACAAATGTTGAATAGAATATGAGATTTTTAAATGGGATGATATATAAATATATTAATTAGGATAAACCAAATGCATCATGTGATTTACATTGCGACATTTTATTCCTCTTGATAAATACAAGATTTTTTTATTAAAAAAATTAATTATTTGAAATGAAGATGACACGATAAAATGAAGTTGGTAGATGAAGAAGAATTAACGAGGATTAATTAACAATCGCTGTAGCAGAAGCAGTTGACAACGATGATTGTAATGCATTTGCCACCTTGGAAACCCTTGCTGGTACACTGAGCATTGCAGGTCTCCAAGGTGCAAACTCCTTTGTAATCAAAGTTGTTCTTGTAGCACACATTACCTTCAACTCTTGTCTCAGCTGCATCATCCATATACGATATATCCCAACAATTAATTCATCCATTTAATTATTTATTTTGTGATTTTATTTAGTTAATGAAAGAAATAAAATAATTTTATTTATATTAGATATATTACCTGAAGCCATGAGAACCAACAACAGCAGATCTCTCCATGTGTCCTACAATTGAAATCCTTGATGCATGTTTTCTTTGATGAATGTGCCAGATTTTTTTTATATAAGTTTCCCAAATTTCTTATTAATTATGCCCTTCCGAATCCAAAATAAGGAAAGATTAATGGAGTACTGATACACTATTTGATTTGCATGAAATAATAGACAGCAATAATTTCTTCACCAATTTTGAGCCATCACGGATACATTTTAAGATTATTTTATTATTAAATTAATTAATTTTAAAGTAATAATTTTATGGTGAGTAAATATAAGCATAATTATATTCTATTATTTTAAATATTAATTACTTGCGATTATTTTTTAAGAATCATTTTATATTTTCATTGTATAGAAAGTAATAATAATATTATTTAATTTATATTAATATTCGTGCTATAGAATATTTTTAAATATTATTAAATATATCTTAATTTACTATTTTTAACGGTTAAAAATATGAGATGGCAGCATTTAGTATGGTTTTATCATTTCCTGGAATATTTAGTAAGATTTTAATATATTTTATTTTTTAATTTTTTTTGCTAATTCGAGCAACTAGGTCGTGATTATTTTTTTTATTTTTTAAAATAAAAATAGAAAATCACAATAGAAGATCATACTAGGCTTCGAACAATTATGTCGTGATTATTTTTCTTAATTGTTAATTAAAACAATTATCGCCCAATCTAGAATTTTTATAATATTTTTTTTTCATATTTTATAGAATTAAGGGTGAATTTTTCTTTCGAACTATTGAAAATAGGGCAAAAATAATACTAAATTTTTTTGGTTGATCTTTACATTTATACAAATGAAATCAGTTGAAATATGCCTTCGAACTATTAGAAATAAGTAAAAATACTTTTAAATATTTTTTGCTCTTAGACAAACGAAAATAGTTGAAATCAATATTTTTACTCATGTCTAAAGGTAGAAAGGATTTTTTTCTTTAGAAATGGGTAAAAATACTATATTTTTCAACTATTTTCGTTTGTCCAAAGGTAAAAATTTTATCAAAGAATAAATTTATGGGTATTTTTACTAATTTCTAATTGTTCGATGGTATTTTTTTTAACTATTTTCGTTTGTTTAAGGATAAAAATCAACCAAAAAAAAGGCAAAAATCACCCTTAACCCCTTTCTATACTCCTTTAAACTCTTTAGCCAATTAATGCTTTATATATTTCTTTGGTCGACTCACATCTATTTTTTATTTTTTTAAAAAAATATTTTTATTAAATAAAGAAAGAAAGACACATGTGGGTGGGGTGCGAGTCCACTACGGTAGAATTTAATATGATTTTAATGTTTTATCGTATGATTGGTAGCATTTAACATGGTATTAATATATTTTCTTTGTTCCATAATAAATAATTTTTTAGACTTTGGCACATAGATTAAAAAAATTATTTAATAATTTAATTTCTAGCAAATTTGTTTTTTTACTAAATTACTTATAGTATGTGACCTTTAATATTCTCAATGAAGGCTCTATTTGTTGACCTTCAATATTCTCTTGTATTGTATACCATTGATGGGAAAAACTTTTATTAGAGGTTAAACTTGGTAAAAAAAATTAATACTACATTTGAAGTCTAAAGTGTCACTTAATATAAAATTTATAAAAAAACCTAAAAAGTCACTTATTATGGAACGAAAAAAGTATGTTTTTAATTTTTGCTAATTCAAGCAATTCAGACAACCAAGCAGTAATTATATTCGACTTAATTGTTAATTAAAGCAATTGATGCCCAATTAATTGCTTCCCTTAATAAATCGTTAAACAATTAGAATATATGAAACAAGGAAAAAAATACAAACATGCTCCAAACATTTTCTCACGGGTGCTAAAATACTCCAAAGGTTTTTTGGGATAAAAAATACTCATTACGTTATGAAATTGGGTGCAAAAATATTCATATAGGCAAACGACGTTAATTGAGAGATAACATAGCTGACGTGGCTGATGACTAGGACTGATGACGTCGACATATGGTGCGCATGCATGCCAAGATGTTTTCTCACGGGTACTAAAATGTCTCTGATATTTTCTAATGGTACTAAAATGTCTCTAATATTTTCTCACATGTACTAAAATACCCATAACATTTATTTTAAAGCTAAAATACCACTGAGATTATTGAAAATGATTCAAAAATGACATCAGACTAACTTTTATTAGGTGAGACTTAATGAAGATATCGTGGATACTGACAGAGATGTTGACTTTATACGTGGTGCACATGCAAGAGCAACTTGCCACGCAACCGTAGGGGTGAGTAAAAAAATTGAAAATTCAGTTAATTGAAAAATCGATTTGAAATTAAACCAAAATTTTCGATTAACCGATTTGATGGTTTTAAGTTTCGGTTTTTATTTTCTAAATTTTTAATTTTCGATTTCTTGTGTGTCGCTTATGTGGCAAGTTGCTCTCTGTATATGCGCAACGTGTAAAGTCAATATCTTTGTCAACATCCACTACATCTCCGTTAAGTCTCATCTAACAAAAGTTAGCCCAGTGCTATTTTTGTACCATTTTCAATAACCTAGGGGCCGAGTATTTTAGCTCCAAAATAAATGTTAGAGATATTTTAGTACCCGTGAGAAAATGTTAGAGCATTTTTATACTCGTGAGAAAATATTATGAGCATTTTAATACCCGTGAGAAAATATTAGGGACATTTTTGTACATTTTTCCTATAAAACAATGAGTGTTGTTATATCCTCCCAAAGATGTCTTGTAATTTTCCTAAGTCCTAACCACTCACAATGACATTAATTATAATTTCATCAATAATCATGAACACTTTATATATTACATGTGAGTATTAAGAGGATTATTAGACACATCAATTATAAGAATTTAGCATTTTTATAAAGTAATATATATGCACATTAATCACTCAAAGAAAATAAATTTTCACCAACAAATTAATTACGAACAAACTAATTTTATTGATAAAATTTACAAATAAATATATCTGTTGGTATTATCAACAAAACTACTAATATACAAATATATCATTTGTTGGTAATTAACAACAAATAAATCTTTGTCCGTTTGTAATATCAACAAATATTGTAACATTTGTAGGTAACACCTGCTGAAGTATCCACCAATGAATTTTATCAATAAAAATTTGTTGGTATTAGTATTACCAATAAATTCTTGACTATATATTAGGCATTAGCAATAGATTTTTGATTATTGTCGACATATTTAATTTGTTGGTGATGCCCTACTTTTTAGTGAATTAATCCAGCCGATACGAAATAATTTAATTCAAATTAAATGCTAATTGGAGCAATTAGTAAGAATATAAAGCAATTTGTACAATTAATTATATGTAATAATTTAATATCAGATACTCAAAACTCATTTAATGATGTATTTTTTAATTCCAATTTTGTTTTAATGTTATTAAATCAATTCTTTAATATTTATTTATTTTTTTAAAAAGAAAACTCACTTATATGTCAGGTTGCATCTAGGATTCTGGGAGATAGGGGCACTGGACCATTGGTCGTGCACCCTATTTCAGAATTCTTTAATATTTGATTGGCTATCCAATAATATGTAGTAGTAGTTGTTCATGGACTCAAAATGAGACCATTGCTTATATATATGTTTAAAATCATGTGATTTATATCGTAATTAATTATTCATTTGGATGTAAATCATAACAACCACCTTATAATTTACTCATCAATCATGATTTTTATTCAAAGATAGTATCTCATTTCATATAAGTGGATCGAGTAGACAAATAATGAATTAAGCACAATCGTTGTAGCAATCACATAGAGTGTTGTATTTTTTTGCTCATTGTGAAGCACAAATTTTCGCTTGAGGTATATTGTCATCGTCCCTATCTATATTAATTATACTCAATAATTAAATAAATAAATTATAAATTTCATATATATACTCACTAGAAAATCACAAGTTTAAAATTATTGTTTAATTAGCCCACGTAATATATGATCAATCGATCAATTGGAGGTTAATAATATTAAATACTCGAAGCAATCAACACAAGAACTTAGAAGCAAGAATATAAAAATGAGTAGCACGATTGATGATAATATTTTATATATTTTTTAAAAATCTTGGTTCAAATTTTAATATGATCATCTATTGTGATTTTTTATCATTGTATTTTTTTTTTTTTACTAAAGTGAGTAATGCCTTTCTCTCCATCCCTACTTGCTTGCAGTTTTGTTAGAGAACTGACTTGTTATTATTAATGTTCCACCTTCCTTGCACCATCAACTTAATCTCATCTCCTTTTTTATAGATCAATTGAATAGCTTGTAGTTTTGAAATTTGTCCTCATCAATCCTTTCTATTTTTGCCCTCCATCGATCCCATTAAATATTTTTTGACTTCTATATAAAGGCAAAAGACATAATTATCTCCCTTATGGCCTTTTATTTATATATATATATATATGATAATTCTAAAATAATTCTAAATACAAAGATGCAGCAAACGAAAATAAAAGTTATTTTCTAGAAGTTGATATATGTGAGGAATCTATTTATAAAGAGTTAATATTTAATACAATTTATAAAAATCCGATTTCAATTGATTAATACTAATTAATGGGGAGGAGCAGTAAATAATTATTTAATTCCTAGAGTTTATGTGCAAATTAAATCCTGATTTGGAA
The DNA here is from genome assembly GCA_034359265.1 of Canna indica. Classification (NCBI taxonomy): domain Eukaryota; kingdom Viridiplantae; phylum Streptophyta; class Magnoliopsida; order Zingiberales; family Cannaceae; genus Canna; species Canna indica. The sequence goes on along the minus strand of CP136898.1, from coordinate 3,703,056 downwards.
TTAATTCTATATTCCAATTGATTTGGAATTTATGTGCGAAGTCAACCCTTCGATTGTAGCAATCACTAATTAGTAATTACCAGTCAATCAAAATTATTAGGTGGAGGAGTATTAAATAATCATGGTAACTTTGAAACTTGTAATTAATAATTAATTATTAAATTTCTCAGTGCATTAATTAAAATGATGCAACCGCATTATTATTGGCTTCAAAGCATGCATTAATAACATAATAGAGCAACAAAATATAAATTAAAAATATTTTTAAATAAAGTAAAAAAATAGAGTTTGCGAAAACATCTCTAGTACAATGCCACGTGACAACTTTGGATACTGCCTATATATATAAAAAGAATATTCTAACAAATATTCCAATATATATTCCTAATTAATTCAAATTTGAATATATCTGATTTAGTCATTAGTAGAAATATTAATAATTAAGTTAATCAATGGATTCGAAATGGGCGTCCATTAGGGATTGCCAGCCCATGTAGTGATCCAATTAAAATTATGTTTGTAATTAGTAGCTTACATTTGGCTAAATTAAATTATGTAGGCATTTAGTTAATTTGTTGTGTGAGTGTTAATTGTTGGCTATCAATTTCGTTTTCGAAACGAGAATTAAGAGTACAATCAAGTATAAATATAGATAAACATTCAAGATCACTTCCACACATGTACACACGGAAAGATAAACGAATCAATATTACATACGTATAAATCGAATACAATACCACGCAAATAAAGTAGAAAATTCATACAAGGTGATCATGCAGGGGCTTGAATCTCATATCTTTAGAAAATATACAAGATATTTGCTATCATAATTTTATTAAATATTCTCGATGAATGCAAGATTTCTTTATTTAAAAATAAAAACTAATAAATTATTTGAAAGGAAGATAACATAAGTAATGAGGATTAATTAACACTCCTTGTAGCAGAAGCACTTGATACTGAGGAGTGAAACACATTGGCCACCCAGGAAGGCCTTCTTGGTACACTCAGCATTGCAACCATCCAACGTGCAAACTCCTTTGTAATCATCCTGCCCATAGAAGCACACTTTACCTTCAACTCTTATCTCATCTGCATGCATGCATCATTCAATTTAATTAATTCTTTTATTTATTTAGTTAAATAATGAAAGAAATAAAATAAATTTATTTATATTAGATATATTACCTGAAGCCATGAGAACCAAGAAGAAGAGGGCAACAACAGCAGCTGCATTAATCCTTCTCTCCATGTGTCCTACAATTGAAATTAATCTCTGATGCATGTTTTATTTGATGGGTGAGCCTATTTATATAGAGGGCAAACAACAAAGTTCTATTTCCATTAATTAATATATTTATGGCTTTCACCATTGCCATATTTTTTTAATGATTTTCTCTAATTTCTTACTAATTATGCCCTTCCCATTAATCCAAAATATTAAGGAGAGATTAATGGAATACTGATACACTACTATTTGATTTGCATGAAATAATATGCCTCATAAATAGTCAGCAATTATTTATTCATTAATATTGAGCCATCACGAATATATTTTAATATTGTTAAATTAATTAATTTCAAACTAATAATTTAATGGTGACTAAATATAGACGTAATTATATTCTATTATTTTAAATATTAATTACTTGCAATTAGTTTTTTAAGAAGCTAGCATTTTATATTTTCATTGTATAGAAAGTAATAATAATTATAATATTTAATTTATATTAATATTCGTGCTATAGAATATCTTTATGTATTATCAAATATATCTTAATTTACTATTTTTCATAACGGTAAATTAGGTATTATTTTATTATGCCTATATATATATATATCAACAAATAATGTTAATAGTTGGGTGATACTTTGATTGCTTTACTATTTTTCTTTTCATACTTTATAAATTTTTCATATCCCTTTAATCTATTTGGACTCTAGTACAGTGGACTCATAACTCAACATATGGCCCAATGTTGGGCCGGGCTTTCTCCAATAAACCCTTGTTCCTTTAGCCTCTAGAGTAACGGACTAAATCTCCTTCTGAATTGCTCGAATTCTTTAAAATGGTCATAGGTCACTGCACTCTTGACCTCTAAATATTCCTCTTCAGACAGACTTAATTCGTCTATTGCAGCAGCTGCTGTTACTTCCGTGTCAATTCTTGTAATTATTGTTGTCACCCACCAATTATAGATAAAATCCAATGGACTCACACCCATTATCGTAGAGGCGAGCAAAATTTATCGATTAATCGATCGAATCGAAATTGAATAAATCAAATCGAATTTTTCAAATAAATTATGGTTCATTCAGTTAACTGAATTTTTTATTCGGTTAATTAATCGAATCGATTGATTTGATTATTTCACTTACTTGCTAATTGAATCAATTGCTATCAAATCTAGAATTTTTACAATGTTTTTTTTAAAATTTTTTATACTCCCTTAATTTCTTTATTTATTTATTATTATTTTTTTAACAAAGATAAAAAATTATAATATATGATCATATTAAAATTCAAATCCTAAATTTTTAGGCAATATTTAATTTGCTACCGTCAACTGTATTACCACGGTTGGCATACTCCCTTAATCTCTTTAACCTCTTTGGCTAATTAATTTTGTATATATTTCTTTTGTCAATTAATGTTCCAATTAATCCACGTGATTTCCTCATATGCTATGGTAGGATAACGTGGTTTTATGTTTCCTCGTGATTGGTAGCATTTAACATAGTATTAATATTATTATTTTTTATTTCTCAGGTTTTCTCTAAATCAGGATATGAAATTTTAAAATTTTCAAAATCAAAATATAGTATTTAAAATTTTCAAAATCAAAATCAAAATTAAAAAATACCCAAAATATCCTAATATAAAAAACTATTCAAAGTGATCATTTTTATTATGAAAATAAAATTTAAAATTTTCAAAAAATCACAATAATTCTAAATTAATGAATGAAAATTTTAATAATTATTTTGGATATTTTAAGATATATTTTTATGATCAAGTGACTATTTTAAAGAGTTTTAAGTGATTATTTTAATCGTGAAAATACATTAAAAAATTCTTTAAAAAAAAATTCACTAATTTAGATTTATTATGATTTTTTGAAAATTTTATAATAAATTTTCATAATTAAAATGATCACTTTAAATCGTTTTAGTATAGAGTATTTTGAATCTCTTTTGAATTTAATTTTGATTTTGAGAATTTTAAATACTATATTTTGATTTTGAAAAATTTAAAATTTTATATTTTAATTTAGAAAAATAATTATTTATTTATTTTTCTAATTCAAGCAATTCGGACAACCAAACAATAGTTATTCAACTTAATTGCTAATTAAAGCAATGTAAATTGCTTCCCCTAATAAATTGTTAAGCAATTATAATATAAAGCAACGAGGGTTGTTATATCCTTCTAAAATGTGTCTAATAATTTATCTAACTACTCGTAATGGTATTAATTGCAATTTCATTAACAATTATGAGCACTTTATATATATATATTTAAAAACATCAAGGAATTAGTGACAATCAAGTTTCAACGTAGCTGTCTCCACATTCAATTCCCATCCTTGAGCATCCACTTCATCCAAGGCTGGTAGCGAATCATATACGGTGTAGATACTGGATTATTCGTATCTACACCGTACCTCATATTCGTACTGTATCTACTACGGATGTGAATATATATGAATATTCATATTCACACCGCTTCAAATGCGGATATCCGCACCGTATTTAATAAAAAATATTAAAACAATATATTTAATTAAAAATTAATAAATTATTAATTCATTGATCCAAAACAAATATATAATATATTTCAAAATTTATCTTGACATGAAATCATTATAGAACGCTTGTATATATTAATAACTTATATGAGCAAAATAGTAATTTAAAGACGCGGATAGGCGATGCGGATACGGTGTGGATCCACAATCATATCCGTATTCGCACAGATATAAGTTTTCTAAATTCATATCTGTATCCATATCCATTTTTACTTGCGGATATAGATCGGATATGGTGCGGATGCGGTTTTTAATTAGCGAATGCAAATAAAATTGCCACCCCTAACTTCATCACTTGAATTGCATTCATTCATATCAACTATAATAGCTGGATTACAATAGTTTTTCACAATGTTTAAACATCTTACACCATTGCTTCCTGCTTCCCAAGAGAAACAAGTATTATTTAACAAGCTAAAACCTGCTATGTTATGAGCAGTTTGAACTATATTCAAAGTTCTTTTGATAAATTTCCGTTCTATACCTTCGAACTCTTCCTCCTCCTTCTTTATCTTCTTCACCGGCCATAGATATTTCCACATAGCTATCAGACATTTTTTAAAGCAATATTAATATTAATCACTAAAAGACAATAAACTTTTATCAATAAATTAATTATCAACAAACTAATTTTGTTGGTAAAAATTACAAACAATTATATATGTTGGTATTACCAACATACAAATATATCTTTAGTTACCAACAAATAAATTTTTATCCATCGGTAATATCAATAGATATTATAGCATTCGTTGGTAATACCTAGCAGAGTATCACCATTGAATTATTTTATCAATGAAAATTTATTGGTATTGGTATTTATTTATTTTTTTTCCAAAAACATAAAATTATTTAACATAAAATTTGAATGTGTTATATATGATAAAAAATTAGAAAATACACGTTAAAAAATTTAAGTGACAACAAATGAAAAATTTACCTTACCGAATGAAAATAAAATGAAGAAATATTACCAACATAACAAATAAGAGAAGAAGAAAAAAGAATAAGGAAGAGAAAAAAGAGGGAGTGGATAATATAAATAAGAGACGGAGAGAAAGAAGAAAGAAAAAAGTTAAGTACAAAAGATAGAAGAGATGCATCTAGAAGGCTATATTGGTTTGCGTCGGAATTACTCCGTCGATATAATAAGAATTTGTTGTAGTGATGTGTGCTATAGTACGATGTTAGCATTATTCATTATTCAAATAGTGTAGTTTAGTGTGTATGAGTTGTCATATAAGGGCAAGTAGGAGTGCAAGTGAGCCTAGTTGCTTGCGAGCTACTTGAGAGGACTCAAGAAAACTCGACTTAATTCTATCAAACTCGAACCGAGCTTTACGTTTATGAAACGAGCCAAGTCGAGCTTGCTTGCATTGTACTCGAGCTTGATTCGGCCCGGTGAGCTAGCGAAGCCACGTTAGGACAAAGGGAGGCATTGGATTTGGGCCAATTTGGATTATCTTTAAAAAATAATAAAGGGATATATAATTGAAATAATAAACAATAGAACATGATTTTCTTATATTTTTTTAAGCAATAAGAAATGTTCTAGATTTTTTTCTATGTTCTATTATTTTTCATTATATAATTTGTAATTTATGATGATTACTTATGTTTATTAAATATTATCAATTTTGTAAATTAATTAGTATATTATTCGCATATCCTCTCATTTTATCCGCAACCATAATTTTTCTTACCCAAGCCAAACCTAGTGAGATAGTGCAATCATTAAATTTTAGTGACCATAAATTGTATATATAGTTTAGACTCTAATTGCAATTGTCCTTCTTCGCTCCCGTGATTATGACTATGATCAACGTCTTCTTCCAATAACACCATAAAGTATATGATCGCCGACTGCAATGTTACTCATAGGCTTCTTTGTACGCTTGTGGTTATGCCTAGGTGGCCAAGCCCAACTACCAGCAATCAATTAATGTGGCAGTATGTTAGTAATTTTAATTGAAAATGTCATAAATAGCACACCTAAACCATTACTATTCTCGACGTGGGATTAAATCGGAGTATTACATATGTGCACATTATCTTTACTAATGTTTTAGTAGATTTTTTTCATCGTGTTTTTCATATTTATTCAAGGGTGTGTATTAATAATTTATTCAATTATATATATAAAATGGAGAGCCATAAACACGAGCGCTTCCAAAATTGCACCACCTACGTACTAATTATTATTTTATATAAAATTAAGTCTACTTTTAAAGGTTATCTAATAAGTAAAGAACTTTTAAAGGTTATCTAAGATTTAGAAAAATTATAATATATTATTTTATGTTGCATATATAAATACTTAACAATTTTGGATGATATTTTTGTCCATTTACTCTATCTTTTTCATGCTATTTCTACTTTATTTTTAATGCAAGCTAAATAATAAAATACTTTACTGAGTTTTAACAATAATCTTTTTTCCCATGAAAATGAATGTGAGAAAATATCTAAAAACTCACGAGATAGTAAACTTGGGTGATAAAAGTTAATTGCCTACCAAATGCTCAAATATTAGAAACTCATTTAATGAATTTGATTTTATTCCTTTATTTTTCATTTGTCTATTTTTTTTTTCGAATTAATGTTTATTTAATTCTTTAATATTTGATCGCCCATGGACAAAATATGTAGCTGCTATTCATGGACTCAAAATGGGCCATCGTTTGGAAAGCCCAACTCATTACTTAATTATATATTTAAAATCATATTTTGTATTACTAATACATTGTATTTTGTATTATTTCATAATCTATCATTAACTAAATCCTATTTAAAAATTTCTTAAACGTTGTATAATATCCCAAAGATGCCCTCATTCTGCATTTCTATAAATTTAAATATTTCACTAAACTTGCATAAATCAGATGTCATAACAATATATAACATCATGGTTTTTATTCAAAAGATGGCATCTCATCTCATTGAAAGGCATAATTAGAAAATATAAATGATTAATTAATTAGGCGCAATCCTTGAAGCAATCGCAGCTAATGACAAGTGCATGACACTGCCCGCCTTGGTATCCCTCTCCTTTGCACACGACATCACAATGGCCAGGTAAGCAAAGTCCCGAGTAATTTTTGCTCTTCGTATAACACAAATTTGCCTCAACGCTTGTCATCGCCCCTACCAAAATTAAATAAAAATATGTTGTTGTAAAATTCATATCCTTACCCGATATTTAAAAGCAAAATATAAATTTTAAATTATCATTTAATTAGCCCACAGAATATATGATCGATAATATTACATACCTGAAGCAATCAACACAAGAAGCAAGAACATGCAAGTAAGCGATGCATTGCCACTCTTTCTCTCCATCGATCCTACTTGCAGTTTAAATCCTTAAAATTATTATTAATGTTCCACCTTGCTTGCAGCATGAACTCGAACTCATCTCCCTTTTTATAGATCAATCGAGTAGCTTTTATGATCGATCAAGATTGTTATGTATTGATGGATTCATTATTTAATTGAACAACATTAATTTCAGAGAAAACTATAAACGGAAGGTAGTGAGGAATCAATGGGTAGAGCAACGTGTTTGAATTGGGGTTTATATTTTGTTAACAAATTTGCCCTTTCGATCTTATGAATAATTTTTTTTCATTTTCTCTATTTTTTCATCCTTCCCATTAATATATAAGAAAAAAGGGAGTAAAATATCTTATCTTATTTTATATATTATATAAAATACAATTCTAGATAGACACATGTCACTTTAACATGTTATTATTTTCCCTCCATTTTATATCATATATCTACTTAATTTCTAAATTTTTGAATCTATTTAATTATGTCGGTTTAATTTTTTAAATTTCATTTTTCTCATAATTAATCATTTTGGTAATCAATTATTCCTACCCAATTTCTAAATTTACGAATCCAATTAATGATGTCTGCTTAATTTTTTAATTTTTTATTTTCTCACAATTAATTATTTTGGTAATTAATTATGCCGACTTAATTTTCAAAATTTCAAGTCCAATTAATTATGTATGTTTAATTTCTAAATTTTTGAATCTAATTAATTATGCATGCTTAATTTTTAAATTTTATTTTCTCTCCATTTTATTTGGTAATAAATTGTGCTTGCTTAATTTTTAAATTTTTGAATTCAATTCATTATGCCTCCTTAATTTTTGAATTTTATTTCCCTATAATTAATTACTAATTTCCAAATTTTCAAATCCAATTAATTATGACTATTTAATTTTTGAATTTTATTTTCCCATAATTAGTTACTTGCCTACTAAGACATTATTTGGATGAGGTGCAACATGGTTTAGTAATTTATGGTATGATATGATACTATAATTACTCTTATCATATTTGAAAAGATGGTATGGTAAATGGTAGAGCGGACAAAATATGGCCCGACCCGATAGCCCGAAAAAATATCGGGTTCGGGCCGTTTCTTATCGTGCTCAGGTCGGGTTGGGCTAGGCGGTGTAGGTCCGGCCTGGCCCGATAGCCTGATAAGGATTTGGGCATTATCGCAAATATCGGGCTATCGGGCTATCGGGCCCGAATCAGCCTGATAGCCCGATACGGGCCCGATAATCCGATTATATTGGCACGATTTCAGCATGATAACACGATTTTGGCACGATAAACTATTTGGGCCCGATAACGGCCCAGATTTTTCTCGGGCCGGGCCGGGCCATGCACAAAATTTTTTCGGGCCGAGAATATTGGCCCGACCCGAATTGCCACCCCTAGTAAATGGTAGCAGCTCGGAGGAGAACAAAGTCTTGTCTAAGCTGATCAAGAACAATAAGTAAAAGTCTAATCCGATATGGGTAAATAAAGGTCATAAGAGGAATTATAAATTTTAATTGAGGGTATTTTAGAAATAGAATTTTCATTAAATCATGTGAAACCACCAAATTCATGGTTTAAAAATTTGACCAAAATCCATGATTTTCAAACCATGAGATTACCATCAAAAACTATGACCATCTTTTGGAAGTCTTCCCAAATAAGAAATTGAACAATACCATACCATGTAAAATTATACCTTAGCATGAAACAAACAAGACCTAAATTTCTAAATTTTCGAATCCAATTAATTATATCTCCTTAGTTTTTGAATTTTATTTTTCTCATAATCAATTATTTTGGTCATGGACGTTGACCATCAAATATATAATCCACAAATTGCTCATGGCGTCCTGCTCTCATCCGCCCAGGGCAAACTCATCGCCCTCTTTGAGTGATCGGCCGCCGCCTGCTCCTCCTGACTCTTCGCACTCTTCTTTTTCCCCCCTCGTCAGATCTCGATCCCTCGATCCAGATCCCCTCCATCATTGCGTGCTTCTTCCCCGTCGGCTTCCGCTTGTTTGAATGGAAAAGCCCCGTCGGAAGATCGTGTGTGGGTGATTCGCTGCTCTCTTCAGATTCATCATCTCGGTCGGTAAATATATCTAACTTCCCCTCAGAGAATATGTTCTGGTCGCAAATTCTGAAGTGTATGAATAGCCCTATTTTTGATTCTTCGTCGGTTTTTCATCGTTTTAAATCAAACCCTACCGAAAAGGTTCTTTTCCAAAAATCTCAACTTGAATCATGGTCCGAGCCATGGCAATCGAGTTTAATCGGAAAATTTTTGGTCCACACTCCGCTTGTGGCCGCTGTTCGCTCTTGGACCGATCAGATCTGGAGTACATTGGGTTTGAAATCGATTTTAGATTTAGACGATGGATTTTTTATCTTTCGTTTTGATTCCCGGCAGCAGGCAACTGATGCCTTGACTGCCGGACCATGGTCCTTACAGGGAAACCTTCTCCGCCTTATCCCTTGGAAGCCGATGTTTCAGCCGTGGCAGGAGAAGATTTCTTCTGCTGCAGTGTGGGTTCGCATACACAGCCTTCCGATGGAATTTTGGAACGAAGATTCGATCGCTTTAATCGCTGCTTCTCTTGGTAATGTTCTTCGTATTGATCGGCGTTCTTTCCTTTTTGAAAGGGGAAAATACATACGTGTTTGCATCGATCTCAACCTTGTCGTCCCCGTCCGGCAAGGAGTCTATGTTTGTGTTGACGGGGATGAACTATTTTTGCCGGTGTCATATGAAAATTTGTCGTCAATCTATTTTTCTTGTGGCCATATTGGGCATTCTTAGGCTAACTATAAGCCTAACTCTTCGGATTCTTCGATGAATGTTGATTCTGCTGTTCCGATGGATGCTTCTGTTCCTGTTGGGTTCTCTGTCCCGGTGGGCTCTTCCAAGATCCCGGAGGTCTCAATGGAATCGGCTTGCGGCCCTTGGGTGCAGGTACGCCGCCGTCGTCCCTACCGTCGGCAGCCGAATGATAACCGTCCGGCCAACGGTAGGTCTGATGATGGAAGGATACCTCCCCCTCGTGGCCGAAGAAAGGATGCCTCGAACCGTTGGGTTGATGGTCAAACCCATTCGATCAACCACAACCTGAGTTTGCGGGTCCCCCGGGCTCAACCCGTTAATTCAGATCCAGCGCTCGAACTCCACCATCCGCGACCCAACATACTTAAGGGGGGATCGGGAAACCCTAAACCTAAATCTCCCCACCCCTCTCCCAGTCGACCCCTGCCCCCTTCGGTTCCTTCTCCATCCACTCCTATGGATGCCGATGAAGCCGTGCCACCTAATGCTCCGATCTCGCGCTCCTTTAGTAAGATGGCCGAGGAACTTGTTGTAGTTTTCTCTAATGCTCCTGTGGCGCTTCTTCCTCCCAAGGCTCCCTGTCGGAAGCCCAAAAGCACATCCGATAAGCCTAAAGCTCCCTCTTAGGCACCCCTCATTCTCACTGGTGACTCAAAAGTACATAAGAGAAGGCGCTCTCTAGAACCAAACATCGACCCCTTGAGAGATGAACTTCTGGTGATGGATACTTCAGACCCGGCTCAGGAAAGTTCCCTTAACCCCCCTCCTTCTGTTTAAGTATGAAGATAATTAGCTGGAATGTTAAAGGAGCTTCTAAAAGCTCCATTAAAGATCGTATGCGCAATATTATTAAATGTTATCATCCGCATGTTATTTCTCTTCAAGAAATGCATGTTGATTCTCATGATGCTTCTATTTTTATTAATCATCTTGGTCAGAACTGGGTTGGAGTCTCGGCCCCAGCATTTGGTGCTTCTAGTGGCCTAATTTTAGCCCGGGATACCTCTGTTGTCCAATGCCATGTTCTTTCAATTAACTTGCAAGTTATTCATGTTGTCATTTATATGAAAAAAAATTGAACCTTTTCTATTTACAAATATTTATGCTAATACAAACCCTAATGTTAGAGCTGAATTATGGAACTCTTTACTTGAACTTGATCTATCCTGTTACCCTTGGTTCTTGATGGGCGATTTTAATGCTATTTTACATCCTGCTGATAAGTTTGGAGGTTTGCCCTTTAAGATTAATAAATCTGTTAAAGACTTCGAAAATTTTGTCAATAATACTGGTTTGATTGACCTAAAATTTTCAGACCCCAACTTTATATGGTGTAACAATAGGAAGGGTCAAAAAATAATCCTTATCAGACTAGACAGGGCATTTGTCAATCTTGTTAGCCTTCACTTTTTTGGGAAAGCTTTAGTTTCTCATTTAACTAGAACAGGATCTGATCACTCTCCCTTAATTTAAACCCTGATGCTAGTAACAATAAGCCCAAGAGCTTCAAATTTCAAAATTTCCGACTCTTATACTCTGAATCCCATAACATTATCAATAATACTTGGTTTAGACCCTTCCCCAATCCTCTCTTTAATCCCTTTGTGAAGTTTGCTCTGAATTTGAAGTAGTCCAGATTTGCCTTATCTGAATGGAATAGGAATAACCTGTGTATTATGGAAAATAATCTCTCATCTATTCAAAATGAAATTCAAAAACTTGAACTCATAGATTCTAACAATTCTCTTTCTCATGATCAAGAGTTGTCTCTTAGATCCCTCTATAACAGAGCTATAGCCCTGCAAAGATAAATAACTTTGAAATGGTGGACTAAGGCAAAGATCAAATGGATTGAGGATGGAGATAGGAACACTGCCTATTTCCACAGGATTGTTACATCAAAAAGAAGAAATAACCACACTTCCTTCATAATAAATCACTTAGAATAAATAGTGACTGAGAAAACAAACATTCTTAAGGCTTTCACCCATCATTATGCCACCCTATGGCCCCCTGAACCCCAGATCTACCACTTCTATTGGCTGGCCTATTTTCAAATAGCTATCTTCTGATTTGGTTCAAAGTCTTACCTCTCCCTTCTCACAATCAGAAGTCTTGGAGGTGGTTAGGCTTATCCCAAATGGCAAAAGCTCTGGATTTAATGGATTCACTGCTGAATTCTATAAATCTCATTGGCATGCTGTTTCCCCTTCCTTTCATGAATGCCTAAGTCTCTTTTATACCAACTCTAATATCCATCATGAATAGACTCAAACATTAATTACATTTATCCCTAAGGTTAAGCAGCCTAAGGCTGTCAAGGACTTTAGGCCTATCTCCCTTTGCAATCTCAACTATAGAATTCTTGCAAAAATTCTAGCTAATAGAATGAAACCCCTCCTCCCGCATGTAATCTCCCCTGAACAGACTGTCTTTCTAAAGGGCAAAAATATTAAGGACAATATAATGATAGTGAATGATGTGGCTCATTCTATTTATGCTTCCAAAAGCAAAAATCTTTATATCCTAGTGAAGCTTGACCTTGACAAAGCTTTTTAAAACTATTATGAGATGCTATTCTGCATGTCCTCCACTCATATAATTTCCCTCCCCTCTTCATCAACTGGATCAAAACATGTATAACCAGGCGGTGAATGGTCACATTTCTCCTTTTCTAATAATGATGCTATTGTTAGTTCGCTTATTGCTAATAATGATTGGAATGATTCATTGGGTTATGTTTGCTTTGGCTCATCTATGTGGGAATCCATTAAGAATACAAGGTTGCCTTCTACACCTGATGATGATTCCTGGGTTTGGATTCTTGATGCTAATGGGTCTGTTACCACTGGTGCAGCCTACACATACCTTAGAAGCCATGGCTTGAATGCTAATAGTCTAGATATTCCCTGGTCTGACTTATGGCAATTAAAATTACCACCAAAGATTATTAACTTTCTTTGGAAGCTCCTTCATGGTAGATTGCCAACCAAAGCCTACCTTTCCCACTTAGGTATCAATAATTCCCCCAATTGTCCATTATGCCAACTCCCAAACACTTCTGAAACAATAAATCATTTGTTTCTTCACCGCCCCTTCACATCTGCAGTTTGGTTCCTTCTTCACTCAAGAACCGGACTCAACCTCCTAAATAGAAACTCATGGTCCAATGGTGGCTGGTTAAAATGGCCTAAAGTTGAGTCTGGGTCTTTTTTTATTATGCCCCTTATTGCTATTACTTTCTGGTTCACCTGACACGCTAGGAATGAGCAGGTTCACCATGTTAGGCAGTATTCCCATAGCAATCTTATGATAAAAATTCTAGCTTTCACAACCAGAATTATAAATGCCCAGGATCCTGAGGGTTCTAATGCTCCAAACACATTAATGGAAATTCATAAAAAATGGATTCCCCCAGAGATTGATGCTCTCAAAATTAACTGTGATGGTTCGTGGTCTAATAATGATGCTGGTGCAGGTTTTATAGTACACGATAGTTCGAGATTTATCTTTGCTGCCAGCACGCACTTGAAAAATATCCACTGCCCGGCCCTTGCGGAAGCTCATGCAATACTATTTGCATTGCAATTTGCTATTCACCAGAATTTTCCAATTATAATTTTGGAGACAGATTCAAAATTGTTTATCCAATCAATAAAGAAGCAGTGTGACGTCCCTCATAGATTGGTATCTATTGTTAATATGATCCAGTCTTCTATTGTAAATGTGCATGTATTTAATGTTTTATCTTGTTATCGTGAATGTAATAAAGCGGTCCACTGGGCTACAAATCGAGCTCGCCGTCTAAAGGAGTATGTTGTTTGGACTTCAATTAGGTCTCCGAAACTTAATTCCATTTTGTACTCTGACTGTCCGAATCCTATTTATCAATAAAGTACGTAGTTTTATTTCTTGGAAAAAAAATTATTTTGGTATTTAATTATATATGCTTAATTTTCAAATTTATGAATCTAATTAATTATGTCTACTTAATTTTTTGAATTTTATTTTTCCATAATTAATTATTTTGGTATTTAATTATGCTTGTTTAATTTTTAGTTTTTTGAATCCAATTAATTTTGCTTGCTTAATTTTCAAATTTTATTTTAGTCCCTTCTTAATTTATTATGCATGCTTACTATATAATACAAACATTAATTAATTATGCCTACTTAATTTTTAAATATTCGAATCCAATTAATTGTGCATGCTTAATTTTTGGTTTTTATTTATCCTCTATTTTATTTTGGTAATTAATTATGTCTGCTTAATTTTTAAATTTAAAAATCTAATTAATTATGTCTGCTTAATATTTGAATTTTGTTTTCCATCCATTTTATTTTGATCCCTTCTTAATTTATTATGCATTCTTACTATAAATTAATTAGTTGTCTATATAAACTTAGTTATGTGGTTATTAGTTATCTATTTAAGTTCCTTCTTCCGTGGGTCTTCAGTTGTTTTTTGTTTTCTTTTTTCACCTTTTCACTCAAAATGGTGATCCATTGTGACTTAGCGAGAGATATCAATGCTGGCTGATTAAAGTGATGATCATAAGATTATGATGATTGTCGAATTTTAAGGATTCAAATCAAAAAGGATTTTATTGAAGTGATTGTAATTGATAAAAATGTAAAATTATGCGTATTATTGCTTATATTTTTTTTTGCGTTTTTTAATAATTTGATGAAAATGTAATATTATCCATGTTATTCTAATATTATACTATTGATGTAGGGGGATGTTATTCTAATATTATACTATTGATGTAGGGGGATCGAATTCAATGTTTCATTAATAGCTATAATGTGTATTTATATGAAGATATTCATCAAGAACACGATGTTTACCTTCTTTTCAACCTTGTTGGTTTGAATAATATGAAGTTCAAACCAACAACACATGAATTCTGACCGTTCTTAACATTCAGGTACATCATATTTTGTCTATGTTCTAGGTGTTTGTCTATATTCACTTATTTTTCATTATATGATTGGTAGCATTTAGCATGGTATTAATATTTGTTTTTTATTTTTCAGGTTTTCTCTAAGAGTTTTGCTATATCATCCTAATAATCACCCTAATAATTCTCCTAACCACTCACAATGGCATGAATGATAATTTTACTAACAATCATGAACACTTTATTATATGTGAGTATTAGGAGAATTATTAGGTACATGGGTAAGGAGGATTTAACATTTCTCTTTTTCTAAACCAGAATATGAAATTTCAAAATTCCCAAAATCAAAATATAATATTTGAAAAATTCAAAATCAGAATCAAATTCAAAACATACCCAAAATATCTTGATACTAAAACTATTCAAAGTGATCATTTTGATTATGAAAATATATTTTAAAATTTTCAAACAATCACAATAATTGTAAGTTAATGAATGAAATTTTTAATAATTATTTAGGAAAATTTAAGATATATTTTTATGGTCAAATGACTATTTTTAAGAGTTTCAAGTGATTATTTTAACCATGAAAATATATTCTATTTTTTTTAAAAAAAATTATTCACTAATTTTGATTTATTATAATTTTTTGAAGATTTTAGAATGAATTTTCATAATTAAAATGATCATTTTAAATAGTTTTAGTACAAGAGTATTTTGAATTTAATTCTGAATTTAGAAATTTGAAATACTATATTCTTGGTTTGGAAATTTTGAAAATTCATATTCTGATTTAGGAAAATGGATGTTTATTTTTTTTGCTAACTCAAGCAATTCAGAAAACCAATCAGTAATTATATCCGACTTAATTGTTAATTAAAGCAATTGATGCCCAATTAATTGCTTCCCATGATAAATTGTTAAGCAATTATAATATAAAGCAATGATTGTTGCTATATCCTCCTAGAGATATAATTATCTTTCTAATCATTCACAATGGTATTAATTATAATTTTATTAATAATTATGAATACTTTATTACATATGAGCATTAAGAGGATTATTAGGCACATCAATTAGGAAAAATTAGTACTCCATTCGTTTCATAATAAGTGACTTTTTAGGATTTTTTAAAAATTTCATATTAAGTGACACTTTAAACTTCCAATGTAGTATTAATTATTTTTTTATCAATTTTAACCTCTAATAAAAATTTCTCTCATCAATGGAGTACAATAATAAAAGCATGAAATTTAAGGGTCACACTATGGGTAATCTAGTAAAAAGAAAGAAAAAATTGTTAAAAATTAGGCTATTAAATATTATTCTTAATCTATGTTCTAAAGCCTAAAAAGTCACTTATTATGAAACAAAGGGAGTATTTTTTAAAGCAATATGCATATTTTTTAAAGAAATTTTTATTAGAGATTAAAATTGGTATAAAAATAATTAATACTACATTGGAAGTCTAAAGTGTCATTTAATATGAAATTTTAAAAAATTCCTAAAAAGTCACTTATTATGGAGCGGAGGGAGTAATAAATTTTGATCAAGAAACTAATTTTGTTGGTAAAAATTACAAACAATTATATATATTGGTATTACCAACAAATTACCAACATACAAATATATCATTAGCTACCAACAAATAAATTTTTATCCATTGATAATCTCAACATATATTATAATATCCGTTGGTAATACCTAGGAGAGTATCACCATTGAATTATTTTATCAATGAAAATTTATTGGTATTGGTATTTATTTATTTTTTTATCAAAAATATAAAATTATTTAACGGACCGAAGGAGGTCCATGAAAGTCCTGATACATAATAGAGGAAAGCTCTGGCGGTCTAACGGACGATCAGATATTTGTCATCCTAGATCGTCATGCATAATTTGCAACCTAATTAGTCGCTTTATTACATTCACTAAAAGTATAAAAAAAATTGCACGTAGTAATTAGCCGCTTTAGCCTAATTAGCCTAATTAGCAGCCTAAATGCTAATTCGTGCAATTAGTTGGAATAATTTAATCTGGCTCTTGAACTTTATATACAAATTTTATTACATCAAATTTGGAGTAAATTATACATGTTTTTTTTAGTATTTTCCACTTATTATATCTTGGAATTTTGTTCCTTTTTTTAGCTAACTTTATACGTACCCAGATTTGATAAGATCAAACTTTAATCAAATTGTAATAATCGCGAGATTATATATATATATATTTGGTTTCAGGGGAATCGCTGGATGGTGCGACTTAAGGTAAGGCCCGATTGCTAGAAGAATTATTTTAATTAAGTTGTTTGTGATGTTGGATTTGGGTTGGACTCGAGTAATGTCCGGAGGTTCGATCGGAACCCAATTTGAATGTGTACATGTGGACTTGAGTTCAGGCATTTAAGTATATATATATAAGGATGGGTGTGGCAACTGTATGGCTCCAAGGAGGAGCCGCACGAAAGCCCGGAGAGGGGAAGGGGGCGACTCCTAGAATTTCTTTGCCGGAGATCCGATCATCGTCGGCGCCGATCGACGCGGAGACTCGAGGATAATCTTCTTCTTTGCATTCCTTTTCTTCTGTGAGTGGTTCTTTTTGCATGAATTGGGGCTATTTTCTTCTTCTTGGTGCCGCCTCTCACCGTGAATAGGTATAGAAAACCCTAACCTCCTTAATTCTCTTTAATTGGCTGCATGTTCCATTCTTTCTTGTAGTCGCATAAAGCATAAGAGGATGTACGTTGACCACTTTATTCGGTCAACAAAATTCTTATCAGTAGGGTTCTTGACAGTAGGTGTAAAGTTGTTGTTGTAGATGGAAAGAGTAATTGAAAAAAAAAAGAACTTGGTTCGGTAGAAGAGAGAAGAAATTTCTATTTTATAAATAACATATTATCTGAGATTTTGATGATAGATATGATGTTATTGATGTTCTGTTGAATGGGTAACATGTTAATTGAACTCATGATTGATAGATAAAATGTTGGCTGAAGTTTCAGATTGAACAAAGATATATTTTACACGTGGGTTGGAGTCTTATAAGCAAAATAACTAATCTTTCCTCTCTTGGGTTAAATTAGAGTGTGTTGTACAAGGTTTAAGAAACCCATGTTATCACCCACATCAACTATGGGTTTTCTTTTGTATTGAGGTTATGAGTTTGCTTTTGTATTGAGAGTGAATGCTTCATTTGATTCACGTTATGAACCTCATTGTGTGGTTGCAAAAATGTCAAATAATCCCTTAATTATTTAATGTCATTATGTTCTATATAGTACCACATATCCCTCGCTCTCTTGTGTTAGGCACTTGATGTTAAGTAATTCAGCAATAGTGATTCACCCACCGAAACTGCCACCAGTCAGTTCCTGTTAGTCACTAATTGCAATTGCTTGTGATATTGCTTATACAGATCACTAAATCAAGGTAGGTGTTAGTTTTCTTTTTTATGCTATAAGGTTAGGAGCATTACCAGATTTCGTTGTCCATTTTCCTTTTTGGAGAATGAATATATAATTGACACATGTGTTCTTTATATCTTCCACTTGACAATACATTACTACAGATATGTACATGCTGCCCTATAAAAAATACATTACTAGGGATATGTTCACGTTGCCCCTCTAGAAATACATTACTCTTAGATGGTACATGTTGTCCTTAGGATATACTTGGACTCGGTTGGGTGTGGTAACTTGTAGGAACATGAAATTGGGAATTCATGAATCTAGGTTCACCTAGGATATATTCTTACCTTAGTTTAACAACCTAAGGTCACTATACTATAGGAAAAAAAGGGGAAAATCCGGGTAGGGCTGAACCTCCTTGGGGAAATTTCCAAGGATATGTGAACCGACCCTATGATATATGGACGTGACCCTAATTATTTGGTTGTATGCATGAGCTTACAAAATTTATTTGAGCTTGTTACTACTTATAGCATGACTAGATTTCTTTGGATAGTTTGTTGAGTGCTCATGTATGGTGTGGCACATGAATGAGGTTAAATTAATTCTTATTGGTAAATGCTTTACTGCTTACATATATATTAAGATGGAGATTGTGGTTCATGATGATGCATAGGCCGATGTATGGCCTTGGGTTTCATGCGCATGCAAGATGTGTGGGTACTAAGGACCCTAGAGGTCATAGGATATTTATATTGGCTCATGGTTGTTATGTTTATTTATTTTATGTTAATTACTGATTGTTATATAAATGCATGGATGTGCTTGTGTTTGCACTGGATTATATTGGACCGGGAAGCTCGTCAGCTGCCACACTGACGACCGACCCGAAGTGGCATGGGCGGAAAGCTCGCTGAGACAGAGCAGTGCTCAGTGACCGACTCATAGGACCGAACGGGTCTCTGGATTATTGGACCGACGGGTCCCTGGACCGGGAAGTTCGCCAGCCTGCCACACTGACGACTGACCCGGGTGTCTTGTTTGGGTAGATTATTGTGCTTGGATGTTTGGGCCGGTTTGGGCCGAGTGGTTGTTGTGTTTGAACACCAGTTTGTGGACAAATGCATTTTCCTTACATGTTATTATATTTCAACACTTTTATATTTATAACTTATGCCTCATTATATTTATGCTCATGGTAGCTTGGAGAGGGCTTGGGTAGAGCCACTCATTGAGTTCCTTTGGAACTCACAACTCTTTTGTTGTTAATTTTGCAGATTTTGATTATTGGTGGTACGGTGGTACCCATGTAGTGTGGCTGGGGTTGCAAGCTCAGACAGCGAATCTCGTGACGTATCGGGTCGTAGTCGAGTGTAGAGAGTCGATCCTTGATGGATTGTTATGCATTGTGTATACCGAGATTGTTATGCATTGATGGATTGATGAATTTATTAATTATTTAATTTAAGAGCATTAATTTTTTAGGAAGAATTAAATATGCTTTTGTGTATTACCGGGAAGGTACTTAGTTTGATATTTGTCCTCATCGATCCTTTCTATTTTTACCCTTCATCCATCTCATTAAATCTTTATACGTGACTACGTGAGGAATCTATTTATAAAGAGTTAATATCATATAAATTCAATACAATTTATAAAAATGTGATTTCAATAATAATGAATGGAAGAAGAATTAAATAATTATTTAATTCCTAGAGTTTATGGGCGAATTAAGTAAATCCTGATTTGGAATTAATTCTATGTACGAAGTCAACCCTTCCATTGTAGCAATCACTAATTAGTAATTACCGATCAATAAGAATTATTAGGTGGAGGAGTATTAATAATTAATTATTAAATTTCACCGTGCATTAATTAACATTTTAGATTAATGTAATTTAATTCTTTAAAATTTGATCGGCTATGGACAAAATATGTAGCTGCCGTTCATAGACTCTAAATGAGCCATCGTTTGGAAACCCTAACCTAGGGCTGTTCAGTATTTGATTCAACCCGAACCGAATCAAATTTTTCGATTCGATTCGGTTTCAACCGTTGCAGGTAGGGCTGTCCATTCGGTTCGAACCGAACCGAACTGAACCGAATTTGGCCAAACCGAATTTTTTTCTTTACCCAAATCCGAACCCGAACTCGAACCGAACATTTCCTAACCCGATTTAACTCGAACCGAAATAATTCGGTTCGGTTCGGTTCGGTTTTCAACCCGAAAACCGAATTTTTAATTAATTTGATTAAAAATTAAAAATTAAAAATAATTATTTAATACTTATTTACTTAATTCAGTTAAAAATTAAAAAAAAAATATTTTTTTTAATTAATTCGGTTTTCGGTTCGGGTCGGTTCCCGAATTTCGGGAACCGAATCCGAACCGAAATACAAATTTTGGTTTGGTTCGGGTCAAAGAACCGAACCTACAATGGTTGAAACCAAACCGAACCGAAAATTTCGGTTCGGTTCGGTTTGAACCGAACAGTGGACAGCCCTAGTTGCAGGTTCAGTTTTTTGACCCGAACCGAAAACCAAATTAATTAAAAAATAATGTATTTTTAAAAAAAATTTAATATAGATAAGTAAATGGGAATTATAAAATAATTTTAAATTTTAAATTTTTAACCGAATTAATTAAAATTTCGATTTTCGGGTTGAAAACTGAACCGAATCGAATAATTTCGGTTCGGGTTAGATCGATTTAGGTATAGTTCGGTTCGGATTTGGGTATAAAAAAAATTTCGGTTTGATGAAATTCGATTCGGTTCGGGTTGAAACGAATGGACAGCCCTACCGCCCAACCCGTTACTTAACTATATATTTAAAATCATATTTTGTATTACTAATTCATTATATTTTGTATTATTTCATAATCTATCATTAATTAAATTCTATTTAAAAATTTCTTAAACGTTGTATAATATCCCAAAGATGCCCTCATTCTGCATTTCTATAAATTTAAATATTTCACTAAACTTGCATAAATCAGATGTCATAACAATATATAACATCATGGTTTTTATTCAAAAGATGGCATCTCATCCAATTGAAAGACATAATTAAAAAATACAAATGATTAATTAATTAGGCGCAATCCTTGAAGCAATCGCAGCTAATGACAAGTGCATGACACTGCCCGCCTTGGTATCCCTCTCCTTTGCACACGTCATCACAATGGCCAGGTAAGCAAAGTCCTGAGTAATTTTTGCTCTTCATATAACACAAATCTGCCTCAACGCTTGTCATCGCCCCTACCAAAATTAAATAAAAATATGTTATTGTAAAATTCATATCCTTACTAAATATTTAAAAGCAAAATATAAATTTTAAATTGTCATTTAATTAGCCCACATAATATATGATCTATAATATTACATACCTGAAGCAATCAGCACAAGAAGCAAGGACACGAAAGTGAGCGAAGCCTTTCTCTCCATCCCTACTTGCTTGTTATTGATCAATGTTCCACCTTGTTTGGAGCATCAACTCAATCTCATCTCCTTTTTTATAGATCAATTCAGTAGCTTTTACCATCGATCGAGATTGTTATGCATTGATGAATTTATTAATTATTTAATTTAAGAGCATTAATTTTTTAGAAAGAATTAAATATGCTTTTGTGTATACAGGAAAGGTACGTAGTTTGGTATTTGTCCTCATCGATCCTTTCTATCTTTACCCTCCATCCATCCCATTAAATCTTTATATGTGATTATGTGAGGAATCTATTTATATAGAGTTAATATCATATAAATTTAATACAATTTATAAAAATATGATTTCAATAATAATCAATGGAAGAAGCATTAAATAATTATTTAATTCCTAGAGTTTATGGGCGAATTAATTAAATCCTGATTTGGAATTAATTCTATATTCTAATATTTGATTACGTGCGAAGTCAACCCTTCCATTGTAGCAATCACTAATTAGTAATTACCGATCAATCAGAATTATTAGGTAGAGGAGTATTAATTAATAATTAATTATTAAATTTCACCGTGCATTAATTAAAATGGTGCAACCTCATTATTATTGCCTTCAAAGCATGCATTAATTACATAATAAATAAATTAAAAATATCTTTTAGAAAGTGCTAAATAATATTTAGAGTTCCCTAAAACTTTTCTAATACAATGTCACGTGACAACTTTGAATATTGTATATATGTAAAGATAATATTCTAACAATCTTCCAATAAATGGTGAATGGAAAGAAGATCCGGTGGAAGAATGCTTTGAAAAAAGCCTAAAAGAGAATATTTTGGCAATACAAAATGAGAATGAAGGTAGTGAGGATAGACGAGTGCGGAAGCAAAATAAAAAATGAGAATTACCAATAAAGGATGCTTACTATTTTGTTAAACATGAGGAAGAAAATAAGGAGGAAATGCTTTTAATTGGAGGAAAATATGGTCCTTAAAAATTTAAGAGAAAATTAAAATATTCATATGGAAACTAGTGTGGAATAGATTTTCTATTTTTTTTAATTGTGCTTATGCTAGGTGCTATTGGAAGTTAGTTAAAGATAAAATGAAGTTAGTGGATTCGAAATGGGCCTCCATTTGGGATTGCCAGCCCATGTAGTGTTCTAATTAAAATTATATTTGTAATTAGTGAATTTACATTGGACTAAATTAAATTATGGGTGGGTGTTGTTAGCTATTGGCCTCTTCAACAAATTAAGAACAAATATTTGGTAAACCACGCAATAACTATTGGGAATTTAGTTGAATTGGAATTCAATTCCAACTAAAGAGCATTATAATAATTAAATATTAAGGTATATATATAACATCCTTTAAATTTTATAACTCTACTTTTTTGATGACTTCATCAACTTCGATCATTTTTAAAAAAATTTGAATGTGTTATATATGATAAAAAATTAGAAAATACACGATTAAAAATTTTAAGTGACAAAAAATGAAAAACTTACCTTACCGAATGAAAATAAAATGAAGAAATATTACCAACATAACAAATAAGAGAAGAAAAAAAAAGAATAAGAGGGAAAAGAGGGAGTGGATAAAATAAAGAAGAGAGATGAAGAGAAAGAAAAAAGAAATTTTTTTACAAAAGATAGAAGAGATGCATAAAGAAGGCTGGCCATATTGGTTTGCGTCGGAATTACTCCGTCGATATAATAAGAATTTGTTGTAGTGATGTGTGCTATAGTACGATGTTAGCATTATTCATTATTCAAATAATGTAGTTTGGTGTGTATGAGTTGTCATCTAATGGCAAGTATGGGTGCAAGTGAGCTTAGTTGCTTGCGAGCTACTCGAGAGCAATTCGAAGAAAACTCAACTTGATTCTATCGAGCTTTATGTTTATGAAACGAGCCAAGTCGAGCTTGCTTGCATTGTACTCGAGCTCGATTCGGCTAGGTGAGCTAGGCGAATCGAGCTAGCAAAGTCACGTTAGGACAAAGAGGGCATTGGATTTGGATCAATTTGGATTGTCTTTAAAAAATAATAAAGAGATATATAATTGAAATAATAAACAATAGAACATGAAATAATAAACAATATCTAATTGCAATTGTCCTTCTTCGCTCCCGTGATCATGACTATGATTAACGTTCTCTTCCAATGACACCATAATGTATATGATCGCCGACCGCAATGCTCCTCATAGGATTCTTTGTGCGGTTGTGGCTATGCCTAGCTAGGTGGCCAAGCCCAACGACCGGCGGTCAATTAATGTGGCAGTATATTAGTAATTGTAATTGAAAATGTCAAAGTAAAGTGTTGGGATATATACATTTTATTATATATTTTCTCATGCCATAAATAGCACACCTATCAAATATTATAAACTAATATTACTCTCGACGTGGGATTAATTAAATCAAAGCATTACACATGTGCACACTATCTTTTACTAATGTTTTAGTAGATTTTTTTCTCATATTTTCCATATTTATTCAAGGGTGTGTATTAATAATTATATATGCAAAATGGAGAGTCATAAACATGAGCGCTTCCAAAATTGCACCATATACTAATTATTATTTTATATAAAATTAGGTCTACTTTTAAAGGTCATCTAATAAGTAAAGAACTTAATATATTTTTAGGTGTTCATGAGAATGAAAAGAAATAATTAAGATTTAGAAAAATTATAATATATTATTTTATGATGCATATATAAATACTTTAACAATTTTGGATGATACTTTTGTCCATATACTATATCTATTTCATGCTATTTCTACTTTATTTTTAATGCAAGCTAAATAGTAAAATACTTGCCAACTGTGGGTAGCACAGTTGGTGGCAATATTCAACCTAAAGATCTAGGGTTCGATCTATAGTATGATTACATATTGTGACTTTCTATCTTTGTTTTTAAAAAACAGTAAAATACTTTACTGAGTTTTTTAACTTTAAAATTGATTGTATAACACAACCATTACAACATATAGACGTGATAATATACGTACGTACAAGACGTACAAATACGTGAAAAAGGCACATAAAGCGCTACAATTAGGGATTGAACCCAAGACCTATAGGCAACATACTCGGATGCTACTACTATATTTTACTGAGTTCACATATTTTACTGAGTTTTAACTAAGGGTGAGCATGGATCGGTTAACCAGTCCATTAACTTCGGTTAACTGCTATTTCGGTTTCGGTTTTTTCGGTTCAGTTAACCGATAATTTCCAATTAACCAATAAATTTTTTTAACCTACAAACATAATAATATTATGCAAATTATGGAGAAAAATTCAAATAAAATACCGAATTCTCATTGAGAAAAAAGAAAAAAAAAAGTGAAACCACTTAAACCAAGTTGATGTTCTAAAAAAACTAATATTTTTATTTTTATTTTTATAAATATTTTTTTGATTTTTATAATTTTCTGTAATTTTTTATAATTTATAAATCATTATTTAATATATATATATATATAATTAAAAATTAATAAATTATATCGAACCGGTCGGTTAACCGAAACCGGTGAACTTTTTACCTCTCGGACCGAAACCGAAATCGAAAACCAGTTTTTCAAAAAATAAAAACCGAAATCGTAAAAACCAGTTCGGTTAACCGGAAAAACCGGCTCGATTTCGGATCGGTTTTCTGATTAACCGAAAAATCATTTTTTTTTCTCACCCCTAGTTTTAACAATATTCTTTTTTCTCCATGAAAATGAATGTGAGAGAATATCTAAAAACTCATGAGATAGTAAACTTGGGTGATAAAAGTTAATTGTCTCCCAAATGCTCACATATTAATTAGACACTCCTTTAATTAATTTATTTTTATTCCTTTATTTTTTATTCTTCTAATTTATTTATTTTTTCGGATTAATGTTATTTAATTCTTTATTATTTGATTGGCTATGGACAAAATATGTAGCTGTCGTTCATGGACTCAAAATGAGCCATCGTTTGGAAAGCCCAGCCCATTGCCTAATTATATGTTTAAAATCATATTTTGCATTACTAATACACCATATTTAGTATTGTTTCATAATTTAACATTAATTAAATCACATTTAAAAATGTCTTAAACGTTTTATAATATCCCAAACATGCCCACATTATGCATTTCTATAAATTAAAATATTTCACTAAACTTGCATAAATAAGATGTCATAACAATATATAAGATCATGGTTTTTAACTTTTTATTCAAAAGGGCATCTCATCTCATTGAAAGGCATAACTAGAAAATACAAATGATTAATTAATTAGGCGCAATCCTTGAAGCAGTCGCATCGAATGACAATTGCATGGCACTTCCCGCCTTGGTATCCCTCTCCTTTGCACACGTCATCACAATGGCCAGGTAAGCAAACTCCCCAGTAATTTTTGCTCTTCGTGTAGCACAAATCTGCCTTCACGCTTGTCATCGCCCCTACCAAAATTAAATAAAAATATGTTGTTGTAAAATTCATATCTTTACTAGATATTTAAAAGCAAAATATAATTTTTAAATTGCCATTTAATTAGCCCACAGAATATATGATCGATAATATTACATACCTGAAGCAATCAGCACGAGAAGCAAGAACATGCAAGTAAGCGATGCATTGCTGCTCTTTCTCTCCATCGATCCTACTCGCAGTTTAAATCCTTAAAATTATTATTAATGTTCCACCTTGCAGCATCAACTCAAACTCATCTCCCTTTTTATAGATCAATCGAGTAGCTTTTACTATCAATCGAGATTGTTATGTATTGAAGGATTCATTATTTAATTGAACAACATTAATTTCAGAAAGAATTATGCTATTGAGTATAAACTATGAACGGAAGGTAGTGAGGAATTAAGGGGTAGAGAAACGTGTTTGAATTGAGGTTTATATTTTGTTGACAAATTTGCCATCTGGATCTTATGAATAATAATTTTTCATTTTCTCTATCATCCTTCCCATTAATATATAAGAAGAAAAGAAAGAAAAAAAGTAAAATCTCTTATCTTATCTTGTATATTATATAAAATACAGTTCTACGTAGACACGTGTCGCTTCCATATATTATTGTATATTTTCCCTCCATTTTATATATCATGTCTGCTTAATCTTTAAATTTTCGAATTCAATTAATTATGTCTGCTTAATTTTCAAATTTTATTTTTCTCATAATTAATTATTTTAGTAATTAATTATTCCTACCTAATTTCTAAATTTATGAATCTAATTAATGATGTCTACTTAATTTTTTCATTTGTTCTTTTCTCATAATTAATTTTTTCGGTAATTAGTTATGTCTACTTAATTTCCAAAATTTCAAATCCAATTAATTATGCATGTTTAATTTTTAAATTTTTGAATCTAATTAACTATAATTAAATAGATTATGCCCGCTTAATTTTCAAATTTTATTTTCCCTCCATTTTATTCTACTTAATTTTTTCATTTGTTCTTTTCTCATAATTAATTTTTTCGGTAATTAGTTATGTCTACTTAATTTCCAAAATTTCAAATCCAATTAATTATGCATGTTTAATTTTTAAATTTTTGAATCTAATTAACTATAATTAATTAGATTATGCCCGCTTAATTTTCAAATTTTATTTTTCCTCCATTTTATTTGGTAATAAATTGTGCTTACTTAATTTTTAAATCTTCGAATCCAATTAATTATGCCTCCTTATTTTTTGAATTTTATTTCCCTATAATTAATTACTAATTTCCAAATTTTCGAATCCAATTAATTATGACTATTTAATTTTCAAATTTTATTTTCCCGTAATTAGTTACTTGCCTACAAAGGTATTGTTTGGATGAGGTGCAACATAATTTAGTAATGTATGATACAGTATGATATTGTAATTACTCTTATCATATTTGGAAAGATGGTATGGTAAATGATAGTAGCTCATAGAAGAACAGAGTCTTATCTAAGATGATCAAGAACAATAAGTAAAAATCTAATCCGATATGGGTAAATAAATGACATGAGAAAAATTATAAATTTTGATTGAGCGTATTTTAGAAATAGAATTTTATTAAATTATGAGAAACCACCAAATCCATGGTTTTCAAACCATGAGATTACCATCATAAACCATTATCATCTTTTAGAAATCTGCTCAAACAAGAAATTGAACAATATCATACCATGTAAAATCATACCTTAGCATGAAACAAACAAGGCCTACATTATTAAATTTTCGAATCCAATTAATTATATCTCCTTAGTTTTTGAATTTTATTTTTCTCATAATCAATTATTTTGGTAATTAATTATGTATGCTTAATTTTCAAATTTATGAATCCAATTAATTATGTCTACTTAATTTTTGAATTTTATTTTTTCATAATTAATTATTTTGACAATTAATTATGCTTGATTAATTTTTAAATTTTCGAATTCAATTAATTTTGCAGGCTTAATTTCCAAATTTTATTTTAATCCCTTAATTTATTATGCATGCTTACTATATAATACAACAATTAATTAATTATGTCAGCTTAATTCTTATAGTAGTGCAATCACTAAATTCTAGTGACCATAGATTATATATATAGTCTAGACTCTAATTACAATTGTCCTTCTTCACTCTCGTGATCATGACTATGATCGACGTTCTCTTTCAATAACACCATAATGTATATGATCTCCGACCGCAATGTTCCTCATAGGATTCTTTGTGAGGTTGTGGCTATGCCTAGCTAGGTGGACAAGCCCAATGACCCGCAGTCAATTAATGTGGCAATATGTTAGTAATTTTAATTGAAAATGTCAAAGTGAAGTGTTGGGGATATATACATTTTATTATATATTTTCTCATGACATAAATAGCACACCTATCAAATATTATAAACCAACGCTATTATCGACGTGGGATTAAATCGAAGTATTACATATGTGCACACTATCTTTTACTAATGTTTTAGTAGATTTGGTTCTCATATTTTTCATATTTATTCAAGGGTGTGTATTAATAATTTATTCAATTATATATATATATATGCAAAATGGAGAGCCATAAACATGAGCGCTTCCAAAATTGCACCACATACTAATTATTATTTTATATAAAATTAGGTCTACTTTTAAAGGTCATCTAATAAGTAAATAACTTAATATATTTTTAGGTGTTCATGAGAATGAAAAGAAAGAATTAAGATTTAGAAAATTTATAATATATTATTTTATGATGCATACATAAATACTAACCATTTTGGATGATACTTTTGTCCATTTACTATATCTATTTCATGCTATTTCTACTTTATTTTTAATGCAAGCTAAATAGTAAAATACTTCACTGAGTTTTTTACTTAAAAATTAACTTTAAGTACAAAGACGTGAAAAATGTGCACAAAGCGTTACAATTAGGAATTGAACTCAAGACCTATAGGCAACATACTCGGATGCTACTATCATATTTTACTGAGTTCGCATATTTTACCGAGTTTTAACAATATTTTTTTTGTCCCATGAAAATGAATGTGAGAGAATATCTAAAAGCTCATGAGTTAGTAAACTTGGGTGATAAAAGTTAATTGTCTACCAAATGCTCACATATTAATTAGAAACTCATTTAAATAATTATTTTTTATCCGTTTATTTTTCATTCTTCTAATTTTATTTTTGTTTCTTTTATTTTCGGATTAATGTTATTTTATTCTTTAATATTTGATTGGCTATGGACAGAATATGTAGCTGCCGTTCATGGACTCAAAATGAGCCCGTTTGGAAAGCCCAGCCAATTACCTAATTATATGTTTAAAATCATATTTTGCATGAAAAATCATACCTTAGCATGATTGAACAAGGCCTAAATTTCTAAATTTTCGAATCCAATTAATTATATCTCCTTAGTTTTTGAATTTTATTTTTCTAGTAATCAATTATTTTGTTAATTAATTATGTATGCTTAATTTTCAAATTTATGATTTTAATTAATTATGTCTACTTAATTTTATTTTTCCATAATTAATTATTTTGGTAATTAATTATGCTTGTTTAATTTTTAATTTTTCGAATCCAAATTTTATTTTAGTCCCTTCTTAATTTATTATGCATGCTTACTATATAATACAATCATTAATTAATTATGCATACTTAATTTTTAAATATTCGAATCCAATTAATTGTGCATGCTTAATTTTCGGATTTTATTTTTTTTTCTAATTTATTTTGGTAATTAATTATGTTTGTTTAATTTTTAAATTTAAAAATATAATTAATTATGTATGCTTATTTTTTAAATTTTATTTTTCATCCATTTTATTTTGGTCCCTTCTTAATTTATTATGCATGCTTACTATAAATTAACTAGTTGTCTATATAAACTTAGCTATGTGGTTATTAGTTATCTATTTAGGTTCCTTCTTCTGGGGGACCTCAGTTGTTTTTTATGGTCAAATGATTATTTTAAATATATATAAACTTACTATAAATTTTAAGATATATTTTTATGGTTAAATTATTATTTTAAATAGTTTTAAGTGATTATTTTAATCATGAAAATATATTCTAATTTTTTTTTTAAAAAAATCATTAACTAATTTAGATTTATTATGATTTTTGAAGATTTTATATGAATTTTTCATAATTAAAATGATCATTTTAAATAATTTTAGTTCGGAATATTTTAAATTTTTTTTGAATTTGACTCTGATTTTGAGAATTTTAAATACTATATTTTGATTTTTAAAATTTTAAAATTTTATATTTTGATTTAGAAAAATAATTATTTATTTTTTTGCTAATTTAAATAATTCAGACAATCAAACATAAGTTATTCAACTTAATTGCTAATTAAAGCAATGGATGCCCAATTAATTGCTTCCCCTAATAATTTGTTAAGCAATTATAATATAAAGCAATGAGTGTTGCTATATCCTCTTAAAGATGTGTCTAATAATCTTTTAACCACTCGTAAGGGTATTAGTTATAATTTTATTAATAATTATGAGTAATTTATTATTATTATTTTAAGAAAACACCAAAGAATCAGTGACAACCCGGTTTCAACATAGTTGTCTCCACCTTCAATCCTCATCCTTGAGCATCCATTTCATCACTTAAATTGCATTCATTCATATCAGCTATAATAGTCAGATTACAATAATTTTTCACAATGTTTAAACATCTTACATCATTGCTTTCTGCTTCCCAAAAGAAATAAGTGTTATTTAACAAGCTAAAACCTGCTATGTCATGAGCAATTATATTCAAAGTTCTTTTGATAAATTTCCGTTCTATACATTCGAACTCTTCCTCGTTCTTCTTTATCTTTTTCACCATCATATATCTTTCCACCCAACTATCAGACATTTTTTAAAGCAATATGCATATTAATCACTAAAAGATAATAAATTTTTATCAACAAACTAATTCTATTGGTAAAAAATATAAACAATTATATATGTTGATATTACCAACATACAAATATATCGATATTGTAATATTCACTGGTAATAATTAGCAAAGTATCACCAACAAATTTTACCAATGAAAATTTGTTGGTATTAGTATTACTAACAGATTCTTGACTATTAGACTTTGTTTGGATGAGGTGAAACATGATTTAGTAATCTATGGTATGATGTGGTATGATATTGTATGATATGGTATGATACTGTAAAAATTATTATCTTATTTGGGAGGATGATATAACGATGACGGAGAACAGAGTCTTGACTAAGCCGATCAAGAATGATAAATAAAAGTCTAATTTGATATGGGTATACAAAGGGCATAAGAGGAGGAATTATAAATTTTGATTGATGATATTTTAGAAATAAAATTTTATGAAATCATGAGAAATCATTTATTAGAAGTATTCTCAAACATAAAATTAAACTATGTCATACCATGATAAATCATACTCTTCCATGAAACAAATAAGGCCTTAGGCATTAGCAATATATTTTTAACTATTGTCAACAGATTTAACGATGCATTATTGTACACTGAATTAATCCGGCTAATACAAAATAATTTAAATTAAATTAAATGCTAATTCGAGCAATTAGTTGGAATAATTTAATCTGGCTCTTGAACTTTATATACAAATTTTATTACATCAAATTTGGAGTAAATTATACATGTTTTTTAGTATTCTCCACTTATTATATCTTGTTACTTTTTTAGGGAACTTCGTATGCAGATTCGATAAGATCAAAATTTAATCAAATCTAGAAGCAGAATTTTCAACACTACTTCAACCTCTCAAGACTGCTTGGATATAAATCAGTCTCCGTAATTAATTATTTCATTCGGATATAAATCGATCATAATAGCAACATTATAATTTAGTCATCAATCAGATAGCATCTCATTTCATATAATGAATGAATGAATCAAGCACAATCGTTGTAGCAATCACAGCGAGTGTATTCTTGTTGGCACTTGCCGCTTTTGTATCCCTCTTCGCTGCTGCATACGTTTTCACAGATCCGGGGGACGCAATCTTTCATGTTGTATTTTTTGCTCTTCGCGAAGCACAATTTTCCCTCAACACTTCTTGTCATTGTCCCTGTATACATACCAAAATTAATTACGCTCAATAAATTGTTGTAAAATTCATACATATATACTCTCTATAAAATCACAAAATATAAATATTAAATTAGTAGAATTAGTAATATTACTTACCTGAAGCAATCAGCACAAGAAGCAAGAACACGAAAGTGAGCGATGCCTTTCTCTCCATCCCTAGCTACTTGCTTGTTATTATCAATGTTCCACCTTGCTTGCAGCATCAACTCAATCTCATCTCCCTTTTTATAGATCAATTCATTATAGTTTTTTCGATCGATCGAGATTGTTATGCATTGATGGATTTATTATTTATTTAATTTAAGAGCATTAATTTTAATTTTTCAAGAAGAATTAAATATGCTTTTGTGTATATCGGGAAGGTACGCAGTTTGGTATTTGTCCTCATCTATCCTTTCTATTTTTACCCTCCATCCATCCCATTAAATCTTTATACGTGACTACGTGAGGAATCTATTTATAAAGAGCTAACAACATATAAATTTAATACAATTTATAAAAAATGTGATTTCAATAATAATCAATGGAAGAAGAATTAAATAATTATTTAATTCCTAGAGTTTATGGGCGAATTAATTAAATCCTGATTTGGAATTAATTCTATATTCCAATTGATTTGGAATTTATGTGAGAAGTCAACCCTTCCATAAATTTAATACAATTTATAAAAATATGATTTCAATAATAATCAATGGAAGAAGCATTAAATAATTATTTAATTCCTGGAGTTTATGGGCGAATTAATTAAATCCTGATTTGAAATTAATTCTATATTCCAATATTTGATTATGTGCGAAGTCAACCCTTCCACTGTAGCAACCACTAATTAGTAATTACCGATCAATCAGAATTATTAGGTGGATGAGTATTAATTAATAATTAATTATTAAATTTCACCGTGCATTAATTAACATTTTGGATTAATGTAATTTAATTCTTTAATATTTGATCGGCTATGGACAAAATATGTAGCTGCCGTTCATGGACTCAAAATGAGCCATCGTTTGGAAACCCCAACCCATTACTTAACTATATATTTAAAATCATATTTTGTATTATTTCATAATCTATCATTAATTAAATCCTATTTAAAAATTTCTTAAACATTGTATAATATCCCAAAGATGCCCTCATTCTGCATTTCTATAAATTTAAATATTTCACTAAACTTGCATAAATCAGATGTCATAACAATATATAACATCATGGTTTTTATTCAAAAGATGGCATCTCATCTCATTGAAAGGCATAATTAAAAAATATAAATCATTAATTAGTTAGGCGCAATCCTTGAAGCAATCGCAGCTAATGACAAATGCATGGCACTGCCCACCTTGGTATCCCTCTCCTTTGCACACGTCATCGCAATGGCCAGGTAAGCAAAGTCCCGAGTAATTTTTGCTCTTCGTATAGCACAAATCTGCCTCAACGCTTGTCATCGCCCCTACCAAAATTAAATAAAAATATGTTGTTGTAAAATTCATATCCTTTGTAGATATTTAAAAGCAAAATATAAATTTTAAATTGCCATTTAATTAGCCCACAGAATATATGATCGATAATATTACATACCTGAAGCAATCAACACAAGAAGCAAGAACATTCAAGTAAGCGATGCATTGCCACTTTTTCTCTCCATCGATCCTACTTGCAATTTAAATCCTTAAAATTATTATTAATGTTCCACCTTGCTTGCAGCGTGAATTCGAACTCATCTCCCTTTATATAGATCAATCGAGTAGCTTTTATGATCGATCGAGATTGTTATGTATTGATGGATTCATTATTTAATTAAACAACATTAATTTCAAAGTAAACTATAAACGGAAGGTAGTGAGGAATCAAGGGGCAGAGCAATGTGTTTGAATTGGGGTTTATATTTTGTTGACAAATTTGCCATTTCGATCTTATGAATAATTTTTTTTCCATTTTCTCTATTTTGTCATCCTTCCCATTAATATATAAGAAAAAAGAGAGTAAAATATCTTATCTTATTTTATATAATATATACAATTTTAGATAAACACGTGTCACTTCCACATATTATTATTTTCCCTCCATTTTATATCATATATCTGCTTAATTTCTAAATTTTCGAATATAATTAATTATGTCTGTTTAATTTTTAAATTTTATTTTCTCCTTAATTAATCATTTTGGTAATTAATTACTCCTACCCAATTTCCAAATTTACGAATCCAATTAATGATGTCCGCTTAATTTTTAAATTTTTTATTTTCTCACAATTAATTATTTTGGTAATTAATTATGCATACTTAATTTTCAAAATTTCAAGTCCAATTAATTATGTATGTTTAATTTCTAAATTTTCGAATCTAATTAATTATGCAGGCTTAATTTTCAAATTTTATTTCCCCTCCATTTTATTTGGTAATAAATTGTGCTTGCTTAATTTTTAAATTTTTGAATTCAATTCATTATGCCTCCTTAATTTTTGAATTTTATTTCCCTATAATTAATTACTAATTTCCAAATTTTCAAATCCAATTAATTATGACTATTTAATTTTTGAATTTTATTTTCCCGTAATTAGTTACTTGCCTACTAAGGCATTATTTGGATGAGGTGCAATATGATTTAGTAATGTATGATATGGTATGATACTGTAATTACTCTTATCATGTTTGAGAAGATGGTATGATAAATGGTAGTAGCTCAGAGGAGAACATAGTCTTGTCTAAGCTGATCAAGAACAATAAGTAAAAGTCTAATCCGATATGTGTAAATTAAGGGCATAAGAGGAATTATAAATTTTGATTGAGGATATTTTAGAAATAAATTTTCATTAAAATATGAGAAACCATCAAATTCATTGTTTAAAAACTTGACTAAAATCCATGATTTTCAAACCATTATATTACCATCATAAACTATAATCATTTTTTGGAAGTCTTCCCAAATAAGAAATTGAACAATATATACCATACAATGTACGACCATACCTTAGCATGAAACAAACCATGCCTAAATTTTTAAATTTTCGAATCCAATTAATTATATCTCCTTAGTTTTTGAATTTTATTTTTCTCATAATCAATTGTTTTGTTAATTAATTATGTATGCTTAATTTTTAAATTTATGAATCTAATTAATTATGTCTACTTAAATTTTGAATTTTATTTTTCCATAATTAATTAATTAATGCTTGTTTAATTTTTAATTTTTCGAATCCAAATTTTATTTTAGTCCCTTCTTAATTTATTATGCATGCTTACTATGTAATACAACCATTAATTAATTATATCTACTTAATTTTTAAATATTCGAATCCAATTAATTGTGCATGCTTAATTTACGGATTTTATTTTTCCTCTATTTTATTTTGGCAATTAATTATATTTGCTTAATTTTTAAATTTAAAAATTTAATTAATTATGTCTGCTTAATTTTTAAATTTTGTTTTCCATCCATTTATTTTGGTCCCTTCTTAATTTATTATGCACGCTTACTGTAAATTAATTAGTTGTCTATATAAACTTAGCTATGTGTTTATTAGTTATCTATTTAGGTTCCTTCTTACGTGGGTCTTCGGTTATTTTTTGTTTTCTTCTTTTATTTTTTTCACTCAGAATGGTGATCCATTGTAACTTAGTGAGAGATATCAATGCTAGCTCTCAGCATAAGATATGAAAGATTAAAGTGAGGATCATAAGATTGTGATGAGTGCCAAATTTTAAGAATTCAAATCAAAAGGATTTTATTGAAATGATTGTAATTGATAAAAATATAAATTTATGCGTATTATTGCTTATATTTTTTTACACGTGATAGCTATTAATGAAACATTGAATTCGATCCCCTACATCAATAGTATAATATTAGTATAATATTATAAAATGAGGTTCAAACCAACAACACGAATCAGAATTCTGACTATTCTTCAAGCGGAACGCTCAGATACATCATATTTTGTCTATGTTTTAGGTGTTTGTCTATGTTCACTTATTTTTCATTATATAATTTGTAATTTATGATGATCGCTTATGTTTATCCATTCTTATCGATTTTTTAATTATTAGATAGTATATTATTCGCATATCCTCTCATCTCATTTGCAATCCGCAATTCTTGATTTTGTCCGTGATACGATCTTTTTTCTTCTCGACTACAATTTTATCTTCTCCACCGCATGTACAACATGGTCTCGTCAATTCAATATACAATCCCCTCCACTGCAACCACACTTCTCCTTACCCAAGCCAGACCTAGCGAGGTAGCACAATCATCAAATTCCGGTGATCGACCATAGATTGTATATATACTCTAGACTCTAATTGCAGTTATCCTTCTTCGCTCACGTGATCAATGTCCTCTTCCAAGTTCCAATAACACCGTGAAATATATGATTGCCGACCGCAATGTTCCTTATATGCTTCTTTGTGCGGTTGCGACTATGCCTAGGTGGCCAAGCCCAACGACCATCGGTCAATTAGTGTGGCCGTTAGTAATTTTAATCGAAAATGTCAAAGTGAATTGTTGGAATAAATTTTAATACATATTTTCTTATGTCATAAACTCATAAATAGCAGACCTATCAAACATTATAAACCACAACTACTCGATGTGAGATTAAACAGGAGTATTATAGTTGTGCACACTATATATCTGTAATTGATCTATATATATATTCATCAACTGAGTTACATATCAATTATTTAAATCAAAGATAACATGCTATGATGAAGAAATCAGGGACAATCCTTGTAGCAGAGGCATTGAGCGACTGTGACTACATCGCATTTGCCACCCTTAAACCCCTTGTTCTTACACTGGGCGTTGCAATCGTCCAACGTGCAAATTCCTCTGTAGTCGTCGTTGTTAGAATAGCAGTCTGCACTCGCAACTCTTATCTCTGTATCGATCCCAACAATTAATATTCCTTCAACTTCAACTAATCGATTTGTTTTGTAATTTTGTTTAATTAGTTCACGAATGAAAATAAGTAATTATATATATATATATATATATATATATATATATATACCTGAATCCATGAGAACCAAGAAGAAGAGGACAAGAGCAGCAGCAGCAGGTACACTAACCCTTCTCTCCATGTGTCCTACAATTGAAATCCTTTGATAAAAATGAATTAATGGGCCTATTTAATTTATAGAGAGCAAACAACAAGTTTAGGGGATTAATTAATTATAGATCGATAATTTATAATTATTTCTTATCATATTAATCGCATGATTAACTGATGAGGTGTGCATTAATAATTTATTCAAAATGGAGAGCCACAAAATCGAGCGCTTCCAAAATTGCACCACATACTAATTATTATATTATATAAAATTAGGTCTACGTATATAGTTAACAATTTTGGATGATACTTTTGTCCCTTTAGTCCTTTACTATCTTTTTCATGCTATTTCCACTTTATTTTTAATGCAAACCAAATAATAAAATACTTTCCCTACAACAAAACTTGAATATATAAGTATATATATAACGGCGTCGCGCCCGTTCGATTTTCGCCACATAGTGGAAGTCGATTTCCGCCACCCGTTCGCGAATACCG
Source organism: Canna indica (assembly GCA_034359265.1). Taxonomy (NCBI): domain Eukaryota; kingdom Viridiplantae; phylum Streptophyta; class Magnoliopsida; order Zingiberales; family Cannaceae; genus Canna; species Canna indica. The sequence continues at coordinate 3,665,238 of CP136898.1, read as the reverse complement.
CGTACAGAGCCCCTGTCGAGGAATTCTTTTTCCTAATTTTTTTTTTGCATATCGACGCATGTCAGGGGCGCCGATATGCAATATTTTATTATTTTTAAAAAAAATTTCAACGTCTGTCACATATCAACGTCTGCTGACGCCTATCAACAGGCGTCGATATGTCGAACATTTCGACGCCGGCTCAGACGTTGAAATGTTTGTTCCGGCTCTCATTATTTTCCACTCGTTTTTGTCATTTTTGCTGGCGTCAGTATGTCATTTTGACTGTTGTTGGCATCGAAATGTTATCTTGTTTTGACGAAGAAAAATAAGTGGTTTGTTGTAGTGTTTACTGAGTTTTAGCAAATTTATTTTATTTTTCCATGGAAATGAATGTAAGAGAAGAATAATTTATTTATCCATCATATATGGTTTTTATTCAAGATATATAGTATCTCATTTCATTGAAAGGCATGAAGTACAGACAAATAATTAATTAAGCGCAATCCTTGAAGCAGTCGCAGCGAACGACAATTATATAGCACTTTCCGCCTTGGTATCCCTCGTCTTTGCACACGTCATCACAATGGCCAGGTAAGCAAACTCCCCAGTAATTTTTGCTCTTCGTGTAGCACAATTCTGCGTCAACGCTTCTCATCGTCCCTACCATGCAAAATTACGCTCAATAAACATATATATGATGATGTACAGAATAATAGAATATATATATGATCAATTGGGGGGTTAATAATATTACATACCTGAAGCAATCAGCACGAGAAGCAAGAACATGCAAGTGAGCGATGCATTCATACCCTTTCTCTCCATCCTACTTGTCGTTTAAATCCTTAAAATATTTATTAATGTTCCACCTTGCAGCATCAACTCAATTTGATCTCTTTTTTATAGATTAACTGTGTAGCTTTTAAGATCGAGATTGTCGGGTATTAATAGGTTTATTATTTAATTGAAGAGCATTAATTTCAGAAAGAATTATGCTATTGAGTATATAGGGAATGAGAGTGAGTATATAAACGGAAGGTAGTGAGGAATCAGGGGCAAAGCAATGTGTTTGGGGTTTAAATTTTGTTGACAAATTTGCCCTCTATTTTTTCAGGTAGTGAGTATAATATTTTTTCATCTTCTCTATTTTTTGTCATCCCTCCCATTAATATATATATAAGAAAAGAAAAGATAAAATCCCCTCATATATATAATATTCCCTCATCTTCAATCTAAAATATTTTTTTTTTACTTATATAAGAGAAAAGACAAAAATGTATGTACCTCATATATATAATATTTTCCTATCTTCTATATAAAATAATTTTTTGTATTATTATTCTTTAGTTTTTAAATAATTCAAATTTAAAACATATAAAAATCTATGATGTAGTAGAATATTTTATCAAATTAGAAAATGCTAATGAATTAATAATGTAATATATGTTTATAAGATATCTACATACTACAACAATATATTCTTATTATAGTTGATGATAATCGATGGATTATTAGTAGATATTTCATAAATATTTAATGATTTTTTGGGGATGATTCTTGAAGATTTAGTAAAGTGATTGGATGATTTATCACCATTTCCCTCCAATACTTGTGGTAAAAAAGACACTCAAATCTTTAAAAGGTTTTTTAAACTAAGCAATGTGTATTTTTTGGGTTAGTTTAGAGAACAATAAATTCGCTGCTTTGTTGACCCAAGTCGTGAGATGTTTGAGCTTATGCTTATGCGCACACGGAGAATGGCTATCTTGACCAACAAAGATATTTAATGATAGTTTTACAGGAAAAATAGGGTTTCAGATGTAAGCATAATCCCCACATTAGGAGTACATCTGAGTGGATATCTAGGGTTTCGGATCTGTTTTCTTGAAAAGATTTTGAACATTAGGCAACATAAATACAGCCAAATCAAGGACCGGAGACTCTAGAGTAACAAAACTAATCACAATGGATTTGCCTACTGGAGATCTAGGCTTCTTCCTAAATGAGTAAAGAAAGAGAACTTAACTGCAAAAATTCAAGGTAATGATGCTCGGTTGGTCTCATGAGATAATGATGTCTCATCAAATACAATACTGAAACAACAACAACAAAAAAAGGGTAAAGAAATGATGGAAAATTAACTGTTGCTGCATTGACTTCAACCTCTGACCATTTATTAGTTAATGTCAATTGTATAACTATCCGATTAAATCCTACATCTAGTAATTTACTTGAACTTTTGCCAAAAGGGAACAATATTCCACCCCAATTAAAGTTGCAGCTTAGATCAACTCCATTTGAAAGTGCAGCACATTTTAGTGTTTTGCTTTCACTAGAGTCATATGCTCAATCAGGTCCAGCACTCGGTTGCTGAAACAAAACATCAGGTTTATGTCCATAATGTGAATTTAAACATGAAACTGTTTGTTAGAATGGAGAATTGTCTTAGTCCTAACCTGTAGCCCCACTCATTGTCGTACCAAGAGACAAGTTTCATGAAAGATCCACTTAGTCCAATGCCAGCTTTGGCATCAAAAATACTTGATCTAGAAAAATAAAATGAAGTTCACTTAACAGTTGAAAACTATGCAGCATGTTTAGAAAAGTCTGAAACCAACTTTTACCTTGAATCACCAACAAAATCATTAGAAACCACATCGTCTTCAGTGTATCCAAGTATACCTTTAAGTGGACCTTCGGATGCATACCTGAAAGATTCTCAATGGATAGATGCGCATACCATCATATAAAATGAAAAGTAAACAATAAAAGTTTTGCATTTAGGTAGATGATTCAACTAATTAACGAAGCAAATTATCTTATACAGATGCATGTGCAATATAAAATTTAGGACCCAGTCCACAGTTTGGTGCAGGATTAAGGCCCGTCGAAATTAATGACATGCAATGCTTCATCTAAGTGTTCTTTTCCAAGAAAGACAACCCAGCAAATGCATTTTGTTTTCCCATCAATTTTTGATGACATTCAATACCAGTTAAGTTCCATTGCATTCATCTGCAGAATAGGAGCAAATTTCCCTTGGCAGGAGGCATATCATTCCAAATACTAAAGATTAATTTAGTAAATCTTTTGGCAGTGAAAAACCTGTTGCAGAAAAGTGACTACAGAAAGAGTGGCCATGAAAAAAACTGAGAATGCATTTGGTAAAATTGGCATGGGGAAGCAGTATTTGTTAAAAATTAAATTGTGATGAGAGTGTGATTGAAGTATGAAGAAAAAGGAAAAAAAAAGTTCAAAAGTTTTCAATCCCAACCTTAGACACATTAACATAGAAACCCAATAAATTCATTATGGGAAAATAAATGGTACCTGAAGCTTATGAGATCAGCGTGCATGTTACAAACTGTAACTGAAGATAAATGGGTCAAACAGGAAATTAAGATTTATCTTTGCATAAAATACTATAATACTAGTGAGGAATAAAGAACCAATAGAGAGTGAAACAATTTATGTGGTCATAATGGACATTAAATTAAGAGAAATTTGATAAAGTTAAACTACTGAGTAACAGATAAACAGAATGCCTCACCCAAACGCAAATTCAAAAGCAATAGATGGCAGATATAGGATTCTTCGGGTTCAATTTATAGCATCAAAAGAAGAATGACTGCAAAATTTCTGAATCATGCATATAACATATTTACATACTTAATTGCTGCCTTCACATCATCATATGATGCATTTTTCTCAAGTCGGCAAGTTAAATCCACGACAGAGACATTGGCTGTAGGAACTCTGAAAGCCATCCCAGTCAACTTCCCGTTTAGCTCTGGGAGCACTTTTCCAACTGCCTGAAAAGTGAAAACAAGAGATGGAAGTTAATTCAAGTGAAAGTTGCCAAGCATGCCATTCCAAATTTCCAAACTTACCTTTGCAGCACCAGTTGAACTAGGGATGATGTTTTGACCAGCACCACGGCCCCCTCGCCAGTCTTTCATTGAAGGACCATCAACGGTCTTCTGAGTTGCTGTGACAAAGCAACAAAGGCCATGTGTAAACATCACGATGGCAAACAATGTATTCCATTCTGGGTAATTATGACCCATGTTCTGACAGTTATGACCATTCTAAAGTATGAGAAGTATGAGAAGAAAGAAACCGGTGGTTGCATGAACTGTTGTCATAAGGCCTTCAACAATGCCAAACTCTTCATGTACCACCTGTAAAATATGAGAATGATTCCTAAATTGAATCAAATGCCGCACTTTTAACTATTAAAACAGAAGAATAAAAAGAGTGAGACATATATGCAGAGCATAAGAGAACACCTATTCAAATATGAATATATAGGTTGAGGAAATATATCAAGCCTCAAGATGCTAAATGAGTCACTCCAAAATTCCTCCAAGGAAGTGAACATTATAAAATAGAGGCCATATGTTCTATACACCAAGGATACCTTCGCAAGGGGAGCAAGACAGTTTGTTGTACAGCTTGCATTAGAAACAATATTCATATTTGGCTCATAGTTCTTCTCATTTACTCCAACAACAAACATTGGAGCATCAGCAGATGGAGCTGATATGACTACTTTCTTGGCCCCACCCTAACAAAGGTCACAAAGTGAATCAGCATTAAATAATCTAAATTCTTTATAATAATGTCATACACTGAAGAAAAACTTTGCCAAATAAATTTGGTGCAGAAAAAAGATCAGGCCAGACCTTCAAATGAGCCGATGCCTTATCTATTGTTGTAAAAACACCAGAAGATTCAACAACATATTCCGCACCAAAATCACCCCAAGGAATTTCAGCAGGATCTCTGATAGAGGCAAAAGAAATAGTGGGTCGATACTGACTTCAACATGGAACTACCCATGTACTCATTAACAAAATGTCAACTGTACAGCATAAGTCCTCTTTTGTGTTTATGAGTTGATTATTACGATGGAAGAAAAAGAATATATGATTAACAATCTAATTTATGACAACCAACAAAAAGGTTGAAGTTTAGCCTTCTTGCCTTAGTAGCAAGTGGCAACAAATCCATAGTCCATTGGGTTTAAGCTAGATCCTACTTTAACTAGTTCAGTCAAATAAGTTGAAATTGTATTTTTCTATTTTTTTTTAAAAAAATCTCATTTTTAAGAAGAAAACATATGATAAATTAGTCTTATTTGAGATGTATTGGTAATTATGAGCCTAATTCTAGCCATGAACTAAAATTCACGGATTTATACAGTATAAGATTGGAAAATTTGTAAAGCATTTTGCAAAATACTGCATTATTTTAAATTCAAAGTTGAGTAGAGGTTTACTCCATTAAGTTCATGTTTAAAAGAGGCCTTAGAATGTGAAAACTGTATGCCAAATTTTACTAATATCAACTATATTTTCATTGATGGTGTGTGCTTATTTTTCGCTTAAGCTTTGTAATGTCATTTGCCCTACTAAGTTATGCATATTGCATTTGACCAACTTGCATAGTTGCATTTGTATGCACAATGCTACCAGATTCCAAGGTGCTTTCTTCTGCTGAAACATACTTTCTTAGAAGATAAACTATTGTTAATTTAAAAAACAGGGGCTCTGGAACCCCTTTTAAATAGGTAAAAAGAATATCAGACACTAATTTTTAAAATATCCAAAACAAAGATGAATCAGACCAATCTCCAAGTAATATATATTCAATACCTGTTGTTTGTAACTGTAATTCTTTTGCCATTAATTTCTAAGGTTGACCCGTCCACAACCTTAATTGTTCCCTTGAATAAGCCATGTGTTGAATCATACTTGAACATGTATGCCTGAAATAAATTATTTTATGTTAAAAATTCAGCAAAACTGAAAATGCATATCAATGAGCATACATGTCAATACTAATAAATGTCAGAGGTCTCTGCTTAATAATCATTTTAGTTGAAGTTTGAAAATATTAGTGAGGTACTTAAATCTAAATATGACTATGATGTATTTATCTCAGAAATGTGCAGTACCATCAGCTGCCACTAAATTAAATGCTCAATAAGTGTAACTAGGGGGGCATGATGGGGACACATGATGCAGCACCAAGCATAGAGAAAGATAGATAGAGATAGAGATAGAGATAGAGATAGAGATAGAGATAGGTTAGAGAAGAAAGTTAACATGACCACGTATATGCTATGAAATACCCATCCATTTCATAAGATTTCCTAGGAGGGGTCTGCATAGTAGTTTTGTTCCCTAAGTGATTATTAGCTACCCTTTGTTACTTAAACTGATTGATTTAAGAAACACCTGTGTACAACCTCACCTTAATTTGGTACCTTCAGAATCCACTTCATAATAGAAGATAGATATATTTATACCCATATTTTGAATGGATCCTTCTCATCTTTCTTTTGCCAAATTAATTGTGATTTCAATGTCCTCTCGGTTCAAAAAATTTCAGCAGAAAAAAAACTGCTTTAGAGTAATAACACATGTGATAAAAAATTTAACCTGCAAATATCATATCCTAGAGATGGCTCTGTTGGAAAACCTATCTACTAAGAAGATTCATAACTCATTGAAAGTTGTGTGCCACATGTTTTTTCAGCAATTACATGGATCAAATGTGATATCTTGACAGCCAAAAAAACTAAGTACAAATGCATGTGTATACTTGCACACAAAATCATGAGACTAACTATAAAGTCCAGGTTAGATATAATGGTTTAAAAATCTAAAACAACTAACGGCACCTAGAAATAAATAACATAATTCCTTGCAACCACTAGTCACTGATTCAACCACACTTATCTTCCAACTTACAGACACCACCATCATTTTAGTTCTTCCCCTGGAATTCCATAATCCAGCAAAAATAACAAAATGACAAAATAAGCAAGTTAGTGCTTCCTTACCATGTATTTAGAATCAATGAATGGATCATTTACAGCTACCACTTCCACATCATCTCTTGTAATGGCAATTCGCAGAACAAGTCTACCAATGCGCCCAAAACCTTTATCAGAATATGATTCAAATCGTCAAAACTATGCATAAAATTGCAGAAAAACACCTCCATATCCCATACAAAAGAAAGTCTTCATGACATAGTGCAAGTCATGAAGATCCAGGGTTTTTATTATAATTTAATCTGATCAAACATATCTGTACAAGGTGTAATTTTGCATCACACTCATAGGCACATGACATTACTTTGGCAAATGGCATTTATTCCTCCCACGTTTGCAGTCAAAATCTTTTTAAGCTGACTGATACCACAAGGACATATATTGTGACCCAATTAATCTTTTCGACAAAAGAAAATATGAAGTTAATCACTTTTTGGTCACCAGTCGATTAGAAAACAACTTAGTCCTTGTATATGCTCATCCATTATAGTTGTCTCACTACATCCACCATAAACAAAATAAGTATAGCTTATGCTAAAGATACCATATTCCCTGATTCTACAAGAGGTTAGTAAAAGAAACTAATGTTTTAATATATATGGTACAAAATCTTAGATGAACAACACTTAACTAATTGTACCAATTACCAACTACCAACAAGGTCATCATGAAATTGGTACACCACAAAAAAATTGCAAAATATTAGGTGTCTGATAAGATAAACCTTCTTCAGGAAGTGACAGATGTGCTCAAGACAACATATGCTTCAACGATAAGGAAAAGGATTAATGAAGCTTCTCTTTGTACTTCAAGTATGTCTCTACAAATTCTAGTCTCAGTTTGACATGTCAAGTAATAGTGTTTAGGTCAAAAAAGGCAAAGGCTGATGGAAAGGAGCACATCTTATGAGCAAGGCAACCAGGATGGTCACATATATTTTTTGGAAGTTTGAATTTAAAAGTAGTCCTATTAGTTGTCAAAAGCAATTAGTGCTAAAGTCTAATATTAAGATTTTATGATGCTGAGATCTGTTTGAAGACAGGTAGAATGTATCAGAAGAGCAAAGCGAAGATAACTGTTTGGCAGCTAGACTGAGAAATTCTAAATGGCTAAGAAGATAACATAGATATTCCAAGTGCCCAAATATATGGAATAGAGATGAAAGCAAAATGCTACAACTGAAACAAACCATTGATGCCAACTTTTGTCCTGCCGCCACTTGAAGAACCTATAAGATAGAAATAAAGCACAACAAAAGAAACCATTACTAAAAAGCTCCTTGATTGGCCTCGGTTTAATTTAAATAAATAAAATACCGATTTACTTTTAACAAAAGCAGGGGCCTCGGTTGCTATGGCCTTGATCGCCTGATTGCTTCTCGCAGCAGATAGCCTGTATACGCAATAGAAAGATCCCGTTCGTCTGCATCTGAAGATAAAGAGTACCACTAGACGAAATGAAGCTACTAGCATTAGAACTTACTGTGACGAGGACACGTCGAGATAGGTAAGTGAAGGACCGAAAATACTTGAAGAGTTTCCTGTCGGTTTAGCACTTCGGATGCATGACACCTGAGCTTAAGCAAGATTAATTTGTTTCAAACAGAGTGTTGTGTAACAATTAGGAATATTATGTAATAAACAGATTCATCACGAAATGACCATCAGAACATAATCAGACATGCTAAATGGAATCTTCCACCAAAATAGAATCAAATAACAGATACCAGTAAATGACTCCAAATATGATCAAATCGAGTCAAGCTAGTAGCGCGAATATAACAAAAACAATCGATTATATGATTTACTCAAAGAAGGAATGGGTAGGTATGAAGGGGGAGCCGAGGATCCTACCTTGAAAGAAGTTGGAACGGGAGCTTTGCAGTCATAGGCGAAGCGATCGCGGGATCCACTGAGAGACGGCGTCGCGGATCTAAGGAGAGTCGAAAATGCCATCAAAGAGCTGGTCTCCTCTCTTTTCTCCTTCGCGTAATCAGGGTAGAAGAAGAAGAGAAATGGAGGGAGGCGAAGTGCGAAGTTGGCAACACTTTCCTCCTTCCGAGCGACCCGAGCGCCGCTCCTTTTTATGCTTCTTTCAAACGCTACACCTGCCCACCACCCTCCCCGATTCTGTTCCCTGAAGTCTTTGTCGGATCCTAATTCGGATCGGGCACAAATATGTACGGGTCCGAAATAGCCCATTTGATTTGATGAATATAAAGAAGCATGATTTGATCTAAACCCTCACGTAGACAGACCCGACCCGTGCTGTGGGAACGACCCGGTTCAAGTCTGCTGCGGTTTGGTACCCGCTCGAAGGACTGAGTCGTGGCCGTTCCTAGATGTCCTACCCGTTGATGATGTGAGGCGGAAGGTCGATGAAGAGGCGGATGATCGCGTGAGAGCCAAATTAAGCTGCTCCAGCGGAGCGTTTTACTGGGATGGCGATTAGAGCACGTGAGGAACGTGAAATGTGCCGTTGGGTGGGTCGTTGAAGGGAAATGGCCCAGTGAATTCACTCTGCGCCTTCATTGCAGTAACGCTTTCACCAACCACTGGTGGGCTCCGCATCTGAGGTCAGCAAATTATATCGAAGAAAATTATTACGGAGCTCGGCTCAGTAAATTTTTTTTATAGAATCGGACTTAATCTCAAAGTAATTTTTATTTTATTTTAATATTCGTGTTTCATCGAGCCTAGCTCCACGAAGTTTTTCCATGGAGCCGGGCTCCATAATAATTTTTTTCAATTATATCAGGCCTCAGCAAAACGTTCTCCTGCATTTGATATATACACAATTGTAATTTACACCAAGTCAATCTGATTCGAAAATTTGATTATTATTATTTTGAGTTTTTATTTCAAAAATCTCAGAATTTGAGTTTAATCTAATTTTAACTAAAAATTAGATACATATATATTAAAAATATAATTAATAGGAAAATTGGAAATGCTTAAGTTCACTCCAATTGAATTCATCTTTACTTGTTTTGATTGGAAAATAAAAACCAACAAGAATTTTAAAAGATCTTGAATTTGAGGTGCAACTCTAGGTTCAATTTTTTCTGCTATTTCCACCTGATATTTGATTACTTTTAATATTTGTAATTTTATTTTTTATTATTATCAATTCTATAGTTATATAGACTTACCAATTTTTTTCCCAATAAACATCTATTAGGCCATTAGGTCAAAGGAAACTAAATCATTATACAAAATGTTATCAAGCTCTGGAAGCCGAATAGGATTCCACACAATGGAACCTTTATTTAGTCGAGTTGCATTTGCTGCCCAATGGGCAGCTTTATTTGCGGATCTAGGAACAAAATTACAAATGATATTAGTATATTTACTAATTAACTCTAACACATTTAGATATAAATTTCTACGTCTCCAAGGGGCTTGAGCTTTTGCATTCATAAGATCCATCAAAACTTTACAATCACTCTCCAAAATAATGAAGTCCAACTGATTTGAAACTGCATGAAACAGTGCATGATAAGCAGCTATAATTTCATAAAAGAAAGCAGAATCAGATTTAAAGTAAAATGATGCAGCAAAAGAACACTTCCCTAGATGATTCATTATCACAAATGCAACTCCACCTTCGCTGTTTAAAAAAGATCCATCGCAATTTATTTTAATCCAATCTTGGAGAGGACGATGTCAATTGATATAATTCTGGATAATACTTCTATTCCCCTCAGATACATTTTGTTTATGGAAATGAATAGAGTAGACTAAAATACGCATCATAGAATTGAAGATAGTGGACTTCTGTTCACCATGAAGCAAATCATTTCTAAAAAACCAGATAAACCAGATAGTATTAGCAACAATGGCTCTGGTTTTCTGATTTAAAACTAAATCAGGACTCGACAGAAGCCAACTACCAGAATACCATCTAGTCCTATTGGTAAAATCCACATTGAGCTTATGACCAATGGCCGACCAAATATCGGAAGCAAAAGAGCATTCAAAAAACAAATGTTGAATAGATTCATTTTCCAAATCACAACAAACACAGTCTTTTGAGTTTGAAATACCCAATCGAAAAAGCCGGAGTTTAGTTAAAAGTTTGTTATGAAAAAATTTCCACATAAATAACTTTACCTTGGGGGAAGTGGTCAGCTTCCAAATTTCAACCCAATGAAAAAAATCACCAATAGGATGTTCATCCAGATTTTTCAAAAAAAGGTAAGCTGAAGATGAAGAAACCTCACCTTTCAAATCAGATTTCCAAACAAAGTAATCATCACAGGGGGTTTTTGGCAACTCAATATGCTCAATGGCCCTCCATAAGTCCCTACTGCAATAGATTAGTCCAAAAAAAATAGACCAAGAATGATTATACATAAAGTCATGCACTTTATTTACATTTTGAATTAAATTAGAGTTTATCATAGAAGGTTTTAGAGCCAATGGAATATCAAAGACCCAAGGATCATCAAGGATAGAAGTGTTACTATCATTTCCTATAATGCTAGTGAAACCAGATTTAAGATTAGAAAAAGCCTCTAAGAAAAGCTTCCAACACCAAAAAGAGTGTTTAAGAGGAGTTTGGTTAATAAAAGAGAGGGAAGGGTATTTATTTTTAACTAATTTTACCCAAATGGAATCGTTGTTATTTAGGTAAGTTTGAATTCTTCTAGCTTGTAAAGCAATACTTTTGGCTTTGATATTTTGGATATCTAGGCCTTCAGAATTTTTAGGAAGCGTGACAATATCCGAACTAACTAAATGAATACTATGCTTATCATCCTTACTATTCCAAAGAAAATTTCTAATGATTTTCTCTAGCTTATCAATAATACCATTATTTAGCCAGGTTACAGATATGGTTTGAGTAGGGATAGAATTTAAAATAGACTTGATTAAAACAAGCTTACCCGCTTGAGAAAGAAGAGAAGATTTTCAATTACTTAACTTGACTCAAACTGAGAGATAATATAATCATAAGCATTAGAAGTGGATCTTCTAGGAGAAATCATGAAACCTAGATATTTAAAAGGAAAATTCCCAGACTTCATTCATAGTGTATGACAAATATGATTCCTAATATTAATAGGAACAGCTTTGGAAAAAAAAATCTCAGATTTAGCAAGATTTACTTTTTGACCGGTGAGAAGATTATACTTATTGAAGATGTTTATAATAGAATTAATACCTTTGTCCGAAGCTTTAAATATCAAAATGATGTCATCAGCAAACATTAAGTGGCTGATAACAACATTATTGATTTTAAAGGAACTAATCTTATTATTTTCCACAGCTTCATTAATAAGCAAAGTAAGAGTATTAGCAACTAAGACATATAAGAAAGGGGAGATGAGATCCCCTTGTCTAATACCTCTACCAGATTTAAAGAAATCAGAATGATGAGCATTAATAAGACAAGAAAACAAATGGGTGGATATGCAAGTATTTATCCATTGAATGAACTTGGGAGGAAATTTGCAGAGAGTATGCACTTTAAGAATAGCATCCCAGCTAATGAGATCATATGCTTTTTCTAGATCAATTTTAACTAAAATGAAAGGATGCTTACTTTTAGAGTTATGGAAAGAGTGAAATAATTCTTGAACAATTAGGATATTATCTTGAATACTCCTTCCTTTTATGAAACCTGATTGCTCAAGGGAGACTAAATTAGGCAAAAGCATCTTAAGTCTATTAGCCAAAATTTTAGAAATAATTCTATAGTTTAGATTACATAAAACAATGAGGCGAAATTCTCTAACATGAGTAGGAGATTTGCATTTTCGAATAAAAGATAACATGGTTTGATTCCAATCTTTAGGTAAAATAGCAGAATTATAAAAAAGATATCAACTTACCACTTATAAAACAATAATAAGTTCCTTGATTGATAGAAAGTTATACGAGAAGTACGACTTTATGTAAAATTTAATTTTTTTTACCGTGTTTGATTTGTTTGATCAATAAAGTGAAGAAGATATCTCGATTCGATTTCATTACTTGCTACCAATTTTAGAGATTAATTTGAAATGTTGTCATAAAATAAGTGGTAGGGATGTCAACGGATGCGGGTTGTCTATCCACTATTTTGCCCTGTGAAATATACATAATATTTATACCCGTTTAATTTTCCACAGGGTATCAAAAATGAGTACTTATTTAATTTTCGCGGGGGACGGATCCCCAAAGATATTGATGGGTATTCATGATACTTTGAAAAACATAAATTACAATATTGTATTAAAATTCAAACTCGTAATAATAAGATAAATATTAACAACAACATAAGCTCTATGATAAAAAAGAGAGAGAGTAGATAAACACGTACATTATCAACAACATAAAATCTTTAAGCATTTATCAACAACAATATAAGGTCTTTTGTAATTATACTTTATATTCACGGGGTAACAGGTACCTGCGATAGAATACAGATACTATAATATCAGTACCCGCCCCTATATAATAAACGGGTAAAAAAATTACCCCACGACATTCCGCAAAGAGGATATTAACCCTCATACTCGTCCTGTCACAAACGGATAAATATCCGTGGATACCCGCTAAAACGGGTATTAGTGCCCTCCCTAGGCCAAACACCAATTAGGTTAAAACTTTAAGATACTAATGGTCCGTTCGTTTCGCAAATATTTTAGTATAGAATAAACTAGTCAATACTGTATAAGCTTGTACATTACAGCATAATAAATAGTCTCATGTTCGTTTCTCACGGTACTGAACATTAAATTTAATACTATCATGCATTCGCTTTGTATTATCACAACACAGGATAAGATAATTTGACAAAAATATCATTTGTACTATTTTTTTTCATTTTATCGTATAAAGCATACTAGACAATATTATATATTGTTATAATAAAATATTTATTTTAATTAATATAACGATTATAAATCTAATTAATATATTTTATTATAATTATATCACAAGTAGAATAATTAACTAACATGTTGCGACATGGAGGCCCCGGCGTCGTCGACGACGCAGCCACACCACCTCCCATACTGAGTATACATGCTAATATAGTGAGTATACCTGACTGCAAAGAAAGTATACATGATCATAATATTTTATTTGACTAAAGATTAATTTTTTATCCAAATTTACTCTCGATAAATAGAGATATATCTCATTTGAATATATTATATTTTAATCCAAATACACTCTTCCTAAATATAGATACATACTCAATTTCTATCAAAATATACTCTCTTTTAATCCAAATATTTAATCTAAACATGGATATATACTCGATTTCTACCAAATTATACTATATTTAAGTCCAAATATATTTTATCTAAATATAGATATATACTCAATTTATATCAAATATATATTTTTTAGTCTAAATATACTTTCTTTTGATTCAAATATACTATATATATATATACTCATTTTTATCAAAATATACTTTTTTTAATCCAAATATATTATCTTTAAATATAAGTATATTTATTTTTGAAAAATTGAACATTCTTGAAAAAAAATTATATATATTGAAAATATAAACAATGCTATTATTATCATTTTCAACTTTGTACCAAAGTAACAAGTCACAAGAAAATGAGCTTGGTGTACTGTCCGAATATATCATTCTTGTCCTATCCATGATACGTTTTTTGCAAACGAACATGGAACAACTTGTGATGTCCAGTGATGTGTCTTAAAATTATGCGAAACGAACAGACCCGAACTGAATGTTGTTATTTAATTTTTTGGTAAAATGAAACAAATCAAATGCTTAACTTTGGCGTAACATTTTTATAGTTTGTATTATTATACTATTTTAAGTTTTTTAATTTGTATTTTTGAGATGTCAGTCAAATGCTTTGAAATCAATAAAACAAATACTTTATTTTATTTTCCACCTGTTTTTCATGAGGATTAAAATACTATCCAAAGGGTACATTTGACTTTTAATTTACATATATATATATATATATGAAAAGTAAAAAATAGGTAGAAAATACGGTAATCTGCATCCTGCAATCCAGTGCTCGACAAAGCAACGCTTGTGTGCCCAGAGAGATCTCTTCTCTTGGTAGCTGCCATGGCCTCGACAACGCTGACGACTTCCTTCTCTTTGCTTTGGTATACAATTTCTCGCTCTACTCTTCTTGTATCTTTCTCTCATATCATTGCCTCCAATAGTTAGGGCTTTCTCTGCTCCTCCATACAAGCAGGCGTTGCCGTGCACTACGAGGCCATGCGATCTCCAAACCCCTCCCAGGTATCTCCTCCATCCACATCCTCCGCCCCTCGACCGCCCTTCTTCTCCCTCGCAGGTTCAAAATCCCTTCTTGCCTCCATTCTCGCTTTCTTTTCTTTCATTTTTAACAATGGATTTGTCGCTTTTTTTTTTCTTCTCTTACTTATCTAAATGTCCTGCAAATACTTACTAGCTGATTGTCTCCTATTTATTTTTAGCCGAAAGGTCGCTTTTTGATGCAAACATCGCATGCATCTACTGATGGTTCTATGTTCATCGAAAAATTCTTTTGGTCCTGAAAATGTTTACTTTTGATGGAAAAATGAGTCAGGTTTATGTGTCATAGTGCTGCCTCGTCCAATGAAGAGGCTGCTGCCAAAGCAGCCGCAGATACTGCAGATAGTGGAGCTCCAACCATGTATGTGTTAGATACTTTTTCCTTATCTGATGCAATATCGTTGCTTAAAATCTATATCTTGCATTTTTGCTGACTGGGGCATAGTATCATAATTATTCTGGATAGTTGACAATTGAAAAAGAATTCCTTCTTTTTTTTTTGTTAGATTTGATAAGATAATAGCAAAGGAGATTCCTTCAACAATCGTTTATGAAGATGAGAAGGTTTTGGCATTTCGTGATATTAATCCTCAAGCTCCAGTTCACGTTCTGATAATACCAAAGATAAGGGACGGATTGACCCAACTTGGAAAGGTGCATTTGATCTTTCATAATTATCATATAATTCATATTACATTTTATGTATTTGGGGATAATCAATGTCATAATGTGAGATCAAGTTTCAGTAATTGATCATGTTCATAGTTCAATAAGGGCAGATTAGCATCCAACAGAACAAGAATGATTAATCCTAGTAGATAAACACCAGGGTACGGAATCATGATGCCATTTCTTTCTCGTGCTTGTATTTACTCTTTAGAATTAGATTATATTCTTCTACATATGCATTAACTTTTTATGGTTTTACAATTTGGTTGGTTATTGGAATACTTGAGTGCCTAAAAGCATGAAGAGAATGGATTGCAATTACTTGCTTCATGTGTTAAGTATATATATATTTTAACTAATTTAGTACAATTGTTTTTTTGTGTTATTTGGCATGCTAAAGCATAACTATTTCTACAGTGTCCGTTGTGAAATTGTTTTTTTGTTTTCACTTGGATTTATAAGCTTCTATTTCAAGTGCAAGTTTAAACATGTTCAACTACTTGTTAGGCTGAACTGAGGCATGCCGATATATTAGGCCATCTTCTATTTGCTGCAAAGCTAGTGGCCGAGAAGGAAGGAATAGTAGATGGTTTTCGTGTTGTCATTAACAATGGTGCTGAAGCATGTAACTTCTTCAATCTTGCTCTACAAACTTCTTGATATTGGCTTCTTGCACATACAACATTTTAATCACATTTTTCTATCCTCAGGTCAATCAGTCTATCATCTACATCTCCACGTGATAGGCGGAAGACAGTTGAAATGGCCTCCTGGATAATTGCTTCTTATGCTTCCTTATCACATAACTCAAATGCATGTTATTTAAGGTTTTTTTGCCTTCTATATTCTTTCCAAAGATGGTCAATACCATGATAAAATCAGGTTAAGTTGTTGCTATGTTGTCAGTCAATGGTGTTTATGTTAACGTAGCTGGAGGGCATGTCTGTTAACTTTGTGAACCTTTTTTGGCAATAAGATCTCTAGAGATGAGAAACTGTTTGTTTAGAAATTCTTTTGCTTGTGGAATGCAAACATCTTGGAGTTTCTCTCTTTCTGAATATTTTGTGGAAAAGCATCCCCTTTTAACTGACACCAATTTTGGTAAAGTACTGCTAGAATTGAATAAAATTGAAAATGAGAAGAGAACCAGTCTTTTGGAGATGCATTCATTACATTTTAGTCTGATAGGCCATTTTTATGGAGCTGCCAAAGGGCATTTGCAATGAGTTCCACTCATACAGGTATTTGGAACAAGAGCACTTCTGACCAATTAGCGTTTTAGCTGCCATTTGTTGTTGGCTTGTTGCAAGCAATCTCTTTAATGAGAAAAAAAAAGGATGACTCAATGCACGAAACAATTATACTTTTGTGGGTTACGAGGAAGGTTGAAAGATGTGAGAAATTAATGAGGTTCTAATCATACCTTTATCTTGAACCCATAATAAAATCCTAATTAGCGAAAGAAAATCTGACGTAACCATGTTGGGTTTGGAATAAATAAAGTTAAAACTTCATAAAATAGTTAAAGTTTATAGCTTCAACTAGATTTGTGTTATATTTTGATTTAAATGTATAATAGCTCGAAGGTTATAGGATTTGGGTCATATATGGGTTTAGTTCGAATCAAGTTTGGACTAAAAATTACATGTTCAAGTTAGGTTGAAGAGTGTTGTAAAGCAAATTTGGAATACCAGGTTTCCGTTTGTTCATAATTCTGGTCAGTTCTTGCAATCTTCATTGTTGGTGTTACTACAAATGTACATTTTATTACAAATGTACAATGTGTACTTCATCCAACAAATTGAGTCATATATCCAACACATTCCTTGCTTCTTTGTGCATTGATCTAATTACAGTGGTAACCTGTTCTATCTGCTCATCTGTCGAACAGGAGGAAAGCAGCACTTTTGCGGTACCTCCATCAGGATAACACCCAGCATCAATCATCTTTTCGAAGATCTCCAAGCATTTTTTGTATTGCTTCCTTCGAGCGTAAGCACTCATCTTCGAAGTCCATGTCACAACATCAGCCTTCAGTCCTCTGCTTGCAAGAGACTGGAAAAGCTCCTCCATTCTGCTAAAGAAGCCTGCCCGGCCATAGAGGTTAATCAAGATGTTGTAGGTGCTGATGTCGCCTTCTTCGCCTGAGGTCTTCTCCATTGCAGCTAACACCTCTTCCATCTTCTCAAAGCGGCCTACCCTTCCATAGGCATTAAGCATTGAGTTTAGTGCAAAAGTGTCGGGTTTGAGACCAATTTTATGCATCTGATTCATGATCACTTCACATTTTGCAATGTTGCCTGCCTTGGAATAGGCAGAAAGGAGCAGCATGTGGGACTTCATAGTGGGTGTCATGCCTTGCTGCTTTAGTTCTTCAAATACAGCCTCAGCATCTGTAACAAACGGTGAAATTGTTAAATTTTCTCATGGCCTTTGTAGAATATTAGTTACTAGATATTTTCTATGAGCTTAAGCTTTATAAATTCTACTAGTATGTTTGTTTCACTTGATAGGATATGATATGATTGGATAATAAATGAGGGAGTATTGAGTAAGATGGATATTAATCTATCCCATATTATATGAAGTAAACATGCCCTATCTGATATCATAGCACAAGTAACGAGTTTGAGGACTGCCTCCTTTTCCTAAAACTGCGTCATTATTCTTGTTTCTCTGCTTCTTTGCCCATGCTATAAATACATGAATTTTTTGGCATCATCTGCAGACTCAATGGATGGGCATGTTAGAATTTAAAGTATAGATTGGACCTGTTGCTAATAGCTTAAACTTTTGGGATAAATAAGTGGTCACAAGTTGAATCATAACATCCTTTATCTAAAACCTAAGCCTACAATTTATTCATTCTTTCATCAGAGTAGTGAATTAAGTCAATAGACAATAATTCTTCAGTTACTTACAATTATCCAAGGAAATATTGTTTGTTCAGAAGATAAGTTACTACCAAGAAACAAAGCGTTTCACAAGCAGCATATCCAATTAACTAGTTCTTTATTGTTTAATTTAAATATTACTTAACAAAATTATTATCTCTGGATTTAGATGTTTTGGCTTTATGATTAGCAGGGTAAATTGAAAGCATAATGTGCAATAAAATACCATATTCTCGGTAATACCTAAGCATTTAGCAGGATTAGAACAAAGAGAAAATTTAGATTTGTATTACTTTCATGAAGGCCAGCTCTTCCAAATGCATCGACCATAATATTGTACGAAGCACTGTCTGGTTCACATCCCATATGTTGCATCAGAGTGAAGATTTCGTAGGAGCCAAATGGAAAACCTGCACGGCTTTTGCATTGTAAAAATCAGTCTCTAGAGCTCTAAAATGGTCGACTAGAATTATAGAAGATGTTCATAAGCCTTACTTATAAGCTTCCATGAGGGCATTATACGCATAAACATCAGGCTCATGTCCAGCTTCCTGTAGTTCTTCAAATATTTCTTCTGCCTTCTCACAAAGTCCATCTCTTGCAAATGCATTTATCAAAGCAGTATATGTACAGATATTAGGCTTGCACTTCTCAGATTTCATTTCATTAAAAACCTTTAAGGCCATAGTTGACTGCTTAGCCTGCCATCGTGAGGAAAGATAAATCCAATAAAAGGATACAAGTTAAGGATGGATTTGAATACATATTTTGGATTGATGGATAAAAAATATCACCTTCCCATATAGGTTAACCATCATAGTATATGTGTCTGTGGATGGCCGACATCGTTCACTCTTCATCCTCTGAAAGATCTCCACAGCCCTCCCAGTGTTCCTTCCCTTTATTAATCCATCAATATATGCATTATATACAACCGTACCTGACCAAAATTGATGCTCTCTCTGCATAAACTCATGATTTGATTGTTTTCAGAATATTCTTGAAGATAAAATAAATTTTAACTAGACTCGAATAGACGAATACCACTACTAATTCAGGTGTCAAATTAAGTTATTTCATAAAGAAGAAGTGGTACCTGGAGGAGTCCCATTATTTCTCATTTCAGTCAGGACAGCTTCACACTTCTCAAGTAACCCACATGCACAATAAGCCCTCAACAAAAGAGCATAAGTATCCTCAGTTGGGATGCATTGAGCTTCCAGAAGCTGCAAATAAACTAACTCTGCCTTCTTGTACTGCAACTTCTGACCATATGAATCTACGAGCAAGTTGTAGCATATGACATCAGGATGAAAGGAACTCTTGTATAGTATCCACTCGCAGACCTAGAAAGAACAATTGTAGCAAGTTAAGTTTCTTACCAATATTGTTTTTTTCCTTGGCTGTATTTGTCAGCACATTGGACATACCACTTCTTAAGTTGAAACTTGAAACTTGTCTAAAATGATTCAATGTGTCTAAATTCTAGCATGTATGACGCTAAGAGAACTGAGTGAACCAAAGAGCAGGTGCCACGATAACATAAAAAGGAGTTGGATGCAAATTGTGGAGAAGGACTATAGATTATCTGAAGATGCTACCAAGCTAAATGGAAAAAATAATTATCCAAGTAGCCTACATTGAGAGGCGTCTAAATTCTGCATATTTAAGAAAGGAATAACTAAGTCCTAGTTTTTCTAAATAATAAAGCATGTATCCAAATTTTTGGAATTAAATAAAGATTTTCATTGCATATTAAGTCCGATGCTTTTCCTCATCAATGGAGTTGGAAATGCAATTTCTATTTGGTTCATTCAAGACTGACCGCATTTGTAATGTAAGGAGAAGTTCAGATAACAAGTCTCATGATGTTGTAATAGTCAGCCATGTAGAGGTCAAATCAATGAAAATAGGAGCATTAACAAATGAAAATGAGATAATATTGATCCTTACAGAGATAATAGGATCCCATCGCTTGTTGAGACGAAGCTGAACAGATATATTTATAAGATCATCCCACAAATTATGAGTAGAAGGAAGAGTGTCAAGTGAATCCCAAACTTTGGTGGTATCTGGTTCCCTCTGTACAAACTTTAGAATCTGCTGAGCCATGGGACTCAGGACAGGAAAAACTCCATCTACAAATCCAGATCCATACTTCCATCCCCGTCCCCTTAGTGAACCACCTAATAGGGAATAGGAAGAATCGATGACGAGTCAAAAAACAAATTAAACAAACAGGAACTTCATGATGTGAGCTTAATAACAGAACATAAAACTAATAACATCGAAGCCATACAAGTATTTTCAGGACACCAGTCGATCATAAACTATGTACATGTTTAGATGTCCAAACCAAAGTTCCATTGAACAGAATATAGAAACTATTCATTGACTATACCTAGTACCATGGGTAAACAGATTAGCAATGAGGTTAAGTTATTCTGAGTTAAAAATTGTCTAAAGAGTATAATTTCAAAGTGCAATTTGCCAATTCTGGCTGAAGACTTGCACTGATGTTACATGTACATTAGATGTTTCAGAAGTAAATCCAGTCAGATAATGATGCACAGATAGAAAGGAGTTTTGCAGTAGAAAAATATGATGCATAAAGAGTCCTAGTAGGATTTTAATTTGTTGTCAAAAATATAAAGGTATACCTCTTTTCCTGGACAATTTTTTGGGGTCAGCGATTCTCCATTTACCACGTTTGTCAAGAAAAATGTTCTCATTGATTTCTTCCCCAACATTGATGCTGGGGTTCTTGACTCTTTGTCTTAGAGTCTTGTCAACACCGACTACTTTCGACCTTGAATATGCAAATGGTCTATATAAGGCAGCCTCAATTGTAAACCTACAAGAACGTACAACATAAGAAAGTTCATGAATTAAATAGACACCAAATCCAGCAATCCCCAAAATAAGCTTTTATGTTCATAAATTCAATTAAATTGAAAAGAAAGGAAAAGAAGCGTTTTTATGTTGTCTATACTTCAAATATTTAAACCTAAAAAAATTAAGACTACAAACGCTCTGTCAGGCGCATTACAACTTCAACAGAGAGTCGGAGAGGACAACCAAGCAGTCTCCAGTCACATTGCGATGAACTGGAGCAATGCCCATCAGTGGGAACGACATCAACAAACAAAGAAGAGAGGGAAGCGCAAAAGGGAAAGTTTATCTTCTTCACCTCGGTGAGCAATCTCTGCAACCCAACTTTACATCTAACGAGCGATTGTCGAGAGTTATGGGAGAACGGGAGAGGGAAGAAAGCCTACTTACATTGGTGAAGAAAGTTGCGTGGGAGCTGAATAAACTCAATATGACCGCACTTCCGAATGTCTTGGTATTGCGGAGGAAGAGAATGCGAGATAGGAAACGAGCGATAAAGAGAGTCTCCAAGAAAATATCTACAAATCCGATACGTTCTCGCTTCTTTGCTTGCGAAATTGGATAATATATTTATATATTATAGAGTTAATTACTAAATATATTTCCATTTGATGATTTTTTATATCTTTTTAGGTTAGCGTCTGCGTCTTTAAGTAAATAAAAATGTTAAACATGCCACGTATATTTTATATTATATCGTTGTCATGGTGGACCCCACTTTTTAATTTAATTTTAGAATTTGTATACAAATTTAATCTAATTTTTTTATTAAAAAAATTGCAAATATCATGCTAATAAAAGAATAGTACTAATATATTTATTAGAGAATAATAAATGAGCCCGTTGGAAGCTGTATCTGGTTGAGACTTCCGATCCTTGCTTAAGCTTATGACGGGCCAGGCTGGATTGAAATTTGAACCCACCCAAGTCGAATCAATTGACTTGTCACGTGTACTTAAGTCCACTCTATGAGGGCCCACGCTCACCTCCTCCTCTCCTGGGCCCCCACTCAAGTCGTGGTGCCTAACCAATGAGAATTGAGAAGGCGGTCCCCTACCCAAGGACTAAGGACCGAGGAGGAAAGGACACTGGATTGGTGATGGGACTGACCTCGTGTCAATCATTCACAAGATCAAATTTCGTTACCGCCGGCGCGACACCTGTTTCTGTTTGAATGAAAATTGAATCATGTATTCGGATTGGCCCTATGCCGCTTTGATTTCAGGTAATGTCAAAGAGGGAACAAAGTTATCACGAAGGTGCCGACTTCGGATTGGCCCTACGCCGCTTTGATCTCAGGTAATGTCCTCAACGTCTTATCAATGTTTTTGTAATGTGTGAGCGCTTGAGCTCTCTTCTTTTTTCTCATCCCCTTTTTTTACCACTTTTTCTCATGCTGCTTTTTTTCTGGGGAGCAATCGATGGTATGAAGAAGAGAAAATGTCTAGTAGTCAACTTTATCTTCGATGTTAGGATGAATTCAAAGTACGACTATTTTGAGATGTGCATTTAATGATAGCCACTGTTTACTACTTTACTACCTCCTGGAGGTGAAATAATGAATAGTTTCAGAACATGTTTCTTGGTCCGGGGAATGGACCACAAAAGAACGTCTTCTTCGCATCGATGAAATGGAAAACCCTATCTTTTATCTCCGCAGAATTTACAGATCATAAATTATTTTTAGAGATGTATAAAGTGGGGTCTTCTCTGCTCCTTTTCTTCCCCATGACAAAGGTCGAGCCTTTTCTCCGCTGGCTTCTGGGCCGCATGGCCCCTCCATTATCATTATCATACCTTTGCATAAAACTAAAAGCCCTTGGCGTCCTCCCCTCTTTCTCGCTACGCTCTTCTCCAATTTTTTAAAATCTGCACTCCACCTTCAGTCTCTCTCCCTTGCTCTACCAAAAAGGCAAAAGCTTCTGACCTGCCCGCAGGCCTTCTTGTCCTATTTGGTATTTGCGGAGTGGCCACAATTGGGGGGACTTAAAAGCCACGGGACGGACTCCACCACCTATCCCAGGAATCTGAATGCTCCGCTGCCGCTTCCGTACTCCGATAACCCTATTATTTCCCCTCTTCCTTTCAAGAACTCATCGGAAGATTACTGTTGCCACCGCCTATCCCTTCATGGTTTAGAAGGCAAAAGGTGTGTGTTTAGCTGGTATTCACGTTCTTTTACCCTAAATTTTTGGCGGGTTGTAGGAAAAAGGGCAGGAATTTTTAGGTCCTTCAGCTTCTTCGACGTGTTTCTACGCATGAATATATCAGACGGTGATGGTCTCTTTTGGTATCATTTCGCTTTTGGAGTTTTGACATGCGCTTCCTTGATCTCCCATCAGCTATCAGTTGATGGCATTTCTTTCGTTGTTCTGCTTTGCGAGAAAAAAGAAAGAGATGATGGTTCCATCCTTCTACTTAGCGTTTGGCTGCTTTCTACTCTTTTCTGGACTTTGATAGTGCGGTGCCCACTGAATTCTATGAGTAGTTTGAGCCAATTCTCAGATCTCTTTATTATATTTGGTTATAATTTCTAGTTTTTGCATCCTCTTTCTTATATCAAAAAAATGATCGTTGTTAGTTTTCGTTTTGCTGATCAGTTTGCTATTTCTCACTATCTTATGTCTTAAAGGAGAAAATTAAAAGGCAACAAGAAGTTTTGCTTATATTTACCTTGGGAAGCCGAATATGTTTGTTTTGGTAGGACTTTTTTTAAGCATTAAGTTTTTCCACGCATCCAACCCTGTAGGCGCTACATTGACTTTTTTTTTACAGTTTTACCTAATAACTTAATAGTTTTGAGCTTAGTCTATGTTTATTCTTACATTGATACCGTTGCTGTATTTCAAAATCCAATTCGAAGAGTCATGACTGTTGGAGCTGGTTTCTACTTTTGTGCTACAGGGTTTGCTTTTTCAGAAATTTGGCCTTGATCATTTATTCAGATATTAGTTTGAAGTGGACGAAGAAATTGAATATTGTTGAAAAGGATTTTGTGAAATGAGACATCCAGAGACTCATTGCCTTAATTCGGGGTCAACACAATCTGAAGAGTCGGCCTTGGACATGGACAGAAATATATGCAATCACCTGTATCCCCATAGTCCATCTCCTCTTCAACCTATTCCGTCAGGTGGTCAGCATCCTGAGTGCAGTGCTGCATACTTTTCATGGCCGACTTCTACACTGTTACATGGTGCTGCTGAAGGCCGAGCAAATTATTTTGGTAACCTTCAGAAAGGAGTACTTCCAGCACATCTTGGCAGGCTTCCAACTGGGCAACAAGCAACAACCCTTCTTGACCTTATGACCGTAAGAGCATTCCACAGCAAGATTTTGCGTCGATATAGTCTAGGTACAGCAATAGGTTTTCGCATCAAAAAGGGGAAATTGACCAACGTCCCAGCAATTCTTGTTTTTGTTGCTCGGAAAGTTCATAGGAAATGGCTCAGCCACAATCAATGTCTACCATCCGCTCTTGAGGTAAACAATATGAATACAAGTTCTAGTAGTTTATGCTCTGTGGTTCAGCAAGTTGTTTGCCTTTTCAAGTTTTCAACTGTACGTATGACTGATGTATCTTGACTTTTGGGAATCTTATATGTAGTTTCAGTGTTTCACTTCACCCCCTTGGTTATGAGAGACTTCCTATACTTATGGCTGCAGTTTATTTCTATGATAAACAGGGACCAGGGGGTGTATGGTGTGATGTTGATGTGGTAGAATTCTCTTATTATGGTGCACCAGCACCAACTCCTAAAGAGCAATTGTACAATGAGCTTGTGGATGGCCTACGTGGAAGTGATCCTTGCATAGGTTCAGGTTCCCAGGTACTTAATAGTTCTTACTCTGCTGGTTTCTTATTTACCAGTAGTGTAAGATTTCGTTTCTTTTTTTGAGCTCTTTATTTTGACTATTCTCCTTTTTTCTTCTATTCTCCCCCCTCTTGTATGCCTTTCATATCTTTTGAATTGAATACAAAACACTCTTTTCAAAAAAATAGGTACTTATATGCATGGTTTAAAATCTCGGTACCGGTACCGGTTTCGGTCACCGGCCGGTACCGGTATATACCAGTACCGTACCGTACCGACACACGGTACAGACCGGTATGAAAATGCCTACCAGCCGGTTTTTTTTTTTTTCGTGACATACCGCCATATACCGCCCATACCGGGCGGCATATGGCATCATACCGCCATATACCGCCCGGTATACACAATATACCTGATTTTTTCAAATACCGAGTATATCGTATACCGGAAACCTAAAAAACTGGTAAATACCGGACTTACCGTACCGTACCGTACCGACCGAGATTTTAAACCTTACTTATATGGTTATACTTCTAGAGCTTGTGCTACTTAGAAGAGTGACCTATATGAAATGAATATTGTTCTTTTGGTTTGTAAAGTTGTATGCATACTTCATGACTCATGGAAGATATATCATCCATCCAGAACCCTACAATAGAAGCACATTTAGAAATTCTGGTGGAAATTGGTAACTTGGACGTAAATAAGACTGATAATAGCTTGCCATTTTTTGTTATTAAGTCATAGTGGTATGCACATGCACATAAAAATAAGTTGCATTTATTTAGTTGAATTTTATGCAACCTTATTTCCTTGTTCTCCTTTAACAAAATTTGTCAAATCTAAGAGCTTAATCAATATGTTACTGCAGTATTTCATCATTTTGTTGCCTAGTTTGTTATGTTGATGAATGTACATGCAAATGTGGCCCGGCATACTGAAAAGTGAATACAACATGACAAATGGTAAAACAACTTACATGTAGAAAGAGCAGAATGTATGGAGAAAAGGATATGAAAATTAATGGACTAAAAGTTGAGTTGCATGAATGCCCTGTAGTCATTGCCTAATGCCTTTAGCCTCTGGCTGTGCAAGAATCCTGGTTTTTATGGGTCAAATAATGATCACTCTTGTTATCACTGTGTATGAAAGATCATGTAAAGCTTTGCTAATACACATAAGGAGTATCTAACTTGTCAGAAAGAAAAAAAAAACATTATAAACTATATATTAGGATGGGAGAAAGCACATGTAATTCAAGGTCGGCTACAAGTAATTTGTGAGGCCTATTTCTTGGTGCTCTAATAAGACTGATGGGTCTCTATAATCACTGTACCAAGTACTACACTGGCTATAGGCTTCCTGTAAACTATTGAATCAAAACAAATTAATAAATATTCTTTCACAAGTGTATTTCTAGTTGCACTTATAGTTTAAACAGTATTTTTAGTTATTGTTACAATACATGACATTGCAAACCACCTTATTAAGTGTAAACTTGCACTAAATTGGAAAAGTTCTGTTCAACGTTCTGATGACAAATCCATACATTTATTTACACTCATGTTTGACACTATGACGCTAAATAGGATTTGTAATTATTTGCTGCAATAATCAGGTTGCAAGCCAAGAAACATATGGAACTTTGGGTGCCATTGTGAAAAGTCGAACAGGTAACAAACAAGTTGGATTTCTCACAAACCGCCATGTTGCAGTTGATCTGGATTACCCTAACCAGAAGATGTTTCATCCTTTACCACCAAATCTTGGACCTGGAGTCTACTTGGGTGCTGTTGAAAGGGCAACATCTTTTATCACAGATGACCTTTGGTATGGTATCTATGCAGGAACAAACCCAGGTAATATAGTTCAATTTTTTTTTACCCGTAATTGCATGGAACCAGCACTCCTAACTAGCATATCCTTGATCATGCATTTTGACATCTATTGTTGCACACTTGCACAATCCCTAAGTCCAGAAGCATAGTGATGGTGAATAATGCCCAGGGGCACTTGGAAAATTTAGTGATGATGAACAATCTGGAGAGGTTGAGTGTTATGGAAACATTTGTTCTGCTTGTGTAATCATGAGTTACAAAGGGACAATTAAATAACATATTCTAGTGTAAACTAAATGTGTTCTATGCCATCGATCTCCATCAAATGTCAGTTCTAGTCAATCTGCTACATGGTTAAATATCTCTTTTGGTACTTAAATTTTTTGAGTCCAATGATGTTCTGATACCCAAGCACACCTCTTAAGTCTTACCTCATGATGCACCTACAGAAACTTTTGTGCGAGCAGATGGGGCATTCATTCCTTTTGCTGATGACTTTGACGTGTCCTGTGTCACTACTAATGTTAAGGGATTGGGTGAGGTAGGAGATGTCAAGGTTATAGATCTACAAGCACCAATTGACAGCCTAATCGGCAGACAAGTTGTGAAGGTCGGAAGAAGCTCTGGTTTGACTACTGGCACTGTAATGGCTTATGCTCTAGAGTACAATGATGAAAAAGGAATATGCTTTTTCACAGATTTCCTTGTTGTGGGTGAGAACCAACAAACTTTTGATTTGGAAGGTGATAGTGGAAGCCTCATTATTCTAACAGCACAGGATGGTGAGAAGCCACAACCTATAGGGATTATTTGGGGTGGCACAGCAAACCGGGGGAGATTGAAGCTTAAAAGTGGTCAAGGTCCGGAGAATTGGACGAGTGGAGTTGATCTGGGCCGCCTTCTTGATCTTTTGGAGCTTGATATCATAACGACAAGTGATAGGCTTCAAGGTTTGCTTTTCTAACTTGTTTGCCAGACTTAAAATGTTTTGTCATATTGGATTAACCTCTCCCATGTTTCCTCCACTAAATCGTTCTTTATTCCTTCATTTTGATTAAAGATGCTATAGAGGAAAGATTTTCTTTAGCAGCAGCGATCCATTCCACAGTTGGTGAATCATCTCCCACAGCATGCACCCTTCCAAATGAAAAGATTGATGAGATATATGAACCCCTTGGCATTAATCCTCAGCAGTTCCCCTCTGAAGGTGCTTCTGGTTCAGAAATAAAACAATCTTTAACAGGGGTTGAATTTCAGGTGGATACCATTGAGGTGGCAAATAATGTTGAAGAGCATCAGTTCATACCAAATTTCATCAGCATGTCCCCCATGCATCGGGAAGAAAGCCCCGAAAGGAAGAATCTATCAGAACTAGTAAATTCATCTGATGAAGATCTTTGTGTTTCATTACAATTAGGGGACCGAGAACTTAAAAGACAGCGTTCTGATCCAACGTTGAGCTTGGATTTAAAACAATGAAGCATATCAACTCATTTGGGGTCTTGATTAAATAGCTATTAGTCAGTGGTAGTGTTTTCATGAGCCACAAAAAGATTTTTATCACTTGAAGGGAAACCTAATTTTCAATTCATGAGTCTTGCTAAGCTAAAGAAGCCTGAATCTGTGAATCTTTCAATTAGACTCATTACAATTATTCATTGGAATTGTAAAAGGCAATGCGAAAAGGCCAGTAATCCTACTGGTCAATATGTCCAAACGATAGATGGTTGTATGATCCTTGAATGTAAGATTATTTCAAGGAATATCAAGGTTTCCCTCGTCTCAAGCCCCATTTGGAATCTATTTATGTATCAGAATATTTCATAAGAGTACTTGGTTTCTTCATTTTCTCATGCATCAAGTATCTGTCAACACCAAACAAATTTTAAATTCTTAACATTTTTTATTCATGACTTTAAAATTGCTAGCAATTTGCTAAATGGTTATTTTTAAATTGGTTTGTTTGCAATATTGACCTTTGGCCTCACCTTCCCTGAAAAAAGATAAAAATAAATGGAGAAATCGAAGACCAGTTTAGAGCTCAACGAATTAAGGTAACATATAAGGGCTAGTTCTGGGATGGAAACTGTCGCTGATACTTCTGTGTCATTGCGAGTCGTGATAGTAGTAATCTTTTTATAGAATGTTATTGATTGCTCTTCAATCCTTATTCCGCCTTGCATTGCCCTTATGAAATTGCAACCGATCAGCATCTGTATGCCATCCTTCTTACTCATGGGGAAGGCATAGGTAAATGGAATTTTAAAGCGGTTTTCTTCGATCATCATAAAACATGATGAGGACATTTGGGCTCAACCAGAACGAACCCTACCAAACCAAGCCCAAAGAGATGAACCCGGATGTTCCTATCCATTAGGTTACGACAGCGACAACGAAGATGAAGAGATCTTGGACTACTGGCAACGTGTGACTGAAGAAAATGACAAATTAGAAGAGTCCTTGAGAAAGATGGAACTGCAATCAATTAAATTCCGCGAAGGAATAGAACAGCAGCACCACGATCGTCAAAACGAAGATGAGGAAGATGAAAAGGGAAAACAACCCATGAAAGATTCCCTTTCTCTGTAAGGGAATCTTTCATGGGTTGTTTTCCCTTTTCATCTTCCTCATCTTCGTTTTGACGATCGTGGTGCTGCTGTTCTATTCCTTCGCGGAATTTAATTGATTGCAGTTCCATCTTTCTCAAGGACTCTTCTAATTTGTCATTTTCTTCAGTCACACGTTGCCAGTAGTCCAAGATCTCTTCATCTTCGTTGTCGCTGTCGTAACCTAATGGATAGGAACATCCGGGTTCATCTCTTTGGGCTTGGTTTGGTAGGGTTCGTTCTGGTTGAGCCCAAATGTCCTCATCATTGTCAGTCCATTGGGCCTGGTCTTGCATGGCCCATATTTCTCTTCGAACTGCTCTCAGTCGGGTTGCGATATCCATCCTTCTTAAATTCGAATTGTAACCGTAGGGGTCATCCCAATTTAATTGACTGTTGATAGGAAGGAACCTCCCTTCCTCTGGGTGGTATTCATAAAACTCCAGGGGCTGAAGTACCAATTCTTCCATGAGTATGGACACTGCCTCGTTGTTGTCTTCTAGGATTTCTTGTATCTCATCATCCCAAGTGTAAAGAGCATTCACTGACTCTTCTCCTATTAGACTTCTGTTCAACCGATCAATTGTAGAGAGTTTATTGGCGGTTTCCGGCTCTTTGATTCTTATTCCATCGTATGGCTCTTTTCCCTTCCTGCTGCTTTCCTCAATACTCATCTGATGGAATTCTTCTTCTAGATCCTCTAGATCTACCCTTTGTTTTAGTTCTTGGATTGTTTGTAACAGCTCTTCATTGACTTTCTTCAAGTTGCTGTTTTCTGCCAACAGGTAATTTGTGTAATCCAAAAGCTCTTTTATGAGACTATCTTTGTCTTGATAGTCTGGGAATTTAGACTTTATGATGTTGAGTTTTCGCCCTAGTTGAAATCTCGAGCACATAGGGCATGCTGTGAGGAGACATTTCCGGCAGTGTGCACGCATATTCGGATTGGTGAATTCTTTGCAACATGTGCACCTCTCACATCCTTCCTATCAACAGTCAATTAAATTGGGATGACCCCTACGGTTACAATTCGAATTTAAGAAGGATGGATATCGCAACCCGACTGAGAGCAGTTCGAAGAGAAATATGGGCCATGCAAGACCAGGCCCAATGGACTGACAATGATGAGGACATTTGGGCTCAACCAGAACGAACCCTACCAAACCAAGCCCAAAGAGATGAACCCGGATGTTCCTATCCATTAGGTTACGACAGCGACAACGAAGATGAAGAGATCTTGGACTACTGGCAACGTGTGACTGAAGAAAATGACAAATTAGAAGAGTCCTTGAGAAAGATGGAACTGCAATCAATTAAATTCCGCGAAGGAATAGAACAGCAGCACCACGATCGTCAAAACGAAGATGAGGAAGATGAAAAGGGAAAACAACCCATGAAAGATTCCCTTACAGAGAACAAAGGAAAGCGTCCCGCAAGGGACTGAAATGACTGAACTGAATGAGGGGCA
Source organism: Canna indica (assembly GCA_034359265.1). NCBI lineage: Eukaryota > Viridiplantae > Streptophyta > Magnoliopsida > Zingiberales > Cannaceae > Canna > Canna indica. The sequence continues at coordinate 3,633,965 of CP136898.1, read as the reverse complement.
TAATGGCCATAGCCCCTATAATAGGTCATATTAATATTATTTGCTTATTTATTAATCTGTGCAGATGATTTTGGACGTGTTACAACATCTGGCGATTGCTCAAAAGAAGACCTTATGGAGCACCAAGAAAGACTTATCCACTGCCCAACACTGGGCTGTACTGGGTGGAATTACTGAAGGAAATTGTACGGGGATGAATGAACTCGAACGACTGATGGGAAAGGCCCTCTACAAGGTTCCCAAATCACCCGAGCAACGAGCAAAATGGATTAAAAAGATTGAAGAAATCCACAAGGCACAAGCACTAACAACCATCGCTGAACTAGATAGGCTCATCGCAATGGGCTACCTGCAAAAAGCCCGAATTGAACAGAATAGTTTCAGCCATCAAAGCAGTGTCAGACACCACTGGGAAGAGGATGCGATAGAACTCGTGACACATCACATCAAAAATATGGAGAGGTGTCATCAGATGATAAACAGTGCACGAGAAAGCATATCCGTTGACGTGTAAAGACAAAAACGTCACCAACCGCACTCAGCCCGTCCTTATCTCAGAAGCGTCCTTATATGCATTATTGTGCGTCCTTATATGCATTATTGTACCTCTGCCTTATCTGAAAGGCATCTTATGTGTATTATTGCATGCATTATTGTACTGTCTTAGCTGTAAAGAATAGACAGTGTGTAAAGAGGAAAACATGAGTAGACATATGAGTGGATCGATGGGGCCCATATGAGCACCCGCACTCATATCTCCTTATGCCTTCCTTTCCTTAGGCTATAAATACCCCATAACATGGAGTTGCAAGACACACGGCGAACAACCGAGAGATCTTACTTCTCCCAGCCTTTGTCCTACAAGTTGTAAGCGTATTGTAAGAGTCAGATTGTAAGCTTTCAAGTTTATAATATTAAGCCTTTGAGAAATCCTTCTTGTTTTCATCAAGTACCACACACATAAATCCCGTGTCTTTCAAGGCCTGAGATTTATCTCCTCCAACGTCCACACTCGTTTTGGATTATATTCTCCGCTTCCGTCTACGACCCTATCCTGGTATCAGAGCCATTTGTTAAGGTACATGTTTCTGTGCTTATTATAGTTTCTTGTATGCTTATCTTAGAACTAGGCGATAAAGGGGATAACAGTAACCAACAAATCGGTGAAGATTTCCCATACGTTCGTAAGTTCTGACGATTAAGCTATATGAGCGACTGGAACCTCACAGCAGCAAGTTCAATCTACAAAGAAGCTCTTAAAGCCACCGACACCTTAGGCACACCATCTGAAGGATTTGTCAAACCAGCAACAGTTATTGCTAAGCAATCTGACTACCTATTCAAGCAGTTGAACACACTCATCCATCTCACTTGCAAGATCAAAGAGCAGCTAGACGAGCTAGCCGCCGAAGTTAAGACTCTCAAGGCAGCCAGAGATACAACACCGAAGGTCATCTCAGATTCTATTGACTCTCTCACCAGAGATTTGCAGAAGTTAAAAATAGGAGACACTTCCGACAAAAAACCAGCTCCAAAGCCACCAGGGAAGATCTACGTGTTTAAAAATCCACAAGAGATTTTCAATCAAGAGAAAGAAAAAGCTCGCAAACAATCTCAGATATGACTTCCTCAAGGCATCCTACCGCATCTGCATCAAGGACTGAGATCCTAGCACCAAGACCGTCAATATCAGGCGACACTAATCGCCAACCCACTATTGACGATCAGATTAGGGATTACCGTCTAAGTAATCGCCTAAGACACGAACTCAGGAGAAGACTTCCTTCGAACAATAGAAGATCTGGATTCAGAAGAAGTCTTGAGTCACAGTTGGACCCAAATACAGAGCTCACAGTCTCCCAGTATCAGCGAGCACAACAGGTGCCCGCAGAAACTCTGTATCAGGCAGGTTGGACAGAAAACAACCACAGAGTATATCAGCACTATTCTGACGAGAGAATCCTTGTAACAGAAGGATCTCAATTAGAACTACCATTTATCACAGATCAAAGCTATCACCTTCTGGTTCAAGAAGGACTTCAACACTTACATGTTGGCATGATAATGGTAAGAATTCGGAGAAAACCCTACAATTCACTGGAATAAAAATCAAGTAACATGCAAGTTGGAAATCATCAATCCTGATCTGACTATACAGGATAAACCCCTAAAGCATGTGACGCCTATGATGGAAGATCAATTCCAGAAGCATATACAAGCTTTGTTACAATTGGGAGTTATCAGGCCAAGTACCAGCAGGCACCGAACCTGAATCATCAATATATACCGCAATGAATTTTTCTGTCCCTCGAAAACATTCGTCCATCTTTCTTTGGAATACGGAGGGAGCGTTCTTAAGCCCGAATGGCATAACCAGCCATTCATAAAGTCCCCCGGGGACAATAAACGCGGTCCATGGCACAGATTCTGGATCCATCGCCACTTGGTGGAATCCAGATTTCAGATCAAATTTTGAGTAGATCTTGCTGTTGCCTATCTTCTTTAATATGGTATTGATGCCCGGCAGGCTGTAGACGTATACTTGTGATATGCGATAAAGAGGGTACAGTACGCCAAAATCGGCAGAAGATCGCCCGTTACCTTCGCTATCTCAAGTAGACGATCTACCCATCTGTAAGATCGAAGGATCCAAAAGATCAATCGAAGGATGATCTGAGAAAACTAGAACTGCATGTTTAGAATAGGCTCTTTGCTCTGCTGAAACCTGTTATTCCCCTTAATATTTTACATCTTTTGGAAGATTGCAGAGGCGCGCATCCACGACTAAAACAATTGAAGACGCGGAGACGATGGCCATCATACCATCGGAGTCTATTGAAGAGAGAACTCTACAGATCGACGTCCTCAAGATCTGTACGGGCTGCGAGCTCGATGCCGAAGAAGGAGACGGCGCGAGGGCCGCTCGGCATCTAGATGATTATTTGGCGCGGTCGGAACCTAGAACTCCCCTTGAGAGGGATGTTTCTTTCGAGCTGAAAGATGAGGAAGATCCCGGATCTTCTGTCATTATGGTCCGACTAAATATCATGGCGATATCCATTCCGCAATCATCGTCTTCTCCTCTCCGAGATGATTGGGAAAAGCCGAATGAAGAAATTCCGGGAATTTCTTTTCGAAGGGATGGTGGGGGTGTAATTGTAGATCTATTAATTTCTGACGCTTCTGCTTCAACTCAAAAGTCAGAAATTATCCCACCTGTGTCAGCCATGACTCGCTCGGATAAGTCTACTCAGACTGACCCTCGCAAGAAAGCTAAACCGCATACCAAGCCGCGTGCCAAGCTTGGTAAATGTTTCATCTGCGGTGAAGAGGGCCATTTCGCAAGAGATTGCGAAAAGAAGCATGGCTATGCCAAGAAGATCAAAGTTCCTGACGACCGAGCACAGGAACGGAAGCCTGCTTCGTCATCAAGCGGTGGTGGTGAACCGCTAGGATAGAATCACCATAGTTATCTTTAATTGCTTTGTTTTGCAGGAACCCACAATCACATGGGATACCTGTTCTATGTGTTGAGCGACTGTCAAAGGACCCACGGCGAATGGCGCAGCACTGTAATCCAAGGGTGTACGCGCGCAAGCTTTCAGCGATTGTTGACAAACGGCTCTATAATATGTGGGAGCAACGATGCCATCGGTTGAGCATGGAACAGCACATGGCGCACGGCAAGCCAAGCGTGCAGCACATGGGCGCGACACGGGACACCAAACGTGGACGTGTCGAGCTGTCAATGTCGACTTTTTGACATTTAGCTCAATTATTGTACTAGTGTGCTGAAAGGGTTAGATTCCTTTCAATGTGTTGTCGTGTCAAGGTCACTTCCAACATGTGGAAAGCCATCATTTAGTGGTCGATGGGGCCCAATGAGCACCCGCACTAAAGATGAGTTTCCTTAGGGAGGAAGCAACCTTGGTTGCTTAAGGAGCAAGCAACCTTCAAGTCTATTTATAGAGACTTATTATGAAGGTGCAGAACATGCTCGAGACCCGAGAAGTTTTACTCTTCCTTCTCTGTAATAGACTTTTTCTCTCCTAAGCGCTTCAATAAAATCTCCTCATTCAGTCTATTTTATTTCCGCTTCTCTGCTTTGCTTCATTTCAAATCCGTGCCTTCCCAGGCCTGTTATTTGATTTGAATGAGATCTTCCCGATCCTTTTCCTGGTATCAGAGCTTGGATTGCTTAAGGGTTGAACCAGGTTAATTCTTTCAGAGCTTGAGCATCATATTCTTTCTTGTAGTTTGAAATTTTCTTTGTCTTCGATTCTGAAAGTTGATTCTAAGATCTGAGATCGAACACTTGGGATTAACAAGCCATCAACAAGTGGCGATGGATCCAGAATCTGTGCCATGGACCGCGTTTATTGTCCCCGGGGGACTTTATGAATGGCTGGTTATGCCATTCGGGCTTAAGAACGCTCCCTCCGTATTCCAAAGAAAGATGGACGAATGTTTTCGAGGGACAGAAAAATTCATTGCGGTATATATTGATGATATATTAATATTTTCTGAAACAGAGGAAGCTCACGCTATTCACCTTCAGCAGATGCTCCAGATCTGCCAAAAATGGGGATTAATCCTTTCCCCGTCGAAAATGAAAATTGCAGCCAAAGAGATTGAGTTCCTTGGCGCAATAATCGGCCACAACAAGATACGTCTCCAACCGCACATCATAAAAAAGATAGCCAATTTTGACGAAGAAAACCTGAAAACCAAAACTGGTTTAAGGGCTTGGCTAGGCATACTCAATTATGCCAGGAGCTATATTCCCAACATGGGAACTTTACTGGGGCCACTTTACTCCAAAACTGGACCCCACGGAGACAAGAGGCTGAAACCTTCGGACAGAGACCTAATCTCAAAGGTCAAGAAACTGGTACAAGAATTACCCGACTTAGAGTTACCCCCCCCAAATGCCTATATTATCCTTGAGACAGATGGATGCATGGAGGGCTGGGGAGGTATTTGCAAGTGGAAGTTGCAAAAACATGACAATAGGCAATCCGAGAAAATATGTGCCTACGCCAGCGGTAAATTTCCTATAATCAAGTCTACAATTGATGCAGAGATACATGCCTGCATGGAATCTCTGAGAGCAATGAGAATACACTACCTAGACAAAAAGGAAATAACACTGCGGACGGACTGTCAAGCGATTATTAGCTTCCATAATAAGTCGCATCAAAATAAGCCATCAAGGGTCAGATGGCTTAACTTCATTGATTTCATCACGGGTACCGGCGTTCAAGTCCAGTTTGAACATATTGAAGGCAAATTGAATGTCTTAGCAGATGCTCTGTCCCGTTTAACAACAAAAATGGTTCTATTAGAGCACATTCCTGAATCCTTTGTCCTTCACATAAGAACCATGGAGCAAGCCATGGAAGAAACCAAAGAAGCACCATTACAGATACAACAGGACCTAGCCGCAACAATTGATCGGTTGAACAGAAGTCTAATAGGAGAAGAGTCAGTGAATGCTCTTTACACTTGGGATGATGAGATACAAGAAATCCTAGAAGACAACAACGAGGCAGTGTCCATACTCATGGAAGAATTGGTACTTCAGCCCCTGGAGTTTTATGAATACCACCCAGAGGAAGGGAGGTTCCTTCCTATCAATAGTCAATTAAATTGGGATGACCCCTACGGTTACAATTCGAATTTAAGAAGGATGGATATCGCAACCCGACTGAGAGCAGTTCGAAGAGAAACATGGGCCATGCAAGACCAGGCCCAATGGACTGACAATGATGAGGACATTTGGGCTCAACCAGAACGAACCCTACCAAACCATCTGAAGGATCCATCTGAAGTCTTGAGTCATATTGAAGGCAAATTGAATGTCTTAGCAGATGCTCTGTCCCGTTTAACAACAAAAATGGTTCTATTAGAGCACATTCCTGAATCCTTTGTCCTTCACATAAGAACCATGGAGCAAGCCATGGAAGAAACCAAAGAAGCACCATTACAGATACAACAGGACCTAGCCGCAACAATTGATCGATTGAACAGAAGTCTAATAGGAGAAGATCGAGTCAGTGAATGCTCTTTACACTTGGGATGATGAGATACAAGAAATCCTAGAAGACAACAACGAGGCAGTGTCCATACTCATGGAAGAATTGGTACTTCAGCCCCTGGAGTTTTATGAATACCACCCAGAGGAAGGGAGGTTCCTTCCTATCAACCAGAACAGTTAGGACTGTATGCTGATGTTATTTCCAGATGGGAATCGATAACCCTAAATCTGATCAATGACAGAACCTGGGTTGACAACAAATCCAAGATGTGTTTCGTGGAAAACTTATTAGGAGAAACAGAAAAGAAGGCTTGGATTCAATGGCGCATGGCCTACCCGAAGGAATATGATGAATTAACGGTTTAACCGGCTATATAACATGGTCATTATCATGGAAATCCCGCAAATTAAGACTTTCCGAGTACAGGCCATCTTAGATACAGGAGCTACCGTATGCTGTATCGATCGGGATTCGGTCCCGCAAGAAGCGTTGGAACCAAGCAGCTGCCCCATCATGATCAATGGGGTTAACTCGACACAAATGGCCAATCAGAAATTGAAGAATGGTTTTATGATGATCGAAGAAAACCGCTTTAAAATTCCATTTACCTATGCCTTCCCCATGAGTAAGAAGGATGGCATACAGATGCTGATCGGTTGCAATTTCATAAGGGCAATGCAAGGCGGAATAAGGATTGAAGAGCAATCAATAACATTCTATAAAAAGATTACTACTATCACGACTCGCAATGACACAGAAGTATCAGCGACAGTTTCCATCCCAGAACTAGCCCTTACCGAAGATGAGTACCTCGAGGTGCTAAATGCAACTGTTTACACAGGAGAAACAGAATCTGAAAGATTCAGGGAAAGATTTCAGCCACTACTGAAGAAGCTGAAGAATCAAGGGTTTATCGGAGAAAACCCTACAATTCACTGGAATAAAAATCAAGTAACATGCAAGTTGGAAATCATCAATCCTGATCTGACTATACAGGATAAACCCCTAAAGCATGTGACGCCTATGATGGAAGATCAATTCCAGAAGCATATACAAGCTTTGTTACAATTGGGAGTTATCAGGCCAAGTACCAGCAGGCACCGAACCATGGCAATGATAGTAAACTCCGGGATAAGCATAGACCCAGTAACAAAGAAAGAAGTCAGAGGAAAGGAGAGACTGGTCTTCAACTATAAGACCCTGAATGACAATACGTTTAAGGACCAGTACAGCCTGCCGGGCATCAATACCATATTAAAGAAGATAGGCAACAGCAAGATCTACTCAAAATTTGATCTGAAATCTGGATTCCACCAAGTGGCGATGGATCCAGAATCCGTTAATTCATCAACCTGCCTGATACAGAGTTTCTGCGGGCACCTGTTGTGCTCGCTGATACTGGGAGACTGTGAGCTCTGTATTTGGGTCCAACTGTGACTCAAGACTTCTTCTGAATCCAGATCTTCTATTGTTCGAAGGAAGTCTTTTCCTGAGTTCGTGTCTTAGGCGATTACTTAGACGGTAATCCCTAATCTGATCGTCAATAGTGGGTTGGCGATTAGTGTCGCCTGATATTGACGGTCTTGGTGCTAGGATCTCAGTCCTTGATGCAGATGCGGTAGGATCTTGCTGTTGCCTATCTTCTTTAATATGGTATTGATGCCCGGCAGGCTGTACTGGTCCTTAAACGTATTGTCATTCAGGGTCTTATAGTTGAAGACCAGTCTCTCCTTTCCTCTGACTTCTTTCTTTGTTACTGGGTCTATGCTCGGTTGTTCACCGTGTGTCTTGCAACTCCATGTTATGGGGTATTTATAGCCTAAGGAAAGGAAGGCATAAGGAGATATGAGTGCGGGTGCTCATATGGGCCCCATCGATCCACTCATATGTCTACTCATGTTTTCCTCTTTACACACTGTCTATTCTTTACAGCTAAGACAGTGCAATAATGCATGCAATAATACACATAAGATGCCTTTCAGATAAGGCAGAGGCACAATAATGCATATAAGGACGCACAATAATGCATATAAGGACGCTTCTGAGATAAGGACGCACAATACGGCAGGACCATCAACCTCTTATATTCAAACAAGGGTTAACAATTTGAAAGGAGGATTTGCTAAATCTCGCAATGAGCTATACACACTACCATCAGCACAAAATAATACAGGAGCAATGTTGGTATTACCAGAACAGTTAGGACTGTATGCTGATGTTATTTCCAGATGGGAATCGATAACCCTAAATCTGATCAATGACAGAACCTGGGTTGACAACAAATCCAAGATGTGTTTCGTGGAAAACTTATTAGGAGAAACAGAAAAGAAGGCTTGGATTCAATGGCGCATGGCCTACCCGAAGGAATATGATGAATTAACGGGTGCGGACGGACTGTCAAGCGATTATTATCTTCCATAATAAGTCGCATCAAAATAAGCCATCAAGGGTCAGATGGCTTAACTTCATTGATTTCATCACGGGTACCGGCGTTCAAGTCCAGTTTGAACATATTGAAGGCAAATTGAATGTCTTAGCAGATGCTCTGTCTTCCGTCTACGACCCTATCCTGGTATCAGAGCCATTTGTTAAGGTACATGTTTCTGTGCTTATTATAGTTTCTTGTATGCTTATCTTAGAACTAGGCGATAAAGGGGATAACAGTAACCAACAAATCGGTGAAGATTTCCCATACGTTCGTAAGTTCTGACGATTAAGCTATATGAGCGACTGGAACCTCACAGCAGCAAGTTCAATCTACAAAGAAGCTCTTAAAGCCACCGACACCTTAGGCACACCATCTGAAGGATTTGTCAAACCCAGGAAAAGGATCCCCAGAGCTACCTGCAAAAGGACGCAATGGGCTACCTGCAAAAAGCCCGAATTGAACAGAATAGTTTCAGCCATCAAAGCAGTGTCAGACACCACTGGGAAGAGGATGCGATAGAACTCGTGACACATCACATCAAAAATATGGAGAGGTGTCATCAGATGATAAACAGTGCACGAGAAAGCATATCCGTTGACATGTAAAGACAAAAACGTCACCAACCGCACTCAGCCCGTCCTTATCTCAGAAGCGTCCTTATATGCATTATTGTGCGTCCTTATATGCATTATTGTACCTCTGCCTTATCTGAAAGGCATCTTATGTGTATTATTGCATGCATTATTGTACTGTCTTAGCTGTAAAGAATAGACAGTGTGTAAAGAGGAAAACATGAGTAGACATATGAGTGGATCGATGGGGCCCATATGAGCACCCACACTCATATCTCCTTATGCCTTCCTTTCCTTAGGCTATAAATACCCCATAACATGGAGTTGCAAGACACACGGTGAACAACCGAGAGATCTTACTTCTCCCAGCCTTTGTCCTACAAGTTGTAAGCGTATTGTAAGAGTCAGATTGTAAGCTTTCAAGTTTATAATATTAAGCCTTTGAGAAATCCTTCTTGTTTTCATCAAGTACCACACACATAAATCCCGTGTCTTTCAAGGCCTGAGATTTATCTCCTCCAACGTCCACACTCATTTTGGATTATATTCTCCGGATTGCCTATTGTCATGTTTTTGCAACTTCCACTTGCAAATACCTCCCCAGCCCTCCATGCATCCATCTGTCTCAAGGATAATATAGGCATTTGGGGGGGGTAACTCTAAGTCGGGTAATTCTTGTACCAGTTTCTTGACCTTTGAGATTAGGTCTCTGTCCGAAGGTTTCAGCCTCTTGTCTCCGTGGGGTCCAGTTTTGGAGTAAAGTGGCCCCAGTAAAGTTCCCATGTTGGGAATATAGCTCCTGGCATAATTGAGTATGCCTAGCCAAGCCCTTAAACCAGTTTTGGTTTTCAGGTTTTCTTCGTCAAAATTGGCTATCTTTTTTATGATGTGCGGTTGGAGACGTATCTTGTTGTGGCCGATTATTGCGCCAAGGAACTCAATCTCTTTGGCTGCAATTTTCATTTTCGACGGGGAAAGGATTAATCCCCATTTTTGGCAGATCTGGAGCATCTGCTGAAGGTGAATAGCGTGAGCTTCCTCTGTTTCAGAAAATATTAATAGGACAAAGGCTGGGAGAAGTAAGATCTCTCGGTTGTTCACCGTGTGTCTTGCAACTCCATGTTATGGGGTATTTATAGCCTAAGGAAAGGAAGGCATAAGGAGATATGAGTGCGGGTGCTCATATGGGCCCCATCGATCCACTCATATGTCTACTCATGTTTTCCTCTTTACACACTGTCTATTCTTTACAGCTAAGACAGTGCAATAATGCATGCAATAATACACATAAGATGCCTTTCAGATAAGGCAGAGGTACAATAATGCATATAAGGACGCACAATGAAGTTCGTCAAGGGTCAGATGGCTTAACTTCATTGATTTCATCACGGGTACCGGCGTTCAAGTCCAGTTTGAACATATTGAAGGCAAATTGAATGTCTTAGCAGATGCTCTGTCCCGTTTAACAACAAAAATGGTTCTATTAGAGCACATTCCTGAATCCTTTGTCCTTCACATAAGAACCATGGAGCAAGCCATGGAAGAAACCAAAGAAGCACCATTAGTCTTAACTTGCGGGATTTCCAAGATAATGACCATGTTATATAGCCGGTTAAGTATCCTCCTACCTTTAGGATGATCAATCTTGTCGGCTATGGATACGTACTCTTCTTGATGTTTACTTGTAGAGAGTTTATTGGCGGTTTCCGGCTCTTTGATTCTTATTCCATCGTATGGCTCTTTTCCCTTCCTGCTGCTTTCCTCAATTACCAGAACAGTTAGGACTGTATGCTGATGTTATTTCCAGATGGGAATCGATAACCCTAAATCTGATGAATGACAGAACCTGGGTTGACAACAAATCCAAGATGTGTTTCGTGGAAAACTTATTAGGAGAAACAGAAAAGAAGGCTTGGATTCAATGGCGCATGGCCTACCCGAAGGAATATGATGAATTAACGGGTATTGCTGATGACCCACAGAACATCCTATGTCAAGTACGAAGAATGTTCATGCTAGAAGACCCAACTACAGGCTCAACAGATGAACAAAACAGAGCCTACAATGACCTGGAAAGACTTTCGTGCTCCAACATCAAAGATATTATAGATTATCTGAATGATTACAAGATTTTGGCAGCGAAGACTGGACGAATGTACGTCTCCCCAGAGCTATCAGATAAGATATTTAGAAAAATGCCTCCCCTTATAGGCAAGGAGATCGAAGACGCCTTCAAAGCTAGGCATCCAGGAAACCAAATTGGGGTCATACCAAGGATTCATTTCACATATCAATACATTGAGGAACAATGTAAGATTTCAGCCACTACTGAAGAAGCTGAAGAATCAAGGGTTTATCGGAGAAAACTCTACAATTCACTGGAATAAAAATCAAGTAACATGCAAGTTGGAAATCATCAATCCTGATCTGACTATACAGGATAAACCCCTAAAGCATGTGACGCCTATGATGGAAGATCAATTCCAGAAGCATATACAAGCTTTGTTACAATTGGGAGTTATCAGGCCAAGTACCAGCAGGCACCGAACCATGGCAATGATAGTAAACTCCGGGATAAGCATAGACCCAGTAACAAAGAAAGAAGTCAGAGGAAAGGAGAGACTGGTCTTCAACTATAAGACCCTGAATGACAATACGTTTAAGGACCAGTACAGTTAGGACTGTATGCTGATGTTATGGGGTATTTATAGCCTAAGGAAAGGAAGGCATAAGGAGATATGAGTGCGGGTGCTCATATGGGCCCCATCGATCCACTCATATGTCTACTCCATGTTATGAGTGAGGACATAATCCCTAATCTGATCGTCAATAGTGGGTTGGCGATTAGTGTCGCCTGATATTGACGGTCTTGGTGCTAGGATCTCAGTCCTTGATGCAGATGCGGTAGGATGCCTTGAGGAAGTCATATCTGAGATTGTTTGCGAGCTTTTTCTTTCTCTTGATTGAAAATCTCTTGTGGATTTTTAAACACGTAGATCTTCCCTGGTGGCTTTGGAGCTGGTTTTTTGTCGGAAGTGTCTCCTATTTTTAACTTCTGCAAATCTCTGGTGAGAGAGTCAATAGAATCTGAGATGACCTTCGGTGTTGTTAGTGATCATGAATATGCTTTCATAGGGAAAATCTGTGTCAAGAGTTAAGGCATGTGACACTTCTGTTTCCCCCTCCGAGAACGAACAGATAGCATCGCTATCTGGCTCATTCAGGTCGACCGAAAGGACATCCCAGTATCAGAGCTTGGATTGCTTAAGGGTTGAATCAGGTTATTCAATTTCTGATTGGCCATTTGTGTCGAGTTTCTAGCATGAACATTCTTCGTACTTGACATAGGATGTTCTGTGGGTCATCAGCAATACCCGTTAATTCATCATATTCCTTCGGGTAGGCCATGCGCCATTGAATCCAAGCCTTCTTTTCTGTTTCTCCTAATAAGTTTTCCACGAAACACATCTTGGATTTGTTGTCAACCCAGGTTCTGTCATTGATCAGATTTAGGGTTATCGATTCCCATCTGGAAATAACATCAGCATACAGTCCTAACTGTTCTGGTAATACCAACATTGCTCCTGTATTATTTTGTGCTGATGGTAGTGTGTATAGCTCATTGCGAGATTTAGCAAATCCTCCTTTCAAATTGTTAATTTGTGTAATCCAAAAGCTCTTTTATGAGACTATCTTTGTCTTGATAGTCTGGGAATTTAGACTTTATGATGTTGAGTTTTCGCCCTAGTTGAAATCTCGAGCACATAGGGCATGCTGTGAGGAGACATTTCCGGCAGTGTGCAGAAGCACCATTACAGATACAACAGGACCTAGCCGCAACAATTGATCGGTTGAACAGAAGTCTAATAGGAGAAGAGTCAGTGAATGCTCTTTACACTTGGGATGATGAGATACAAGAAATCCTAGAAGACAACAACGAGGCAGTGTCCATACTCATGGAAGAATTGGTAATATCTTATCTGATAGCTCTGGGGAGACGTACATTCGTCCAGTCTTCGCTGCCAAAATCTTGTAATCATTCAGATAATCTATAATATCTTTGATGTTGGAGCACGAAAGTCTTTCCAGGTCATTGTAGGCTCTGTTTTGTTCATCTGTTGAGCCTGTAGTTGGGTCTTCTAGCATGAACATTCTTCGTACTTGACATAGGATGTTCTGTGGGTCATCAGCAATACCCGTTAATTCATCATATTCCTTCGGGTAGGCCATGCGCCATTGAATCCAAGCCTTCTTTTCTGTTTCTCCTAATAAGTTTTCCACGAAACACATCTTGGATTTGTTGTCAACCCAGGTTCTGTCATTGATCAGATTTAGGGTTATCGATTCCCATCTGGAAATAACATCAGCATACAGTCCTAACTGCAAAGAAGCTCTTAAAGCCACCGACACCTTAGGCACACCATCTGAAGGATTTGTCAAACCAGCAACAGTTATTGCTAAGCAATCTGACTACCTATTCAAGCAGTTGAACACACTCATCCATCTCACTTGCAAGATCAAAGAGCAGCTAGACGAGCTAGCCGCCGAAGTTAAGACTCTCAAGGCAGCCAGAGATACAACACCGAAGGTCATCTCAAATTCTATTGACTCTCTCACCAGAGATTTGCAGAAGTTAAAAATAGGAGACACTTCCGACAAAAAACCAGCTCCAAAGCCACCAGGGAAGATCTACGTGTTTAAAAATCCACAAGAGATTTTCAATCAAGAGAAAGAAAAAGCTCGCAAACAATCTCAGATATGACTTCCTCAAGGCATCCTACCGCATCTGCATCAAGGACTGAGATCCTAGCACCAAGACCGTCAATATCAGGCGACACTAATCGCCAACCCACTATTGACGATCAGATTAGGGATTACCGTCTAAGTAATCGCCTAAGACACGAACTCAGGAGAAGACTTCCTTCGAACAATAGAAGATCTGGATTCAGAAGAAGTCTTGAGTCACAGTTGGACCCAAATACAGAGCTCACAGTCTCCCAGTATCAGCGAGCACAACAGGTGCCCGCAGAAACTCTGTATCAGGCAGGTTGGACAGAAAACAACCACAGAGTATATCAGCACTATTCTGACGAGAGAATCCTTTAAAAATCCACAAGAGATTTTCAATCAAGAGAAAGAAAAAGCTCGCAAACAATCTCAGATATGACTTCCTCAAGGCATCCTACCGCATCTGCATCAAGGACTGAGATCCTAGCACCAAGACCGTCAATATCAGGCGACACTAATCGCCAACCCACTATTGACGATCAGATTAGGGATCAGATGGATGCATGGAGGGCTGGGGAGGTATTTGCAAGTGGAAGTTGCAAAAACATGACAATAGGCAATCCGAGAAAATATGTGCCTACGCCAGCGGTAAATTTCCTATAATCAAGTCTACAATTGATGCAGAGATACATGCCTGCATGGAATCTCTGAGAGCAATGAGAATACACTACCTAGACAAAAAGGAAATAACACTGCGGACGGACTGTCAAGCGATTATTAGCTTCCATAATAAGTCGCATCAAAATAAGCCATCAAGGGTCAGATGGCTTAACTTCATTGATTTCATCACGGGTACCGGCGTTCAAGTCCAGTTTGAACATATTGAAGGCAAATTGAATGTCTTAGCAGATGCTCTGTCCCGTTTAACAACAAAAATGGTTCTATTAGAGCACATTCCTGAATCCTTTGTCCTTCACATAAGAACCATGGAGCAAGCCATGGAAGAAACCAAAGAAGCACCATTACAGATACAACAGGACCTAGCCGCAACAATTGATCGGTTGAACAGAAGTCTAATAGGAGAAGAGTCAGTGAATGCTCTTTACACTTGGGATGATGAGATACAAGAAATCCTAGAAGACAACAACGAGGCAGTGTCCATACTCATGGAAGAATTGGTACTTCAGCCCCTGGAGTTTTATGAATACCACCCAGAGGAAGGGAGGTTCCTTCCTATCAACAGTCAATTAAATTGGGATGACCCCTACGGTTACAATTCGAATTTAAGAAGGATGGATATCGCAACCCGACTGAGAGCAGTTCGAAGAGAAATATGGGCCATGCAAGACCAGGCCCAATGGACTGACAATGATGAGGACATTTGGGCTCAACCAGATCGACGTCCTCAAGATCTGTACGGGCTGCGAGCTCGATGCCGAAGAAGGAGACGGCGCGAGGGCCGCTCGGCATCTAGATGATTATTTGGCGCGGTCGGAACCTAGAACTCCCCTTGAGAGGGATGTTTCTTTCGAGCTGAAAGATGAGGAAGATCCCGGATCTTCTGTCATTATGGTCCGACTAAATATCATGGCGATATCCATTCCGCAATCATCGTCTTCTCCTCTCCGAGATGATTGGGAAAAGCCGAATGAAGAAATTCCGGGAATTTCTTTTCGAAGGGATGGTGGGGGTGTAATTGTAGATCTATTAATTTCTGACGCTTCTGCTTCAACTCAAAAGTCAGAAATTATCCCACCTGTGTCAGCCATGATGACTCGCTCGGATAAGTCTACTCAGACTGACCCTCGCAAGAAAGCTAAACCGCATACCAAGCCGCGTGCCAAGCTTGGTAAATGTTTCATCTGCGGTGAAGAGGGCCATTTCGCAAGAGATTGCGAAAAGAAGCAAGGCTATGCCAAGAAGATCAAAGTTCCTGACGACCGAGCACAGGAACGGAAGCCTGCTTCGTCATCAAGCGGTGGTGGTGAACCGCTAGGACAGAATCACCATAGTTATCTTTAATTGCTTTGTTTTGCAGGAACCCACAATCACATGGGATACCTGTTCTATGTGTTGAGCGACTGTCAAAGGACCCGCGGCGAATGGCGCAGCACTGTAATCCAAGGGTGTACGCGCGCAAGCTTTCAGCGATTGTTGACAAACGGCTCTATAATATGTGGGAGCAACGATGCCATCGGTTGAGCATGGAACAGCACATGGCGCACGGCAAGCCAAGCGTGCAGCACATGGGCGCGACACGGGACACCAAACGTGGACGTGTCGAGCTGTCAATGTCGACTTTTTGACATTTAGCTCAATTATTGTACTAGTGTGCTGAAAGGGTTAGATTCCTTTCAATGTGTTGTCGTGTCAAGGTCACTTCCAACATGTGGAAAGCCATCATTTAGTGGTCGATGGGGCCCAATGAGCACCCGCACTAAAGATGAGTTTCCTTAGGGAGGAAGCAACCTTGGTTGCTTAAGGAGCAAGCAACCTTCAAGTCTATTTATAGAGACTTATTATGAAGGTGCAGAACAGACTCGAGAACCGAGTAGTTCTACTCTTCCAATTGTTGTAGCTCTTCCCCTCTCCCATCTCTTCAATAAATTCTTCATTTCGACTCTGTGTCTTAAACGGCCTGCAGTCGAAAGTTCAAATTTATTTCATCGATCGATCCTTTTCCTGCTCAGGAATAGAACAACAGCACCACGATCGTCAAAACGAAGATGAGGAAGATGAAAAGGGAAAACAACCCATGAAAGATTCCCTTACAGAGAACAAAGGAAAGCGTCCCGCAAGGGACTGAAATGACTGAACTGAATGAGGGGCATAATGGCCATAGCCCCTATAATAGGTCATATTAATATTATTTGCTTATTTATTAATCTGTGCAGATGATTTTGGACGTGTTACAACATCTGGCGATTGCTCAAAAGAAGACCTTATGGAGCACCAAGAAAGACTTATCCACTGCCCAACACTGGGCTGTACTGGGTGGAATTACTGAAGGAAATTGTACGGGGATGAATGAACTCGAACGACTGATGGGAAAGGCCCTCTACAAGGTTCCCAAATCACCCGAGCAACGAGCAAAATGGATTAAAAAGATTGAAGAAATCCACAAGGCACAAGCACTAACAACCATCGCTGAACTAGATAGGCTCATCGCAATGGGCTACCTGCAAAAAGCCCGAATTGAACAGAATAGTTTCAGCCATCAAAGCAGTGTCAGACACCACTGGGAAGAGGATGCGATAGAACTCGTGACACATCACATCAAAAATATGGAGAGGTGTCATCAGATGATAAACAGTGGACGAGAAAGCATATCCGTTGACGTGTAAAGACAAAAACGTCAGATCGATGGGGCCCATATGAGCACCCGCACTCATATCTCCTTATGCCTTCCTTTCCTTAGGCTATAAATACCCCATAACATGGAGTTGCAAGACACACGGTGAACAACCGAGAGATCTTACTTCTCCCAGCCTTTGTCCTACAAGTTGTAAGCGTATTGTAAGAGTCAGATTGTAAGCTTTCAAGTTTATAATATTAAGCCTCCAACAAATCGGTGAAGATTTCCCATACGTTCGTAAGTTCTGACGATTAAGCTATATGAGCGACTGGAACCTCACAGCAGCAAGTTCAATCTACAAAGAAGCTCTTAAAGCCACCGACACCTTAGGCACACCATCTGAAGGATTTGTCAAACCAGCAATAATGCATGCAATAATACACATAAGATGCCTTTCAGATAAGGCAGAGGTACAATAATGCATATAAGGACGCACAATAATGCATATAAGGACGCTTCTGAGATAAGGACGGGCTGAGTGCGGTTGGTGACGTTTTTGTCTTTACACGTCAACGGATATGCTTTCTCGTGCACTGTTTATCATCTGATGACACCTCTCCATATTTTTGATGTGATGTGTCACGAGTTCTAACGCATCCTCTTCCCAGTGGTGTCTGACACTGCTTTGATGGCTGAAAAGTTGCAAAAACATGACAATAGGCAATCCGAGAAAATATGTGCCTACGCCAGCGGTAAATTTCCTATAATCAAGTCTACAATTGATGCAGAGATACATGCCTGCATGGAATCTCTGAGAGCAATGAGAATACACTACCTAGACAAAAAGGAAATAACACGGCGAACAACCGAGAGATCTTACTTCTCCCAGCCTTTGTCCTACAAGTTGTAAGCGTATTGTAAGAGTCAGATTGTAAGCTTTCAAGTTTATAATATTAAGCCTTTGAGAAATCCTTCTTGTTTTCATCAAGTACCACACACATAAATCCCGTGTCTTTCAAGGCCTGAGATTTATCTCCTCCAACGTCCACTTCCGTATATTCTCCGCTTCCGTCTACGACCCTATCCTGGTATCAGAGCCATTTGTTAAGGTACATGTTTCTGTGCTTATTATAGTTTCTTGTATGCTTATCTTAGAACTAGGCGATAAAGGGGATAACAGTAACCAACAAATCGGTGAAGATTTCCCATACGTTCGTAAGTTCTGACGATTAAGCTATATGAGCGACTGGAACCTCACAGCAGCAAGTTCAATCTACAAAGAAGCTCTTAAAGCCACCGACACCTTAGGCACACCATCTGAAGGATTTGTCAAACCAGCAACAGTTATTGCTAAGCAATCTGACTACCTATTCAAGCAGTTGAACACACTCATCCATCTCACTTGCAAGATCAAAGAGCAGCTAGACGAGCTAGCCGCCGAAGTTAAGACTCTCAAGGCAGCCAGAGATACAACACCGAAGGTCATCTCAGATTCTATTGACTCTCTCACCAGAGATTTGCAGAAGTTAAAAATAGGAGACACTTCCGACAAAAAACCAGCTCCAAAGCCACCAGGGAAGATCTACGTGTTTAAAAATCCACAAGAGATTTTCAATCAAGAGAAAGAAAAAGCTCGCAAACAATCTCAGATATGACTTCCTCAAGGCATCCTACCGCATCTGCATCAAGGACTGAGATCCTAGCACCAAGACCGTCAATATCAGGCGACACTAATCGCCAACCCACTATTGACGATCAGATTAGGGATTCCTTGTAACAGAAGGATCTCAATTAGAACTACCATTTATCACAGATCAAAGCTATCACCTTCTGGTTCAAGAAGGACTTCAACACTTACATGTTGGCATGATAATGGTAAGAATACATACTCTACACAGACGCAGTGCAGGCGTCAATGCATTGATTTTGCTCAGAGACACTCGATGGTCCGATGACAGGGCCATTATAAGTTCTATGGAGGTAGACCTCACCACAGGAACGCAGTTAGCCTACTCTGCTCCTGATATGACCATCAGTATACATGACTTCAGAGAACACATACAGTTGGTCATCCAAACTCATGGTTACACCGGTTGGCAGGGAGGAGAAAGCAACCTTTTGCTCTCAAGATCTCTCTTGGGAAGACTTTCCAACTCTAGCCACACGAATTTTAGATACAACGTTCAGCATGTGGCTGACCACTTGGCTAGCAGGGGAATACGAGCAATTCCCGGACAGATCAGAACGACTGAGGCCCTTCAAGGCCAACAATGGGTAATTAGACCCGCCACAGTCATCGTCTCCAGAAATCCGAATACTTCAAACATTCGCACCAGAACGGATGGAGCTTTAGCCATCCAATTTTCGGATTACTCCATAACCCCTGAGAGTGCTACAAAAGAAGAGGATCTGCAAGACGAGTTCGCAGGCATGATCCACTGTGATGATTGGAGTTTCACTGATGATTCTCGGGATCCGAATACATACAGTGAATTGTAGGGTTTTCTCCGATAAACCCTTGATTCTTCAGCTTCTTCAGTAGTGGCTGAAATCTTTCCCTGAATCTTTCAAATTCTATTTCTCCTGTGTAAACAGTTGCATTTAGTGCCTCGAGGTACTCATCTTCGGTAAGGGCTAGTTCTGGGATGGAAACTGTCGCTGATACTTCTGTGTCATTGCGAGTCGTGATAGTAGTAATCTTTTTATAGAATGTTATTGATTGCTCTTCAATCCTTATTCCGCCTTGCATTGCCCTTATGAAATTGCAACCGATCAGCATATGCCATCCTTCTTACTCATGGGGAAGGCATAGGTAAATGGAATTTTAAAGCGGTTTTCTTCGATCATCATAAAACCATTCTTCAATTTCTGATTGGCCATTTGTGTCGAGTTAACCCCATTGATTTCCCGCAAGAAGCGTTGGAACCAAGCAGCTGCCCCATCATGATCAATGGGGTTAACTCGACACAAATGGCCAATCAGAAATTGAAGAATGGTTTTATGATGATCGAAGAAAACCGCTTTAAAATTCCATTTACCTATGCCTTCCCCATGAGTAAGAAGGATGGCATACAGATGCTGATCGGTTGCAATTTCATAAGGGCAATGCAAGGCGGAATAAGGATTGAAGAGCAATCAATAACATTCTATAAAAAGATTACTACTACGATCAGAGCGAATCCGACCCGTGGAGACTCGTCAGTAGTCATCTACTCAAGAGCGTCCTCCTCTGTTCCTCCCTTCAATAATTCTTCGTTGGCAATCCTTTTTAACTTCAGGTTCCCTCTGGATTCTTCACCGAGTCAAAGTAATCAAGGCTTCCAGCCGCAGCTAAATCGTACCTCCGGTTACTCAGTCGGTCGTTCAAAACTTTCAGATCTTTCAAATCGGGCGCCTTCTTGGTCAAATGGGCGATCTTGAGATTACGAACGTATGGGAATCTTCTGCGATTTATCAGCATACTACATCCCTGCTTTTATCGCCTATCTCAAGGGTCTCCCAAAGCCAAGTATAAGTCTCCCGAATTTAGGATCTTAAATTCTTACGAACCGAACAGAGCATACGGAAAACGAAAAGCTCCGGCGACAAGCCAAAAATTACTATAATACAAGGCGGAAGAACAACAGAAAGGAATTACCTGAAAGCCAACACCAGGCTCTGATACCAGGAAAAGGATCGATCGATGAAATAAATTTGAACTTTCGACTGCAGGCCGTTTAAGACACAGAGTCAAAATGAAGAATTTATTGAAGAGATGGGAGAGGGGAAGAGCTACAACAATTGGAAGAGTAGAACTACTCGGTTCTGCACCTTCATCTAAGTGGTTATTTATAGAGAAGAGTTGCTTCCTCCCTAAGGAAGCTTAACTCAACTCAACCACGGTTGAACTAAGGTTGCTTCCTCCCTAAGGAAGCTCATCTTTAGTGCGGGTGCTCATTGGGCCCCATCGACCACTAAATGATGGCTTTCCACAAGTGGGAAGTGACCATACACACACTAGGGCAATAATTGCCGGACACAATAATAGAGATGTCGAAGTCGGAGCCGATCGTCGAGGTGACCATGTGATGTGGGTCCCTTTATCTTCGGCTTCTCGTTCCTTCGCGGCATCGGGTCCGGTGACAACTCCGGTCCGTGCTCGAGTCTCGCACACTATAGGTATGGTAAGGAGGATCTCCGGTTTCCTCCGCAACCTGCAAAACAAACTATTAGATAACTGTGGCAATTTGTTCCCGGCGGTACGCCACTTCCGCACAGTTCATCTTCAATCCGGAGCCTTGTGTTTTAAATCGTTGATGGACTCCGGCGGTGCACGTTCTGTTATGTTCAGAACCCAGATCATGAAGTGGTTGTCCATGTCTGCGTTCATACATATAGAACATGGCGGGGTAGAAATCTGCGTCCTTCGTAGGAGCCGTACGTGCAAAGCCAGAACATGAAGTGGTAGTCCATGTCTGCTTTCTTCGTAGGTAGAGTCAGAACATGAAGTGGTAGTCCATGTCTGATTCCTTTGTAGGAGCAATATAAGTCCCCACAACAAGGATCAACAACTCCTGGATGATCTTCAACGTCCAGTCCGTAGTCATCGTCCGATCTGCACCTGTGGTGATTCTGTCCTGGCGGTTCACCACTACCGCTCCGTTGGTTCAGCAGGCTTCCGTTCCAGCGCTCGTTTCGCAGATCCTCTTCTTTTGTAGCACTCTCAGGGGTTATGGAGTAATCCGAAAATTGGATGGCTAAAGCTCCATCCGTTCTGGTGCGAATGTTTGAAGTATTCGGATTTCTGGAGACGATGACTGTGGCGGGTCTAATTACCCATTGTTGGCCTTGAAGGGCCTCAGTCGTTCTGATCTGTCCGGGAATTGCTCGTATTCCCCTGCTAGCCAAGTGGTCAGCCACATGCTGAACGTTGTATCTAAAATTCGTGTGGCTAGAGTTGGAAAGTCTTCCCAAGAGGGATCTTGAGAGCAAAAGGATCTGAAAGATTCAGGGAAAGATTTCAGCCACTACTGAAGAAGCTGAAGAATCAAGGGTTTATCGGAGAAAACCCTACAATTCACTGGAATAAAAATCAAGTAACATG
Organism: Canna indica; assembly: GCA_034359265.1. Classification (NCBI taxonomy): domain Eukaryota; kingdom Viridiplantae; phylum Streptophyta; class Magnoliopsida; order Zingiberales; family Cannaceae; genus Canna; species Canna indica. The sequence goes on along the minus strand of CP136898.1, from coordinate 3,611,821 downwards.
CAAGTTGGAAATCATCAATCCTGATCTGACTATACAGGATAAACCCCTAAAGCATGTGACGCCTATGATGGAAGATCAATTCCACAACCATATACAAGCTTTGTTACAATTGGGAGTTATCAGGCCAAGTACCAGCAGGCACCGAACCATGGCAATGATAGTAAACTCCGGGATAAGCATAGACCCAGTAACAAAGAAAGAAGTCAGAGGAAAGGAGAGACTGGTCTTCAACTATAAGACCCTGAATGACAATACGTTTAAGGACCAGTACAGCCTGCCAGGCATCAATACCATATTAAAGAAGATAGGCAACAGCAAGATCTACTCAAAATTTGATCTGAAATCTGGATTCCACCAAGTGGCGATGGATCCAGAATCTGTGCCATGGACCGCGTTTATTGTCCCCGGGGGACTTTATGAATGGCTGGTTATGCCATTCGGGCTTAAGAACGCTCCCTCCGTATTCCAAAGAAAGATGGACGAATGTTTTCGAGGGACAGAAAAATTCATTGCGGTATATATTGATGATATATTAATATTTTCTGAAACAGAGGAAGCTCACGCTATTCACCTTCAGCAGATGCTCCAGATCTGCCAAAAATGGGGATTAATCCTTTCCCCGTCGAAAATGAAAATTGCAGCCAAAGAGATTGAGTTCCTTGGCGCAATAATCAGCCACAACAAGATACGTCTCCAACCGCACATCATAAAAAAGATAGCCAATTTTGACGAAGAAAACCTGAAAACCAAAACTGGTTTAAGGGCTTGGCTAGGCATACTATTACTCTTCCTGAGATAATGAATACGTGTAACCACGTATGGGAAGACAATAAACAGGAGATCACAGAAGGATGTGAGAGGTGCACATGTTGCAAAGAATTCACCAATCCGAATATGCGTGCACACTGCCGGAAATGTCTCCTCACAGCATGCCCTATGTGCTCGAGATTTCAACTAGGGCGAAAACTCAACATCATAAAGTCTAAATTCCCAGACTATCAAGACAAAGATAGTCTCATAAAAGAGCTTTTGGATTACACAAATTACCTGTTGGCAGAAAACAGCAACTTGAAGAAAGTCAATGAAGAGCTGTTACAAACAATCCAAGAACTAAAACAAAGGGTAGATCTAGAGGATCTAGAAGAAGAATTCCATCAGATGAGTATTGAGGAAAGCAGCAGGAAGGGAAAAGAGCCATACGATGGAATAAGAATCAAAGAGCCGAAAACCGCCAATAAACTCTCTACAAGTAAACATCAAGAAGAGTACGTATCCATAGCCGACAAGATTGATCATCCTAAAGGTAGGAGGATACTTAACCGGCTATATAACATGGTCATTATCATGGAAATCCCGCAAGTTAAGACTTTCCGAGTACAGGCCATCTTAGATACAGGAGCTACCGTATGCTGTATCGATCGGGATTCGGTCCCGCAAGAAGCGTTGGAACCAAGCAGCTGCCCCATCATGATCAATGGGGTTAACTCGACACAAATGGCCAATCAGAAATTGAAGAATGGTTTTATGATGATCGAAGAAAACCGCTTTAAAATTCCATTTACCTATGCCTTCCCCATGAGTAAGAAGGATGGATACAGATGCTGATCGGTTGCAATTTCATAAGGGCAATGCAAGGCGGAATAAGGATTGAAGAGCAATCAATAACATTCTATAAAAAGAGTCTTAACTTGCGGGATTTCCATGATAATGACCATGTTATATAGCCGGTTAAGTATCCTCCTACCTTTAGGATGATCAATCTTGTCGGCTATGGATACGTACTCTTCTTGATGTTTACTTGTAGAGAGTTTATTGGCGGTTTCCGGCTCTTTGATTCTTATTCCATCGTATGGCTCTTTTACCTTCTTGCTGCTTTCCTCAATATATTAATATTTTCTGAAACAGAGGAAGCTCACGCTATTCACCTTCAGCAGATGCTCCAGATCTGCCAAAAATGGGGATTAATCCTTTCCCCGTCGAAAATGAAAATTGCAGCCAAAGAGATTGAGTTCCTTGGCGCAATAATCGGCCACAACAAGATACGTCTCCAACCGCACATCATAAAAAAGATAGCCAATTTTGACGAAGAAAACCTGAAAACCAAAACTGGTTTAAGGGCTTGGCTAGGCATACTATCACGACTCGCAATGACACAGAAGTATCAGCGACAGTTTCCATCCCAGAACTAGCCCTTACCGAAGATGAGTACCTCGAGGTACTAAATGCAACTGTTTACACAGGAGAAACAGAATCTGAAAGATTCAGGGAAAGATTTCAGCCACTACTGAAGAAGCTGAAGAATCAAGGGTTTATCGGAGAAAACCCTACAATTCACTGGAATAAAAATCAAGTAACATGCAAGTTGGAAATCATCAATCCTGATCTGACTATACAGGATAAACCCCTAAAGCATGTGACGCCTATGATGGAAGATCAATTCCAGAAGCATATACAAGCTTTGTTACAATTGGGAGTTATCAGGCCAAGTACCAGCAGGCACCGAACCATGGCAATGATAGTAAACTCCGGGATAAGCATAGACCCAGTAACAAAGAAAGAAGTCAGAGGAAAGGAGAGACTGGTCTTCAACTATAAGACCCTGAATGACAATACGTTTAAGGACCAGTACAGCCTGCCGGGCATCAATATTCATCATATTCCTTCGGGTAGGCCATGCGCCATTGAATCCAAGCCTTCTTTTCTGTTTCTCCTAATAAGTTTTCCACGAAACACATCTTGGATTTGTTGTCAACCCAGAACCAACTCGACACAAATGGCCAATCAGAAATTGAAGAATGGTTTTATGATGATCGAAGAAAACCGCTTTAAAATTCCATTTACCTATGCCTTCCCCATGAGTAAGAAGGATGGCATACAGATGCTGATCGGTTGCAATTTCATAAGGGCAATGCAAGGCGGAATAAGGATTGAACCACGCTTCCGTCTACGACCCTATCCTGGTATCAGAGCCATTTGTTAAGGTACATGTTTCTGTGCTTATTATAGTTTCTTGTATGCTTATCTTAGAACTAGGCGATAAAGGGGACATCCCAATTTAATTGACTGTTGATAGGAAGGAACCTCCCTTCCTCTGGGTGGTATTCATAAAACTCCAGGGGCTGAAGTACCAATTCTTCCATGAGTATGGACACTGCCTCGTTGTTGTCTTCTAGGATTTCTTGTATCTCATCATCCCAAGTGTAAAGAGCATTCACTGACTCTTCTCCTATTAGACTTCTGTTCAACCGATCAATTGTTGCGGCTAGGTCCTGTTGTATCTGTAATGGTGCTTCTTTGGTTTCTTCCATGGCTTGCTCCATGGTTCTTATGTGAAGGACAAAGGATTCAGGAATGTGCTCTAATAGAACCATTTTTGTTGTTAAACGGGACAGAGCATCTGCTAAGACATTCAATTTGCCTTCAATATGTTCAAACTGGACTTGAACGCCGGTACCCGTGATGAAATCAATGAAGTTAAGCCATCTGACCCTTGATGGCTTATTTTGATGCGACTTATTATGGAAGCTAATAATCGCTTGACAGTCCGTCCGCAGTGTTATTTCCTTTTTGTCTAGGTAGTGTATTCTCATTGCTCTCAGAGATTCCATGCAGGCATGTATCTCTGCATCAATTGTAGACTTGATTATAGGAAATTTACCGCTGGCGTAGGCACATATTTTCTCGGATTGCCTATTGTCATGTTTTTGCAACTTCCACTTGCAAATACCTCCCCAGCCCTCCATGCATCCATCTGTCTCAAGGATCCTTGAGACAGATGGATGCATGGAGGGCTGGGGAGGTAATACCATAAGGGCTAGTTCTGGGATGGAAACTGTCGCTGATACTTCTGTGTCATTGCGAGTCGTGATAGTAGTAATCTTTTTATAGAATGTTATTGATTGCTCTTCAATCCTTATTCCGCCTTGCATTGCCCTTATGAAATTGCAACCGATCAGCATCTGTATGCCATCCTTCTTACTCATGGGGAAGGCATAGGTAAATGGAATTTTAAAGCGGTTTTCTTCGATCATCATAAAACCATTCTTCAATTTCTGATTGGCCATTTGTGTCGAGTTAACCCCATTGATCATGATGGGGCAGCTGCTTGGTTCCAACGCTTCTTGCGGGATAGTTCTAATTGAGATCCTTCTGTTACAAGGGTTCTCTCGTCAGAATAGTGCTGATATACTCTGTGGTTGTTTTCTGTCCAACCTGCCTGATACAGAGTTTCTGCGGGCACCTGTTGTGCTCGCTGATACTGGGAGACTGTGAGCTCTGTATTTGGGTCCAACTGTGACTCAAGACTTCTTCTGAATCCAGATCTTCTATTGTTCGAAGGAAGTCTTCTCCTGAGTTCGTGTCTTAGGCGATTACTTAGACGGTAATCCCTAATCTGATCGTCAATAGTGGGTTGGCGATTAGTGTCGCCTGATATTGACGGTCTTGGTGCTAGGATCTCAGTCCTTGATGCAGATGCGGTAGGATGCCTTGAGGAAGTCATATCTGAGATTGTTTGCGAGCTTTTTCTTTCTCTTGATTGAAAATCTCTTGTGGATTTTTAAACACGTAGATCTTCCCTGGTGGCTTTGGAGCTGGTTTTTTGTCGGAAGTGTCTCCTATTTTTAACTTCTGCAAATCTCTGGTGAAATTCTGGGAATTTCAACCTCAAAGGTCCGACATCAGAACATGCCGAAATCTATTCCGTACTCTCCCCCAAAAGGAGAAGGTAAATCGAAAGAAGGAAAAGAGGAAATTCCGGGAATTTCCATTTTAAAGGAGGGCGGGGATGAAATTGAAGATTTAATAATTTCTGAAAAATCATTAGAAGTTATCCCGCCTAAATCGGCCATGTATCGCTCGGATAAAGGTACTCAGACCGACCCTCTGAACGTCAAATCATTATACCGCGAAGCCAAGCCGCGTGCCAGGCGAGGCAAATGTTTTATCTGCGGTGAAGAGGGACATTTCGCGAGAAATTGCGAAAAGCAGCAGGGCGACGCCGAGAAGATTAAAGTTCCAGAAGAAGACCGAGCGCTGGAACGGAAGCCTGCTGAACCAACGGAGCGGTAGTGGTGAACCGCCAGGACAGAATCACCACAGGTGCAGATCGGACGATGACTACGGACTGAACTAGATAGGCTCATCGCAATGGGCTACCTGCAAAAAGCCCGAATTGAACAGAATAGTTTCAGCCATCAAAGCAGTGTCAGACACCACTGGGAAGAGGATGCGATAGAACTCGTGACACATCACATCAAAAATATGGAGAGGTGTCATCAGATGATAAACAGTGCACGAGAAAGCATATCCGTTGACGTGTAAAGACAAAAACGTCACCAACCGCACTCAGCCCGTCCTTATCTCAGAAGCGTCCTTATATGCATTATTGTGCGTCCTTATATGCATTATTGTACCTCTGCCTTATCTGAAAGGCATCTTATGTGTATTATTGCATGCATTATTGCACTGTCTTAGCTGTAAAGAATAGACAATTCCCGGACAGATCAGAACGACTGAGGCCCTTCAAGGCCAACAATGGGTAATTAGACCCGCCACAGTCATCGTCTCCAGAAATCCGAATACTTCAAACATTTGCACCAGAACGGATGGAGCTTTAGCCATCCAATTTTCGGATTACTCCATAACCCCTGAGAGTGCTACAAAAGAAGAGGATCTGCAAGACGAGTTCGCAGGCATGATCCACTGTGATGATTGGAGTAGTGACTTCGAAGATCACGAGAATGAATACTATGAGACTACTCTCAACTTTATGACAATCACTCATGACGACAAAGGAAAAGAGCACCTCACTCCCAGATGGGATAATGAAGAACCTGAAGAAGATTACAACTTGTAGGACAAAGGCTGGGAGAAGTAAGATCTCTCGGTTGTTCACCGTGTGTCTTGCAACTCCATGTTATGGGGTATTTATAGCCTAAGGAAAGGAAGGCATAAGGAGATATGAGTGCGGGTGCTCATATGGGCCCCATCGATCCACTCATATGTCTACTCATGTTTTCCTCTTTACACACTGTCTATTCTTTACAGCTAAGACAGTACAATAATGCATGCAATAATACACATAAGATGCCTTTCAGATAAGGCAGAGGTACAATAATGCATATAAGGACGCACAATAATGCATATAAGGACGCTTCTGAGATAAGGACGGGCTGAGTGCGGTTGGTGACGTTTTTGTCTTTACACGTCAACGGATATGCTTTCTCGTGCACTGTTTATCATCTGATGACACCTCTCCATATTTTTGATGTGATGTGTCACGAGTTCTATCGCATCCTCTTCCCAGTGGTGTCTGACACTGCTTTGATGGCTGAAACTATTCTGTTCAATTCGGGCTTTTTGCAGGTAGCCCATTGCGATGAGCCTATCTAGTTCAGCGATGGTTGTTAGTGCTTGTGCCTTGTGGATTTCTTCAATCTTTTTAATCCATTTTGCTCGTTGCTCGGGTGATTTGGGAACCTTGTAGAGGGCCTTTCCCATCAGTCGTTCGAGTTCATTCATCCCCGTACAATTTCCTTCAGTAATTCAATCTCAGATATGACTTCCTCAAGGCATCCTACCGCATCTGCATCAAGGACTGAGATCCTAGCACCAAGACCGTCAATATCAGGCGACACTAATCGCCAACCCACTATTGACGATCAGATTAGGGATTACCGTCTAAGTAATCGCCTAAGACACGAACTCAGGAGAAGACTTCCTTCGAACAATAGAAGATCTGGATTCAGAAGAAGTCTTGAGTCACAGTTGGACCCAAATACAGAGCTCACAGTCTCCCAGTATCAGCGAGCACAACAGGTGCCCGCAGAAACTCTGTATCAGGCAGGTTGGACAGAAAACAACCACAGAGTATATCAGCACTATTCTGACGAGAGAATCCTTGTTCTGTGGGTCATCAGCAATACCCGTTAATTCATCATATTCCTTCGGGTAGGCCATGCGCCATTGAATCCAAGCCTTCTTTTCTGTTTCTCCTAATAAGTTTTCCACGAAACACATCTTGGATTTGTTGTCAACCCAGGTTCTGTCATTGATCAGATTTAGGGTTATCGATTCCCATCTGGAAATAACATCAGCATACAGTCCTAACTGTTCTGGTAATACCAACATTGCTCCTGTATTATTTTGTGCTGATGGTAGTGTGTATAGCTCATTGCGAGATTTAGCAAATCCTCCTTTCAAATTGTTAACCCTTGTTTGAATATAAGAGGTTGATGGTCCTGCCGTATTGTTGGCCGGATAGTAAGCACTGCTTGGGGGGTATAAGGCTGGCCCCATAATCGGTTCTCTCGGGATCTGTGTCACTGATGATTCTCCCGTTGTGAAAGCCGTTTCAGTTTTATCTTCCAAAACCTCCTTGAATTTCTTTAATGTAGGGTAATGGTGCTTCTTTGGTTTCTTCCATGGCTTGCTCCATGGTTCTTATGTGAAGGACAAAGGATTCAGGAATGTGCTCTAATAGAACCATTATTGTTGTTAAACGGGACAGAGCATTCCCTTACAGAGAACAAAGGAAAGCGTCCCGCAAGGGACTGAAATGACTGAACTGAATGAGGGGCATAATGGCCATAGCCCCTATAATAGGTCATATTAATATTATTTGCTTATTTATTAATCTGTGCAGATAATTTTGGACGTGTTACAACATCTGGCGATTGCTCAAAAGAAGACCTTATGGAGCACCAAGAAAGACTTATCCACTGCCCAACACTGGGCTGTACTGGGTGGAATTACTGAAGGAAATTGTACGGGGATGAATGAACTCGAACGACTGATGGGAAAGGCCCTCTACAAGGTTCCCAAATCACCCGAGCAACGAGCAAAATGGATTAAAAAGATTGAAGAAATCCACAAGGCACAAGCACTAACAACCATCGCTGAACTAGATAGGCTCATCGCAATGGGCTACCTGCAAAAAGCCCGAATTGAACAGAATAGTTTCAGCCATCAAAGCAGTGTCAGACACCACTGGGAAGAGGATGCGATAGAACTCGTGACACATCACATCAAAAATATGGAGAGGTGTCATCAGATGATAAACAGTGCACGAGAAAGCATATCCGTTGACGTGTAAAGACAAAAACGTCACCAACCGCACTCAGCCCGTCCTTATCTCAGAAGCGTCCTTATATGCATTATTGTGCGTCCTTATATGCATTATTGTACCTCTGCCTTATCTGAAAGGCATCTTATGTGTATTATTGCATGCATTATTGTACTGTCTTAGCTGTAAAGAATAGACAGTGTGTAAAGAGGAAAACATGAGTAGACATATGAGTGGATCGATGGGGCCCATATGAGCACCCGCACTCATATCTCCTTATGCCTTCCTTTCCTTAGGCTATAAATACCCCATAACATGGAGTTGCAAGACACACGGTGAATAACATTCTATAAAAAGATTACTACTATCACGACTCGCAATGACACAGAAGTATCAGCGACAGTTTCCATCCCAGAACTAGCCCTTACCGAAGATGAGTACCTCGAGGTACTAAATGCAACTGTTTACACAGGAGAAACAGAATCTGAAAGATTCAGGGAAAGATTTCAGCCACTACTGAAGAAGCTGAAGAATCAAGGGTTTATCGGAGAAAACCCTACAATTCACTGGAATAAAAATCAAGTAACATGCAAGTTGGAAATCATCAATCCTGATCTGACTATACAGGATAAACCCCTAAAGCATGTGACGCCTATGATGGAAGATCAATTCCAGAAGCATATACAAGCTTTGTTACAATTGGGAGTTATCAGGCCAAGTACCAGCAGGCACCGAACCATGGCAATGATAGTAAACTCCGGGATAAGCATAGACCCAGTAACAAAGAAAGAAGTCAGAGGAAAGGAGAGACTGGTCTTCAACTATAAGACCCTGAATGACAATACGTTTAAGGACCAGTACAGCCTGCCGGGCATCAATACCATATTAAAGAAGATAGGCAACAGCAAGATCTACTCAAAATTTGATCTGAAATCTGGATTCCACCAAGTGGCGATGGATCCAGAATCTGTGCCATGGACCGCGTTTATTGTCCCCGGGGGACTTTATGAATGGCTGGTTATGCCATTCGGGCTTAAGAACGCTCCCTCCGTATTCCAAAGAAAGATGGACGAATGTTTTCGAGGGACAGAAAAATTCACCGATTTGTTGGTTACTGTTATCCCCTTTATCGCCTAGTTCTAAGATAAGCATACAAGAAACTATAATAAGCACAGAAACATGTACCTTAACAAATGGCTCTGATACCAGGATAGGGTCGTAGACGGAAGCGGAGAATATAATCCGCTTGAAGTATTCGGATTTGTGTCACTGATGATTCTCCCGTTGTGAAAGCCGTTTCAGTTTTATCTTCCAAAACCTCCTTGAATTTCTTTAATGTAGGGTATTCTAGATCAGCCATGTATGCTACTGTTGAGGCATTCGCTTCTTCTTGGTATATGTTTTGGCTGTATCTAGCTTCAAAGTCGTCTTCTTCTTCTTCTTCTGATGCGTTTTCATCAGATTTGTCCCATATAGGGGCATAATCTTCTTCAGGTTCTTCATTATCCCATCTGGAAGTGAGGTGCTCTTTTCCTTTGTCGTCATGAGTGATTGTCATAAAGTTGAGAGTAGTCTCATAGTATTCATTCTCGTGATCTTCGAAGTCACTACTCCAATCATCACAGTGGATCATGCCTGCGAACTCGTCTCACTTGCAAGATCAAAGAGCAGCTAGACGAGCTAGCCGCCGAAGTTAAGACTCTCAAGGCAGCCAGAGATACAACACCGAAGGTCATCTCAGATTCTATTGACTCTCTCACCAGAGATTTGCAGAAGTTAAAAATAGGAGACACTTCCGACAAAAAACCAGCTCCAAAGCCACCAGGGAAGATCTACGTGTTTAAAAATCTACAAGAGATTTTCAATCAAGAGAAAGAAAAAGCTCGCAAACAATCTCAGATATGACTTCCTCAAGGCATCCTACCGCATCTGCATCAAGGACTGAGATCCTAGCACCAAGACCGTCAATATCAGGCGACACTAATCGCCAACCCACTATTGACGATCAGATTAGGGATTACCGTCTAAGTAATCGCCTAAGACATGAACTCAGGAGAAGACTTCCTTCGAACAATAGAAGATCTGGATTCAGAAGAAGTCTTGAGTCACAGTTGGACCCAAATACAGAGCTCACAGTCTCCCAGTATCAGCGAGCACAACAGGTGCCCGCAGAAACTCTAGAAGCATATACAAGCTTTGTTACAATTGGGAGTTATCAGGCCAAGTACCAGCAGGCACCGAACCATGGCAATGATAGTAAACTCCGGGATAAGCATAGACCCAGTAACAAAGAAAGAAGTCAGAGGAAAGGAGAGACTGGTCTTCAACTATAAGACCCTGAATGACAATACGTTTAAGGACCAGTACAGCCTGCCGGGCATCAATACCATATTAAAGAAGATAGGCAACAGCAAGATCTACTCAAAATTTGATCTGAAATCTGGATTCCACCAAGTGGCGAGGACGTTGGAGGAGATAAATCTCAGGCCTTGAAAGACACGGGATTTATGTGTGTGGTACTTGATGAAAACAAGAAGGATTTCTCAAAGGCTTAATATTATAAACTTGAAAGCTTACAATCTGACTCTTACAATACGCTTACAACTTGTAGGACAAAGGCTGGGAGAAGTAAGATCTCTCGGTTGTTCACCGTGTGTCTTGCAACTCCATGTTATGGGGTATTTATAGCCTAAGGAAAGGAAGGCATAAGGAGATATGAGTGCGGGTGCTCATATGGGCCCCATCGATCCACTCATATGTCTACTCATTGATCTCCTGTTTATTGTCTTCCCATACGTGGTTACACGTATTCATTATCTCAGGAAGAGTAATAGTGGTCCTCCAATTTCCTCCTCCTTCAGTGTAGGTAGTGATCATGAATATGCTTTCATAGGGAAAATCTGTGTCAAGAGTTAAGGCATGTGACACTTCTGTTTCCCCCTCCGAGAACGAACAGATAGCATCGCTATCTGGCTCATTCAGGTCGACCGAAAGGACATCCCAGTCCTTTGGAAGGTCTAAGTTTTCCACTATCGCAGCTCGTGCGATATTCCCTTGTGTTCTCTTGCAGTCTCTGGCAAAGTGGCCTTCTTCGCCACAAATGAAACATTTACATTTCTTGATACGGTCGGAATATTTCTTCTTGAAAATTCGGATATGCGTATCATGTGGTTTGCCCTTGTAATTCTTAGCCTTACGGAGTCCGTATTTTCCTTCTTTTCTGTAGTAGCCAGGTATTGGTACCTTGCTACATATTGACAAGTCTTTGAAACTTTTCTGGACAGCGGCCCTCTTACATTGTTCCTCACCAATCCGAATATGCGTGCACACTGCCGGAAATGTCTCCTCACAGCATGCCCTATGTGCTCGAGATTTCAACTAGGGCGAAAACTCAACATCATAAAGTCTAAATTCCCAGACTATCAAGACAAAGATAGTCTCATAAAAGAGCTTTTGGATTACACAAATTACCTATTGGCAGAAAACAGCAACTTGAAGAAAGTCAATGAAGAGCTGTTACAAACAATCCAAGAACTAAAACAAAGGGTAGATCTAGAGGATCTAGAAGAAGAATTCCATCAGATGAGTATTGAGGAAAGCAGCAGGAAGGGAAAAGAGCCATACGATGGAATAAGAATCAAAGAGCCGGAAACCGCCAATAAACTCTCTACAAGTACGGGTACCGGCGTTCAAGTCCAGTTTGAACATATTGAAGGCAAATTGAATGTCTTAGCAGATGCTCTGTCCCGTTTAACAACAAAAATGGTTCTATTAGAGCACATTCCTGAATCCTTTGTCCTTCACATAAGAACCATGGAGCAAGCCATGGAAGAAACCAAAGAAGCACCATTACAGATACAACAGGACCTAGCCGCAACAATTGATCGGTTGAACAGAAGTCTAATAGGAGAAGAGTCAGTGAATGCTCTTTACACTTGGGATGATGAGATACAAGAAATCCTAGAAGACAACAACGAGGCAGTGTCCATACTCATGGAAGAATTGGTACTTCAGCCCCTGGAGTTTTATGAATACCACCCAGAGGAAGGGAGGTTCCTTCCTATCAACAGTTTCCATCCCAGAACTAGCCCTTACCGAAAATGAGTACCTCGAGGTACTAAATGCAACTGTTTACACAGGAGAAACAGAATCTGAAAGATTCAGGGAAAGATTTCAGCCACTACTGAAGAAGCTGAAGAATCAAGGGTTTATCGGAGAAAACCCTACAATTCACTGGAATAAAAATCAAGTAACATGCAAGTTGGAAATCATCAATCCTGATCTGACTATACAGGATAAACCCCTAAAGCATGTGACGCCTATGATGGAAGATCAATTCCAGAAGCATATACAAGCTTTGTTACAATTGGGAGTTATCAGGCCAAGTACCAGCAGGCACCGAACCATGGCAATGATAGTAAACTCCGGGATAAGCATAGACCCAGTAACAAAGAAAGAAGTCAGAGGAAAGGAGAGACTGGTCTTCAACTATAAGACCCTGAATGACAATACGTTTAAGGACCAGTACAGCCTGCCAGGCATCAATACCATATTAAAGAAGATAGGCAACAGCAAGATCTACTCAAAATTTGATCTGAAATCTGGATTCCACCAAGTGGCGATGGATCCAGAATCTGTGCCATGGACCGCGTTTATTGTCCCCGGGGGACTTTATGAATGGCTGGTTATGCCATTCGAGCTTAAGAAGGATGTGAGAGGTGCACATGTTGCAAAGAATTCACCAATCCGAATATGCGTGCACACTGCCGGAAATGTCTCCTCACAGCATGCCCTATGTGCTCGAGATTTCAACTAGGGCGAAAACTCAACATCATAAAGTCTAAATTCCCAGACTATCAAGACAAAGATAGTCTCATAAAAGAGCTTTTGGATTACACAAATTACCTGCTGGCAGAAAACAGCAACTTGAAGAAAGTCAATGAAGAGCTGTTACAAACAATCCAAGAACTAAAACAAAGGGTAGATCTAGAGGATCTAGAAGAAGAATTCCATCAGATGAGTATTGAGGAAAGCAGCAGGAAGGGAAAAGAGCCATACGATGGAATAAGAATCAAAGAGCCGGAAACCGCCAATAAACTCTCTACAAGTAAACATCAAGAAGAGTTACAATTCGAATTTAAGAAGGATGGATATCGCAACCCGACTGAGAGCAGTTCGAAGAGAAATATGGGCCATACAAGACCAGGCCCAATGGACTGACAATGATGAGGACATTTGGGCTCAACCAGAACGAACCCTACCAAACCAAGCCTAAAGAGATGAACCCGGATGTTCCTATCCATTAGGTTACGACAGCGACAACGAAGATGAAGAGATCTTGGACTACTGGCAACGTGTGACTGAAGAAAATGACAAATTAGAAGAGTCCTTGAGAAAGATGGAACTGCAATCAATTAAATTCCGCGAAGGAATAGGGGCCCCATCGATCCACTCATATGTCTACTCATGTTTTCCTCTTTACACACTGTCTATTCTTTACAGCTAAGACAGTACAATAATGCATGCAATAATACACATAAGATGCCTTTCAGATAAGGCAGAGGTACAATAATGCATATAAGGACGCACAATAATGCATATAAGGACGCTTCTGAGATAAGGACGGGCTGAGTGCGGTTGGTGACGTTTTTGTCTTTACACGTCAACGGATTTAACTAGATAGGCTCATCGCAATGGGCTACCTGCAAAAAGCCCGAATTGAACAGAATAGTTTCAGCCATCAAAGCAGTGTCAGACACCACTGGGAAGAGGATGCGATAGAACTCGTGACACATCACATCAAAAATATGGAGAGGTGTCATCAGATGATAAACAGTGCACGAGAAAGCATATCCGTTGACGTGTAAAGACAAAAACGTCACCAACCGCACTCAGCCCGTCCTTATCTCAGAAGCGTCCTTATATGCATTATTGTACCTCTGCCTTATCTGAAAGGCATCTTATGTGTATTATTGCATGCATTATTGTACTGTCTTAGCTGTAAAGAATAGACAGTGTGTAAAGAGGAAAACATGAGTAGACATATGAGTGGATCGATGGGGCCCATATGAGCACCCGCACTCATATCTCCTTATGCCTTCCTTTCCTTAGGCTATAAATACCCCATAACATGGAGTTGCAAGACACACGGCGAACAACCGAGAGATCTTACTTCTCCCAGCCTTTGTCCTACAAGTATTAAGCGTATTGTAAGAGTCAGATTGTAAGCTTTCAAGTTTATAATATTAAGCCTTTGAGAAATCCTTCTTGTTTTCATCAAGTACCACACACATAAATCCCGTGTCTTTCAAGGCCTGAGATTTATCTCCTCGTCCTTTGGAAGGTCTAAGTTTTCCACTATCGCAGCTCGTGCGATATTCCCTTGTGTTCTCTTGCAGTCTCTGGCAAAGTGGCCTTCTTCGCCACAAATGAAACATTTACATTTCTTGATACGGTCGGAATATTTCTTCTTGAAAATTCGGATATGCGTATCATGTGGTTTGCCCTTGTAATTCTTAGCCTTACGGAGTCCGTATTTTCCTTCTTTTCTGTAGTAGCCAGGTATTGGTACCTTGCTACATATTGACAAGAATCTCTCAATGAGCTATACACACTACCATCAGCACAAAATAATACAGGAGCAATGTTGGTATTACCAGAACAGTTAGGACTGTATGCTGATGTTATTTCCAGATGGGAATCGATAACCCTAAATCTGATCAATGACAGAACCTGGGTTGACAACAAATCCAAGATGTGTTTCGTGGAAAACTTATTAGGAGAAACAGAAAAGAAGGCTTGGATTCAATGGCGCATGGCCTACCCGAAGGAATATGATGAATTAACGGGTATTGCTGATGACCCACAGAACATCCTATGTCAAGTACGAAGAATGTTCATGCTAGAAGACCCAACTACAGGCTCAACAGATGAACAAAACAGAGCCTACAATGACCTGGAAAGACTTTCGTGCTCCAACATCAAAGATATTATAGATTATCTGAATGATTACAAGATTTTGGCAGCGAAGACTGGACGAATGTACGTCTCCCCAGAGCTATCAGATAAGATATTTAGAAAAATGCCTCCCCTTATAGGCAAGGAGATCGAAGACGCCTTCAAAGCTAGGCATCCAGGAAACCAAATTGGGGTCATACCAAGGATTCATTTCACATATCAATACATTGAGGAACAATGTAAGAGGGCCGCTGTCCAGAAAAGTTTCAAAGACTTGTCAATATGTAGCAAGGTACCAATACCTGGCTACTACAGAAAAGAAGGAAAATACGGACTCCGTAAGGCTAAGAATTACAAGGGCAAACCACATGATACGCATATCCGAATTTTCAAGAAGAAATATTCCGACCGTATCAAGAAATGTAAATGTTTCATTTGTGGCGAAGAAGGCCACTTTGCCAAAGACTGCAAGAGAACACAAGGGAATATCGCACGAGCTGCGATAGTGGAAAACTTAGACCTTCCAAAGGACTGGGATGTCCTTTCGGTCGACCTGAATGAGCCAGATAGCGATGCTATCTGTTCGTTCTCGGAGGGGGAAACAGAAGTGTCACATGCCTTAACTCTTGACACAGATTTTCCCTATGAAAGCATATTCATGATCACTACCCACACTGAAGGAGGAGGAAATTGGAGGACCACTATTACTCTTCCTGAGATAATGAATACGTGTAACCACGTATGGGAAGACAATAAACAGGAGATCACAGAAGGATGTGAGAGGTGCACATGTTGCAAAGAATTCACCAATCCGAATATGCGTGCACACTGCCGGAAATGTCTCCTCACAGCATGCCCTATGTGCTCGAGATTTCAACTAGGGCGAAAACTCAACATCATAAAGTCTAAATTCCCAGACTATCAAGATACAAGAAATCCTAGAAGACAACAACGAGACGCCTATGATGGAAGATCAATTCCAGAAGCATATACAAGCTTTGTTACAATTGGGAGTTATCAGGCCAAGTACCAGCAGGCACCGAACCATGGCAATGATAGTAAACTCCGGGATAAGCATAGACCCAGTAACAAAGAAAGAAGTCAGAGGAAAGGAGAGACTGGTCTTCAACTATAAGACCCTGAATGACAATATGCTTTCATAGGGAAAATCTGTGTCAAGAGTTAAGGCATGTGACACTTCTGTTTCCCCCTCCGAGAACGAAGGAACCATTCTCCTATTAGACTTCTGTTCAACCGATCAATTGCTACATGACTTCAGAGAACACATACAGTTGGTCATCCAAACTCATGGTTACACCGGTTGGCAGGGAGGAGAAAGTAACCTTTTGCTCTCAAGATCCCTCTTGGGAAGACTTTCCAACTCTAGCCACACGAATTTTAGATACAACGTTCAGCATGTGGCTGACCACTTGGCTAGCAGGGGAATACGAGCTTTCAAGTTTATAATATTAAGCCTTTGAGAAATCCTTCTTGTTTTCATCAAGTACCACACACATAAATCCCGTGTCTTTCAAGGCCTGAGATTTATCTCCTCCAACGTCCACACTCGTTTTGGATTATATTCTCCGCTTCCGTCTACGACCCTATCCTGGTATCAGAGCCATTTGTTAAGGTACATGTTTCATAGTATTCATTCTCGTGATCTTCGAAGTCACTACTCCAATCATCACAGTGGATCATGCCTGCGAACTCGTCTTGCAGATCCTCTTCTTTTGTAGCACTCTCAGGGGTTATGGAGTAATCCGAAAATTGGATGGCTAAAGCTCCATCCGTTCTGGTGCGAATGTTTGAAGTATTCGGATTTCTGGAGACGATGACTGTGGCGGGTCTAATTACCCATTGTTGGCCTTGAAGGGCCTCAGTCGTTCTGATCTGTCCGGGAATTGCTCGTATTCCCCTGCTAGCCAAGTGGTCAGCCACATGCTGAACGTTGTATCTAAAATTCGTGTGGCTAGAGTTGGAAAGTCTTCCCAAGAGGGATCTTGAGAGCAAAAGGTTACTTTCTCCTCCCTGCCAACCGGTGTAACCATGAGTTTGGATGACCAACTGTATGTGTTCTCTGAAGTCATGTATACTGATGGTCATATCAGGAGCAGAGTAGGCTAACTGCGTTCCTGTGGTGAGGTCTACCTCCATAGAACTTATAATGGCCCTGTCATCGGACCATCGAGTGTCTCTGAGCAAAATCAATGCATTGACGCCTGCACTGCGTCTGTGTAGAGTATGTATTCTTACCATTATCATGCCAACATGTAAGTGTTGAAGTCCTTCTTGAACCAGAAGGTGAATCCAGGAAACCAAATTGGGGTCATACCAAGGATTCATTTCACATATCAATACATTGAGGAACAATGTAAGAGGGCCGCTGTCCAGAAAAGTTTCAAAGACTTGTCAATATGTAGCAAGGTACCAATACCTGGCTACTACAGAAAAGAAGGAAAATACGGACTCCGTAAGGCTAAGAATTACAAGGGCAAACCACATGATACGCATATCCGAATTTTCAAGAAGAAATATTCCGACCGTATCAAGAAATGTAAATGTTTCTACTCATGGAAGAATTGGTACTTCAGCCCCTGGAGTTTTATGAATACCACCCAGAGGAAGGGAGGTTCCTTCCTATCAACAGTCAATTAAATTGGGATGACCCCTACGGTTACAATTCGAATTTAAGAAGGATGGATATCGCAACCCGACTGAGAGCAGTTCGAAGAGAAATATGGGCCATGCAAGACCAGGCCCAATGGACTGACAATGATGAGGACATTTGGGCTCAACCAGAACGAACCCTACCAAACCAAGCCCAAAGAGATGAACCCGGATGTTCCTATCCATTAGGTTACGACAGCGACAACGAAGATGAAGAGATCTTGGACTACTGGCAACGTGTGACTGAAGAAAATGACAAATTAGAAGAGTCCTTGAGAAAGATGGAACTGCAATCAATTAAATTCCGCGAAGGAATAGAACAGCAGCACCACGATCGTCAAAACGAAGATGAGGAAGATGAAAAGGGAAAACAACCCATGAAAGATTCCCTTACAGAGAACAAAGGAAAGCGTCCCGCAAGGGACTGAAATGACTGAACTGAATGAGGGGCATAATGGCCATAGCCCCTATAATAGGTCATATTAATATTATTTGCTTATTTATTAATCTGTGCAGATGATTTTGGACGTGTTACAACATCTGGCGATTGCTCAAAAGAAGACCTTATGGAGCACCAAGAAAGACTTATCCACTGCCCAACACTGGGCTGTACTGGGTGGAATTACTGAAGGAAATTGTACGGGGATGAATGAACTCGAACGACTGATGGGAAAGGCCCTCTACAAGGTTCCCAAATCACCCGAGCAACGAGCAAAATGGATTAAAAAGATTGAAGAAATCCACAAGGCACAAGCACTATTGTCATCTTTTTTATTGTACCAGTTTCTTCCATGGCTTGCTCCATGGTTCTTAAAGTAATCGCCTAAGACACGAACTCAGGAGAAGACTTCCTTCGAACAATAGAAGATCTGGATTCAGAAGAAGTCTTGAGTCACAGTTGGACCCAAATACAGAGCTCACAGTCTCCCAGTATCAGCGAGCACAACAGGTGCCCGCAGAAACTCTGTATCAGGCAGGTTGGACAGAAAACAACCACAGAGTATATCAGCACTATTCTGACGAGAGAATCCTTGTAACAGAAGGATCTCAATTAGAACTACCATTTATCACAGATCAAAGCTATCACCTTCTGGTTCAAGAAGGACTTCAACACTTACATGTTGGCATGATAATGGTAAGAATACATACTCTACACAGACGCAGTGCAGGCGTCAATGCATTGATTTTGCTCAGAGACACTCGATGGTCCGATGACAGGGCCATTATAAGTTCTATGGAGGTAGACCTCACCACAGGAACGCAGTTAGCCTACTCTGCTCCTGATATGACCATCAGTATACATGACTTCAGAGAACACATACAGTTGGTCATCCAAACTCATGGTTACACCGGTTGGCAGGGAGGAGAAAGCAACCTTTTGCTCTCAAGATCCCTCTTGGGAAGACTTTCCAACTCTAGCCACACGAATTTTAGATACAACGTTCAGCATGTGGCTGACCACTTGGCTAGCAGGGGAATACGAGCAATTCCCGGACAGATCAGAACAACTGAGGCCCTTCAAGGCCAACAATGGGTAATTAGACCCGCCACAGTCATCGTCTCCAGAAATCCGAATACTTCAAACATTCGCACCAGAACGGATGGAGCTTTAGCCATCCAATTTTCGGATTACTCCATAACCCCTGAGAGTGCTACAAAAGAAGAGGATCTGCAAGACGAGTTCGCAGGCATGATCCACTGTGATGATTGGAGTAGTGTATTCTCATTGCTCTCAGAGATTCCATGCAGGCATGTATCTCTGCATCAATTGTAGACTTGATTATAGGAAATTTACCGCTGGCGTAGGCACATATTTTCTCGGATTGCCTATTGTCATGTTTTTGCAACTTCCACTTGCAAATACCTCCCCAGCCCTCCATGCATCCATCTGTCTCAAGGATAATATAGGCATTTGGGGGGGGGTAACTCTAAGTCGGGTAATTCTTGTACCAGTTTCTTGACCTTTGAGATTAGGTCTCTGTCCGAAGGTTTCAGCCTCTTGTCTCCGTGGGGTCCAGTTTTGGAGTAAAGTGGCCCCAGTAAAGTTCCCATGTTGGGAATATAGCTCCTGGCATAATTGAGTATGCCTAGCCAAGCCCTTAAACCAGTTTTGGTTTTCAGGTTTTCTTCGTCAAAATTGGCTATCTTTTTTATGATGTGCGGTTGGAGACGTATCTTGTTGTGGCCGATTATTGCGCCAAGGAACTCAATCTCTTTGGCTGCAATTTTCATTTTCGACGGGGAAAGGATTAATCCTAGTTATTGCTAAGCAATCTGACTACCCGTGATGAAATGGTTCAATTTGAAGTAACAAAAATTCATTTCCATGGTTCAATTTGCCTTCAATATGTTCAAACTGGATTTGAACGCCGGTACCCGTGATGAAATCAATGAAGTTAAGCCATCTGACCCTTGATGGCTTATTTTGATGCGACTTATTATGGAAGCTAATAATCGCTTGACAGTCCGTCCGCAGTGTTATTTCCTTTTTGTCTAGGTAGTGTATTCTCATTGCTCTCAGAGATTCCATGCAGGCATGTATCTCTGCATCAATTGTAGACTTGATTATAGGAAATTTACCGCTGGCGTAGGCACATATTTTCTCGGATTGCCTATTGTCATGTTTTTGCAACTTCCACTTGCAAATACCTCCCCAGCCCTCCATGCATCCATCTGTCTCAAGGATAATATAGGCATTTGGGGGGGGTAACTCTAAGTCGGGTAATTCTTGTACCAGTTTCTTGACCTTTGAGATTAGGTCTCTGTCCGAAGGTTTCAGCCTCTTGTCTCCGTGGGGTCCAGTTTTGGAGTAAAGTGGCCCCAGTAAAGTTCCCATGTTGGGAATATAGCTCCTGGCATAATTGAGTATGCCTAGCCAAGCCCTTAAACCAGTTTTGGTTTTCAGGTTTTCTTCGTCAAAATTGGCTATCTTTTTTATGATGTGCGGTTGGAGACGTATCTTGTTGTGGCCGATTATTGCGCCAAGGAACTCAATCTCTTTGGCTGCAATTTTCATTTTCGACGGGGAAAGGATTAATCCCCATTTTTGGCAGATCTGGAGCATCTGCTGAAGGTGAATAGCGTGAGCTTCCTCTGTTTTCTTCAGCTTCTTCAGTAGTGGCTGAAATCTTTCCCTGAATCTTTCAGATTCTGTTTCTCCTGTGTAAACAGTTGCATTTAGTACCTCGAGGTACTCATCTTCGGTAAGGGCAAGTTCTGGGATGGAAACTGTCGCTGATACTTCTGTGTCATTGCGAGTCGTGATAGTAGTAATCTTTTTATAGAATGTTATTGATTGCTCTTCAATCCTTATTCCGCCTTGCATTGCCCTTATGAAATTGCAACCGATCAGCATCTGTATGCCATCTTTCTTACTCATGGGGAAGGCATAGGTAAATGGAATTTTAAAGCGGTTTTCTTCGATCATCATAAAACCATTCTTCAATTTCTGATTGGCCATTTGTGTCGAGTTAACCCCATTGATCATGATGGGGCAGCTGCTTGGTTCCAACGCTTCTTGCGGGACCGAATCCCGATCGATACAGCATACGGTAGCTCCTGTATCTAAGATGGCCTGTACTCGGAAAGTCTTAACTTGCGGGATTTCCATGATAATGACCATGTTATATAGCCGGTTAAGTATCCTCCTACCTTTAGGATGATCAATCTTGTCGGCTATGGATACGTACTCTTCTTGATGTTTACTTGTAGAGAGTTTATTGGCGGTTTCCGGCTCTTTGATTCTTATTCCATCGTATGGCTCTTTTCCCTTCCTGCTGCTTTCCTCAATACTCATCTGATGGAATTCTTCTTCTAGATCCTCTAGATCTACCCTTTGTTTTAGTTCTTGGATTGTTTGTAACAGCTCTTCATTGACTTTCTTCAAGTTGCTGTTTTCTGCCAACAGGTAATTTGTGTAATCCAAAAGCTCTTTTATGAGACTATCTTTGTCTTGATAGTCTGGGAATTTAGACTTTATGATGTTGAGTTTTCGCCCTAGTTGAAATCTCGAGCACATAGGGCATGCTGTGAGGAGACATTTCCGGCAGTGTGCACGCATATTCGGATTGGTGAATTCTTTGCAACATGTGCACCTCTCACATCCTTCTGTGATCTCCTGTTTATTGTCTTCCCATACGTGGTTACACGTATTCACCTTCAGCAGATGCTCCAGATCTGCCAAAAATGGGGATTAATCCTTTCCCCAACAATTGATCGGTTGAACAGAAGTCTAATAGGAGAAGAGTTAGTGAATGCTCTTTACACTTGGGATGATGAGATACAAGAAATCCTAGAAGACAACAACGAGGCAGTGTCCATACTCATGGAAGAATTGGTACTTCAGCCCCTGGAGTTTTATGAATACCACCCAGAGGAAGGGAGGTTCCTTCCTATCAACAGTCAATTAAATTGGGATGACCCCTACGGTTACAATTCGAATTTAAGAAGGATGGATATCGCAACCCGACTGAGAGCAGTTCGAAGAGAAATATGGGCCATGCAAGACCAGGCCCAATGGACTGACAATGATGAGGACATTTGGGCTCAACCAGAACGAACCCTACCAAACCAAGCCCAAAGAGATGAACCCGGATGTTCCTATCCATTAGGTTACGACAGCGACAACGAAGATGAAGAGATCTTGGACTACTGGCAACGTGTGACTGAAGAAAATGACAAATTAGAAGAGTCCTTGAGAAAGATGGAACTGCAATCAATTAAATTCCGCGAAGGAATAGAACAGCAGCACCACGATCGTCAAAACGAAGATGAGAAAGATGAAAAGGGAAAACAACCCATGAAAGATTCCCTTACAGAGAACAAAGGAAAGCGTCCCGCAAGGGACTGAAATGACTGAACTGAATGAGGGGCATAATGGCCATAGCCCCTATAATAGGTCATATTAATATTATTTGCTTATTTATTAATCTGTGCAGATGATTTTGGACGTGTTACAACATCTGGCGATTGCTCAAAAGAAGACCTTATGGAGCACCAAGAAAGACTTATCCACTGCCCAACACTGGGCTGTACTGGGTGGAATTACTGAAGGAAATTGTACGGGGATGAATGAACTCGAACGACTGATGGGAAAGGCCCTCTACAAGGTTCCCAAATCACCCGAGCAACGAGCAAAATGGATTAAAAAGATTGAAGAAATCCACAAGGCACAAGCACTAACAACCATCGCTGAACTAGATAGGCTCATCGCAATGGGCTACCTGCAAAAAGCCCGAATTGAACAGAATAGTTTCAGCCATCAAAGCAGTGTCAGACACCACTGGGAAGAGGATGCGATAGAACTCGTGACACATCACATCAAAAATATGGAGAGGTGTCATCAGATGATAAACAGTGCACGAGAAAGCATATCCGTTGACGTGTAAAGACAAAAACGTCACCAACCGCACTCAGCCCGTCCTTATCTCAGAAGCGTCCTTATATGCATTATTGTGCGTCCTTATATGCATTATTGTACCTCTGCCTTATCTGAAAGGCATCTTATGTGTATTATTGCATGCATTATTGTACTGTCTTAGCTGTAAAGAATAGACAGTGTGTAAAGAGGAAAACATGAGTAGACATATGAGTGGATCGATGGGGCCCATATGAGCACCCGCACTCATATCTCCTTATGCCTTCCTTTCCTTAGGCTATAAATACCCCATAACATGGAGTTGCAAGACACACGGTGAACAACCGAGAGATCTTACTTCTCCCAGCCTTTGTCCTACAAGTTGTAAGCGTATTGTAAGAGTCAGATTGTAAGCTTTCAAGTTTATAATATTAAGCCTTTGAGAAATCCTTCTTGTTTTCATCAAGTACCACACACATAAATCCCGTGTCTTTCAAGGCCTGAGATTTATCTCCTCCAACGTCCACACTCGTTTTGGATTATATTCTCCGCTTCCGTCTACGACCCTATCCTGGTATTCCCCTGCTAGCCAAGTGGTCAGCCACATGCTGAACGTTGTATCTAAAATTCGTGTGGCTAGAGTTGGAAAGTCTTCCCAAGAGGGATCTTGAGAGCAAAAGGTTGCTTTCTCCTCCCTGCCAACCGGTGTAACCATGAGTTTGGATGACCAACTGTATGTGTTCTCTGAAGTCATGTATACTGATGGTCATATCAGGAGCAGAGTAGGCTAACTGCGTTCCTGTGGTGAGGTCTACCTCCATAGAACTTATAATGGCCCTGTCATCGGACCATCGAGTGTCTCTGAGCAAAATCAATGCATTGACGCCTGCACTGCGTCTGTGTAGAGTATGTATTCTTACCATTATCATGCCAACATGTAAGTGTTGAAGTCCTTCTTGAACCAGAAGGTGATAGCTTTGATCTGTGATAAATGGTAGTTCTAATTGAGATCCTTCTGTTACAAGGATTCTCTCGTCAGAATAGTGCTGATATACTCTGTGGTTGTTTTCTGTCCAACCTGCCTGATACAGAGTTTCTGCGGGCACCTGTTGTGCTCGCTGATACTGGGAGACTGTGAGCTCTGTATTTGGGTCCAACTGTGACTCAAGACTTCTTCTGAATCCAGATCTTCTATTGTTCGAAGGAAGTCTTCTCCTGAGTTCGTGTCTTAGGCGATTACTTAGACGGTAATCCCTAATCTGATCGTCAATAGTGGGTTGGCGATTAGTGTCGCCTGATATTGACGGTCTTGGTGCTAGGATCTCAGTCCTTGATGCAGATGCGGTAGGATGCCTTGAGGAAGTCATATCTGAGATTGTTTGCGAGCTTTTTCTTTCTCTTGATTGAAAATCTCTTGTGGATTTTTAAACACGTAGATCTTCCCTGGTGGCTTTGGAGCTGGTTTTTTGTCGGAAGTGTCTCCTATTTTTAACTTCTGCAAATCTCTGGTGAGAGAGTCAATAGAATCTGAGATGACCTTCGGAGATCTTACTTCTCCCAGCCTTTGTCCTACAAGTTGTAAGCGTATTGTAAGAGTCAGATTGTAAGCTTTCAAGTTTATAATATTAAGCCTTTGAGAAATCCTTCTTGTTTTCATCAAGTACCACACACATAAATCCCGTGTCTTTCAAGGCCTGAGATTTATCTCCTCCAACGTCCACACTCGTTTTGGATTATATTCTCCGCTTCCGTCTACTACCCTATCCTGGTATCAGAGCCATTTGTTAAGGTACATGTTTCTGTGCTTATTATAGTTTCTTGTATGCTTATCTTAGAACTAGGCGATAAAGGGGATAACTGTAAGAGGGCCGCTGTCCAGAAAAGTTTCAAAGACTTGTCAATATGTAGCAAGGTACCAATACCTGGCTACTACAGAAAAGAAGGAAAATACGGACTCCGTAAGGCTAAGAATTACAAGGGCAAACCACATGATACGCATATCCGAATTGCTCCATGGTTCCCGCAAGAAGCGTTGGAACCAAGCAGCTGCCCCATCATGATCAATGGGGTTAACTCGACACAAATGGCCAATCAGAAATTGAAGAATGGTTTTATGATGATCGAAGAAAACCGCTTTAAAATTCCATTTACCTATGCCTTCCCCATGAGTAAGAAGGATGGCATACAGATGCTGATCGGTTGCAATTTCATAAGGGCAATGCAAGGCGGAATAAGGATTGAAGAGCAATCAATAACATTCTATAAAAAGATTACTACTATCACGACTCGCAATGACACAGAAGTATCAGCGACAGTTTCCATCCCAGAACTAGCCCTTACCGAAGATGAGTACCTCGAGGTGCTAAATGCAACTGTTTACACAGGAGAAACAGAATCTGAAAGATTCAGGGAAAGATTTCAGCCACTACTGAAGAAGCTGAAGAATCAAGGGTTTATCGGAGAAAACCCTACAATTCACTGGAATAAAAATCAAGTAACATGCAAGTTGGAAATCATCAATCCTGATCTGACTATACAGGATAAACCCCTAAAGCATGTGACGCCTATGATGGAAGATCAATTCCAGAAGCATATACAAGCTTTGTTACAATTGGGAGTTATCAGGCCAAGTACCAGCAGGCACCGAACCATGGCAATGATAGTAAACTCCGGGATAAGCATAGACCCAGTAACAAAGAAAGAAGTCAGAGGAAAGGAGAGACTGGTCTTCAACTATAAGACCCTGAATGACAATACGTTTAAGGACCAGTACAGCCTGCCGGGCATCAATACCATATTAAAGAAGATAGGCAACAGCAAGATCTACTCAAAATTTGATCTGAAATCTGGATTCCACCAAGTGGCGATGGATCCAGAATCTGTGCCATGGACCGCGTTTATTGTCCCCGGGGGACTTTATGAATGGCTGGTTATGCCATTCGGGCTTAAGAACGCTCCCTCCGTATTCCAAAGAAAGATGGACGAATGTTTTCGAGGGACAGAAAAATTCATTGCGGTATATATTGATGATATATTAATATTTTCTGAAACAGAGGAAGCTCACGCTATTCACCTTCAGCAGATGCTCCAGATCTGCCAAAAATGGGGATTAATCCTTTCCCCGTCGAAAATGAAAATTGCAGCCAAAGAGATTGAGTTCCTTGGCGCAATAATCGGCCACAACAAGATACGTCTCCAACCGCACATCATAAAAAAGATAGCCAATTTTGACGAAGAAAACCTGAAAACCAAAACTGGTTTAAGGGCTTGGCTAGGCATACTCAATTATGCCAGGAGCTATATTCCCAACATGGGAACTTTACTGGGGCCACTTTACTCCAAAACTGGACCCCACGGAGACAAGAGGCTGAAACCTTCGGACAGAGACCTAATCTCAAAGGTCAAGAAACTGGTACAAGAATTACCCGACTTAGAGTTACCCCCCCCAAATGCCTATATTATCCTTGAGACAGATGGATGCATGGAGGGCTGGGGAGGTATTTGCAAGTGGAAGTTGCAAAAACATGACAATAGGCAATCCGAGAAAATATGTGGCTACGCCAGCGGTACTCGGAAAGTCTTAACTTGCGGGATTTCCATGATAATGACCATGTTATATAGCCGGTTAAGTATCCTCCTACCTTTAGGATGATCAATCTTGTCGGCTATGGATACGTACTCTTCTTGATGTTTACTTGTAGAGAGTTTATTGGCGGTTTCCGGCTCTTTGATTCTTATTCCATCGTATGGCTCTTTTCCCTTCCTGCTGCTTTCCTCAATACTCATCTGATGGAATTCTTCTTCTAGATCCTCTAGATCTACCCTTTGTTTTAGTTCTTGGATTGTTTGTAACAGCTCTTCATTGACTTTCTTCAAGTTGCTGTTTTCTGCCAACAGGTAATTTGTGTAATCCAAAAGCTCTTTTATGAGACTATCTTTGTCTTGATAGTCTGGGAATTTAGACTTTATGATGTTGAGTTTTCGCCCTAGTTGAAATCTCGAGCACATAGGGCATGCTGTGAGGAGACATTTCCGGCAGTGTGCACGCATATTCGGATTGGTGAATTCTTTGCAACATGTGCACCTCTCACATCCTTCTGTGATCTCCTGTTTATTGTCTTCCCATACGTGGTTACACGTATTCATTATCTCAGGAAGAGTAATAGTGGTCCTCCAATTTCCTCCTCCTTCAGTGTGGGTAGTGATCATGAATATGCTTTCATAGGGAAAATCTGTGTCAAGAGTTAAGGCATGTGACACTTCTGTTTCCCCCTCCGAGAACGAACAGATAGCATCGCTATCTGGCTCATTCAGGTCGACCGAAAGGACATCCCAGTCCTTTGGAAGGTCTAAGTTTTCCACTATCGCAGCTCGTGCGATATTCCCTTGTGTTCTCTTGCAGTCTCTGGCAAAGTGGCCTTCTTCGCCACAAATGAAACATTTACATTTCTTGATACGGTCGGAATATTTCTTCTTGAAAATTCGGATATGCGTATCATGTGGTTTGCCCTTGTAATTCTTAGCCTTACGGAGTCCGTATTTTCCTTCTTTTCTGTAGTAGCCAGGTATTGGTACCTTGCTACATATTGACAAGTCTTTGAAACTTTTCTGGACAGCGGCCCTCTTACATTGTTCCTCAATGTATTGATATGTGAAATGAATCCTTGGTATGACCCCAATTTGGTTTCCTGGATGCCTAGCTTTGAAGGCGTCTTCGATCTCCTTGCCTATAAGGGGAGGCATTTTTCTAAATATCTTATCTGATAGCTCTGGGGAGACGTACATTCGTCCAGTCTTCGCTGCCAAAATCTTGTAATCATTCAGATAATCTATAATATCTTTGATGTTGGAGCACGAAAGTCTTTCCAGGTCATTGTAGGCTCTGTTTTGTTCATCTGTTGAGCCTGTAGTTGGGTCTTCTAGCATGAACATTCTTCGTACTTGACATAGGATGTTCTGTGGGTCATCAGCAATACCCGTTAATTCATCATATTCCTTCGGGTAGGCCATGCGCCATTGAATCCAAGCCTTCTTTTCTGTTTCTCCTAATAAGTTTTCCACGAAACACATCTTGGATTTGTTGTCAACCCAGGTTCTGTCATTGATCAGATTTAGGGTTATCGATTCCCATCTGGAAATAACATCAGCATACAGTCCTAACTGTTCTGGTAATACCAACATTGCTCCTGTATTATTTTGTGCTGATGGTAGTGTGTATAGCTCATTGCGAGATTTAGCAAATCCTCCTTTCAAATTGTTAACCCTTGTTTGAATATAAGAGGTTGATGGTCCTGCCGTATTGTTGGCCGGATAGTAAGCACTGCTTGGGGGGTATAAGGCTGGCCCCATAATCGGTTCTCTCGGGATCTGTGTCACTGATGATTCTCCCGTTGTGAAAGCCGTTTCAGTTTTATCTTCCAAAACCTCCTTGAATTTCTTTAATGTAGGGTATTCTAGATCAGCCATGTATGCTACTGTTGAGGCATTCGCTTCTTCTTGGTATATGTTTTGGCTGTATCTAGCTTCAAAGTCGTCTTCTTCTTCTTCTTCTGATGCGTTTTCATCAGATTTGTCCCATATAGGGGCATAATCTTCTTCAGGTTCTTCATTATCCCATCTGGAAGTGAGGTGCTCTTTTCCTTTGTCGTCATGAGTGATTGTCATAAAGTTGAGAGTAGTCTCATAGTATTCATTCTCGTGATCTTCGAAGTCACTACTCCAATCATCACAGTGGATCATGCCTGCGAACTCGTCTTGCAGATCCTCTTCTTTTGTAGCACTCTCAGGGGTTATGGAGTAATCCGAAAATTGGATGGCTAAAGCTCCATCCGTTCTGGTGCGAATGTTTGAAGTATTCGGATTTCTGGAGACGATGACTGTGGCGGGTCTAATTACCCATTGTTGGCCTTGAAGGGCCTCAGTCGTTCTGATCTGTCCGGGAATTGCTCGTATTCCCCTGTTAGCCAAGTGGTCAGCCACATGCTGAACGTTGTATCTAAAATTCGTGTGGCTAGAGTTGGAAAGTCTTCCCAAGAGGGATCTTGAGAGCAAAAGGTTGCTTTCTCCTCCCTGCCAACCGGTGTAACCATGAGTTTGGATGACCAACTGTATGTGTTCTCTGAAGTCATGTATACTGATGGTCATATCAGGAGCAGAGTAGGCTAACTGCGTTCCTGTGGTGAGGTCTACCTCCATAGAACTTATAATGGCCCTGTCATCGGACCATCGAGTGTCTCTGAGCAAAATCAATGCATTGACGCCTGCACTGCGTCTGTGTAGAGTATGTATTCTTACCATTATCATGCCAACATGTAAGTGTTGAAGTCCTTCTTGAACCAGAAGGTGATAGCTTTGATCTGTGATAAATGGTAGTTCTAATTGAGATCCTTCTGTTACAAGGATTCTCTCGTCAGAATAGTGCTGATATACTCTGTGGTTGTTTTCTGTCCAACCTGCCTGATACAGAGTTTCTGCGGGCACCTGTTGTGCTCGCTGATACTGGGAGACTGTGAGCTCTGTATTTGGGTCCAACTGTGACTCAAGACTTCTTCTGAATCCAGATCTTCTATTGTTCGAAGGAAGTCTTCTCCTGAGTTCGTGTCTTAGGCGATTACTTAGACGGTAATCCCTAATCTGATCGTCAATAGTGGGTTGGCGATTAGTGTCGCCTGATATTGACGGTCTTGGTGCTAGGATCTCAGTCCTTGATGCAGATGCGGTAGGATGCCTTGAGGAAGTCATATCTGAGATTGTTTGCGAGCTTTTTCTTTCTCTTGATTGAAAATCTCTTGTGGATTTTTAAACACGTAGATCTTCCCTGGTGGCTTTGGAGCTGGTTTTTTGTCGGAAGTGTCTCCTATTTTTAACTTCTGCAAATCTCTGGTGAGAGAGTCAATAGAATCTGAGATGACCTTCGGTGTTGTATCTCTGGCTGCCTTGAGAGTCTTAACTTCGGCGGCTAGCTCGTCTAGCTGCTCTTTGATCTTGCAAGTGAGATGGATGAGTGTGTTCAACTGCTTGAATAGGTAGTCAGATTGCTTAGCAATAACTGTTGCTGGTTTGACAAATCCTTCAGATGGTGTGCCTAAGGTGTCGGTGGCTTTAAGAGCTTCTTTGTAGATTGAACTTGCTGCTGTGAGGTTCCAGTCGCTCATATAGCTTAATCGTCAGAACTTACGAACGTATGGGAAATCTTCACCGATTTGTCTTCTAGACCATCAACCCACTATTGACTCAAGACTTCTTCTGAATCCAGATCTTCTATTGTTCGAAGGAAGTCTTCTCCTGAGTTCGTGTCTTAGGCGATTACTTAGACGGTAATCCCTAATCTGATCGTCAATAGTGGGTTGGCGATTAGTGTCGCCTGATATTGACGGTCTTGGTGCTAGGATCTCAGTCCTTGATGCAGATGCGGTAGGATGCCTTGAGGAAGTCATATCTGAGATTGTTTGCGAGCTTTTTCTTTCTCTTGATTGAAAATCTCTTGTGGATTTTTAAACACGTAGATCTTCCCTGGTGGCTTTGGAGCTGGTTTTTTGTCGGAAGTGTCTCCTATTTTTAACTTCTGCAAATCTCTGGTGAGAGAGTCAATAGAATCTGAGATGACCTTCGGTGTTGTATCTCTGGCTGCCTTGAGAGTCTTAACTTCGGCGGCTAGCTCGTCTAGCTGCTCTTTGATCTTGCAAGTGAGATGGATGAGTGTGTTCAACTGCTTGAATAGGTAGTCAGATTGCTTAGCAATAACTGTTGCTGGTTTGACAAATCCTTCAGATGGTGTGCCTAAGGTGTCGGTGGCTTTAAGAGCTTCTTTGTAGATTGAACTTGCTGCTGTGAGGTTCCAGTCGCTCATATAGCTTAATCGTCAGAACTTACGAACGTATGGGAAATCTTCACCGATTTGTTGGTTACTGTTATCCCCTTTATCGCCTAGTTCTAAGATAAGCATACAAGAAACTATTGTTCGTGTATGAAGATCTGTATCTCTGGCTGCCTTGAGAGTCTTAACTTCGGCGGCTAGCTCGTCTAGCTGCTCTTTGATCTTGCAAGTGAGATGGATGAGTGTGTTCAACTGCTTGAATAGGTAGTCAGATTGCTTAGCAATAACTGTTGCTGGTTTGACAAATCCTTCAGATGGTGTGCCTAAGGTGTCGGTGGCTTTAAGAGCTTCTTTGTAGATTGAACTTGCTGCTGTGAGGTTCCAGTCGCTCATATAGCTTAATCGTCAGAACTTACGAACGTATGGGAAATCTTCACCGATTTGTTGGTTACTGTTATCCCCTTTATCGCCTAGTTCTAAGATAAGCATACAAGAAACTATAATAAGCACAGAAACATGTACCTTAACAAATGGCTCTGATACCAGGATAGGGTCGTAGACGGAAGCGGAGAATATACGGAAGTGGACGTTGGAGGAGATAAATCTCAGGCCTATGGTGCTTCTTTGGTTTCTTCCATGGCTTGCTCCATGGTTCCAGTCGCTCATATAGCTTAATCGTCAGGACCATCAACCTCTTATATTCAAACAAGGGTTAACAATTTGAAAGGAGGATTTGCTAAATCTCGCAATGAGCTATACACACTACCATCAGCACAAAATAATACAGGAGCAATGTTGGTATTACCAGAATAGTTAGGACTGTATGCTGATGTTATTTCCAGATGGGAATCGATAACCCTAAATCTGATGAATGACAGAACCTGGGTTGACAACAAATCCAAGATGTGTTTCGTGGAAAACTTATTAGGAGAAACAGAAAAGAAGGCTTGGATTCAATGGCGCATGGCCTACCCGAAGGAATATGATGAATTAACGGGTATTGCTGATGACCCACAGAACATCCTATGTCAAGTACGAAGAATGTTCATGCTAGAAGACCCAACTACAGGCTCAACAGATGAACAAAACAGAGCCTACAATGACCTGGAAAGACTTTCGTGCTCCAACATCAAAGATATTATAGATTATCTGAATGATTACAAGATTTTGGCAGCGAAGACTGGACGAATGTACGTCTCCCCAGAGCTATCAGATAAGATATTTAGAAAAATGCCTCCCCTTATAGGCAAGGAGATCGAAGACGCCTTCAAAGCTAGGCATCCAGGAAACCAAATTGGGGTCATACCAAGGATTCATTTCACATATCAATACATTGAGGAACAATGTAAGAGGGCCGCTGTCCAGAAAAGTTTCAAAGACTTGTCAATATGTAGCAAGGTACCAATACCTGGCTACTACAGAAAAGAAGGAAAATACGGACTCCGTAAGGCTAAGAATTACAAGGGCAAACCACATGATACGCATATTCGAATTTTCAAGAAGAAATATTCCGACCGTATCAAGAAATGTAAATGTTTCATTTGTGGCGAAGAAGGCCAC
The DNA here is from genome assembly GCA_034359265.1 of Canna indica. NCBI lineage: Eukaryota > Viridiplantae > Streptophyta > Magnoliopsida > Zingiberales > Cannaceae > Canna > Canna indica. The sequence continues at coordinate 3,579,397 of CP136898.1, read as the reverse complement.
TTTGCCAGAGACTGCAAGAGAACACAAGGGAATATCGCACGAGCTGCGATAGTGGATCCAGTCGCTCATATAGCTTAATCGTCAGAACTTACGAACGTATGGGAAATCTTCAGCTCCAAAGCCACCAGGGAAGATCTACGTGTTTAAAAATCCACAAGAGATTTTCAATCAAGAGAAAGAAAAAGCTCGCAAACAATCTCAGATATGACTTCCTCAAGGCATCCTACCGCATCTGCATCAAGGACTGAGATCCTAGCACCAAGACCGTCAATATCAGGCGACACTAATCGCCAACCCACTATTGACGATCAGATTAGGGATTACCGTCTAAGTAATCGCCTAAGACACGAACTCAGGAGAAGACTTCCTTCGAACACGTAGATCTTCCTAGTTCCCCCTCTGCTGATAATGGCATGAAGAAATTCCGGGAATTTCTTTTCGAAGGGATGGTGGGGGTGTAATTGTAGATCTATTAATTTCTGACGCTTCTGCTTCAACTCAAAAGTCAAAAATTATCCCACCTGTGTCAGCCATGACTCGCTCGGATAAGTCTACTCAGACTGACCCTCGCAAGAAAGCTAAACCGCATACCAAGCCGCGTGCCAAGCTTGGTAAATGTTTCATCTGCGGTGAAGAGGGCCATTTCGCAAGAGATTGCGAAAAGAAGCAGGGCTATGCCAAGAAGATCAAAGTTCCTGACGACCGAGCACAGGAACGGAAGCCTGCTTCGTCATCAAGCGGTGGTGGTGAACCGCTAGGACAGAATCACCATAGTTATCTTTAATTGCTTTGTTTTGCAGGAACCCACAATCACATGGGATACCTGTTCTATGTGTTGAGCGACTGTCAAAGGACCCACGGCGAATGGCGCAGCACTGTAATCCAAGGGTGTACGCGCGCAAGCTTTCAGCGATTGTTGACAAACGGCTCTATAATATGTGGGAGCAACGATGCCATCGGTTGAGCATGGAACAGCACATGGCGCACGGCAAGCCAAGCGTGCAGCACATGGGCGCGACACGGGACACCAAACGTGGACGTGTCGAGCTGTCAATGTCGACTTTTTGACATTTAGCTCAATTATTGTACTAGTGTGCTGAAAGGGTTAGATTCCTTTCAATGTGTTGTCGTGTCAAGGTCACTTCCAACATGTGGAAAGCCATCATTTAGTGGTCGATGGGGCCCAATGAGCACCCGCACTAAAGATGAGTTTCCTTAGGGAGGAAGCAACCTTGGTTGCTTAAGGAGCAAGCAACCTTCAAGTCTATTTATAGAGACTTATTATGAAGGTGCAGAACATGCTCGAGACCCGAGAAGTTCTACTCTTCCTTCTCTGTAATAGACTTTTTCTCTCCTAAGCGCTTCAATAAAATCTCCTCATTCAGTCTATTTTATTTCCGCTTCTCTGCTTTGCTTCATTTCAAATCCGTGCCTTCCCAGGCCTGTTATTTGATTTGAATGAGATCTTCCCGATCCTTTTCTGGTATCAGAGCTTGGATTGCTTAAGGGTTGAACCAGGTTAATTCTTTCAGAGCTTGAGCATCATATTCTTTCTTGTAGTTTGAAATTTTCTTTGTCTTCGATTCTGAAAGTTGATTCTAAGATCTGAGATCGAACACTTGGGAGACGTATACTTGTGATATGCGATAAAGAGGGTACAGTACGCCAAAATCGGCAGAAGATCGCCCGTTACCTTCGCTATCTCAAGTAGACGATCTACCCATCTGTAAGATCGAAGGATCCGAAAGATCAATCGAAGGATGATCTGAGAAAACTAGAACTGCATGTTTAGAATAGGCTCTTTGCTCTGCTGAAACCTGTTATTCCCCTTAATATTTTACATCTTTTGGAAGATTGCAGAGGCGCGCATCCACGACTAAAACAATTGAAGACGCGGAGACGATGGCCATCATACCATCGGAGTCTATTGAAGAGAGAACTCTACAGATCGACGTCCTCAAGATCTGTACGGGCTGCGAGCTCGATGCCAAAGAAGGAGACGGCGCGAGGGCCGCTCGGCATCTAGATGATTATTTGGCGCGGTCGGAACCTAGAACTCCCCTTGAGAGGGATGTTTCTTTCGAGCTGAAAGATGAGGAAGATCCCGGATCTTCTGTCATTATGGTCCGACTAAATATCATGGCGATATCCATTCCGCAATCATCGTCTTCTCCTCTCCGAGATGATTGGGAAAAGCCGAATGAAGAAATTCCGGGAATTTCTTTTCGAAGGGATGGTGGGGGTGTAATTGTAGATCTATTAATTTCTGACGCTTCTGCTTCAACTCAAAAGTCAGAAATTATCCCACCTGTGTCAGCCATGACTCGCTCGGATAAGTCTACTCAGACTGACCCTCGCAAGAAAGCTAAACCGCATACCAAGCCGCGTGCCAAGCTTGGTAAATGTTTCATCTGCGGTGAAGAGGGCCATTTCGCAAGAGATTGCGAAAAGAAGCAGGGCTATGCCAAGAAGATCAAAGTTCCTGACGACCGAGCACAGGAACGGAAGCCTGCTTCGTCATCAAGCGGTGGTGGTGAACCGCTAGGACAGAATCACCATAGTTATCTTTAATTGCTTTGTTTTGCAGGAACCCACAATCACATGGGATACCTGTTCTATGTGTTGAGCGACTGTCAAAGGACCCACGGCGAATGGCGCAGCACTGTAATCCAAGGGTGTACGCGCGCAAGCTTTCAGCGATTGTTGACAAACGGCTCTATAATATGTGGGAGCAACGATGCCATCGGTTGAGCATGGAACAGCACATGGCGCACGGCAAGCCAAGCGTGCAGCACATGGGCGCGACACGGGACACCAAACGTGGACGTGTCGAGCTGTCAATGTCGACTTTTTGACATTTAGCTCAATTATTGTACTAGTGTGCTGAAAGGGTTAGATTCCTTTCAATGTGTTGTCGTGTCAAGGTCACTTCCAACATGTGGAAAGCCATCATTTAGTGGTCGATGGGGCCCAATGAGCACCCGCACTAAAGATGAGTTTCCTTAGGGAGGAAGCAACCTTGGTTGCTTAAGGAGCAAGCAACCTTCAAGTCTATTTATAGAGACTTATTATGAAGGTGCAGAACATGCTCGAGACCCGAGAAGTTCTACTCTTCCTTCTCTGTAATAGACTTTTTCTCTCCTAAGCGCTTCAATAAAATCTCCTCATTCAGTCTATTTTATTTCCGCTTCTCTGCTTTGCTTCATTTCAAATCCGTGCCTTCCCAGGCCTGTTATTTGATTTGAATGAGATCTTCCCGATCCTTTTCTGGTATCAGAGCTTTGTTACAATTGGGAGTTATCAGGCCAAGTACCAGCAGACACCGAACCATGGCAATGATAGTAAACTCCGGGATAAGCATAGACCCAGTAACAAAGAAAGAAGTCAGAGGAAAGGAGAGACTGGTCTTCAACTATAAGACCCTGAATGACAATACGTTTAAGGACCAGTACAGCCTGCCAGGCATCAATACCATATTAAAGAAGATAGGCAACAGCAAGATCTACTCAAAATTTGATCTGAAATCTGGATTCCACCAAGTGGCGATGGATCCAGAATCTGTGCCATGGACCGCGTTTATTGTCCCCGGGGGACTTTATGAATGGCTGGTTATGCCATTCGGGCTTAAGAACGCTCCCTCCGTATTCCAAAGAAAGATGGACGAATGTTTTCGAGGGACAGAAAAATTCATTGCGGTATATATTGATGATATATTAATATTTTCTGAAACAGAGGAAGCTCACGCTATTCACCTTCAGCAGATGCTCCAGATCTGCCAAAAATGGGGATTAATCCTTTCCCCGTCGAAAATGAAAATTGCAGCCAAAGAGATTGAGTTCCTTGGCGCAATAATCGGCCACAACAAGATACGTCTCCAACCGCACATCATAAAAAAGATAGCCAATTTTGACGAAGAAAACCTGAAAACCAAAACTGGTTTAAGGGCTTGGCTAGGCATACTCAATTATGCCAGGAGCTATATTCCCAACATGGGAACTTTACTGGGGCCACTTTACTCCAAAACTGGACCCCACGGAGACAAGAGGCTGAAACCTTCGGACAGAGACCTAATCTCAAAGGTCAAGAAACTGGTACAAGAATTACCCGACTTAGAGTTACCCCCCCCAAATGCCTATATTATCCTTGAGACAGATGGATGCATGGAGGGCTGGGGAGGTATTTGCAAGTGGAAGTTGCAAAAACATGACAATAGGCAATCCGAGAAAATATGTGCCTACGCCAGCGGTAAATTTCCTATAATCAAGTCTACAATTGATGCCTCGAGGTACTAAATGCAACTGTTTACACAGGAGAAACAGAATCTGAAAGATTCAGGGAAAGATTTCAGCCACTACTGAAGAAGCTGAAGAATCAAGGGTTTATCGGAGAAAACCCTACAATTCACTGGAATAAAAATCAAGTAACATGCAAGTTGGAAATCATCAATCCTGATCTGACTATACAGGATAAACCCCTAAAGCATGTGACGCCTATGATGGAAGATCAATTCCAGAAGCATATACAAGCTTTGTTACAATTGGGAGTTATCAGGCCAAGTACCAGCAGGCACCGAACCATGGCAATGATAGTAAACTCCGGGATAAGCATAGACCCAGTAACAAAGAAAGAAGTCAGAGGAAAGGAGAGACTGGTCTTCAACTATAAGACCCTGAATGACAATACGTTTAAGGACCAGTACAGCCTGCCGGGCATCAATACCATATTAAAGAAGATAGGCAACAGCAAGATCTACTCAAAATTTGATCTGAAATCTGGATTCCACCAAGTGGCGATGGATCCAGAATCTGTGCCATGGACCGCGTTTATTGTCCCCGGGGGACTTTATGAATGGCTGGTTATGCCATTCGGGCTTAAGAACGCTCCCTCCGTATTCCAAAGAAAGATGGACGAATGTTTTCGAGGGACAGAAAAATTCATTGCGGTATATATTGATGATATATTAATATTTTCTGAAACAGAGGAAGCTCACGCTATTCACCTTCAGCAGATGCTCCAGATCTGCCAAAAATGGGGATTAATCCTTTCCCCGTCGAAAATGAAAATTGCAGCCAAAGAGATTGAGTTCCTTGGCGCAATAATCGGCCACAACAAGATACGTCTCCAACCGCACATCATAAAAAAGATAGCCAATTTTGACGAAGAAAACCTGAAAACCAAAACTGGTTTAAGGGCTTGGCTAGGCATACTCAATTATGCCAGGAGCTATATTCCCAACATGGGAACTTTACTGGGGCCACTTTACTCCAAAACTGGACCCCACGGAGACAAGAGGCTGAAACCTTCGGACAGAGACCTAATCTCAAAGGTCAAGAAACTGGTACAAGAATTACCCGACTTAGAGTTAAACTTAGACCTTCCAAAGGACTGGGATGTCCTTTCGGTCGACCTGAATGAGCCAGATAGCGATGTTATCTGTTCGTTCTCGGAGGGGGAAACAGAAGTGTCACATGCCTTAACTCTTGACACAGATTTTTCCTATGAAAGCATATTCATGATCACTACCCACACTGAAGGAGGAGGAAATTGGAGGACCACTATTACTCTTCCTGAGATAATGAATACGTGTAACCACGTATGGGAAGACAATAAACAGGAGATCACAGAAGGATGTGAGAGGTGCACATGTTGCAAAGAATTCACCAATCCAAATATGCGTGCACACTGCCGGAAATGTCTCCTCACAGCATGCCCTATGTGCTCGAGATTTCAACTAGGTGCACATGTCTCTCGGGATCTGTGTCACTGATGATTCTCCCGTTGTGAAAGCCGTTTCAGTTTTATCTTCCAAAACCTCCTTGAATTTCTTTAATGTAGGGTATTCTAGATCAGCCATGTATGCTACTGTTGAGGCATTCGCTTCTTCTTGGTATATGTTTTGGCTGTATCTAGCTTCAAAGTCGTCTTCTTCTTCTTCTTCTGATGCGTTTTCATCAGATTTGTCCCATATAGGGGCATAATCTTCTTCAGGTTCTTCATTATCCCATCTGGGAGTGAGGTGCTCTTTTCCTTTGTCGTCATGAGTGATTGTCATAAAGTTGAGAGTAGTCTCATAGTATTCATTCTCGTGATCTTCGAAGTCACTACTCCAATCATCACAGTGGATCATGCCTGCGAACTCGTCTTGCAGATCCTCTTCTTTTGTAGCACTCTCAGGGGTTATGGAGTAATCCGAAAATTGGATGGCTAAAGCTCCATCCGTTCTGGTGCGAATGTTTGAAGTATTCGGATTTCTGGAGACGATGACTGTGGCGGGTCTAATCATAAAAAGGATAGCCAATTTTGACGAAGAAAACCTGAAAACCAAAACTGGTTTAAGGGCTTGGCTAGGCATACTCAATTATGCCAGGAGCTATATTCCCAACATGGGAACTTTACTGGGGCCACTTTACTCCAAAACTGGACCCCACGGAGACAAGAGGCTGAAACCTTCGGACAGAGACCTAATCTCAAAGGTCAAGAAATACTCATCTGATGGAATTCTTCTTCTAGATCCTCTAGATCTACCCTTTGTTTTAGTTCTTGGATTGTTTGTAACAGCTCTTCATTGACTTTCTTCAAGTTGCTGTTTTCTGCCAACAGGTAATTTGTGTAATCCAAAAGCTCTTTTATGAGACTATCTTTGTCTTGATAGTCTGGGAATTTAGACTTTATGATGTTGAGTTTTCGCCCTAGTTGAAATCTCGAGCACATAGGGCATGCTGTGAGGAGACATCTTCACCGATTTGTTGGTTACTGTTATCCCCTTTATCGCCTAGTTCTAAGATAAGCATACAAGAAACTATAATAAGCACAGAAACATGTACCTTAACAAATGGCTCTGATACCAGGATAGGGTCGTAGACGGAAGCGGAGAATATGACCCGCCACAGTCATCGTCTCCAGAAATCCGAATACTTCAAACATTCGCACCAGAACGGATGGAGCTTTAGCCATCCAATTTTCGGATTACTCCATAACCCCTGAGAGTGCTACAAAAGAAGAGGATCTGTTATCCCCTTTATCGCCTAGTTCTAAGATAAGCATACAAGAAACTATAATAAGCACAGAAACATGTACCTTAACAAATGGCACTGATACCAGGATAGGGTCGTAGACGGAAGCGGAGAATATAATCCAAAACGAGTGTGGACGTTGGAGGAGATAAATCTCAGGCCTTGAAAGACATTTCGCGAGAAATTGCGAAAAGCAGCAGGGCGACGCCGAGAAGATTAAAGTTCCAGAAGAAGACCGAGCGCTGGAACGGAAGCCTGCTGAACCAACGGAGCGGTAGTGGTGAACCGCCAGGACAGAATCACCACAGGTGCAGATCGGACGATGACTACGGACTGGACGTTGAAGATCATCCAGGAGTTGTTGATCCTTGTTGTGGGGACTTAAAGCCACCGACACCTTAGGCACACCATCTGAAGGATTTGTCAAACCAGCAACAGTTATTGCTAAGCAATCTGACTACCTATTCAAGCAGTTGAACACACTCATCCATCTCACTTGCAAGATCAAAGAGCAGCTAGACGAGCTAGCCGCCGAAGTTAAGACTCTCAAGGCAGCCAGAGATACAACACCGAAGGTCATCTCAGATTCTATTGACTTGACCATACTCATCTGATGGAATTCTTCTTCTAGATCCTCTAGATCTACCCTTTGTTTTAGTTCTTGGATTGTTTGTAACAGCTCTTCATTGACTTTCTTCAAGTTGTTGTTTTCTGCCAACAGGTAATTTGTGTAATCCAAAAGCTCTTTTATGAGACTATCTTTGTCTTGATAGTCTGGGAATTTAGACTTTATGATGTTGAGTTTTCGCCCTAGTTGAAATCACGAGCACATAGGGCATGCTGTGAGGAGACATTTCCGGCAGTGTGCACGCATATTCGGATTGGTGAATTCTTTGCAACATGTGCACCTCTCACATCCTTCTGTGATCTCCTGTTTATTGTCTTCCCATACGTGGTTACACGTATTCATTATCTCAGGAAGAGTAATAGTGGTACTCCGTAAGGCTAAGAATTACAAGGGCAAACCACATGATACGCATATCCGAATTTTCAAGAAGAAATATTCCGACCGTATCAAGAAATGTAAATGTTTCATTTGTGGCGAAGAAGGCCACTTTGCCAGAGACTGCAAGAGAACACAAGGGAATATCGCACGAGCTGCGATAGTGGAAAACTTAGACCTTCCAAAGGACTGGGATGTCCTTTCGGTCGACCTGAATGAGCCAGATAGCGATGCTATCTGTTCGTTCTCGGAGGGGGAAACAGAAGTGTCACATGCCTTAACTCTTGACACAGATTTTCCCTATGAAAGCATAGTATACATGACTTCAGAGAACACATACAGTTGGTCATCCAAACTCATGGTTACACCGGTTGGCAGGGAGGAGAAAGCAACCTTTTGCTCTCAAGATCCCTCTTGGGAAGACTTTCCAACTCTAGCCACACGAATTTTAGATACAACGTTCAGCATGTGGCTGACCACTTGGCTAGCAGGGGAATACGAGCAATTCCCGGACAGATCAGAACGACTGAGGCCCTTCAAGGCCAACAATGGGTAATTAGACCCGCCACAGTCATCGTCTCCAGAAATCCGAATACTTCAAACATTCGCACCAGAACGGATGGAGCTTTAGCCATCCAATTTTCGGATTACTCCATAACCCCTGAGAGTGCTACAAAAGAAGAGGATCTGCAAGACGAGTTCGCAGGCATGATCCACTGTGATGATTGGAGTAGTGACTTCGAAGATCACGAGAATGAATACTATGAGACTACTCTCAACTTTATGACAATCACTCATGACGACAAAGGAAAAGAGCACCTCACTCCCAGATGGGATAATGAAGAACCTGAAGAAGATTATGCCCCTATATGGGACAAATCTGATGAAAACGCATCAGAAGAAGAAGAAGAAGACGATTTTGAAGCTAGATACAGCCAAAACATATACCAAGAAGAAGCGAATGCCTCAACAGTAGCATACATGGCTGATCTAGAATACCCTACATTAAAGAAATTCAAGGAGGTTTTGGAAGATAAAACTGAAACGGCTTTCACAATGGGAGAATCATCAGTGACACAGATCCCGAGAGAACCGATTATGGGGCCAGCCTTATACCCCCCAAGCAGTGCTTACTATCCGGCCAACAATACGGCAGGACCATCAACCTCTTATATTCAAACAAGGGTTAACAATTTGAAAGGATGATTTGCTAAATCTCGCAATGAGCTATACACACTACCATCAGCACAAAATAATACAGGAGCAATGTTGGTATTACCAGAACAGTTAGGACTGTATGCTGATGTTATTTCCAGATGGGAATCGATAACCCTAAATCTGATCAATGACAGAACCTGGGTTGACAACAAATCCAAGATGTGTTTCGTGGAAAACTTATTAGGAGAAACAGAAAAGAAGGCTTGGATTCAATGGCGCATGGCCTACCCGAAGGAATATGATGAATTAACGGGTATTGCTGATGACCCACAGAACATCCTATGTCAAGTACGAAGAATGTTCATGCTAGAAGACCCAACTACAGGCTCAACAGATGAACAGTTGTACCTCTGCCTTATCTGAAAGGCATCTTATGTGTATTATTGCATGCATTATTGTACTGTCTTAGCTGTAAAGAATAGACAGTGTGTAAAGAGGAAAACATGAGTAGACATATGAGTGGATCGATGGGGCCCATATGAGCACCCGCACTCATATCTCCTTATGCCTTCCTTTCCTTAGGCTATAAATACCCCATAACATGGAGTTGCAAGACACACGGTGAACAACCGAGAGATCGATTTAGGGTTATCGATTCCCATCTGGAAATAACATCAGCATACAGTCCTAACTGTTCTGGTAATACCAACATTGCTCCTGTATTATTTTGTGCTGATGGTAGTGTGTATAGCTCATTGCGAGATTTAGCAAATCCTCCTTTCAAATTGTTAACCCTTGTTTGAATATAAGAGGTTGATGGAAATCCCGCAAGTTAAGACTTTCCGAGTACAGGCCATCTTAGATACAGGAGCTACCGTATGCTGTATCGATCGGGATTCGGTCCCGCAAGAAGCGTTGGAACCAAGCAGCTGCCCCATCATGATCAATGGGGTTAACTCGACACAAATGGCCAATCAGAAATTGAAGAATGGTTTTATGATGATCGAAGAAAACCGCTTTAAAATTCCATTTACCTATGCCTTCCCCATGAGTAAGAAGGATGGCATACAGATGCTGATCGGTTGCAATTTCATAAGGGCAATGCAAGGCGGAATAAGGATTGAAGAGCAATCAATAACATTCTATAAAAAGATTACTACTATCACGACTCGCAATGACACAGAAGTATCAGCGACAGTTTCCATCCCAGAACTAGCCCTTACCGAAGATGAGTATCTGATAGCTCTGGGGAGACGTACATTCGTCCAGTCTTCGCTGCCAAAATCTTGTAATCATTCAGATAATCTATAATATCTTTGATGTTGGAGCACGAAAGTCTTTCCAGGTCATTGTAGGCTCTGTTTTGTTCATCTGTTGAGCCTGTAGTTGGGTCTTCTAGCATGAACATTCTTCGTACTTGACATAGGATGTTCTGTGGGTCATCAGCAATACCCGTTAATTCATCATATTCCTTCGGGTAGGCCATGCGCCATTGAATCCAAGCCTTCTTTTCTGTTTCTCCTAATAAGTTTTCCACGAAACACATCTTGGATTTGTTGTCAACCTAGGTTCTGTCGCTGATACTTCTGTGTCATTGCGAGTCGTGATAGTAGTAATCTTTTTATAGAATGTTATTGATTGCTCTTCAATCCTTATTCCGCCTTGCATTGCCCTTATGAAATTGCAACCGATCAGCATCTGTATGCCATCCTTCTTACTCATGGGGAAGGCATAGGTAAATGGAATTTTAAAGCGGTTTTCTTCGATCATCATAAAACCATTCTTCAATTTCTGATTGGCCATTTGTGTCGAGTTAACCCCATTGATCATGATGGGGCAGCTGCTTGGTTCCAACGCTTCTTGCGGGACCGAATCCCGATCAATACAGCATACGGTAGCTCCTGTATCTAAGATGGCCTGTACTCGGAAAGTCTTAACTTGCGGGATTTCCATGATAATGACCATGTTATATAGCCGGTTAAGTTTATTGTCTTCCCATACGTGGTTACACGTATTCATTATCTCGTTGTTGTCTTCTAGGATTTCTTGTATCTCATCATCCCAAGTGTAAAGAGCATTCACTGACTCTTCTCCTATTAGACTTCTGTTCAACCGATCAATTGTTGCGGCTAGGTCCTGTTGTATCTGTAATGGTGCTTCTTTGGTTTCTTCCATGGCTTGCTCCATGGTTCTTATGTGAAGGACAAAGGATTCAGGAATGTGCTCTAATAGAACCATTTTTGTTGTTAAACGGGACAGAGCATCTGCTAAGACATTCAATTTGCCTTCAATATGTTCAAACTGGACCTTTGAGATTGGGATTACCGTCTAAGTAATCGCCTAAGACACGAACTCAGGAGAAGACTTCCTTCGAACAATAGAAGATCTGGATTCAGAAGAAGTCTTGAGTCACAGTTGGACCCAAATACAGAGCTCACAGTCTCCCAGTATCAGCGAGCACAACAGGTGCCCGCAGAAACTCTGTATCAGGCAGGTTGGACAGAAAACAACCACAGAGTATATCAGCACTATTCTGACGAGAGAATCCTTGTAACAGAAGGATCTCAATTAGAACTAGCATGAATATGATACAAACCAAATATAGCATGTGTTATTTCTTGATTGACATCGCATATTAATCAAAATCTTCCACTTTAACTTGTTTTATTCTCTTTTATCTTAATTGTTGAGTATTTTTTTTAAAAAAAAAAGCAGATTATGGAATCCACTTATAGTTTTTATATTTAAAATTATGACACATCATTTCCATCATCTTCTGGATAAATGGAATCAGATTCCAAATATGAGATGAAATTGGGGAGAATGTTGTGACGACGAAATATTCACCTTCTACGGGATAAATGGAATCAGATACCAATATGAGATGAATTAGGGAGAATGTTGTGACGACAAAATATGAGAGGAATGAAAGTCATGAATGGTATTCGTTAGAAGATCTACTTATGTAATAGAAAATATGAGGATTGAGAGTCATGACGGGTATTCCTTATGAAATAGGACGTCCCCCACTTCATCTTTTTCATTTTAATCTGAATGGATATCCCTCTTATTTCTTTCCTTATCGTGGTCGTAGTAGTCAGACTTTAGTTGAAGTAGCAATGATATATTTTTTTCCTAAAATATATTTGTACCAAACATAAGAAAGACATTTCAAAAGAGTGATTTTCCCCTCTTTTTCACACCATCGGCAACAGATGCCCTATTATCTCCCCTCACCATGTGGAATCCGAAGCATAAAACTTCTCATAATAGTTTGCAAATGAAAGCTTGTAATAATCATCTTGCACATGCCATATAAGAAAACTCTAAGGCCTTATTTGAATAGAAATAGTAAAAAAATAAGAGAAAAGAATTATTGCAATCTATTTCCCAAAAAATGTCATTCTATCGTAAACCTTGTATGAGATTGAAGTATAATTTAATTATAGATTGTATCTGTACATTATGCCTAAGCCGACTAACAATGCATCCCAAGCAAAAATTCAGCATAGGGGATGCAACGTATCTTCTTGTTACACATCTAAGCCACAAATAAATTTCCTCCTGGATTGAATATATTTTATAGATAACAAGTAACTATCTCTGCATATTAAAGAAAGAAAAAAAATCACATATCGATCGCAAAGATCTCCAATAATTTATGCATGGCTTCAGTTAATGCTGTGGAAGCTTTGGCATTCCTTTATTGTATCAGTAGGTACATATTACCAGAAACAGTAATGCGATTGAAGCCGAAGAATCCAGCATTGCAAATGATCATTGATTGATTGCACATAATTCCCACTTGCCCTCCCCATCAATGAGTTTCAACTCCAATGAATGGAATGGTATGAGGGCAGGCCGCTAAAAAGGAATATCGACATTTTAAGACGAGCAATATTACAGATTATAGACGATAATTTGCATTCCTACTGTCAATTGTTACCTGAGAGGATGTGATTACTGTTATTCCCATTTCTCTTGCTAGTCTGAACAGGTGCTCTTCAACATCAACGCTGGTGGCACTGCAAGAGGGAAAAGGATTTTAAAAACCTGTGGTTTCAATTCAAACCAATGAAAAGGAACAGGATTCAAGTTCAAGCAAGGTTGTTGATCACATACTTGGTACATTCATCCAGGACACCATATTTAGGGTGGTGGAAGAATAAACGGGCCTGAAATGAATATATCAGCTATTTATAAGATGCTCCATGACAAAAGTAATTGATCAAGAATGGCAAGAATAAATGAGGATATGTTTCAAGAAGCGACAGTAAATTCACCATTCCCAGCCTCTGCTGTTCTCCTAAAGAGAGAACATCTTCCCAATTAGTGGTAGCATCCCAACCTTCTCGTTCAAGAAGGTATACTAATCTAACATCCTCTAGAATGGATTCGAGATGAGCATCCAGAAGCCTAGATGCATCTGATCTATCACCTACAAAACATGAATACAGCAGTAAAAAACATTGTTCATTGGATATGATGACATAAAATAACAGATTAATAGACCGGAAACAGAACTAAGAGAAATGACAACTTATTCCAGGAAATTTCAATCTTCAAATCAACATGACTCGACTAGAAACGCATACTGTGAAACAGACGAGGCAATGGTAAAATGTGATAGCAAGAGATGAACTGATTCTTTAAATTTTTCCTAAGTGATTAGTGATCCCCTTTATGAAGTAACTTAAAACAGTAAAATGCATTTTTCCCCCCATTTTCATACTTTAGAAAAGGGGTCAGCAAGATAGCAACAAATTAGTGCTGTTACATGACCAATAGAAGAAGCAAAGCCCAAATGAACATACTACATTCAAAGATTGCCTCTTGTATGGCACAGATGTCTGTAAAAACCTTTATGGCATGATGCAAACTTATATTTTTGCCATGGGCATGTTCTTAACAAGTTAACACAGGAACAAACTAGACGTAACCATATATGGGCCAATGTGGTTACTTGCTTTTCACACACAGTAAGTTAGAAGGTCAGACCTATGTCCCTTTGCACAATTATCCTTGATAAGATACAGGTATTTTTCGTAATGACTATGAAAGGCTAGTTTTTTAATCTTTTTATGCATACTTTTAGCTAGATCATATTTGCAACTTTTTCCCCCCAAGAAATTACAAATTAAAATGAGTATAGATATAAATAGATGATATGAGTTGCTTTTCTTTTTCTCATGTCTGGTGAATTGGTCGGCCAGTAGTAGCACTTGGGTGGGTTGAGTCAGTGGCTTACCGGTCCTCAACACAGTAATCATCCTTCGCTCAGCCTCTTCTCGCGACAGAGGATAAATAATCTGATCTCTCAAAGTCCCTAGACTTGTATATGGCCGTTGTGGGACATAAAACACACTGGAGCAGGGTCTCAGAAGTCTTCCAGATACAACTGGCCATAATCCTCGAAGAGCTCTAAAAATGGAACTCTTTCCACTCCCATTTGGACCTTAAAAAATTAAGAACGAACAACTCAAGTTCTCTTTAAGATAAAACAAATTCAACAAGCTTTTTCAAACAAGTTCTCTTTACCAGTAACAAGTAAGCTTTTCCCCTGTACTATATCACAAGTCAACCTCCTAGCAAGTAGCTTTTGCGATGGGGTGATAATATCGACCTCGCAGAATGAAATAATATCTTGGGCAGGTAAGCCATTTGCATCAGTGCACACAGCAGTGTCAGGTAAAGAAGCCTCTGCATGTTTTAAACCATTAGAGTCAAAACACTAAGTCGGGGGAAAATGCACGTACGGTGAAAGAAGGTAAAATATTTATGGACATGAACTGCACAAAGGAAAAGAAATTGAAAGGACCGGCTAGTAAAAGCTGCAGAGACAATTATTTCAGTTTAGTTAGATCCATATTTTCCTGCAATTTAGCTTGTGTAAGCAACTCTGTGATGTATCTTTTTCATAACACATCTTATTAATTGTTTAAAATGAGCATCTAATATCTCAACCAGAGATAAACTGACGCACAGATGAGGAAAACAAAATTGCAACACCCAACACAGGCGATAAATACCTGAATTGACAAGCTTAATATTTAATATCAAAATGATCATATACCTGTGTACCCCACATGTACAATACAACAACAATCTAATGCAGATGGGCTATGGTGTAAATTAAATTTTTTAACAAGAAATTAAGCTGAGTCGCAGTAAATAATTGCTGAAATTGACTTGACAAATATTACTTTATTTATTGTCACTAAACATTGCTATAACCTCTGATTTGCTCATTTTGGTTTGTGAGCCATCGGATCCCATATAATGTTTTTTCCTATACCATTAGCATAAGTTGGAAGTGCAATGTTTTTTGGTTGACTGAACATAAGGTCAAAAGTCACAAGTTAACATATATCATAAGACCTACCACTTTGTGCAGCATCAAGCAATTCGTCTAGCTCGAAAATCCTATTTATACCACCAGAGAGTTCAAGGAACTTCTTATGCAACTCAAGAATGTCACCAAATGCTAAAAAGCTTTGTGACACAACAGATGCTAAGAACCGCAGTGCATGTGCCAGCTCCCCTGCAGAAGAATTTATGGTTGTGAAAAATTGACAATTTTAGTTACTCAAATAACATGTAAGTAGCTTATCTTTTCCAACCTTGAGTTGACGTTAATGCACGGTCGCCTTTATGCTCTAAAGCATACAGAAGACTTAATCCCCATGTTACATTGTGAGGAAGTTGTTTTGTGATGAACTCGTCTAGTATACCATACAGCCATTTATTTCTCATGTGGATCTTGCAGTGCTCAAGCAATTCCCTGAATCTTGATTCAACCATCTGTTTAATATTTACATTTTAAGGTTCATAAAAGATAAAGTTAGAATTATCAGTTTAAAAACAAGTACTTAATTTTAAAGTCATCTAAATAATAAGATAATGATTAATGAATAAGCTACATAAGTCAAAAAGAGATTATATAGTAGTGAACAATTCTACATGTGTATTAAAAACAAAGCTGTGATGCTGACAGCGCATTCTGTGGCTAATGAAACACACAACACCAACCCGTTCGGAAAGTACTGAAAGAAGCCCAAATTTGACCTGTGTTGGCTGGACCAAAAGGGTGTAAATAGGTCAAACGGTACCAACATCTCTAGCCCGGAAACAACAAACCATGTGCTATGATACAAAAATGGCATGCCCAAGAAGTGAAGTAATTTCTGTATGACTTGAGATTTGCATAAAATAGGGCCCGAGAAGAGTCAATTTGATCACTATATAGGAGTTTCTCAGTAAAAGGGAGGGAGAGGGAGGGCGGAGAAAGGAAAGAGAGAGGAGGAATAAAACAATCCCTTGTTTGGATAGCATGACTAAGGGAAGGGCAGGAATGGTTTCTTTATATAGAATACTACTCTTTTAACTAACATGCCACTTGTTATTTGACATTAGACAGTACAATACTATGTGATTTGAGAAATAGTCCTGCCACTCCCAATTCCTCCAATTTGGAGGGATTGTGAATAATGTAGTTAGGAGGAAGATATAGGAAATAGGAAAAAGGGTTCCATTCCCCTTCCTGTATAAAAAATATCTTAAACAAGGGAATGACACTTTTTTAGTAAGGGAGAGGAGTTAAGCAGAGTTTTATAATATATAGAACATACTACCCTTTAAAACTTTTCTTAGAATGATGCTTAATTAAGCTTTAAACAAGTTAGGGTAAAATTGAAAGTACTACATTTCTGTAATCATTTAGAATTTAGAATAGAGAATGGGGGGAACTAGTCTGTTTCTACTCTAAAAGTGACCGCATTAACCACTTCCTTTAACATTCCTAGGGCTATCAGTAAACATTATAGTTTCTTTTTAGTATAGTATTCTATTATTCAAAAATCAGCAAAGAAACATTAAATATAAGACTGATGTTTGGTATGAAACTGATATGAGAATGCAATGAACTTACAGCTTTTTCCCGAGAACCACCACCGAAGAAAGCAATGGATTCAGCGTGCGTGCGAAGTCTTGAGTGCATATACCTAATGAATATTCTCATAAATAAGAAACCACAAGGCTGAACACATGCAATCAAGAAATTCAAGTTGAAAAGATTGAAGTACATTTATATGGTGTAAGAAAATGAAAAAAAAATACCTGAATGTCCCCTCAAGCTGTTGTTCCTTACTTGCCAGATCACCAAATTCTGGAGCCACACTTCTCAGGAAGCCCAAACCTAGTAACATATAGGCATACAATATAGCAACTCCTCTTCGTCCACTTAGAAGTTTCATTCTCCATGTGAACCTGCATGTTTTTTCATTGAAATGTCATTATTAGAATATATATAAATTTTCATGTTTTAACAGTTGCCTACAACAAAAACATAAATGGAGGCTGAGAATATTATAGTGTCTCACCAGAGAATGTCCACAGAAGGTTTTACCATTCCAGTAACCAATCCTGAGAGATCAGAAGTTAATTTCTCAACATCATGTGTAATTCTCTGATCTGCATCAATATCTTTACCAGACATGTGGAACACCTGGAACAAAAATATCCATATGAAATTCAGAAGGGAATTGCACAAGAGGATATACTATAATAGATTTGTCGTTAACTAATGAATTTTATCAAATATCTAAAAGGGAAATATATCAATAGAAGTTCTTCATCATACACAGTAGAACATGAGTGAAGAATGAAAACTTCTCATCAATGAAAAACAAAGAAAAAATATGATGATTCACCTATCTCAAGCATCTTAACACTTAAAACTAAACCAATAAATGATTTGTATATTAAAAATATATTGATTTGCTAGAGAAATCATATATAAGATTGGGGGATGTTCTTCCTGACATAGCTAAGATCAAAATTATAAAAGGGGAGAAAAAAACCCTGAGCTTAGGGCGTATGCCTAGGCCCTAGGGCCTGGACAATCTTCATTTAGCAGGACCAAATAAACTCCCAAATCCAACCAAAAACCTATCTGTTAGAATTTGAATAGAGAATATGAAATTATGCCTTCCATATTATAAGAATTTCATCATACAGTTAGAGCCCTTTATACGACTAGCCAGTAGTGGAAAAAAAGAAGTAATGGAGAATTACCTTGTAGAAAGCATTTTTTTTCAAATAATTTTTCAGTAAATGTTGAGTCAAACGAATTCGCCAGCCAAGGGCAAGCCTAGCTGTGAGATGCCTGAAACAAAGACAAAAATTATGTTTCCATAAGCTTAATTATAGACCCATTATATTCTGGCTAATGGAGGCATCAGATGGCATAAAATTATTATACATAGAACTCTAGTCTGTAAATGACAGATATTACAAGGAGGCCAGACCTCAGAATGTCAATTAAAAAATAACCGTAACAGCATGCTCAGAATCACCAGTTATGAGTGCACAAACCAAGTATCTTTTTTTTTCAATTTAATTTTTTGAATCACGTAAAGGGACAGCCATAAAAAATTTTAAAAATTTTATACCTTAACGTAGGTGCAACAAAAGAGTTAGCAGCACTTTGAAGAACGCTTATACCAGTCAATCTAATAAAAGCTGTTTTATCTTGCTCCAATACATACTTCACACTGGTTCCTGCAACAGACAAATATCAATGAATCAAACAGAAAAAACTACTGGACCCATACATAGTGTCACGTACAACATACCATTCAAAGAAGCAATCCGATCTGAAATCCATGTTCTAGACACAACAAGTAAAGCAACTGCAAACAACTTTGCGCCCTGTCTATCAAAAAGGGAAGGAATCTGCAAAATCATCAGAGAAGATAATTTATCAGATGTCAATTAAGTCTTTTAACCAATCACATAATCACTATAAATCTGTCAATTTTACTATGAGCAAAGCTGCCCTCAGAGCAATTATCATCCTGGTTCCTGAGTACTTTGTAATTAATCAGTAGGTGTGAAAAATTGATAGGGAGAGGCTGAACAGACACAGAAACCCACCAGTACTTTAACCATTGCAGCAAATCTATGACGCAGAGCTCTTGGAGCCTTGTGCAGTTGTGGAACAATGGGAAGAGGACCTTCCTCATCTGTGTCAGGTGATGATGCAATGACCTTAGGGGAATATGAATGCACCTCTGGTTTTGATAATGCATTTCCCTGAAGATAGAGGGTATCAGAAAATTTTCATCTTGTATGGAAAATAATGGAAGCAACTTGCTTAAATTTAAACCTTTGCACGGGTAAAGAAAGCTTTTTGAACAGCTACTGTGTCCGTCCGACGATTGGTTACTGATGAATTTAGTACATCAGGACTTCCTTCAGAAGGTAGAGACAAACCATCCCTGAAATTTAATACATTTCTTTGAATACTTAAATAAATTAGATGCACAGAACTCAAAAGACCATGCAAAGCATGGATTATAACCTCTTATACTGGA
Source organism: Canna indica (assembly GCA_034359265.1). Lineage (NCBI taxonomy): Eukaryota > Viridiplantae > Streptophyta > Magnoliopsida > Zingiberales > Cannaceae > Canna > Canna indica. The sequence continues at coordinate 3,559,850 of CP136898.1, read as the reverse complement.
CTGTCCACCCTCCTTCCCCATCCAAAGATAAAACAATGTCATGAAATGCAACTAGAGCAGGTCGGTGAGAGATTGTAATACATGATGTCCCCATTGCTCGAACCTTCTCACAGAAGCGTTCCTCCATGTTGGTGGTGACTGCACTTGTACATTCATCAAGAATAGCAAATTTAGGCTTATGATAGAATAACCTTGCCATTCCAAGTCTCTGTTGTTCACCAAGAGACAGCTCGTCTCCCCAGTTAATTTCATCTTCCAAGGGGTAACGATCCAGTAAATACTCCAGATCCACCTGCATAAAATAAGGCATTCTTCTTACTTTATGTTCAGAAACTAAAATTTCACTAGTTTCATACACAATAAGACAGAGTAATATGCTCTCAAACAAGAAAATTAAAGTAGACTTGTGAGTAAAAAGATAAGTAAACCAAAATGAGTGGGAAGTGGGAACGATATAAAAAGTTTACATTTCTTAACAATTCAACCATTCCCTCATTGGTGAGTGGTTCAGTCTCCTGATCTGCTGTAAGAGGATAAATCAATTGGTCACGAAGTGTCCCAACTGCAGTATATGGTCGCTGTGGCACATAAAAAATTTCCTTATTGAGATCTGAACCAATGCCTGGTTTCACAATATAACCAGATACCAATGGCCAGAGACCTCCAAGAACCCGGAAGAGAGAACTTTTCCCACTTCCATTGGGACCTGAACAAGGAAAAGAAAAGGAGAACATCTCAATTACAATTGATATATGCACCAATTAGATTAGATTTATAGAGGCATATGGCAGAAGAGATGCTTACTAACTAGAGTTACTTGATTAAATCCGACAAAAAAGATATTCTACTTGTACTGAAGTCGTTTCCAATATACATAAAAAATAAATCAAAATTTATGTAGAGTTCAAACCATGAGATACTTGCCCTAGAAAGACAATCAATGTACAGAGGATGGTTGCAGTTTCCTACATACGAAAAACATATAGTAGAAACTGGAAAGGGAAAATTATGCCTGAACCTTTATCCATTTTGCATACATAATTCAAAGTAGTAAAAATTATTGCCACTCATCCCATTGTCATCTATATTCCCCTTAGAAAGCTTATTTGGATGATGGTGTGCTCCAACTTAAACACATGGCAGTAACCACATCATACGAGGGCAGAGGGCCCACTTCAAAACGTTATGAAAGTATGCATATAAAATAAAGAATACTAACTAAAAACATAAAAGTTCAGGTCATATATGACGTAATTTTCCCTAGTAGAAACTAGAAATGAACCTAAAGAGCTGGTAAAAAGAACCATCAAATTCAACAAAGCGGAATCAGTATAAAAATTTAGTGAAAAGTCTACTCAAAATACATCGAATAAGAAGTAAAACCAGAAAAACACTTTACCATATTCTTTTCTTTTCTGCAAAAGGAAGAACAAACTCTTTCCCTTAGTTTCTGTTTTCAAAAAAAATGGTCGCCAATTCAACTGTCATTTCTTACCCAAAAAGAGAATTGTTAGATATCCATCTAACGTTGGTGGTGGGAGGGGCAGATGGATATTCAAGGGTGTTACATTATTCAACAAATAAGAGATCACAAGATAGTGGAGCATGTATCTCTCAGATGGTGGTTTACCCCAATCAGTATCTTATATGGGAGGAAGAGACTAATTTTAAGAATCACACATGAACAGTCACCCCATTCCAGAAACAAGAACTTCCATTCTCCACAAGTCATTTTGAAAATTCGTGGCAAATAGGAATTGGTTCTTTTTCTTTAGATTCCAAAGTGGACATTTTCTACAACCTAAAAATTAAAAATTGCATTAGTTTGGGTTAGTAGTGTCAAAATGAAATATGAATGAGATTTGAAGAATCATAGGTAATAAGATTTAGTAACAACAAACAAGCAAAAAATCAAAAAGCCATCTCTCTGTTTTGGTTTGTGTAGTTCTAAAATGAAAATCGAGTTACATATAAGAAATTTGGCTGACGGTTGCACTCAAATATTATGGTATTTTCTAACTAAAAACATACATCTCAAAGACCACAGGTCTTACACATGCAAGAGTTTGCAATAACATTCTTACCAATAGAACATATACAAAACTAAATGGCAAATCTTTTGGCAGACTAAGGCGCATTAACAAAGGACAAAACTACAAAGAAAATTACCAGTTATTAAAAGATTTGAACCAGATTCCACCTTGAGAGTCAAATCATCAACTAATACATTTCCTGTGGGTGTCACTACCTAAAAGGGTAAGTATTATTACAAAAAGGTCAAGAAAAAGTTAAGTGAAAGGACAACTTCCAGTTAACTTGAACTACCTTAACACCTGCAAACTCAATATAATTTGCTTCACTGATATAATTTCCACTGGCACTTCTCTGAACTGATGATCTATCATGAATACCAGATAGCTGCTTGGCAACCATCATAAGTTCGTTAATGCGGTCAGCATACCCACTGCATAGAAATTGAGTTGAAATAATGATCTCCATAAAGTAAGGAAATGGAAACAAAATAAGCTCCATGTGCCAAAATTGCATGTTAATTATTTAACTAATTCGAGAAAATTTATTGAGAATATTCATAAAATAAAATCAAGTCCACGATCCAAATCATTACTTCCCCAGGTGGAAGTTCATATGTTATTATTAAAACAATGTGTACAATGCATGACAAGAAAAACAGAAGACCATAAAATCTGTAATGAACATAAAACATCATCACAAAGTTCTGACATGAAACTGATTGACAAACTGATCAACCCTTTGACAGCAGAACAAGTTGCAGATTTATTCAGTATATGAATCTAGGATTCATACAAATTTGGAAAGCCATTAAAAGACAACGGCAAGGAGAACTAATGGAGGAATATTTTAACTTTACATTAGAAAGAATGTGTGTTGGTTACAGAAGTTCATAGAAAATTTATTTTGCAAAGTTTGGTAGAAACCTGATAAATCTGGAGTATTTACAAAAAGGGAAATTTCTTTCAACTTTCAACTTCTTCAAAGAAAGTATTTTTACTATTGGCGATTGCAAGACAACTAGAATCATATTCACCTTATGCTTCTTTTTGTGTTTCAAAAACGGGCAAGCTTCTTTGTTATTTTTATGAATACTTCTTGTGAGATTCTTTATCTGAGCTTTTTGCAGAATCTTTCATCTGTGTTCCTCCCAAAAAACACAAAACTAAATAAATAATTGCTTTGGCGCTGTCAATTTTCTTATTGCAAAATTTACAGTATCAGTGTGCTACTTTGCTGGATTACTATCAGAGTTGAATAACATTTTTAATTCACACACTACACCAGGACAAGAACCGGAGAGTCAACTAATCTGGACTTCAACCGTGGAGACTACCACAAAAATATACATTAGCATACAATTAATCTAACTTAAAATCAGTTGACATCATAACTATTCAATATTTTGTTAGCTACAAGGTTACAAATAACAGGTATAAGGTTAAAACTAGTAGCAGATGATGTCATAGCTATTCCATATTCTGTTAGTCATAAAAGGTAGAGAACTTATACAATACAGGTGGCTGCTAACCACTATGAGTCTGTGAAATAGTAACCAAGATTCATGCCTTGTAACAGTTTAAAGGTTCAAATAATATAGTTGTTATGAACTTAGATATATCCCAAAAAATAGCAATGAATACCTCCGAAATAAATAGCAAAATCTTGCCAAATATTAATAGAATGGATTAGGCAATAACCTGAGACGGTTAAGTCGGCGAGAACTGATAGAGAGAGTACCAAGTGATTGAAAAAGTGATATTATCACACTTGTATGATAACGAAGATTACTCAACATTTCTGCTCTTCCTAGTGTTGAGGTATCAGGTCTAAGATTACCAGAAAAAAATGGTTCAATAATCAGGACAACTGCAACAGTAGCACCAAGGTACTTAAGAAGGAAATCTTGAATCATTCCAAACCACCAATGATCATGCAGTACAACGTTTAAGTGTTTTACAAGAGTCTTAAACTTCTCCCAGATATGAGATGCTTCTCTATTTTCTCCCCCATAGAAAGCTATACTTTCAGCATGAGTCCTTAACCGTGAGTGAAGCTGCCGATAGTCACCTTCCAACTGTTGCTCTTTGGACATTAGTTTTCCGAAAGAAGGTGAGAAGTTTCTAATAGCAGCACCCGCACCTAAGACATATGCCTGAAAAGTGAAAACCAACAATTAGTTAGCGCTCAAAACTGATATGACGCTTTGAATCATGTGCTCATAAGGTTGCTAGAGAGAAGATATAATACCAATATCCAGAAAACATATTTTGGACTTGCATAGGAACAGAGACGCCAGGTATATATCAAGCCATCAGCAACTGCAGTGAGGTCCTCTTGTACAAGGTCACTCAATTCAGAACAGAACTTTGGTATATCGCTAGCAATCTGCTGCTCTGGATTGTTGATCCGATCATCAACATGTGAGATTTTGTAATACACCATATTCTGCATTTCAAAATCAAATCAAGATGGAATATCTTTTAACAAAAAAAAATGCATGCTAAAGATGACAAGCGAGCTTTGGCTAACTGTTGATGTCAACAGAAACAGAAAGGAAAAGAAATCCCAAAAAACAAGTTATGCTCTGCTTTACTTTCGCATTCAAAGAAAATCATAAATATATAATTTTCTACATAATTGATTAATCATAAATGGTAACCGATCTGAATAAACTCAATGCAGTAAGAAGAATTCATTATTCAGTCATAAATAATTGTTTGTAGCACTCTGAAAGAGATTGTAAGAAACCTGAAAAGGCAGTGAACCATTGCAAGTATCATGGAGCATGTGATAAAAAGCTTAAAGGGATCATTGAGTGAACGTTGCAACTTGCAAGTAGAAGTTAGCAATGCATGTGCAAATTGCACAGGATGGGTTTTTGACTAGAGGTGGCAATGGGCCGTGCCCGGGCTGACCCAGGCTCGTTGCCTGTCGGGTCGTGCCAGGCACGGCTCGGATTTCCAAAAGGGCAGCCCAGCCCGGCACCAGGCCCGACCCTTCGGGCTCGGGGTGCAATTTTCTTATCAATTTGGCGCTAGGCCTGCCTTGGTGGCACCACCCAGCGCTAGGCCAGGCCTTGGCGCTCTGCCGAGCTCGGCACGTGCGTGAGCCACTGCCACCTCTATTTTTGACTAGGCATGCACACCAAGATCAAGCAAAGCCATCAACCTTTTTTATGTATTGTCAACAAACCACAGGCTACATTTGGGGATTTCTAGGGGAGTGGAAAACATCACTCATCTCAACGACCCAGGAGAAGATGGTTATTGTTGTAAATTTGAGTTGAAACCCAGCCCAACCATGGACACTGAAAATTGTTGGAATTGACCATACTTCCCAAGTTCCCAGTTCAATTGAGTATCAATTCAAACATGCACCAGCAGAGGTACATACTGCACGGTTTTGGCTGGTTTGAAATTTTTTTGTTGAACTTGCTTTTTTTTCTTAATTTTGTAAAATCGTGTCAAATCCAAAAAAAATTGGGATTCTCTTATCATTCTTAATGACCGTGAATCTTGTTCTTTTGGACAAGAAAGAGATTTGGTCTAGCTTCTGTTTTTATTCCCTTTTGTTCAAAAATTCAAAATGAATGGCTGGAATACAAGATTTTCTGGCCCCTTGTTTAAGTTGCACCTATAACTATTATCATATTGGTCTCATAAAGTGATCATCTTGATTTCTTGATTGGAGATTGGCATGAAAGGTTTGACATATTTGATCAAAGAAAGATCAATATTTATAGTTAGTTGCACGTGGAGGACTTCCATGGATAGTATCTTAAAATTTTTAGATGCATAACTAGTTGTCCTGTACGGTATATTTCTACAAGACAGCCAAAATGTAGAGTTCAAAAAGTCATTAAGTACTCTCAAGTCTAACAATTAAATTATATAAACAAAAATAAAGAAAAAAATATAAGAGTTTATTTATCTTATATATTATGAAATAACTTCTGGAAGTCAGTTTATACGCACAGTTAGAGAGCTTATCTTTAGTGGTTTCAGTATAAAATTCATATTGTATGCAACTTATAATAAAGTTCTTTGCGCTGAAATTTAAAATCCACTACTTGCTTGTTTTAAGGGGAAGGCTCCCAACTAAAGGAAGACTTATTAGACATGGCTCAGTTTTATCGGACGACAAATGTGTTTTTTGCACAAGGGAGACGGAGGATATTGAACATTTGTTCAAAAATTGTAACGTTGTGAGTAACGGATGGAGGACACTCTTGGAGAAAGTTGCAATTGACTGGGTTGAGTTCCCATTAGGGAAGACCAGATGCTCAAGGAGAGGGATGAGAGGATTAGGAGCTTGGCAATGATTTGGAGCAAAAATCTATGGTGGCAGAGGAATTTAATCATATTCCAAGAAGAGGAGGCAGACTTTAAGAGGATCTTAGCTTCTTGTGTGGACACATGGGAAAGGTCGAAGACTAAAGGGGCCCTCGGGTCTAGTTTTGGGTTACATGGCTGTAAGCTCTTGACTGGTTTTGCTTTTTTCTTTCTTTATTTCTTATCTTTCTTTCTGATGTTGTATAATGTTTGGCCAATAACTCAATGGCTTGATTAGTGTAGGAGTTTGGTTGGTGTTATTTAGCTTTTAGTTTGCCAGACCTCTGGTCTGGCTTGTTGGGCCACTATAGTGTTGTAATTTTTCTTCCTTTTTAATATAGCATGTGGCTTGTGAAAACCTCACCTTTATCAAAAAAAAAGTTCTTTTCAGTCTAGGCCCTTGCCCTTGTACTGCTCATTGGTATCTACTTCCTATATTTTAACTTTTTAAATCCCAAAACTCGTAAGGTAGCTATGCCCTTCAATTTTCAGTTTTGATTGCTCCCCGTACTAAGGTAGGAGCTATTCTTAGAGGATCTCATCCAGATAGGGAGGACACAAGAAACACATCAACAGATTCAGTTCAGTTAAGAAGTTAATGGTTTAATACTTGAGATTTGTTCTGTTAAATAAAATGTAACCTTGAATAGGAAATCAGAGGATTAGCAATTATCTTCTAAAAAAATCATATCAATTAGAAAGCAGTTGCCCTTACCTCAAAATAATCTGCATGTATAAGCTCTGTCAAAATTTTTCTGAAACGCAGACCCAAGGCCCCTGTCAAGTACTTTGAAGTTGAATATAAGGCAGACTGGAGAAAACACAAAAGAAGGTTCTCAATAATCAAGCGCAAGAACATGGGAACACGCCGAAGAAAAGCAGCTCGAAACAAGAATCCTTGAACTTTCGCCAGTCTGTGACTCAAGGCAGTTCGCAACACCTGCAATGGGTTTGAACCTCCAGGATAAGCAAATTATAAAATTTCATTCTACATACCCCAAGAATAAATCTGTTAACATGTTTCATACACACACTAAACATGAAAACAGGGTACAAGCATCAAAAAGTTCAGACCACACAATTTCTGAAGGAAAAAAGTGGAGAGAACAAAAGATAAACTTTTACCTTTCTTCTGTCTACAAAGAAGGGAAATAAAGATGGAAAAAAATTAAGAAAAAGAAAAATAGCCCCTCTTTCCTTCGTATGGCTTCTGCCCAAGTTGGATGAAAAAGGATAACTTAAACATTTCATTCTCAAGAATACACTCTCTCCAAATTAATAAATAATAGTAGCATAAGAATAATAACATCATTTTCTTCATACTAGTTATTATTCCTTCTATCTTGATTGGTTCCTTTCAAACTTATTAATTTTCCCTCATGGAAAACAGGCCCTAAAATTGCCTACTTCAAAGTTCAAACATTACAAAAAGCAATTACATTTATTTACAGATTCAAAATCCCATCAGCTAGAAGAAGAAAGCCCTTCTAGATCATTGTACATAATAAAAGTTTGCCACTTTAATTGAATGCTAAATCTAATATAATTTATTCTACTCCAATACCATATGCCAATATTTCTTACGAGCAGGATGACTATTAGAGTAAGTTCATTAAGTTCTAATAGAAACAAGTAATTATCAAAATAGAAAACCAGAGGACAAAAAATATCTACCTTGAGTGTTAAGAAAAAGATAGACTATTTATTCTTCAAGATACATGGCATGTAGATCTTGTTTATACTAAAAGTTTTACTATTTAGTCTACCAAGTAACCTAATCAAATAACTTTATTGCACTTCTCTGTTTTGAGGAGAAATGTTGATCTCAAATCAAACGGTTTCAATGAATGTTTAAAAGGAAAGCAAGTTATTATTTCAGTACCAACCTAGTTGGTATGGATAAAATATTAGGAGGATGTTATGCAAACCCCAATAGTAATGTTTGCCTCCGAATCTAGAAAGGAGGTCAATGATGACATAACAAGAATTGAGAAGGACCAAAGATCACTGTTGTGGCTTTTCCATCAATTGATCTTGTTTGATTGGTGGCCTTTATTTTCCTTCCGTTTTACATGGCTTTTAGAGTCCAGCCAGCATCGGTAGTGCTACTATAACAAAAATCCTTGACATGACATGGATAAGCATGCAAAGTCACCGTCCATTAAATAAAATGCTTAACTTGAGATCCTCCAGAAGATTGCTTCAGAGTAGTTTGCTGAAGATAAGAATAGAAGCAGCTTGGAGCAGGCATATATAGATGTGTTGAATCTGTTGATTACTTGATTATGTTTGTACACCATGAAGTTTCCACTACTTGGATCTTATTAGAATAGTGTCATAATACGTCCTTGTTTTTACTTCATAAAAGTTGTTTGTATTGAGCATTGCCCTTTACATAAAGAAAGATAAAGACAGTAAAAAAATTGAATCATCAAATAAGATGATGAAAATAATGGCCATCAGTCGTTATAAACTTCTCAGAAAGAAATTTGATAATACAAAACAATATCTTAAAATTGGTTTACGATAAATAAATAATACCAGAATGGAATGCAAAAAAGAAAGAAGATCCATAAGTAAAAGGACTACATGCAGATGCTAAGACACCACAATTAGCATAAGTGTCATGATTTAACTGATTAGTAGCATTTGGTCATCCCACCAACACTTGGTATGCCTAATACATGAGAACAAAATATTAAGCCGGATCTATGTATAATGGATTTATCAAAATTTCAACTCACACATACATATACATATACAACAACGACAACAACATTATGTCCCAAGTCTCAACCATTTGGGTTTACTTACGATGATCTTCTGCTGCCATTGAGTTTGATGACAGGTGCATACACAAAACAGAAAACACATATCAAAGTGATGAATGTCACAAAGGTCAAGTAGTGCAAGGAAAAACAAACAATAGTCGGTCTGCAACAGGTACTAAGTATAAAAAACTCACTGCAGTAGTCACTAATAAGATAAGGTTGCGTGTGCCATTAGGGCCCATCCGTGATAGCAAGACTGCAGCTAAAACATGCACAGATTTCAATCCCTTCCTTTTTGATCTTGTGGTCTGAACTGACTGATCATTGGGACCATTTTGGCTCAAGCTCTCTCCAATCTCTCTTGATGCAGTGTCATTCGAAGAATTTCCTGATTTTGGCAGTCTTCTGCATTGACGTGACTGCATGTATGCATAAGTTCCACCAGCCACAACAACAGCTGAAACTGCTGCCAATGTTTTTCTGCTTGATACCACTTTCAAATATTAGTTAGCATGTATATACAAAACTTTAGAGCAAATTCATATCACCTTCACACTTGGATGTAATGAATGAGTGTTTACTTCAAGAAAAATATTTTCCACAAAAACATTTTCCTCGCTTTCTGGTATTTGATAGCAAGAAAATAATTGTCAACAAGAAACCATTTTTAGTCAACATGAAAAAGGTAGTATGACTTGAGGAAAACGACTTCCCTGAAAACAAGAGACTTCATATTAAATATGTCAATATAATTTTTAACATAAAAATTATATTAAATATTTTTTATAATATATGATATGTTTTATATTATATTACATTAAATTAAGAATTTGTAAATATATTATAATAATATAAAATAATATTATATTATTTTAAATATAAAATATTAGCATAATCATTTTATAATATTAAATATCCTAAAACATTTATATTATTCTATTTTAAAATATTTACACTATTTTAATTTTAATTTAAAAACATTAGACTTTTTATATATTATAAAATAATTATTTATTGAAAATTATTCTATAATATAAAATAATTTGGTTTATAAAAAATATGATATTCTAAAAATATAAAACTTAGTTTCTTTATTTTTTTTTATTTTAAACAACGCATAAAACCTTTATCCTTTTGGTTACCAAGCACAGGAATTGATTTTAAACTCATCTTCAAATGAACAACCAACTACAATTTCCTCTTAAAACCAAGGTTATCGAATCGCAATTCACAACGTGAATCGCGAGGCTAAATTTTGAATCGTGAATCGTATCGAATCATAAGATTCAGAAGACACATGAAAAATTACTTATATATGAGTCATATGACATACCTTAAATAAAATGATATTATATAAGCTCAAAAAACATAGAGTTATCACTAGAGTCCCAAGTAATATCTTTCTTCATCTTTTTTTTTGGAGCCATTGAGTCAATGAGGATTGAGGAAGGACCTGTGCAAATGAAATTATGGAAGCAACTTGAAGAGAGAACTGTTGAAGCAAGGCTCGGCCAAGGGAAGCACTGTTGAAGGATTGAAGCACTGCTGAAGGATTACTGATGAAGCGGCTCTGTTGAAGCAAGCAGGAACACAGTCGCGAGTTGTTGGCGAGGCGGAGTGTAGCAGTCGCGACTCGCGACTGTGTTGGCGAGGCGGAGTCGCGACTGTGTTGGCGAGGCGGAGTCGCGACTGTGAAGGCGAGGCTGAGTGTAGCAGTCGCGACTCGCGACTCGCGACTGTGTTGGCGAGGCAGAGAGGAGAAGTCGTGAGACTCGCGACTGAGAGGAGAAGTCGCGATCGCGACTTGGTTGGTGAGGCGGAGAGGAGAAGTCGCGAGACTCGTGACTTGGTTGGCGAGTGAAGAAACCACGAGCACAGGCGACCGGTGGCGGCGATTGAAGAAGCTCGGCAAGAAGACGCAGTCGCGGCTCCGGCGAGCGTGCAAGGAAGAAGAAACGCTCGCCGTTGTTGCTTTCTTCGAGGGCAAGGAAGAAGGCACACTGCTGCTGCTTTCTTCGAGCGCAAGGAAGAAGAAACGCTTGCGTGCAGGGAGGAGATTTGGAGTGCGAAGATGAAATGCCGCGGTTTATGAAAAAAAAACGTCGGTGATTCACAGATCGCGGCGATTCAATCGAATCATGTTGAATCGCCGATTCAAACACCGATTCAATGCAATCGGCGATTCAACTTCTCGATTCGAATCGTCGGGATCACGAATCGCATCGGATCGCACGATTCGCGATTCCGAATCGTCCGATTCGATAACACTGCTGAAAACATTTTCATGCGCAAAAGATTTGTCATGAAGGAAGCAGAGCCGTAACACGAATTGCTAAGAGACGTAGTCAATAGAAGTTTGAACTTGGATATTATCATGCAATTAAGAGATGGTAGCCACAAGCAAGGAGGTCCGCTTGCTCCAAGAATAATTGTCAAGAAAGTGAAGTTACAAACTAATAACGCGGCAAGACATTTATTTGCATTTTTCTTATTTGGTTATAAAGTTGCAACTATTGGGATGACTACATGCATCTTTTCCCGTCATCAATCGTTTAGTATTCTTTCCTCCCACCATTAACCCCAATTGGCCAATTAATTCACAATATTTTTAACTATGACATCTACGGATCTCATTTGAGCATGTCCATACCACATCATTTTTCCCTAATCTTATTTTTTATCAGGTTACACCTGATTGTTCACAAATGACAACATTTTTTTTATTCTCTCTTTTCTAGTATTCATACTAATCCATCACAACAACCTCATTCCACTACATTAACCTTTTGCATTACTATTTCTTAATTGCCTGACATTGTAATCCATAAAGCATTGTTTGTCTTGCAACTGCCTTATAAAACTTTGACAATGCAGAAAGAAGGGGTAATTTTCGAATTAAAAATACCAGAGACAAAACTTAACTTTCCTTGTCTCCAAGGCGCCAGAGGACAAGAATTAGTCTGAACAAAAACAGTAGTTAATTATGCCATTTTATTAAAATTCATTCCTCAATATGTTACTACATTTAAAGAGACATGTAATCTCTTTCACAACTCAGGAGACTACCCACAAAAATATTTGACAAGTTATTATAAGATAGCTCCACTGAGTTGCAAGACATTATGTCTCTCAACGAGGATAATAACTTTACACACAGCATATAAGCATACCCTCAATGATAACCCTCTGGACTTAATGTTGGGTGTATTTTTCAATGGAATTAACTATACTTATAACATAGCATGTTAAGAAAAAGTACTGCAGATCCATTACTATGTTATCCATCAAAGCTGTATTTACATATTCACCCAAACCTTTTCATTTTATTCTTTGGGTGTATTTTTCAATGGAATTAACTATACTTATAACATAGCATGTTAAGAAAAAGAACTGCAGATCCATTACTATGTTATCCATCAAAGCTGTATTTACATATTCACCCAAACCTTTTCATTTTATTCTAAGGATGCAACATATTTCAATAAAATATGTTAATATGTAAACCAAACTGATTTCAGTTCAGCATTATTGCAATCATCAACCAAGAGATAAGAGTGACAATGTTGGCCAAAGGGCACACATAGATAGAACTAGAATAACTAGAAATACCTTCTAGATGCCAGGAGGTTACGCCCATGCTCAGTTAATGGCAATAACTGCAGAGAAGGCATTTTATGAAGATATCTGAAACCAATCTATACTGGAGGAACTAAGAAACTTCTAACAGAAATTGCTTCTGTTGATCCATGGCTTGATGTTGTTGCCTGTTACAAGAGGGAAAATTTCATATATGTATCAATAAATTTCATGTTCAAAAGAAGAAAAAAGTTCTTTATTTCTAAACTCACTGGTATTTATATAAAAAATTGTTTTTGTTTTTCTTAAGAATGATACATACCACACTGAATAAAAGACAACCATTATATCAAATACTTCAGGAAACAAATTCCAGTATCAAAACTCATATGCAGAATGGAGATACGGACAATTGGACAAACAGCCAATTACTTACACAACAGAACCCATCGATAATAAATGTTAAGTAACAACAGACAACAAAAGGGAACATAGCATTAATTTTTTGCCCCATAGACCTATGCTCCATGTAACAACATAACATAAGCGCAGAGCATCAAATGAAGTTTCTCAGTAATGAACTTGTGGCTGTCAATGATACAAATATTGAAACTGGCTAAAGTTGAATACAGAAGATGGCTGTTATCCATTTCTAAAGTTAATTTTAGGTTTGATTCATCTAGCTTGTTATAAATGCCTAATCTTCCATATTCTCATCAATTTTGAGTGATGAGAAGGATTGCAGCTTTTATCATTGTTTACTTATACTTCAGTTCGTGAAAGAGTTGGTGTATGACACATTCAGTCACTTCCTCTACAAACTAAGCAAAAAAAAACTAAAAAGAGGCTTCAAGAGCTAAAAATGATACAAAAGATGCCAATTTTGGCAAGATGCAAGAATTCTTTCATGAACCCAAAGGCGGCTCGATCTACCTACTGACCAATAGATACATACCACTCAAAAACCATTTAATTCCAATCTTACAGAACAATGATCACAATGGCAGCTAATCACGGCTAAAAAGTAATTAAGAAAATTTCGACCATCTAACTCAAAATCACAAATCCTGAGAATTCAAATAAATTAATAATGTTTACCACAGACAATATAATCTAGCAAAAATCAGGGATCTAGGTTCTCGACACACGATCTCAGATTGAAGGACCTGCTTCATTTTTTCCTTACCTTGAATAGATTGAGCACCAATCCATGGTTTAAAATCTCGGTACCGGTACCGGTATATACCGGTACCGTACCGTACCGACACACGGTACGGACCGGTATGAAAATGCATACCGGCCGGGGTTTTTTTTTTTTTTAATAAAGAACTAACTCCGATATCGGGCGGTATTGTCGTGACATACCGCCCGGTATCGCCCATACTGCCATATACCGCCCGGTATACACAATATACCCGGTTTTTTCAAATACCGGGTATATCGTATACCGGAAACCTAAAAAACCGGTAAATACCGGACTTACCGTACCGTACCGACCGAGATTTTATACCTTACACCAATCACAAGAATTGAGAGCATCGTGTCCTTTAGAGAGAAAAGGAGAACCTTTCTGGAATCAATAATTTACCACAGACAATATAATCTAGCAAAAATCAAGGATCTAGTTTTTCGACACACAATCTCAGATTGAAGGACCTGATTCATCTTTTACTTACCTTGAATAGATTGAGTAACGATCACAAGAATTGAGAGCATCGAGTCCTTTAGAGAGAAAAGGAGAACCTTTCTGGAATTGTGGGAGAGTTAAAAGATCAATCAAGAGAGGGAGACTAGGCCTAATAAATCAAGGAGGCAATAGCAAGGAAACAAGCAGGTGGCTTTATTTATTGCCCAAAATGTGATTGCAGTGTGGTGTTCCACGTATCTGAAATCTGAATGAAACTGTAGCATGGAAACAAGCAGGTGGCTTTATTTATTGCCCAAAATGTGATTGCAGTGTGGTGCTCCACGTATCTGAAATCTGAATGACACTGTAGCAGTGTGCTGGCTTTGTCCAGAGAAGAGATAGATATGATGCCTTCCAAGAGTATGTTTTGTCTAAAAAAGATATGGGATCATTTTTTATATTTGGGAACATGATAACTATCAAGAAAAGTTTTAAATTCTGAACTTTATGAATCTAATAAAGTGCATAACAATTATATTGTATATAACCCTTAGTTGACCTGTATATTTACATATAATTAATATTAATACATAAACATAACTGATACTCGTAAATAAAATGATCATATAAGGCAATTTTAACACAACCTGCATCGTTCCAATTTTCCAACTATTTTAAGTTACTAATTCATTTACCTAGTTCAAAGTGATTTAAACAGTGGGACCCATCAAAACAATATAAAATAACACATCCTGGCTATGCTTCCTTGTGAACAGCGTATATAGGCCTGTCCGTTCGGTTCGAACCAAACCGAACCGATTAAACCCAAACCGAAATTTTTTCTTCACTCAATCTTCAACCCGAATCCGAACCGAACAATTCCTAACCCGATTTAACCCGAACCGAAATTGTTCGGTGCGGTTCAGTTCGGTTTCAACCCGAAAAAAACAAGTTGAAGCAGGATGCTGCAGCAGAGATCGACTCCCCAATCCCGCGTTGAAGCAGGAAACCGCAGCAGAAGCAGGACCATTATTATATCCTGAGCTTTGAGGGCTTCAAGGCATGCTGAATTCCCCTTTCCCGATTGCAAAATTACAATGGCATATTGAAGGGCAATTCTCTTATTTGTTACTATAACATAAACTACCACAGGATCAAGTGCTCAACTATGCAAATAAATTTGGAGTTCGCAATATAGTTTTAGACAGATTACAAGCAAATCAAATAATTATTTTCACTGGGCCAGCTTCACTTGTCAAGTATACATGCAATATACTTCTACACAAATGTAGTACGTTTGCATGGCTTAATCGGAATAATAAAAATATCTATTTACTGCATACTAACATACTATCATTCATCCCCCAATCACATAAAAAAGAAAACAGTTCATCTACTTCAAAAATATGTATTCTCCTCTATACATTTAGTTAGTCGTGTGGACGATACATTCAAGTAAAAATTTCCACTAAGCGAATAGCAGTGTAGCACACACGAGCACAAATGCAGTGGCACGCGGTCACACAATTTGATCCCAAATTATTACAAATAAGAACCAAAACTTAGACATACAAAGCGAAGGAAAATCAAAGCCCCGATGATGTATCAAAGCAACGGATCGAGGCAAAGCCAAAACCAAAAGAGGGCCAATCTAACAGATCCAAGGCACCGGTAAGAAAACCCACGACAATTATTAGAGATTCAGATTTCAGAAAGGGATACCTAACGCACAAATTGGATTGAAATTAGACTCCTGGAGAAGCGTCGTCTCCCTCGATAGTAGGGTGACCTGGATGAACCCTCTCGCGCTACGCCGGCTCACTATCGCCGACGCCGTGGGGTTTCGGGATCAGGAGTTCGCGATCTGATGCCTGGGGCTGGCGGAGCTCATTTGCAGTCACCGCTTACCGCGCGACTTGCGTCCCTCGGCAGCGCGGCCTGTAGTAGCTAGGAATTGGGATTTTAGGGTTAGAAAAATAGAAAATAGAAGAAAAAAAAGATGCGAAAGAGATATTTGTATGATCTTGTATTGCTATACGAAAGAAACATATTAAGTATTAACTTTAATATATATATATATATAGTTTTCTTTTCTAAATATATATGTATATTATATTTAACAGCAAACCTCTGTATATAGTTATATTATTATATATAGACTGTAAATATATATATATATATATATATATATATATATATATATAATTAATGAACTGATCTGATTCAATTTTTTAGAATTTCTGTCGTCGCAAATAGCTGGTTGCTTAAAGGAAAAAAATTTGCTTCCTTCGACAAAGTCTATGTTCGAATCTTACGAATGAAAAAAATTATCATTGAGTGAGAGAGCTTTATCCTCTTAGTAAGCCAACCCAAAAAGTTCATTGAATTATAGACTCACTAATAGTTTAGGGGTTATATATCCGGCTATGTTGCTAATAAATATAGGGTTCGATCCTCGGTTGCAGTATTATATGCATTTTTCTAAGTCTTTATTTGTTTTACAAAATGTGTCTTGTGCTTATACTTTCTGCGTCGTTGTAAGCCATCGTGTAATGACTATATTATAAAGTCGGCTTAAACTTTAAACGTGTGTGTATATATATATATTATTGTCACGTGGCAAATAAATTCTTTTGACAATGAGCTCAATAATGCAATAATTATTGTTTGGATTGTTTAAGAAGCACATATTTATAGTATATTTAGTTTTCTTAATTTTAATACTTTAATTACATTAAAAATATTCTAAGTTTTAGTATTTAAGTTATAAAAATATATTTATTAACAACTAATTTGAGAAAAAAAATGTATTTATTTTAAAAATTACTTATGTGATTGATAAATTAAATTGGACATTGTTTTTAACACATATTTAACTTTTTTAAATATATAATCATGTTTCTTATTTATTGTTTATCCAATATTAAATAACCATTAAATGTTAAATGAAAAAATATGGCATTTTATTTAGTATTAAATAACCATTAAATGTTTATCCAGTATTTTAATTTTCTATTTGTAAATATTATTTTCCATCCAAAATTACACAATTGTCAAATTAGAAAGGTTAGTCATCTTTCATTCATTGGTTCATTTACAAGTTAAGAATTAAAGGGCAAAAATATCATTAAATGAGTTTTCATTATTGATAATTTAATTTGAATTTTATTTAGTATTGAATAGCCAGGTTAGCACAATTATTTTAATTTTCTATTTATAAATATTATTTTCCATCCAAAAATACATAATTGTCAAATTAGAAATGTTAGTTATCCTTGGTTCATTTACAAGTTAAGAATTAAATAATAAAAATATCTTTAAATATCTTTCCACTATTGATAATTTAATGTGAATTTTAGCAAAATTTTATTGGAAAAAGTCATAAATACTTTATGATATTTGTCAAAATTATTATTTTTTATAATATATTCAAATTACTCCACAATTCTATTCATTTATTTAAATATAATCATATTCAACGTCTCTATTTATATATATATTTTATTGTATATAAAAAAAAATTGACATGCTTATAAAATTAATGAATATAACAACATAAAATGAAATGTCAATTGTAGTTATATTGTAAGTTAAGAATATTGGTAAAAGTCTCTTAACCGTTTTTATATTTTTTTTACTGCATAGAAAATTTTATATTTTATATATTCGTGAACTTAAAAAATCTAAAATTTAAAAACCTAAAAGATAATATAAATTGCAGTTATATTGACGGTTAGGAACTTTCACTAATGTTTCTAACTATCAAATAATTGCGATTAACATATGATTTTAGGTTGTTAGGTCCATTAATTTCATAAGCACGTTGAATATAATTTTTTTTATACAATAAAATGCATATATAAGCAAGGACTTGTAAGCGTACTATCACCACCAACCTCGATAGCCAAAAACACTCACTCATTCTCTCTTATTTGCCGACATCGTTAGTGCCTTAGGATGTAATGAATCCCTTTGCACCTCTTATAAGATCATAGATACAGTTTTAAGAATTCATGAAAATAAAGATTTGGAGAAGGGAGAAGAGAGAAGAGGTGGTGTGATAAAAATGTTGAAGAAGAATTTTAAATTTTAATTTTGACTTCGATCGGAGGAAAATTGGCATAAATTGACATGGAAGATGAAGTGGACGAAAACAAGAGGTGTATGTTAGCTCAGTCCATGCAGAGACAGATCAAAAGTATTATTCTGTGGTCGGTATGCTTTTTCACGAAAGGAAAATATTGGAACTTATACTTCCAGTTTGGTAAAAAACTGATATTTCATCACCCATGCGGAATAGATGAATGAAGGAGCATATCAAGAATTGCATGGATCCATGAAAGAAACTTATAGTATTTTGCAAATGAACTTACAGGTATAGAAAAACGACAAAAAATTAAATATAAAGAAGTCAAAATTTGCATTATCTAAGGATGTTGATATTTGAACTAACTAAAAAATTTCAATATTTCATAAGTTGCTACTAACATGGTAATCTCATGGAAGGAAAAATATCTGCAGACTGAGCTGGTTGAGAATGTTGGTAAATTTAAGTTAGAATAGAAGAATTTAACAAAATGGAAGCAAAGTTAATACAGAAATTCATCTCTCGTAGTTCATTTTGGACGAATATTCTTCTTTACTTTTTCAGATTTGCCAAATCTAATACAAATCAAAGTCAAACACGCAAGATTATTATCTGCACTGCCCGACTTTCCAGAATCAAGCTCGCGTAAGAAGAAAAAGTAAAATGACCATTTGCACTATAGAGAATGACTTGTGCAAAGCAAATTAAACATAAAACAGGACAAAGCTGCCAAAACAAGAATGCATTTATCAGTTATCCCACATAATCTACACCCACAACATAAATAGACACAGTTTCCGTGAAATGTAAAGTTTACGATACCCAAATAAGTGAATCATGATAGTAAGTCAAATCCCAATTGGTAAAGCCCATGAAGATGAAAAAATATCACTTAATTAAGGAAAAAAATGAATCCAATACCAAGTTTGCTTCCTACAAAATATATCAAGAGAAAAAAGGAAGTTTGTTTCAAAATCCAACCTATCAGCACATGCTGCAGATTAAGTTGTGGTACATAGCAAGCGCCAGTTAACGTTTTTCTTCAAAGAACATTAAAATATCAAACACGAAAAGCATGTGTCCCTAAAGCGCATTTAGGGCATTAGCCGCTTGCTTGAACACTAAGACCACGCCTCCCGAAAATGAAGGAAACAAACCAGCATCAAACCCTCACTACAGTCTTTCTCATTCCTGCTTTTTTGGTTTTTGAATCTTCACATAAGGGAAGAAGCCAATTAGGTGGACAACTTGAGGTTCCCAACCCCGCTGCTGAGCTCGGCAAAACATCATAAATGCATTGGCATAGTAGGAATTTAAGCCCATTAGCACATGCCACCATGCATGGCCCTGAGGGTTTAAATACCAATGCAATAATTTCTGGCAGAATATCCGGTCAAATAACCAACACATAGTTCCGAGGAAAAGTGTCACAACATAGAGCTTGGCAAGTCGTTTAGCTGCTGTATCTTTTGTCTGAATGTAGTACTTGTACATCCGAGGGATGCATAGAAGACAAAGGATGATGTAGTGTATCTTGAATCCTATCCCAAAACGTGCAAATGAATGAACAACAGCGAAGGCAGCACCATAGAGAAAAAGAAAAGTTGGCATAGTGCTCCTATAGTGCCAGTCTGGTGAATAAAGAACATACATGTATAGCAGCATCTCCCATACCATTGGTGTTTCATCACTTTGCTGTAGCCTGAGTGAATTAAAAATTGTGAAAAGGTTAGTGAAGCATTGAAGTACACATAATATAGTCTCATGCATAAACACTCAGAGGAGAATTAAACAAAGTTATGGACGGATTAAAAAAAAGAGAATAGAGGCTGGATAGCTAGTAAACTAGGATGTAAAACTATATCAAGAAAAATGCAAGCAGCAGAGGAAGAGAAAAAAAGCTTACACATGTTGTAGGGTCGCATGGAATATCATGCTCCCAATAGCAAGTATCATATTGGAAATATGAAGGACACTGAATCTTCTCTCAAACCCTTGCCTTAAAGCACTTGTAAGACCAATTAGTGCCAAAAGTATGCTAGGAATATTCGAGATTGTGTTGTAAAATTCGGCAATATATGAAGATTTGGCATAGTTTTCCTCGCACAATTCTGCGGTGGATGTAACAGGCCCCCAGAAGCTTGAGATCCCTGAGTCTTCCATTTCTTTTATATCACTCAACTAAATCTGATCTCAGATTCACATAATGAATGAACCTTGCAAGGATGAGACTGGTGCTATATGCATATTTCAAATAAATGACCTGGAAAACAAAATGAAAATTATTAAAAACAAATAAATAAATAACAAATATAATCTGATCCGGAAACGGTGAATTAATACTGCATGCCTAAATCGCTTTAGATCATCCTCTAAGTAACATTTATGGCAGCTTTAACACTTTGCAGCACAGATTGCAGATAGCGCCACAGCCATGTGCAGGTTGCGCGTTGCAGCGCGCTGGCCATGCGCTAGGCAGCCCTCCCGTCCACCGCTCATGTCAATATTAAAAAAACACTAATTAAGTTCAATCAGTGCACGCGTTAGGCTTTGACTAGTCCAGTGTAGTTTATCCACCCACAAGTGAGGGGGAGTCTTAAGAATATAAATGTATTGATTGGTTGCTTTCCTGGCAGCTTAAGCTTTTAGAAAAGTTGATCACTCAATCAACTTTTTAACGATCGCCATTTGGAAGGGAGGAACTAGAAGACAAACAATTAAAGAGTTCATTGACTCCATAATGGTGTTTGAAGTCTAACTCAAACACAATTCTATTAGAGAGAAGTAGAGGAGATCAATTCCAAGTTTCCAACAACCACTTATGATTGACTTGATTGTCTTATTTTTCAAGATTCACTTTTGTTCCAAAGGTTTTTTCCATAGAAATTACGAAAACAATATATATTTGAGTTAGTTGAGTATGCAATTGAAGATCACCAATTTTCCATTATAGACATGAGAAGAAAGCTTCTACTTAGTTTTTTGTTGGCAAAAGAATCAGGGAGTAGGTAGGAGTGAGAGGGAGGGAGAGAAGGTTGAAGAGAGATAATGATGTTTTCCCAAACCAAAAAAGGAACAAGGAGAGCGAAAGGGAGAGAAGAAGAAGAAGAAGAGAGGCTATAGCAAAAAGGTCACAGAAGAAATTGACAGAAGGGAGGAGGGATCCTTGCCTAAAGCAGTAGTTGATAGAGGAAGTGGACGGAAGCAATCTCAATATAGGCAGTGGCAGGATGACGACAGCTTTTGCTTGGAAGCAATGGCAAAAAGCGATTAGGCAATGCTAGTTTGGGCTAGAGATATGATGTATATGTGCGCCATTTCACTCATGCAATACTGCTTGCTACAGTCATTGTGAGAGATGGGGAGAGAGATTAAGCGATTAAGGGTGAAAACCAGAGAAATTTCATATTGGCCCTTATAATTTGATAAAATTTTACAGTCAGTGAAAATGATCAAGATTGCTATTCACCTCAACTTCAACCGACAACTCGGGACCCATCAACTAAATTAATTTCAAACATAACTATCACCTACTTACTCACCAACAGCATAATACTAAAATATATCAAAATCACACCAAATGATCTCCAATCTGAAATCCGACACCACCATCGCGTTCAGCACGCGAAAATGATCGAAATTACTATTCACCTCAACTTCAACCGACAACTCGAGATCCACCAAATAAATTAATTTCAAACATAACTATATCACTAATTTACTAAACAACATCAATACTAAAATATATCAAAATCATATCAATCGATCTCCAATTTGAAATCCGACACCACCATCGCGTTCAGCACGCGAAAATTTACAATTTTGGTATTCACCTCAATTCGATCCGACGATTCTACGATCAACTACAAAAATACCCCAATAATTTATAAATCAACCCAATTTCATACGATACAGCTCTATTCTCTTAACATCACCCGCTCGTCTCCCTCTACCCCTCACGCTGCCCCTTCCCCTGCGCCCGACGCCACCTCCTGCTCCGCTCGAACCCATGCCGACCGGCCATCTCGCCCGCCGGCGACCACCCCGACGGCATGGCCGCCCTCTCCCGCGACTCCCGGCGCCGGCGAGACTCTCTCTCTCTCTCTCTCTCTCTCTCTCTCTCTCTCTCTCTCTCTATATATATATATATATATATATATATATATATATATATATCTGCCGATCCTCTCCTTTCACCCGCGGACCCCTGCCTCTCTCTCCCTCTCGGCCACCGCCTACCCGTCGCCGACCGACGACTTCACGACCCCCGCCCTCTCCTCGACCCTCCGGCCCCACCCAGTCCTACAATCGACCGAGCGGCGGCCCGGATGGTCCGCACCAGCAGCACTCGACTGCTCGGCGCCGCCGGCTGCCCGCGCGTAGCCCTCCGGCTGGCACACGCGGCCGCTGTGTGCGACTTCCGCACGCGATCAGCCCGCGCGAGGTACGGCGCAGCCACCTCTTCCTCTTGTCTTCGTCGTCCGATTCGTCGGAGATAATCAACGGAAATGAAGCAACGGAGAGGATGAGATCTCCTACCTCGATTCCGCGATTCCGGCGACGACGAGCTCCACCGGCGACACGCGCCGACTCCTCCTCGACCTCCTCCCTACGCGCGCAGGCACCCTCTCTTCTCCCTCTTCCTCTCTATTTCTCCTCCGATCACCCACTTATTCTCACCCTCACTGCCACCTGGCACTTCTCCACTTCCACAGCCAACCTTTTTTTTATTTTTTTTTATTTTTATTTTTTTAACCCAGATATAACAGGGAGAGACCGAGAGAGCGCGTGACGGGATAATTTTGTTGGAATATGGTACATTAGGTTATATGAGGAAGAGGGATAATTTTATCAAACAAAAAATTAGAGAAACAACCAACTATGGGTTACCAGTGAACGAGTTGGTTCATTCGTGACATAAAAAACTTCAATCAGTCCGCAAAAATAGAAAGTTTGCTGAAAGAAAAGAAATAGGAAATATTGAAGAATATATCCCAAATTAACAGCATAACAAATCTATCCCGCCTTTTTATTTACACCCAATCTCCAATCGTCAGCTGCAATGTTAAATTAGCTGGTAGATGCTGACATGTCAACCAGTCAGCACGTTAATATAATGTTCTAATATGATTAATAGGAAATATTGAAGAATATATCCCAAATTAACAACTTAACAAATCTATCCTGACTTTTTATTTACATCCAATCTCCAATCGTCAGCTGCAATGTTAAATTAGCTGGTAGATGCTGACATGGCAGCCAGTCAGCACCTTAGATACAATATTCTAATATGATATACCACGTCAGCATCTCCCTTTACCAAGACAGAGAAAAAAAAATCAATCCCTAAAACCCTTATGCTCAACAACCCCCATGTCAGCAGCTACTTTTCTTTTTCCTGTATGGTGAACGAAGACAAATGCTGACGTGGCATATCATGTTAAAAAAAAATATTTAAGATGCTACCTAGGTTGCCACGTCACATTTAATGGCTAATTTAACAAGCAGCTGACGGTGTGATATATACGTGTAATATACTTGTACACAAATGTAGTATGTTTGCATGGCTTAATTGGAATAATAGAAAAAATCTCCTTACTGCATTGTGCAGTGACATTCATCCCCCAATCACCTAAAAAAAAGAAGAAAAAGCTCATCTACTGCAAGTATATATTTTCTTTTCTACATTTAGTTAATCCTATGGAGTATATAATTTAGTTAACAAAAGAAAGAAAATGTAACATTCAAGGAAAAATCTCCACAAAGTGAATAGCAGTGTAGCACACACGGGCACAAGTGCAGTGACACACGATCAAGCAATTTGATCACAACTTATTACAAGTAAAGATCAAAACTTAGACAGACAAAGCAAGTAAATCAAAAATCAAATGATGTATGCAAAGCAATGGATCGAGGCAAAGCCAAAACTTAAATAGGGCCAATGTAACAGATCCAATACAGCAGCAAGAAAATCCAAGACCAAACATTAGAGATTCGGATTTCAGAAAGTGATACCTGCCACACAAAATGGAGAGAACTAAGAGTCTTGGAGATGCGTCGTCTCCCGCGATAGTAGGGTGATCTGGATGAACCCTCCGGCGTTACGCTGGCTCGATATCACTGACCCCGTGGGGTTCCGGGATTAGAAGTTTGCGATCTGGCGCCCGGGGCTGGCGGAGCTCCGTCGCAGTCACCGTCCGCAGCGCGGCCCTCTAGTTAGCTAGGAATTGCGAAATCTAGGGTTAGAAAAAAAGAGATCGCAGGAGAAATTGTTTTAGTTTATGTTAGCAATAAGAAAGAAAAATATTAACTTTAATATATATAGTTATATATACATATACTGATATACACATAATAATATGTATTAATATGTATACTAATATACCGGTTTGGTTCGGTTTTTCATCTACTTCAATAACCTGCAGTCATTGCCCACGACGGATTCAGTTCATCCCTCAACCTTTGATAAGCTCCTTAGCGGAGAATTCCTTCTTCTTTTTCAATAAATTAGCATAACATGATTTAATTTTAGCTATAAGTTTTATTCGCACTCATTTACTTTTGCATGCACTTACGTTAATCAAACACCTCCTAAATAAATTGAAGAAGTTTAGTTTATGAGATCGTAACTTTACTATATGTGACAATTTAATCCTCACTTGTCAGATGACTTCATCGGATAGTGTTCCATCCATTGGGCACGAGGTCATTACTAATTGTGGTTTTGTTAATATATTGTCATATGGCAAACTAACTTTTTAACCCTGAAATCGTTAATGCAACCGTTGTTAAACACATGTTAATTATTACAAAGTGATTGTGACGTGATATCGATCAAGAATTGCTTTGATCATCAAACGAGCATTTAATGTTATGTTTGCTTTATTAAATATAATATAATATAATAAAATAATAAATAATGAAGTATTAAATAATAACTTTTAAAATCCGATCTGCATCCAATATAATATTATTTTTATTTTTATTTTCTTCTCGTTCATGCATTAAATAAATAATTATAATTTTCTTAATATATTGTCATTTGGCAAAACTACCCTTTTAACCATAAAATCGATAATGCAATCGTCACTAAACACATGTTAATTATTACAAAGTGATTGTAACGTAATATCACTCAACAATTGCTTTGATCATTGAAGTATCGTTTAATGGTACGTGTGCTTTATTGAATAAAATATGATAAAATTAGATAATAAATAATAAAGTATTAGATAAGAATTTTTTAAATTTAATCTACATGCATTAGATATAATATTATTTTTATATTTTTATATTCTTATCTTATAAAAAATTCATGTACTAAATAAACAGTGAATATTAATTTATTTATTATCCTAATGTATAATTAATTTTCTTAAATTTAATAAATTGATCATATTGAAAATATTCTACTTTTAATGTTTATATTCTAAAAAAAATTATAACATATAATTTGAGAAAATCAATATAATTTTATTTATTTTAAACATAATTTTTGTATTTGGTAAATTAATTTTGATGTCATTTTTAATATATTATTGTTTTCTCCATTGTTTTTATATTTATTTATTTATTTAAATCCAAAATTACTTATTGTCCCATTAGAAATGTTACATTGATTGATTTAGAAGTTAAGAATTAAATAATAAAAATATATCATTCAATGTGTTCCATTATTAAAAAATAGTTTACCAAAAAATAAAACATTAGTTCCATTATTAAAAATCAAGTCATAAATATATAATATTAATATTGTCATTAAAAAAGCACACGTAAACACAAATATTATAATTTTTTATTAGAAAACTGAATGATGTATATATATTGAGTAATAACATGGGAGACAAATATTTTTCTCCAAAAATATTGATATAAAGTGTGGACACAAGCATCTTCCGTCGATCAAGCTATGACATCATTATAATTAGGGTACATTACACGGAACTCCCTCGGCTATAGTCGATGTGCACAAAGACTACATAAACTACCAAGTATGCACGAAACCCCCATCGACTATATTTTTATTCAAATAACCTCTTTTGTTAGCTCGTACATTTGTAATTTAACGGTAAAATTATCACGCACGCAGAACCCTCCTCCCTAATGTCGTATGACAGCAATCTTCACTCTTCATCTCATCTGGCAGTCGTCACTTCTTCTACTCATCCATCACCTACCTACACTCCTCCTCTTGCCGTAGACTCCACCGTCGCCACCGACGACCTCCTCCTCCTCCTCTAGAAGAAGAAGAAGAGAAGGAGGAGGTCGTCGACAACCTCCTCCTCCTCCGACGGTGGTGGTGAAGTCTAGGGCAAAGTGAGAAGTGTAGGCAAGTAAGGGATTAGTAGAAGTAAAAGTGATGACTATTGGATAAGATAAATGGTTGATATTACTGCCACGTGCCACTATAGAGGAGGATTCTGCGCATGTGACAGTTTTACCATTAAGTTACTAACGGACGAGCTAACGAATGTGAATTATTTAAACAAAAAATGTAGTTGATGAGGGTTCCGTGCACACTTGGTAGTTTAGGTAATCTTTGCACACACTAACTATAGTCGATGAGGGTTCTGTGTAATTTACCCTAAATTATACTAACATCCCTTGAGATTAAATGAAATTACACTAACACCTTTTCTATTTGTAATTTTATCTTATGATCTCCCTAAGTTTTGTAAAAAATTATACATACCTCCTACTAACGAAAATTATTAATGGAGTTTATGTCATATGCACCGCACATGTTTACAAAATGTATTTTCGAAATATTTACAACTTTTGTTTATTTTAAATGACATTTAACTCTCATTCTCTCATATTTTCACTCATGAGTACTTAATATTTTAATTTTCACGTTCAACTAACAATAATTTCGTAAAAAATATTAAACAATAAAATATATTTTTAATTTTTTTAATTTTAAAATATTTATTTAATTATTTTATGCATACTTTTTAATAATTTTTCAACGAGAAGCACAAAAAAAAATTATATTATTAACAAATTTCGTTTAACACCGTTAATTACAAAAGTAGTATCACCCAACGAAAAGAAGAAAGATTGGTCAAGATAATTTACCCTTATAATTATTGTAAAGTGTTAGACAAAATAAAGTTATAAACTATCAAACAAATACCTGTTCATGATCCGAGCTCTCGTGCAAACTGCTCACACAAGGAATATCCCTCATATACCCTAGTTTCTGCATGAATTCTCTCTACTAAACTACAAAGGGATCCAAAGAATAACGGCGCCTTCATAGCTGGAAAGGATATCCATTTTGGAAATGACATGGAGATATATTGATCAAATTTGTTTTTTAATTCCGAGGAAAAAGATAGCAGTTAAATATGGCTATTAGCTATTGTATAGGGTGCTCAAAATTCATAACATAGATCAAGGTGATTCATACACAAAAAATTAATTGATCAAACTGGAAACCAAATCTCAATTAGCATATCTAATTTGATGAAAACCAAATAAAGCAATTTGAGGAAGAGTTCAAATGCGTCTAAAGTAGTCGTTATGAAGACATTCTCCATCATCTACGTTCCTGCAGCATTATTCTGATGTGAGTTGAGCATATCAAAGGCAAGTGAACTCACATGGTCCCTACGAACTCGAGTTCAAACTGATACAACATTGAGCGATGACAATTTGCTAAACATAAATATCAATTTTTAGCTCTGGCAGCATTATTCTCTTTAATCCGTGCACGATTATCCAGCTTAACATAGCGCTTCAGGTCATCAAATGAAAGAGATTCCGTCTCCTTTCTCCGTAGCTCACTCAAAGGAGGACGCTTATCAAGCAAATGCACCAGCCAATCTGGGTAGTCTGTATCCGGCAATATCTTTGGATCTGCGTTTTCCTTCAGGATATTGCCTCCATAAAGTGTGGTGCTTTTCAATTCTTTGCTTAGAGCAGAAGCTTTCGGGGCATCACTTGCACCTTTAGGCCCCTTCTTTTTGCCACCCATTGCAAACCCTCTGATTCCTACCAAACAAGGAGCCTTGTTTGCTATGCTGATTTCCCTCAATAAGCTTCTGTAACTCAATGCCATGATTTATCTCCTTTGCGTCAAACTGTCACAGTTGTATAAAGGAGATCAATTGATGTTCTCCTGTAGATAAGCAATGCAAAATGCAGATATCTAGAACTAATCTGAATGGCAATCCTGAAAAGCTCTATTGATATTATATCAATAAAGCTTTTCAAATTTGGTTATATTATGATAATGACAAATCCGTGTTAATTGAATGCCATCCTGAATATACTAGGCAAAGCAAGCTTGGCTAGTATTCCAATTGCATATGCTCAATTAAGAAATAGAATACATATATAACTTTACTAACATCTAAGTTAAAACTTGAACTTTACAATGAAATTTATGATGCACAAATGCGACTCTTTCACAGGTTGAAAACAGCACCATAAAAACACACCAGTAACATGCCTACTGAAAGTATCTCATATAACTAATCATCTGAAATATACTTGTGCACAAATGTATTTCGTTTGCATGGCTTAATTGGAATAATAAAAAATCTCTTTACTGCATAGTAATATACTATCATTCATCCTCAAATCACATAAAAAATATATTAAAAAAAACTCATCTACTTCAAAAAAAAGAAAAAAAAAATCCTCTATACATTTAGTTCATCATATGGACTATATGATTTAGTTAACGAAAGAAAAAAATAACATTCAAGTAAAAATCTCCACAAAACGAATGGCAGTGTAGCACACACGGGCACAAGTGCAGTGACACACAATTTGATCACAAATTATTACAAATAAAGACCAAAACTTAGACACACAAAGCGAAGGAAATCAAAGCCCCGATGATGTGCCCAGGGCAACTGATCGAGGCACAGCCAAAACCTAAATAAGGTCAGACAATGGTAAGAATATCCAAGACCAGTTATTAAATAGCAGTGTAGCACACACGGGCACAAGTGCAGTGACACACGATCAAGCAATTTGATCACAACTTATTACATGTAAAGATCAAAACTTAGACAGACAAAGCAAGTAAATCAAAAATCAAATGATGTATGCAAAGCAATGGATCGAGGCAAAGCCAAAACCTAAATAGGGCCAATGTAACAGATCCAATACAGCAGCAAGAAAATCCAAGACCAAACATTAGAGATTCGGATTTCAAAAAGTGATACCTGCCACAAAAAATGGAGAGAACTAAGAGTCTTGGAGATGCGTCGTCTCCCGCGATAGTAGGGTGATCTGGATGAACCCTCCGGCGTTATGCTGGCTCGATATCACTGACCCCGTGGGGTTCCGGGATTAGAAGTTTGCGATCTGACGCCTGGCGCTGGCGGAGCTCCGTCGCAGTCACCGTCCGCAGCACGGCCCTCTAGTTAGCTAGGAATTGCGAAATCTAGGGTTAGAAAAAAAAGAGATCGCAGGAGAAATTGTTTTAGTTTATGTTAGCAATAAGAAAGAAAAATATTAACTTTAATATATATAGTTATATATACATAATATGCTGAAATATATACATATACTGATATACTGCAAGTATATATTTTCTTTTCTACATTTAGTTAACCCTATGGAGTATATAATTTAGTTAACAAAAGAAAGAAAATGTAACATTCAAGGAAAAATCTCCACAAAGTGAATAGCAGTGTAGCACACACGGGCACAAGTGCAGTGACACACGATCAAGCAATTTGATCACAACTTATTACAAGTAAAGATCAAAACTTAGACAGACAAAGCAAGTAAATCAAAAATCAAATGATGTATGCAAAGCAATGGATCGAGGCAAAGCCAAAACCTAAATAGGGCCAATGTAACAGATCCAATACAGCAGCAAGAAAATCCAAGACCAAACATTAGAGATTCGGATTTCAGAAAGTGATACCTGCCACACAAAATGGAGAGAACTAAGAGTCTTGGAGATGCGCCGTCTCCCGCGATAGTAGGGTGATCTGGATGAACCCTCCGGCGTTACGCTGGCTCGATATCACTGACCCCGTGGGGTTCCGGGATTAGAAGTTTGCGATCTGGCGCCTGGGGCTGGCGGAGCTCCGTCGCAGTCACCGTCCGCAGCGCGGCCCTCTAGTTAGCTAGGAATTGCGAAATCTAGGGTTAGAAAAAAAGAGATCGCAGGAGAAATTGTTTTAGTTTATGTTAGCAATAAGAAAGAAAAATATTAACTTTAATATATATAGTTATATATACATAATATGCTGAAATATATACGAAATATATACATATACTGATATACACATAATAATATGTATTAATATGTATACTAATATACCGGTTTGGTTCGGTTTTTCATCTACTTCAATAACCTGCAGTCATTGCCCACGACGGATTCAGTTCATCCCTCAACCTTTGATAAGCTCCTTAGCGGAGAATTCCTTCTTTTTTTTCAATAAATTAGCATAACATGATTTAATTTTAGCTATAAGTTTTATTCGCACTCATTTACTTTTTGCATGCACTTACGATAATCAAACACCTCCTAAATAAATTGAAGAAGTTTAGTTTATGAGATCGTAACTTTACTATATGTGACAATTTAATCCTCACTTGTCAGATGACTTCATCGGATAGTGTTCCATTCATTGGGCACGAGATCATTATTATTGTGGTTTTGTTAATATATTGTCATATGACAAACTAACTTTTTAACCCTGAAATCGTCATTATTATTGTAGTTTTGTTAATATATTGTCATAATTAATATAATTATTGAAAACTTAAATAATAAATAATTGGATTATAGTAATATGCAATTTGGAGATGGGAAAAAGAGAATAATTTGCAAGAGAAAAAGACAGCCTGAGACATTTTGGACAACCATGCCAACTGATTTCTAATTCAGAAATTTTATAATGGCCTAAAGTTGATGAACTCGATACAATTTTATTTTATTTTTCAAAAATCAATGTGTCTAACTCAATTCAGGGGGCTTCAGAGGAAAGTTAGTGAAAGCTAATTGTAAGCACTACAAAACAGAATTTTCTAGAAGATCGTCAGAAGATCCAAACTAGAAATAAACAACATTTTCAAAAGATCAATGAAACACATATTTTGGTTAGTAAATCATTATAGGGGGAGTTAGATAATTCAGATCTGCATCATTGATTAATGTCACTATACAACAAATGCAAAACCCTTGGAACTCTATAAAACAGTTTTACATGAGCAGAGATTTAGGAACTATAAATTAACAGGTACACCAGATATCAATATGGCAATTGGCAAGGACCATTCGATTCAAAGGTATGTCAAAAGCAGTGGTCAGCTTGCGACAAAACTATGAAATGGCAAACATACTTCAGACTTCTCAAGTCAGCATAGTTTAAATTCCCTGCTTTCATCCTATGGATCTGCTGGTTCTCTATACAGAAGCTTCCTGAAAATTATAAGCGTGTGTTAGAAAAGCAAATTATACAAACTGATGTCTTGAATTCAATAAACATACCTTTGAGGCAAATGCTTCTCATCAGATAACACTTTCTCTAACCTCTCTTCAAAAAGGGTTGCATGCCAACTTACTTTTTGATCCTGATAATGAAGTCAGAAATAGTTTTAAAACTCCAGCAGAATAAAGTAAAATGTATGTCATAAATCAAAAATGTATAAACCTCCTTATATTTGTTTGTCGAATTAGGAATTCCATTTAGACCCCAAAACATGGGAGACTTAGGAAAGGGCACGGTATCAGCCCAGTGTGCAGCAACAGTTCCAATTATAGGCCTATCGTCACCAAGATTATTGGGAACATGCATAATCAATCCTTTCTCATTATCTAGAGGCTCAGGCTTGAGCCACTTAGATACGTTTGAGATGATGATCTCTGGAGTTTCTGGTTCAATATTTACTTGATCTGAGCTACCAAAAATTGGTGGCAAGTCGCATGGAGTGTTCTTGTGCACTGATTTGAGGGTTGATGAAATTAGGTTTCCATCATGGTTTCTGTGAATATAGGGGAATGACAACTTTGAGTTAATGAAATTAGAATCCTCATGATCTGCACCAACTAAAACCTTATTTCTTCTCTCTGTGCTATCTGTTGTGCCAATCTTCAGCTGTTGCTCAAAACAGTCATCCGACTGAGCAAGCAGTGCAGGGCCTTGTCTCAGGGAAACCCGGTGAGGTAGATTCTCTACTGGTTTCAGAACAGGATATATATATTGTGTGTGGATCCTGTTGCATTGTGCAGTTCTACGATTCTCCGAATTAACTGGATAAACTGTACTCGGGGTCTGCATTTCATCAATTAAATTTAGTGGAGTTGGACATGGTGAATCATTTTCAACGGTTTGAATCTTGCTATCATTTTGTGATGGGGAAATATCCAGATCAACTGAATCTTGATCGCAGTCAACTTGAGATACATAATTATTCCCTTCAGGCTGCAGAACCTCCCTCGTTGTCTGTTGTCCCTCAAAAATAAACCTACATGTATGTTCCAAAGTATAATGATCAATAACCAATGTTACAATGAGATAAAATAAATATTTACTTTGTGAAATAAAAAAATACTATATAAAAGTTGCAATCTTTAAACCTTTATGTAGAGAATCAAGAACTATTACCTGTCAAAATTGTTTGCGTGTTGCCCTAAATTATTATCCAATTTTGCTACGTTTTGCATGGCATCGCTTTGTTCATCTAAATTATTGTTCATGTCACCTAATGCGCGAGGTTCTGAAGGAAAGCCAGAAGACAAGCCATCATCCTGAAAAGTATGGGAAAATACTTCATTTGTTCTCTCTTGTACTTCTTCATTGGTTTTCGAACGTGCGGCTGAATCCTTGAGAAATTTAGTCAATTAAATATAATTAGTCAACATTGAACAGTATTAAGTTAAATTCTCCATGAAAACGAGACGAGTGATAACTGTTGAAAAGTAGCCAAGAATTGATAACCATACAAACATATAATGGAGTAAGTTGTAGAAATTCATGAGGAGAACATAAAATAAAAACAAAAATATACTAGAAAGGATAGAAAATAATCGTGAGGAGTTGAATGAGATAGATCAAAGTATAGCTCATACATGGTCCGCAAGCGGCAAGCCCATACGGCCACACCATGTTGCAGATGAAGTCCATATTTAAAAACTATTTAGAACTTATTATATTGACAAAAACATTAAATAGCTAGTCTTTTGGAACTTAATCAATACAATTAATAATATTACATTATTGTATAACGTTTAGAAGGTATCCTCATGGTTTAGTATACAACTATAATAGCACTGCTTAATATGAAGATATAAAGGAATTTACATAACAATTAGCAGAATATATACCGCATGTGAGCCTAAGTTTTTTCTTTATTTGGAAACGAGAAACATATAAACATTTCATTGAGCTCGGAAAATGATGCAGAATGAAACACATTTTGGACAAACAAATTCCATCAGAAAATGATGCAGAATGACAATTCGCATATCACATCAGCTAATTTGTTATCCACTATAGTAACAAACATGAGTACCATATAACATGTCTGATAAAGATAGAGAATCAGATGGACTAACTTCAATTCATAATCATAACAACCTAAGCATCTACGCATAATTGAACCAAAAAGAGACTCCTGTGGCATTACGCACTAACCAAGCATTGCAACTTATTAGACACACACTACCCATGGTGACAATAGCAGAGATAAGCGGTTGAGCAATTTATTGAGATTAATCAAATATAAGAACAAATTCTATATGTAAATAGTCATGTACCTCATTTTCAATATTCCTCGGAGTTGCTTTACCATCGCCAAAATTCTCCACCAAAGAATGTGCTTCTCGCCCTCAATTAGTAGGAGAAAAAATTAGCAATTTTAGCTACTTAGAAAAGATCAAATAACTCCTTCACTATTCAAGATCAGATATTTACCGTGAACCGAGGAATCAATGGCAGTGCCCTTCTCTGATACTAAAGAAACCTGATACATCATGACGAAATCAAATAAAACCCGGCTACGATTTAAAAAAGTGCAAGGAATAATACCCGATCCAATCAAATCGGAAAAGGGGAAAAGCATCTCGTACCCATTCGTCGGAGACGATCGAATTGGCACATGAACTGGTGCTCCTCCGAGAATTATCTTTGATCCGGAAGCAACTAAAGAAGCAACCCATTATCGCGGATTCGAAGAAACGCAAGACTTTTCTGACGACGCGTAACTTGGAGCCCTTCATATGGTGGTGAAATCGAATGCAACGGGAGGCGATTGCTCGATGTATGTCGGACTATGGATTTGGGCCCTTCGTCTCGCTTTCGTGATTTAGGGTTTTGGTGTGATTGGAAATGGCAAGGGAGAAGGAGAGGAGATTTTGAATTTCAAATTTGGTCCGTTAAGAGGGAAGGAAACGGGTGAATATTTATATCAGGAAGAAAACTCTTGAGAAAAATCTTATCCGGTTTAGCTGAACCGGTTTGCAACGCTGCACCCATGGAAAACGATCCGGATTGGTCCCAATTTTGTAAGTCAACTGAAATTTATGAGTATTAATTAGATGAAATTTCGTAGTTGACAACTGCACCCAATTTACAAAGTCAACTGCACCAAAAAGTATGAACCGTATTCGAGTTTGAGTTGAAATCTCCAATCGAGGAAATTTCGTAGTTGTTCATGTAATAATTAGATAAAATTGAGATTTCACGACCCATCAAGAATATTAATAATCCCCAGCAAGACATATAAGGGTGAATTTGAAAAATTACATACACGCGAGTAATGAATAGTATCTAAATATATGAAAGTTTATATTAAAAAAATACTAAAAATTATTTATTTATTTATTTAACACTTATTTGAAGATGGTCTATGGTTTGAGGGAGAAAGACGGTGTCTAGATATTTGAGGGTATTTTTGTCAAAGAACAAAAAAAATAAAGGTTTGATTATATTTTTTGTCTCTCAAATAATTATATTTTTTCTATTTAGTTTCTTATTTTAAAAAAAATTATGTTTTGTCCATCCGTTAATCTTTCATTAACTTTTGTCGTTAAGTGCCAACATGATAATACTGACGTGGATTAATGAGGGGTACGTCAAACGGAAAAAAAAGGACTATATGAAAAAACAAAATATTTTTTAATAACTTAAAATATATATATATATATATATTAATAACCTGAGAATAATTTTAAGAGACTAAATGAAAAAATGATCCCTTACGCCACCACACCCTCGTGCTCACGCCGCCCTTGCGCCATTACGATGCACCCTCGCACTGCCCTTGCGCTAGAGCGGCGCGAGCACGGGCCGTGGTGGCGCAATGAATCATTTTTTTCATCTATTCCCTTTAAATTATGCTTGGGTTGTTGAAATATATATATATACTTTACGTTATTAAAATATATATTTTTCCATTTAGTCTTTTAAAATATATATTTTTTCATTTGGTCCCTCATCAATTCATGTGAGCATTGTCATGTTGGCACTTAACGGTAAAAGTTAACGAAAAATTAACGAATGGACCAACCGAAAATAAAAATAATTTTTGAAAGACTAAACAATTTCTTTTAAAAAATGAATGACCAAACGAAAAAAATCTGATATTTTGGTAAACCAAAAATATAATTAATTTTCATTTGGTTGATAATTGAACTCGACCGACTCGATCTCTAGGCCCGATCGAATTGCCTCTGGGGATCCCGGATGGCTTGGCTCTTAAAATCAGACCCAAAACAAGTCAGCTATGATTTAGTACGAGGGTTTCATCCCACCGTTTAAGAATATTAACATCTTACCCTTGTTATCAATTATTCAGCATTAATAATATTATAATTTAGGAGACATCAATCCAACTATTCAAAATATATTATCGCTGAATTGTAAGAGACATCCTCGTCTAATATGCAGGCATGCCTCACTATTAGCACGTGTCGTCTCTTGACTGGTCAAAACATTGTTCTTTATTTGAGTCAAAATAATTTATAGCGTTAATATATAGATATATATATATATATATATATATATATCATTCTTGCAAACTATAACTTAGGGGTGAGCAAAATTCTTCGATTCACCGAAACTGACCGAACCGAAATTGAATTTATTGAATTAATTTCAGTTCGATTTTTGGTTTAAAAAAATTTAGATTTCGATTTTCGATTCAATTCAATAAATTAACCGACGGTTCAATTAATTTACCGAATTAATCAGATGTTGGTATTTGCATGTCTTCATGGTTAAGTGTAATATTAAGCTTCTCACCCGCTTAATTTGAATCTTAGTATTGTCTAATATTATTTATTTTATATTTGATTATATATATAATATGTGTTAGTTTTAAAAAAAAATATAATAAAATTTGCTAAGATGATTAGATAGGTAGAAATTAAAGTTTGATTACAAAATGCTTGATTTTGAGTCTTAGCACATGTATGATTTTTGGAGGAAAAAAAAAGTTATTTTTTAAAAAATCTTTTCGGTTAATCGAATGGTATTAATCAAAAATTTTCGATTAGATAAATGGTTAAAAAGTTTCTTTTAATTCGGTTCAATTATAATTGAACCGAATCTATGCTCAGTAAACTTGCATTGGTCTCCTACTCTCCTCCAAGCGATTGGGAAGTGGAGTTGTTTTGGATACGGCAAGCCAATTAAACAAAAAAGTCAACAAGTCGGCAACCAACTTCATACGACATTGAAAATAAAAACCAAAAAGGAGTTAATTCATGTCACCTTTAATTCCCCAAAATAAGACATATGATCATAACATTATTTTTTCCATCAGCATTAATTAACCATTTCCGGATTCTATTTTTAAAAAAATTCAGATTCTTTATATGAATCACATGCCAAAATGCTTCGGCTAAAATAGTGGTTACAAATATATTTTTGATTATAACTAATATATGGTCCTAGCTAGGGATTTAGGAAATATTTGATTGGACAAATTATTAATGAACAAAATTATATTTTCTATCATCATT
This sequence comes from Canna indica, assembly GCA_034359265.1. NCBI lineage: Eukaryota > Viridiplantae > Streptophyta > Magnoliopsida > Zingiberales > Cannaceae > Canna > Canna indica. The sequence continues at coordinate 3,522,484 of CP136898.1, read as the reverse complement.
TTTTTATCACAATATTTTGATAAGGAATAGATAAATCATAATAATTAGATAAGAAATAATGTTCATCGTGGATGAAAAATATTATTTTTCATCTCAACCAAATAAATAGTATTTTTCATTTATTCATCGTGACATTTTTTCAATATTATCCTTATATGATGTCCACACTTGCATCATAAGTTCGTATCAGATGCCAACACGACAACGTACACCTATACGAGGCGCCAGTATATCAATATTATTTTTCCATTTATTCTAACTCCTATTTAGTCGTATTTAGAAACGTTGGAATTCCTCAATCAAACATATTTTGACGTCATTTTTTTCTTTGTTTTTTGCGGTCAATGTAATATATAGACATCTTAATTTGAAATAATTCCTAGCTAATTTAAGTCTACATACAAGTATGAATGAATTTGATGAATTTGATTTTCAATGGATGATAATTTGTGGCATATATTCTTGATGGAGATAGTGGTAGAAAATGTTGCCAAGTTGATTTCCGGATTTGCATTCTTTTTGCTCTTTTTCAAAATTCTACTCCCACGAGGGTTTAATTTCAGCCACAACATACATCCCAATTTGTTGAGATTCCAAACAAGAAAACAAAACAAGCATGATGGAGACACAAATCTTTATCGTACGTTGTACGAAAAAAAATCCATTTACCCGATCACAAAATATCCCATTCCAATTAGCGAGAAATACAAAGTAATAACCTTTTACAGTAACACTCAAAGAAGCTTCCTTATAAAAAAAAGATTTTTTTTTTCCATCATAAAAGTTCAATCTTCAATTAAGTCTTGTTTTAATTGGCAATGATAATAGCCACTTATATTTAAACTATCGGCGCTTGTTTTGCTGGATCAAAAGAGATATTATAAGATATAATTTTGAATTCATTATGTATTTAATGCATTGATTAGAAAAAAAATTAAATTAAATTAATATAAAATTAATATGATATACGATATACATCGAATTTAAAAAATTCATATTCATTTTTTTTTTAATTTATTATTTAATTTTATTTTATCATATTCAATAAATTAAAGCAAATATACCATTGGGGTATAAATATAATTACAACACATACGTGAGAATTGGACATGTGTTAATTAGGAGGAAAAATTCAAAGATGGACAGTTTAATTTCGTAAAGTCATCACAGAAAGCTAAGACCAATTAATCCAAGCTCATACTTTCTACGTTGAAGAAGAAATCACACGCATGTCCTAATTTTCTCCACCCACATATATGCCTGCCTGCCTGCCTGACTTCAACCTTTTGTAGAATGTGACTGATCGATCATCAATTATCTACTCATCAGCTCTTCTCCTCTACATATATACGCCTACCTCGCAAAAGGTTCCTTTTGTTGGCTAGTATTAAGATATTCATTGATTCCCCAAGCTAGGAAAACTAATTAAATTCAAATAATTAAAGATGAGGTGCTTGGGAAGACGAAGGGTGAGGCAGTACAACAGATCCGATGCTCCGCGCATGCGATGGACGGAGGAGCTTCATCACTGCTTCGTTCAGGCAATCCATCTCCTCGGAGGACAAACTAGTAAGTATATATACATATATAGAAGAAGATTACTGTTTTGGTTGCTTAGAATTGTATGATTTCTTCAGCTCATACAGCAGATATATATAGATAATTAATTCTGATGATTTAATTTGCATATAAATATACCTGCGCAGGAGCAACGCCAAAGCGAATTTTGCAGATAATGGGTGTAAAAGGGATAAGCATATCTCATATTAAAAGCCATCTCCAGGTATTAATTTATCCTTCAATTAAAAGCCTTTGGATTTGAAATAATATCTAATATCTGCAGTTCAATTTACTCCATCTATATAATCTGGAGTTTCTGATCATATAATTAATTAGAAATAATAACAAGTGCATGCTTTGTGGTGGCAGATGTATCGGAGCGGAAACATCGATCGTCCGGCAAACGACCTAAGGAACAGACGCGAATTAGTGCGACGTGGCGGCAAACTATTGGCTTGCACTACTCGTCTTCTCCCTCACTGCTCACTTCCAGTGTGCGTATATATATAGTGTTGTTGATGCTGATCATATATAATAATAGCACGTGAAGTCATCAGGTTGAACTAATTAATCATTGCACCGCATCCAGACCGTCGTTCGAGGAGATGCTGAGAGTCTGGGCGTCGGCAAACGGCAACGCGATCTCCGTTTCAAACCCTGGATCAGAATCGTCAGTGATGATGAACAACGTGCATGCAGGCGGCAGGCAGCAGCTGGCGGATCGGACCGACTGCGAGCTGACGCTGTCATCTTTTGCTCACCAGATGAAGAGGGGCTTGCGAGAAGAGAGCAGGTACTACTGGTGGGGATCATTATCAGCTGCACCATTAATATTGCAATTAGGAGATGAAGAGGAGAGAGTTGGCTCCACCAGCTGTAAGAACCTCAATTTAGAGTTGACAATCTCTTCGCCCGGCTGTTCTCCTCGGCCCGTCTCGTAGGTCTACGTACGTACAATGCAAATTAAGTGCTGCTCCAAAGACTTTCTAGCTGGATGAGGTTGAGAGTTGATCGAGACTGTGCCCTCTCTAAATATATTGCGGAAAGCTTTTGGGGCAGAAGCTTTGTAGTATCTACGCGTAGCTGAATAATCTAAATAAAAGGATGTATATCATCCGAGCCAGGTTCAAGTGGAAACAGTTGGATTTCATCATATATTATATATTGTTCTTGTAATTAATGTGTCGAATGATCATGCACGAATAAATTAATATTATATTTTATTTGCCAATATAATTAACATACATCAATAAATTAAGAAGAAGAAAAATCTACTCGCATTTTAATTTACCACAAATCTAGCTCGAACTATAGAATTGATCATAATTATAATCCGTCGTCGGATACTCGTTAATGAAATTATTTGTTACTAACCTGACAGCTCATTAAGCATCAAGAATAATAATTTTTATTTTTATTTTTGTTATAGCTCACACCAGAACATATACGGTTATTATATATGAAAAATAAAATTTAATAAATCTAGCTATCACAAACTATAGAGACTTTAGCAAATCTAGTTTACATTTTAATTTGTTACAAATTAAGTCCGAACTATAGAAACACAATGGGCGCACATGCACTTAAGTTATGCTTTTGGAAAATGGTTAGATGCACAACTGAGTTGAACATTAATCGAGCTTTCACTACTGGAATAATGGGCATCAGCAACGGTGTGCAATGGCTCCGTCCGTTGCAACGGAGCCGTGGCGGAAACAGACACTGTTGATAACTTAGCAACGAATCAGCAACGAATGCTCAGGCCGTTGCTAATAATATTATCTGCAACGATTTTACCACGGACCCGGGGCCATTGCTAATAACATTATTAGCAACGGCCCGAGCGGCCGTTAGTGAAAGACCGTTGCTACGCCATTGCTGTAGGTCATCAGCAATGGCTTACGATACACTTTTAGTAACAGCTTTCCCATGGACGACCGTGAGAAAGCCGTTGCTGATAACTACGTTCTGAAATCGAAAAAATTCTAAAATTCTAAATTTCCATTAATACATTGATACATATCTGATACATAACTCACACACCCATACATAATCTATTCACACATCACAAATACACACAGATTTACATCAAAATAATTATACTTATATTTATAATTATTCACAATCGTATAAAAAAAATTCAAATGCAAAATTGAAGTATCAATATCCAAATAAAACAAAACTAAAGTATAGTATCAAAGTAACAAAGTCAATATATATATATAAATAATAAATCTCACGATGACGATGGAGGATGGTCTGGATCATATGACGGGGTCTAAAGTGCTTAGGTGTACACCGACGTGGACTGACTCGAGGACGATGGATAAGATGATGCCGAAGAGATGTCTGCTCCGGGATGACCTGTCATGTTGTGTAGCATAGCATGAATCTCTGTTAACATCTGACTCTATTGCGCGATCCTTAGGACCCAGAATAATTATTGAAAGATAAAAATTCATCTTTCATACACATTGACGGTGACAAATTATAAATTATCAGCAGCACTGACCAAACTGAATAAGGAGTTGCAGAATGTATAAATGGATTAAAATTATCTGTGCACAATCCTAATCCGGTATTTCTAGTATCTATAGCAAATGAAGGATAATATGTATCCAAATGTTTTCATGCTTCACTATCGGATGGATGAGTCATTATTGTATCATCACGACTTCTTGCATGTCAACTCATGTAGGGGGTCGTCTTTTCCGACATGAATAATCTTTGAAGCCTCAGTGTTAGTGAAAAATACCGAAGCACCTTAAACGAGATATTTTTTTATCGAACCAATTTCTTCTCCTTGTAACGAGGATGTTGACTTACAGGACATTTATCCAACCACACATTTTCTTTATAATATAAAATACAGTTATTTTGGCACACGTGTATTTTTTCGTACACAAGACCTAATTTTCTCATCAACTTTTTAGTCTTATAAAAAGTTGGCTCAAACTTGTTATTAGTAGGCTGCATTCCATTAATCAATCTTGCAATTCGATCATACGCAACCCTGCTGATATTACAATCGGTCTTGATGTTTAGGAGTTGTGTCATTGCTGAAAACCTAGTGTATTTAGGACAATTCTCATACAAAAGTTCATCGGCAGCTTTCAACATCTCGTAAAATTCTGCAGCTTCTTTATTCGGTAATTCAATCTCTACCGCAATTTGTACTTCTGTGATATCAACACCTGTAGTATCTGGTGGCACTGACGTCTCAGTAACTGGATGATCGACATTATCATTCAGGTGGAATTGACCCTCAAGACTATCAAGTATCATAATTCTATAGGGATTAGATTGGCTTGATGAAGAAGCACCAACATAGGAAGATTTACCATGTGTCTGAATGACATGATTGCTCGATGTTCCGACTCCCCGTGACTCCCTGTGACAAGTCTATAGAAAATATCTTGGTGCAAATCATATGCTATATAGATGCAGAGTGACAGTTTTTTGATCAAAAAATCATTCATTCAAGCTATTGTGGCACGGACATCGAATTTTATCACCGACGCTAATGAATTTCCGATTCGAATAGCAAAATTTAGGAAGTATGTTACGCATAATCGAAACTCATTCGTTAAAGCTCCACGATCAAGACGTCGGTACATCCAGCTTTGATTGCCCGACATATTCTGTTAAAAAGTTGACAATATCTTTAAGTAATGTCTTTAGGTGGGATGATCCTATTCCATTCGGGATTTATGTTATTCATATTGCACTAAGTATTTCTTTTAATCGCTAAGTTCATTCTAAATTTCGACAGCATCTTCCTACAGTTATCTAAATACGCATATCATCTGGGCGCGTATCGGAGAACAAGAGATGCTGCCGAAATTTAAAATGAGTTAACAGTTAAAAGAAAAAACTATATGCAATGCAAATAATTATATTCACAAATTGTCCAACCATGGACAATTCAAGGGTTGTACGTCGTATAAAAGATTATCTACGTACTTCTTTTACACGAACATATATACAACCCCCGAACGGATCTAAGACTTTGCTAAATCATATCCGACTCGTCGATGCGTACGTGAAATTTATCAACTCGTCGGATGGATGATTATTTTCTAAATGTTTCGAATCAGTTCGAGTCCATAGTGGATAATTTCGACGCGAGTCCGAAGTGGATGATTTTTGCGCGAGTCCAAAGTGGACGATTTCGGCGCGAGTCCGAAATGGATGATTCCGGCGCGAGTCCACCGAGGACGACTTCGGACTAATTAATATTATTCTAAACATTAATCTAAATAGATTAATCTAAACAATCATAAATCTAGAAATTAAATCAATTTTTGACGTCGGAGTCCGGTGGACTCCGGCATCGGCGTCCAGTGTCCGACGACATTGGACAATGATTCGATCGGTGGCCAGTTGGCCACCGACCAAAACCCTAAATATAGGGTTTCGACCGGATCAAAAGCGCAAGGAGAGGAGGGGCGGCGGTCGACATACCTGAAATAATAGAGGACAATTGTTCATCTTAATAGATTTATTAAAACTCCTATAATTTGAGCTATATTTATTAATTCTCCATAAATTAAATATCTATAAAAGAAAAATGAATAAATTAAAAGGCATATAAGATGCAATGAAGGTTCATGGCCCATTTCTGGCCCAGTTCAGGTTCAAAACTGGCCCAGTATAACTAAATAAGTATAATTCAAATGTAAAAATAAAGCACATGTTTGATTTCATTTAATTTTATTTTGTTAAATAAATTTGAAATGTCATATTTTTCACGTTATAAATTTAAAAATAATATATCAGAGTTTATGCTTGATATGGATTTACAGCAGTGACGGTCTCAAAAAAAAATCTTCCCCACATAATACAACTTAAAAATTTGGAGGACAACTGTTCATCTTAATAGCATCACATTTTATTATTTTTGTTTTTTTCCTTTCATCCACTTGTCTGGTTTTTGACTGACTCCGCTCTCATTATTTTTTTATTTCTCCTATCTACATATATTTACTCGCAGGTAGGTCCTACCAGTTTTAGTGTACGTTCACGCGTGGGAACCAAACAAAGGCCGCATTAAATGCACCTACACGTGGCGAGACGAGGTAGCCCAGCATCCGCTGCTATCGCATTAAATGCTCGATATGGACACTGCTCATTAATTAATGCTCGATGGCGAGAGCGATAAAGGAAGCCATTAATGGTGGTGAGATGAGAGAGAAAGAGATAGCAATTAAAGATGAGGTGACGGTAGATAGACGCCACCCTTTTGACTGAATAAAATAATTGTTACAATTTACAACCAAACTAAATTGCATTCTGATCAATTTAATGTCAAGTAGCAGGAGTTGAGCAAAATATATCATTTTTAATTATAATATAACAAGCATAGTTGCATTTTATTTTACTGTACAAATATCATAATGTTATAGTATTTTTACTATAATATTTTATTTTATAAATATCATAAAGATTATTTTTTGATAAAAAACGATATAGTATTTAATAAAAAATAATTTAGAATAAAATATTAACGGTTATTTGGAACACACCTACATATAATAAAGGACACAGTCATTAACCGTAGTTTCATTGCAGAATTAATTACCACATGCCAACATACAGCTACTGTTCACTATCCTGCCATGACTGCATGACATTATTGACATAAAGCAATAAGTAGGAAAATTGCCAAATCTGCTAAGCGCAACTTGTGTGAAAAGTTGCAGCAATCACCTGTGATAGTGAAATTGAACTCCCAAACTTCATTGCCAGAGAAATGAATGCTGGAAGAAGGAAACCAATACAGTTTTAAGAAACCCACTAGTAGAAATTTTCCACCATGAACTAGTATTCTTTTTACAGTAGTAGGAGTAAAAGAAATGGAGATGATTTCTTCTTTTCCCTTTTCTGTATCCATCTTCCTCTCCAACGCAAAAACTTGATTCTGCTGCCTCCATCTGCAACGCAATCTACAGGTCTCCCTTATGAATCGTTATTATTACCAGGTTGGAGGGAGAAGTTGAGGTCAAAGCGCGGCTTCTTCTTCCTGAGCTCGCTTACTGGCACGTGCGCCGCACACCTGGGACACCTGGGGTCCACCTTGCAGACGAGAACGTACAGGAGGCACTCCGGGCACGCGGCCACCGCCATCTCTCGCCCGCCTGCCGCGTCGGAGCCGGTCGTGGCCCCGGCTTCCTCTTCCTCTTCCTGCCTGTCCGCCGCCCGCCGCTTGGTCGAGGACGATGTGGTGGTGGTGACGGTGGTCGACGCGACGGCGAAGGACGACGACGTGGAGGAGGGCGGGGAGGAGGAAGGGGAGCCGACGTCCGGGCGGGGGAGGAGAGCGGGACGGGAGTTGGTGACGAGGCGCGACTCCCGCTCGAGCGCGGACCTGACCTTCTCCAAGGTGCAGGCGCTGTGGTACGCGACGGGGGCGGCGGAGGTTGCCGGTGGCGGCGGCTTGAGGCCGAGGGACGTGGCGGAGAGCGAAGGCGGCGAGAGGTTGAGGTCGTGCAGATGGCGGGGAGCGGGACTGAGCTTGCGATGCTGAACTTGTACCTTCTCCGACTACAGCCATGGAAATCGACATGTTCTTAGCCTAATTAATGCCAAATTGGACGAAAAAATTCAACCTTTTGGCGGAAAAATGACTCAAAATGATATTCAAATAAAAAACCTAAAATTCAATTCTTTAATTGAGAAGGAAAAAGATACTTTTATCGAGAAACAAAGGATTAAAATAAAGATACGAGGATCTGGAATTGAATACAGGAAAGGATCGAAGAAGAACGAGATCTGCGTTGCAGAAATCGAGGTATTTTCACAATTAAATATGCATCGGATGCGTGATCGACAACAAAATAATTAGAAAACTAAAAACCTGCGTAGAATACTAGGAGCTAGAACTGCAAATTTAGTACGAGATAAATCGGATGTTAATGGCTTCGTTGTACGATCTACAGAGCTCATTTTATCGTCAAAGAGAACAGAATCCCTAAAAACCTCGACTCGAATAACCAAAATCCAAATCAACAACCCCAAAAATTCGAAGATAGACAAACCAAAATAACGAAAAGCCGACTCCTTTTCCCCTTCAACGACCAATTCCGAGAACAATTCCTCGCGGCGAATTGCGACAAGACACAATAGGGAATACGAAGACCGGAGAGGAAATTTACTGAAACAGGCGACACAGACAAGGCCGGATGATCGAGAACGGAAGAGCAATACATACCGAAGGAGAGACGCGACTCTCCCAGGCGGCCGGCACCCGGAGCTCGAGATCCACCTCCGCGGCTGCGCAGCCGCCGAGCAAATCCCGAGTGACGAGCTCCGTCTTCTTCCCCTCCCCTTCGTCCTTGTACCCCTCCACCACCCGTTCCAGCAAGGTGCTCACCTCCGCCGTCATCTCAAGGACGATGCCTTCCCCTTCGCCTTCTGAGCGAGAGCGCAAAAGAGGAGTTCGCTACGCACGAAATAACAACGGCGAAAGCGCCTATTTACTATTTACGCATTTATTAATCTCATGCTTCGTCATTTATACACGCATTTATTTATATATATTAAGGGGGAAGAATCAAATATATTTAAAGAAAATAATAATAATAATCTACAGTAATAATAGGTTAAATTCATAATGAATCATTTAAAGTGAACCAATTAACGAGGATGGTATATTAAATTTGAGCCATTAATACAGAAAATTGCAATTGATTTCGAACCATTTATGATGAAAGGAAAATTGATCGAGAAGACTTGTGCGCATTAATTGGAATCTCAGAAAAGTTTAATTACTTTATATTTTGTATATTTATAGTCAATTTGGGAATTATTATTTGATTAATTAAATTCAACTTATTGTAACTTACCATGCTTCCAAATTGGGTGATGGATTAGAAAGAATTTAATACCAGTTAATTTTAAATCATTTCAGTTATGAATATAATTAATTAACATATCAATTCAATTATATGTGCTTAAATATAAATATTTCCTTACTGAAAGTGTTACATTTAGGCGCCCTTTGCGTTCAAAATCTATTTAATTAATTTTTTCAATTATTTTTGTAAAAGTTGTGTCATATAAAGTTCTGATTATTCAGTTGTTTGAGCTTGGTTCATCGTTTTGTTTTCAAAGTTCGAACATAGTATACATATATTTAATGGAGTATTTAAACGAGCCCGTTAATATTTTGAAGGGCTTGTTCACGAATATAACTAAGTCAAGCTTCCTTCTCCTTGAACTCAATCAACTTGCTTAATATTTTTTTAAAAAATTGTATCATGATTTGTAAGCAAACCCAAATTAGGATTGTTCATGAGTTATTAAACAAATACATTTATTTTAAATAGGAAAAATCAATGAATGTAACTCAAAGTACGAAGAAATTTACGAATCTAACTCAATTTTAAATTTGCATCAAATCTAACTTGAAATTTTAAATTAATACAAATTATATTTTATCATCAAGTCGTTGTTAATAAAATTATTAATTGTTGACGTTACATCATAGTATTTGCTTTTAATATACATATAAACAAGTCAACTCTTTTTATATATATAATCTTAACCTAATATTCAACCCCACTTGAATTTTCCTACTATATGTTTACTAATATGACTTGACAATATAGCGTGACATCTCAGTCAATAATTATAGCGAATTATCAAGTCATATTATTAAACGGGTACGTAATAGGAGATTAATTTTGAGTTAGGAATTTATATGTTTTTATTAAATTTTAGCTGCTAATTTGTGTATATGTGTATTAAAAATTAATATATTAATTACTGACTATGATACTACATCGGCAACTATCGATTTCGTTAACAACAACTTGACAATAAGATAAAATTGATGTTAATTTGAAATTTTAGATTGAATTTGATACCAATTAAAACTTTAACTGTATTCAATAATTTTATCATAATTTAAACTAGATTCATTAATTTTAAAATTAATGATCCTCTTCCATTCCAAATTTGTATAGATATATTTTGAAAGCAAATGAATCATTAATATTTGCCCACTTTAGAAAATCTTTTGTTTTTTATATACAAATATACTATTTGTAATTATATTATAATTTATTGTTGTATTTATACGTATTGTCTTATGTTATAATATAATTTATGTTAGTTAAAGTTTTCCGAATAAACAATTAAAACGTGAAAAGTATAAATTATATGTTGCAATTAATACAAAAGATAAGCAATGTATTGAAAATAAACATTAAATAAAACATTATAATTTTGAACAACTGGTTAAAAATGTTATAGAGGATAACGTTTATGGTACGTGGTAAAATAAGTTGATTAATTAAGTCAAGACATATAGTCAATTTATATAAAAAATAATTAAGTCGGATTCGGCAAATATAATAAAACATTATATTTGTTGACATAAAAAATTTATTTTTTAAATCATAAAAAGTCATTTTTTAACTTAAAATTTACCTATGATTAATAATATAATCATTATATTATAAGATGCACGTAAACGTAGAAATATGCATAAAGTATTGCAACATAAGTTTCTTTGGGTAATCCAATGATAAATTTTTTCATTCGTACAGCTCGAATCCTAACCTTTGCTCAAGAGGAAGTGTTTGAACCACTCGCATCAATCACCGTCGGTAATAAAAAGTCACTAATCAAATGGTGGGCATTTGGTGGACATTAATGACATAAATTTTTTCTTTTTTGATTCCCGTCAGTGTGATTTAACTAATATTATATTATCATTATTTCCATCTTTATTGTTTTTTAACATTCTTTCCTTTTTAATTCTCTAATATATATTTCATATATTTGCCATTCAATTACTTCGACATAACTTTTTTTTATCTCTCTAGTTATATAATATAATTCAATAATTTAGCTTCTTAAAAAATGCATCTGGTATAAATTACCTTCCTCGAAGAAAATCCTAAAAAACATATATTATCTACCAATCATTTTTTTTTAAAAGGGCTCAAATTGACTTATTCAAATAATAATAATAGTAAAAAAATGAAGGCTGTCCATGAAAAATTTCCCCAAATGCATGAAGCAAGTGTGCATAAGTGTCACATTTCACGTCACGCTTATGTCCTTGCCGCATTGATTGAAGAGGAATTTGAGACCCACACTTGACCAATATGAAGACCGACCATTAATTGCTCCAGGACACATTGCCTCACTCCACTTTCATTGCATTTTGACTCGGCTAGGCTAACCATATTTACTTTCTCGCCCAGTATATTAACTCTGTCTTTTTGCAGAGCATATTTAAATGACCTATATATATTAATTCATTTATTTATTAGGTACGATATTTGATTATTATTTTTCGTAACTCAAAGTGGGGCCCACTTCAAAAAATAACGGTTGTAATTCAATTTAACTGCCACCGTCGCCACAGGTTTCATTGTTCATCATCATCTCTCTCACTCGTTCATGGCGGCGACTTCTCGGACGTCGCTGACAACTCTCTCCTTCCTCATCTCCCTCTCCACGATCCCGCGAACTCTTACATCCCCCCTAATCCAAGAACTCAACCAACCCCCGCCGCCGGACTTCGCCGCCGCCGTCGCCGCCAACTGCGCCCGCGACCCCACTCTCCGCTACTGCAACTCCACCAGTTCCGACCTCGTCAACATCTACAAGTCCACCGTCGTCGCCCGCCACCTCTGCGCTGAGTCCGGAAACCCTGACTGCAACCTCTCCTTCCCCGCGATCAACCTCCGCTCGCGCCCCAAGATCGCTCCCCTCTACCTCTCCTTCGCCTTCTTCTGGTCCTACTGCCCTTCCTCGGTGCTCGCCATCGACCTCGCCAACAACTCCCTCCGCGGCGCGTTCCCCTCGTCCGTTCTCTGTTGCACGCAGATCCGGTCGCTCGATCTCAGCCACAACGCGCTCGCCGGTGACGTCCCCTTCGACTTGCTCGCGAGCCTCGCGAACCTCTCCTTCCTCAACCTGTCTTACAATGACTTCTCCGAGAGCAGAGAAGGTAGCATTGGGTTGTTCGAGCGGTTCAACTCGTCAAGCTTCATTCGCTCGGGGCTTTCCCCAGAGGATCACCGCCACGAGTTTGAGATCACCGCGACTATCTTGTTGTTGATGGTGGTCTTGGCCACTGTTGTTGCAGTCTTCGGCGTCATTGTCTGGCTGCTTCTGCGGCGGCCTCATCAGTTCACCGCGGCGGTGCTGAAGAAAGCAACTGACGGATTTGCTGAGGACAATGTGGTGATGAATACAGAGAAGGAGGATGTATACTTGGGGAAACTCAGAAATGGAGTGCAAGTTGAGGTTCATGTGCAGAAATGGAAGGATTCAATGGAGATTGACAGAGAATTTGGGGAAGAATTTAGGGTTCTTGTGCAATTGAGGCACAAGAACTTGGTTAAGGTGATCGGTTGGTGCGAGCGAAGGGAGCTAGTAGCATTTGTGATGGAAATCGCCCATGTTTGCAGCGTGGAGGAGTGGCTGAAGGATTCACCGCCCTGGAAGGAAAGGCTGAAGGTGTTGATGGGGGTCATTAATGGCATCTGCTATCTTGAGGAGCAGTGGCCACATGTTGGGTATGATTTGAAGACCAAAAGCTTACTGTTGACAGAAGATATTGAAGCTTTGATCTCCAAATTTAGGGTTGGTAATCCAGATTCTGAATCGAAGAGTAAGTTTAATCATGGTAATTAGCAGCATATACTGTTTAAGTTAATTTGAAGATTAAATTCATGAATTAGACTTCAAAATTTCTCATTTGTTAACACTACATTCTGCTTATAAATGTTTCTGCAACAAAAGCATGCTTGAAACTGAACATTTTTGACAAGATTTTGATTTGGTTTCAGAGGTACACAAGCTTGCCTTGCTTATTCTGGAGTTGGTAGCCAACAAGAGGCAACAGGAGGCTGCTACCGAGGCAGGTGAATCAGGCTACATAAAATGGGTGAAGATGCATTACCCTGTCCACTTTAAGAAGGTGATAGATGAGAAGATGAAACTCACATCTTGTTCTCTCGAGCAAGTAAAAAAGATCACCGATATCGCTTTCGAATCGATCAGTGTACCAGCCGAGGCATTGCCAAGCATGAGTCAGGTTTCTCGACGACTTCGTAAAACCTGTGCTGCTGGTGCAGTTCATAGTCATCATCAGGCACTTAATTACAAGCATTCAAGATCAGGTTTGCATGCAGAAAGAGCTAGACATGTTGAGAGATGAGAGGAGCTTCATAAGTGAACTTGAACGGTAGATGTTGAATCATTTTAATTTGGTGTTTTTTTTTTTTTTGGACTTTATGCTTAATTGTCAAATATGTAGCTACCATTTTCTTATATTAAAATTTCTGATATTGAATTTAAAATGACACATATAATATTCATTATATAATATAGTTAATTATATAATATAATTAAGGCTTATTAGATGAAAATGAGCCTAACCTTTGAGAAATTTTCAATTTTGATCAATCCTTTGATTGATCTCAATTGTATATAAGAAGTTTAACATTAGTTCTAATAATGACCCCTCGTCAACTAGTCGTGATGTCGTCCATTAATTTGTTGACGTGACGATTCAGAAATAATTTTTAAATATCGTCACGTCAGAAAGGATCCACGTAGACTTAAAGGTTATTAGACAAAAATGTCATCAACTTTCGCAAATTTTCCCAATTTTAGCTAATTCTTTGATTGATCTCAATTGTATATAAGAAGTTTAACATTGGTTCCAATAATAGCCTCATATATATGTACCATCAAACACTATACTGCACACTAATATATAAGTACAATCAAACACCACATCGATATATATGTATCATCAAACACCACACTGTATACTAATATATGCACTATACTACACTGTACCGATACACCATCAAAATTACACCATAAAAAATATACCATAAAAAGTACAATACTATACTGGTGTTATCAGTATATATCAGTTTTAAAAGATAGTTCATTTTATATATATATGGTGTTATTGGTACGATATATCAGTGTGATGTTTGATAGTATGCTGTTATCAATATGATTTATTAGTTTCAAAAGATACTTCAAATTTTTTATGGTGTTTGATAGTGTTCGATGATATTTTTAAAATTGATGCATTTAATGTTTCAGTATGGTGGTACTGTATTTTTGATGATGTATTTAATGTTATCATATTGAAGTGCAATATATATGGTGTGTATATATATATCAATATCAATGTGCAGTATGGTGTTTGATCATACATATATATCGATGTGGTGTTTGATGATACATATATATATGAGGTCATTATTGGAACTAATGTTAAACTTTTTATATACAACTGAGACCAATCAAATGATTGACCAAAATTAAAAAATTTGCGAAAGTTGAGACAATTTTTATCTAATAACTCATTAAATCTACGTGGATCCCTTTTGATATGGTGATATTTAATTTTTTTTTCGAATCGCCACGTCAACAAGTTAGCGGACGACATCACGACTAGCTGACGGGGGGCCATTATTGAAATAGATGTTAAATTTTTTATATACAACTGAGACTAATCAAAGGATTGATCAAAATAAAAAAAAATCGTGAAAGTTTGGATCATTTTCGTCTAATAATCATACATTAATAGATCAAAGTATTTATTATTTTTATTAGAATCAACATATATAATATAATTATATAATTATTTTATTTCAAATAATTAATATAAAAATTGAAATAAAATACGAGTAAAATAATTATTTTACTTATATAAAACGCATGGTTTTGTTCATTCCACAGGAAATTACATTTATCCACTTTTTATTAATTAAATAGGAGAAAAAAAATCTAACGAGTTAGTACTATAACCCTAGATTTTCCAATTCCTACTAGGAGGCCGCGGTGCCGAGGAACGCCCGTCGCGCGGTTAGTCGGTGACTGCGATGGAGCTCCGGAGCTCCGCCAGCCCCAGACGCCAGATCGCAAACTCCTAATCCCGAAATCCCACGGCGTCGGCGATAGTGAGCCCGCGTAGCGCGAGAGGGCTCATTCTGATCACCCTACTATCGAGGGTGACGACGCATCACCAAGACTCTAATTTCTCTCCATTTTGTGTCGCAGGTATCGCTTTCTGGAATCTGAATCTCTAATAATTGGTGTTGGATTTTCTTACTATTGTATTGGCCCTATTTAGGTTTTGGCTTTGCCTCGACCCTTTGCTTTGCGTACATCATCGGGACTTTGATTTCCTTCGCTTTGTCTGTCTAAGTTTTGGTCTTTATTTGTAATAATTTGTTATCAAATTGTGTGATCGTGTGTCACTGCATTTGTGCTCGTATGGGCTGCGCTGCTATAATTGCCATTCCGTTGTGGAAATTTTTACTTGAATGTTACATTTTTTTCTATTGTTAACTAAACCATGTTGTCCATATGATTAACTAAATGTATAGATGAAAAATATATATACTTTTTGAAGTATATGAGATTTTTTTTTTACCATCTCATCTGGTAAATTAGTTTCCTATCGCATGATTTGAAATCAGACGTCTTCTTCCTGTCAAGATTTGTTTTCTTGATTTTTGTTTCTGGAGTTTAGCTTGCCCATTGTTGCAATAAATATTTATGCTTTTATATTACTTCTTTCTTACATATGTTATATTTTATTCTTAATAGTAATCTCATTGAATTGTCTGAATGCAAATATCTTTAACAAGTTTACATTGTAACAATTACAATCATGATTCGAGTTTTTGTTCTTTCTTATTTGCTTAATCATATGTTTCTCTGTTAACATTTGTGTTCTTCCACATCAACACAGTTTACTTCACTCATGGCGATGCCTCGAGTTTTAGGGTTAATTTGTTCTATCAAAGGAAGCAGATTCAACCTCACCCCCTTCTCCTTCATTACTCCTCGATTCCTCTCCGTCGATTTCCTTGATGGAGCTTCCAGTCCTATTGAATCAAATTCAACCCTCTCCGAGCGGTTCATCCTCGAAGAGCTGTCCAACCTCCTTCCTATCGATCCTGACCCTCCAAAACCCCGTCTTTTTGTAGAGAAATCAGTGCAAGAATCAGCTTTCAGTAGCCTTCGTGATCGAACCCTCTCGCATGGCGAGAAGCTACGTGGGATCTTCCTTCAGAAGCTTCCAGGTAGATCCGCCCTTGAATCCGCACTCTCTGCTTCTGGCGTGGACCTTACTGAGGAGATCTTTGCTGATGTACTGAACAAGGGAGGTTTAGGCGGAGCTGCCATGATCTCTTTCTTCAACTGGGCTATTCAACAGCCAAATGTGACATCTTGTGTTGAAACTTATAACGTGATGTTGAAGGCCCTTGGACGAAGAAAGTTCTTTGAATTTGTTGAAGAAATCTTGCTTAGGATGAAAGAGGATGGTTTTGGACCAAATGCGGAAACCTTGGAGATTCTAATGGACAATTACATTAGTGCTTGCCAAGTTTCTAAAGCAATCAAACTGTTTAGGAATTTAAAGAATATTGGAGGTAAGCATAATTTAGAGTCTCTCAATATAGTTCTACGGTGTCTGAGTCGAAGGTCTCATGTAAAAGTTGCAAGTTCTTTGTTTAACACGATGAAAGGAGAATTTCCCTTCGATAATGTGACATACAATGAGATTATCAGTGGGTGGGCAAAGTTTGGCAGGGTTGACAAGGTAGAGGGTTATTGCACAATGATGGTGGCTGATGGTTTGCTCCCTGATAGTGTTACATTTAGTTACATCATTGAGGCATTAGGCCGAGCTGGCCGGATTGATGATGCTGTGGATATTTTTGAGAAGATGGAAGATAAGGGCTGTCTTCGAGATACACGGACATTCAATGCGATGATCACTAACTTCATATCAATTGGGGACTTGGACAAATGCATTAAGTACTATAAAGATATGACGGGTAAGGAGTGTTCACCAAACAGTGATACTTATGCCAAATTGATTAGTGCGTTTCTCAAAGTTAGAAGAGTGGCTGATGCACTTGAACTTTTTGATGAGATGTTATTCCGAGGAATTTTGCCTAGCACTGGTATGATCACATCTATCATTGAGCCTTTATGTAGCTTTGGACCTCCTCATGCTGCTATGATAATTTACAAAAAGAGCAGGAAAGCAGGATGTAAGTTATCCATGAAAGCTTACAAACTGTTGCTTATGAGGCTCTCAAGGCTTGGTAAATCTGGAATGGTTCTGAAGATCTGGGAGGAGATGCAAGATAGTGGTTATGCTTCTGACAGGGAAGTTTATAAATATATAGTCAATGGACTATGCAATATAGGGCAGGTTGACAATGCTGTTCTTGTTGTGGAGGAATCATTGCAAAAAGGGTTTTGCCTTGGAAGGATTATTTATAGTAAATTAAACGGAAAATTATTAGAGATGAATAAAGTAGAGATAGCATACAAGCTCTTTCTAAAGATAAAAAATGCACGTCTGAATGCTAATTCACGGAGCTATTGGCGTGCTAATGGTTGGCATTTTTGACCAAGATCACCCAAAATTTTGATGGTATGTAGCTGCTGTACAGTTCTTTTTCATTCTTAAGTTATGTTTTGGCCACTTGATTAATTTCAACCATAACAGCGGAACTATATTGATTGTAGATTTTGTACATATGTTCATTCAGATTATTGTGTACTAATAGTTGAGCAAAAAGGCAGTTATTACAACACTTGCCCCTTTGGTTACTTGACATTTCACTGACTATTCTTGTGGTATACAAATACCTACATAGTAGAATGTGGTGAAAGAACCATATTACATATGTGAGACCTTAATACATTCTTGGGTTAGTAGAACATTTTAGTCTTTGTATCCTTGTTCTACCTTCTTCTTTGAGATGCTATTTCTGTCTTTTAAGGCAATCCGTGCAAGTACCATGTTAACTATAAACAAAATTCGAGTATCTATGCAAATTTTGTTTGAAGCTAAATTAAGATAGTTTCCATTTGGTTCATTTCGTTGATGACCAGTAGTTCTCTATGTGCAACTGCCTAATATATGATGTTCAAGTTTAATTATGGAATTTTTCTCATGAAAGTTTTTAAGCTAAATTATAGAATTTGCCTACTATGTGCAGTTGACACCAATTTGAATGCTGCCAGATGCCCATGTAGATTTAAGCTATTACTTCTTATTTTTCATTTTCCTAGTTTTGTCTTTGGGTTATTAGCTAAAAACAGTTTGAACTATAGAGAAATTCTCATTTGTGGTTAATCCTTTTATTGGTTGCAATTGTATACACAAAGTTATAGATTTGTTCTGATTATAGCATGTCGTCCGCGATTCGTGATTAAGTTTATGATATGGCGATCCAAAAACAAGTAAAAAATTTAACTTTGCCATGTCATCTTGAGGTCATGTAAGATTTAACTTTGACGTGGCTGTTAAGTTGGGCCAGAATTATAGTCTTATAATGATTTCGGCAACTTAACAGCCACGTCAACTTAACAATTGAGCTTAAATCATTATAAATCCTATGTGGCCTTAAAATGACATGGCAAAGTTAAATTTTTTAATCACCATGTCACCAACTTAACAATCAAACTCACGGATCATAGACGTCATGCCATAATTAAAATCAACATATAATTTTGTGTATACATTTGAGACCAATAAAAGGATTGATCACAAATGAGAATTTCTTCAAAGTTCAAACTAGTCTTTTTAACAAATTTATCAAACAATATTTCTGATTGTTCTAAATCGAATTCAACTCGACGTGGTCCAACCTAAGTGCATTATAACCATTAGACAAATGGCACAAAAGATGTCACAAAGTTTTAGTTTGGGGGCGATTCTGCTGACCACTTACTTAACCTAAGTGCATTATAACCCGAGTGCATTTACTGTATTTATTATTTTATTATATGATAATGACTTGTTCTTAATTGACTGATCAAGTGGACATCTTTCACATACTAATTAACAATTTTCACTAAAAATATGTACTTTATCAAACCTAAAAAAGACAGTTTCCAAACAGGAAAATTTATGCTATATATATATATATATATAATTTGGCGATGGAAAGATTATTAGCCTTGAAAAGCATTTAAATGAATAATTTTTGACAGGAAACTTGTTGTATCATCTTCCTTGCATTTTAGTTTGACATATCCACAAATTTTAATAGGAAGGGAAAGATGATGTGATTAGCACAGAAGTTAATTAAATAAAGGATGGAGATAATCGGATGACATAAAATAACTAAAAGTTTCTCTTAAATTTTGCAAGGGGAAAACTAGTGTTCAATTACCAAATCTCTAGTACATCTTTTTTTTCTGTGCAAAATTTCTAATATATGTTAACTAAGCAAATTTGAACATCATTCAGTACTGCTGGACATGTTTTAATTGTGAATATCAAACCCTATCTATTTTATAATCATGGACTACGTGCGAGTTATCAATATATTTTATATTTATGTCATTTTATATATCTTAAGTTATTGCAATAAAGAGGATTTTAATCTATTGACAAAAAGAAATCACATTATACAGGCCCTCTTTCATAAAATAAATTGAATAAGAGGCTTCCTAATAAAAACACAACACTTTAAGGCAAAATTGTTCAAATCTGACTTGTTCACTTTGACAAAGGTAGTACAGGCAGACCTGTGCACAAATCATACACAAAGGTAGTACAGGTAGACCTGCTCGTAGAAAAATACTTTTGATCAGAAAATGGAATTTGAAATATGTAGTTCAAGAATTTCCTCATCTACAACGGTAGTCCCATACATCACTATCGCAAATGCTCGAATTATGGATGCCTGTACAACTAAAAAACGGTGCCCAGAAGCTCATAAGCATGTAGAAGAATTAATTTTTCTTTTTACAAATTTTGTTAATGAGCAAAAAAACGAGTACCCAATGTTACCTGTTAAATTAGTAGGAAGGATTTAGAAATTTTTCTCCAAAACCTATCCTAGTGTCATCTCTACTTATCTTACTTCTCTTTCCTTGCATGTATTCTCATGTGCATGGTGTCTGCATTTACATCGTGAAACCTACTCATCACTTGAGGTTTGAGGCTTATACAGAGAGAACCAAAGTTTAGTACGTCACACAATCCAACATAGAAATCTAAGATTTTGTTCTATGCTTCTGCTTATTTTATTTTTCTATAAACTAGATTTACAAGCATCAGCGGTCAAGAGACTGTTGCAAAAGAAAGCAAGAGAAGCTTATTAGCCAACAAGGTCATGTCTAACAAAGAGAACACTTTCTAGTGCCGAGGCTAAAAGGAAAGTAACTTCGTTAGTCCAGATCCAGTGCGTTCCTCCTTTGTGGAAGTTGCATGCTCACTATGTCCTCTCGCGGTAGATCGTATATGGAACTGCTACTTCCACAGCTTTGTCCGAATTGAGAGTCATCATGCAGCAATGGTTGAGTGGACTTCCTATTTCTCCTGAAGACCAAGTACAGAATTGCAGCTACATATACCAGCATGCCCGAGAAACCAACGATTCCAGCAAACACGACGGATACTGTTTGCATACCACTATGCAAAAGCAAGTTGATGAAACCACTGATGATATAGTAGGAATTGATCATCACAATCAGAGAGCTTATTATCCATGTGATTGATGCAATCTGTAGCAGAACAAGAATTTAGCATGATACTTGAGATAACTCAAATGAAAATAAGAAATGGTTTACTTGTTATCTGATTCATACAATCAAATCAAAACTAAGCAAATCATGATTGGTTTGTGCAAGAAAGTGTGTTACTACTCGGTTAAGAGAGCTGAAGTTTAATATCAGAACTTGTAGCAGTAGGTGGACTGACTAGAAAAACAATGGTCATCTTGGTTCATAAAAAAAATTATATATATGTTAATCAAAACTTATATCAGAAAGTGTGTGGACTAGAAAAACAATTGTCATCTTGGTTCATCAAAACTTATAAATATGGTAATAAAAACTAGAAAAACAGTTGTCATCTTGGTTCATCAAATATCATTAAATAATGCCATTAGAGACGTACCGCAATTGAATTGGCATATGAACCCATCTTGGTCTTACTGCTGGTAAACTTAAGAAGTGGGACTAAAGCGAAAGGAAGCTCAAATGATAAAATCATCTGCATGGACATGATTGAGTATCAGAATGATGAGAACATACTCAGAGCAGTTTAAAAATGATCCTACAGAATGCAATTTCAACAAGACCAGTGGCCATCCATTTGGAAACAAATCTTAAAGTTTTAATGTTCAGCATAAGACACCTTTTTATAGAGCAAATCTTAAACAATTATTTAACTATCAACTATCAAAGGTAAAAAGTTTTTTTTAATGAATAAAGCACCTCACTTTTTTTTTCCAAAATGGGTGCGTGTGTGTGTGGGGTGGGAGATATGATAACTTGGGAACCTTCTACTGAAAATTAATGTCAGATCAGAGAAGTCCTAACTCCTAAGGGGAAAACACCATAGAAAAGCTCCCCCAAAAAATCTGCCAGATAAACTAAGAACTTTGTGATAGTCTTATACTGCCTGAAACTCACAAACTATACTGTATTTTGAAAAGAAGTCCGAATTACATTTTAATTTCAGTAAGAGATAATTTATTAATACCATTTCAATTGACAATGGTGAATCTATTGTGATATCCATAATTTCCAAATCACCAACTCTACTTCATTTTTTCTACAAGTATTTTGTTAGCACAGAGATCATTCTAGGCAAGCAAGGTGTATACCGAAGCAATAATAATCAACTGTCCAGCTGCTGCAGAACCACCAATTAGTGCAACAATGAGACTTGGCACAATTGCCAAGGATCGGGTCAAAAGGTTCCGTATCCATGGAGTGATTCGTAGATCAAGAAATCCCTGCAAAAAAAATGATTTCTGGTTAGAATTTCAAAGACAATCAAAAGGAGAAACACAGTTGCATGTATATAGTGAGCACCAACTGGAAACTTGAGACAGTTCAAATATTATACTTATAAAAATTCTACATCAGTGAAAATAAGAACACTGAAGTCTGCAGTCCAAAACCGTATTAAGTAGTTAATTGCATCATTCATCCTTCAGAAAGGTAAAATCTCACTTACGTTCATCTTTAAATTCAAGGATTTCAGAAGTATCTAGAAAATTACTGAAGAAATCGTGGACACTTCTGCTGTGGTTTCTTTTATTCCTTTTGTAGATTCAGTGAAGGGACCAGATGGACAGTTTTCTGAAGTATAAGTGAAATTTCAAAATATTAAGGGTTCCTTGCACACTCAAAAGTACCAGGCCCTGGAAAGAGAGACAAATGCAGATGATATCAATCCACAAATGGATAATTGTCTTCATCTTTTGAGATTTGGAAGTTTTGATGTAAATCTCTTCCCATCACAAAATTCTACCAAATTTGCAGATTGGTGGAAGGTCTGAGAAAGAACATCTCTAAAATAGCTCAGGCATAAGTTGGGGATAT
The DNA here is from genome assembly GCA_034359265.1 of Canna indica. NCBI lineage: Eukaryota > Viridiplantae > Streptophyta > Magnoliopsida > Zingiberales > Cannaceae > Canna > Canna indica. The sequence continues at coordinate 3,499,558 of CP136898.1, read as the reverse complement.
TCATGCTTGATGGCAAACTTGGTTCAATGAGAACTTCATCATTTTGAGAAAAATAAAGTAACAATTAGTTTGGAAAGTCGGAAAGAAGAAAACTTCACAACTTTCAGATCCTATAATCAGTTGTAACTTGGTTCCCTCAAAGCTAGATTTGAGAGATAACTCAGAACAAGCTGCCTTGTCATTCTATAAGCAGTTAAATATTCTATGTTAAATCTCTCGACTTAGCTGGACGCTTAGATATTTAGTTATTTAATTTTCTCATTCTTTTAGTATTGACACGCATAAACAATATTTAGCAGCAACACCCTTTTCATGTCAAAGTATATCCCTTTTCTTCTTATGTCAAAGTACTCTGTTTAAATGATTTCTTATATTACATATTATCCTCTTAACTCTTAAAAATTTGTTAAATAAGCTTCTTATCTAACAGAATCAGGTCCTGTATCTTTTCTTATGGCCTATTCAGATTCATTTAACACATATTATGCATTTTTCTCAAAGAGTTGAAACTAATACCACCTATATTTTCTAGTAAAAAGACATTTGCAATGTACCTACACCTTTTTTCTTGCATCCAATACAAGTATACAACCCTAAACTGTTTTCTTCTTTGAAGTAGCAAGTTTTAATGCACACTTAAACTCATTACTTGTTCCATAGCAATTTTGTATTTAATATCTCTCGTTATCAATTTGCACTTTTGTACTAACTATTTTCGAGAAATCAGCACACTAGAACAATCCTCAGAAATGAGGCATATTATCTGTAAACCTAGCAAGAGCTTGAACTTATAAATTTAAAAGAACAAAAAAATTCCAACTGTAGAAAGTAAAAGGGTTTGCTATATAGAAAAACTGTTGATAATTATATAAGTATTCACTCAACCATGTATCCATATTAAAAAGGATCTGCAGAAATTTCATCAAAGTTGCCGCATCTGATTTTGTATTTGTGCTTTAGAAACAACTGTTCATGAAAACTTTCAACAAAGACTATTTCATAACTACTCGTTTTTGTTTTTTTTCTAAAACCCAAACTGAAAGCAGCGGAAAAAATATGTTATCTAAGAAGAAAAGTCTTAAGAACAAGAACCTGCATAACGTACTGCCCAGCATATGTTCCTGTTATTGTAGAACTTTGACCCGATGCCAGTAAAGCAATTGCAAATAGCTTGGAACTCCAGTTTCCAAGGACATTCTGGAAAAGGGGAACATAAATCAAACTTCTAGTGAGTTCAACTTATAAAACCAAGAGCTACAAGGAATAATCACCAGCCCCTCTTAAAGAGGTGAAAAAAATGTAATGATCATTCAAGGTTCAGATATCTATTTAAGCAGTAACAATTAGCTTACATGTGAACATAGTTAATCAGATGTACTATGCACCATCAAATATTTCTTTATACTGAAGGCATAAAACGAGATTCTTGAGTGGTGGGGAATAGCACTATGTTTACTGGACAGAGATAAAGTTACACTTTGAGTGTAATTTTTTTCTAAAATATGGAAATTGGTACTCAATTATTAAAGTATATGCACCTTAATCCATAAGATGTGCATTTAGTATATACACTTTTGGACAAAGACACTTTTAACACACTAAATGCTTACTACAACAGTTCTATCTACCAAAAGCTAGATGTACTATTTTGGAGGACCAAAACATTCCTAAAAAAGTTACCTCTCACATACTGGATGTGCATGTACATCATATCTGTCACTACATCATCATGAAATTTTTCAGGGTAAATCAAACCAAATAAAATAGCCTTTTAACTTATTAATAAAGCTTAAAAGAATATATATATAATACAACTTTCCTCTACATATTTTCTATTCAAGACAAAGTTAGGATGGCTGAGAATAAGCTCTCATTTTTTTAATAGCACCTAAACCTTGCACCAATTAGTTAGATGTCAAAGGGGCTAAGAGCCTGACCATTAGCAGGTCAAAAATTACTAAAAGTGTTAGTCCAGGAAGTCTGAAAGCCAGAACTTCAAAAAACTAATGAGATTTCTTTGTTTAGAACTTCTGGAAGAATAAAACTGTAAGATAAGTAAGATTGTGTTTTATTTCCAACACATATTCCAGATAATTATGATATTCTTGCATACCTTCAACAGAAATGATGCTTTGTTGAGGTCAAGGTCACTGCAGTTTTTTTGATCTTCGGGATCCAGATTTTCTGAGCTACAAATTGCACCACTTACAGAAATAACAGAAACATTGATGAGAAAGGCCACTGCAAGAGCAAATGCACTTTCAATAGTGTAAAATGTGCATGCCTCCTGCAAAGAGCAAACAGAAAAAAAAGGTTGATAACATAGTTGAGACTTGTATAAAATATTAAAATGCATAAGAAACAACACCAACACCAAGAACCGAAGCATAAGTTTGTGGTTTTTTTAGATAACCTTGGATTTGGTTCATAAAAAATATAAAAAATAATGGCTATGAGAAACAAGAGTTTGGATTCACTTTGATTCCATGAATTGAGCGTGGTATTTTCCTGGAGAGCACCAACGCTGAATGAAGGAAAAGGTTGTGCCTGCATCAAATTTGATGATGAGCCCAAAATCATCTACCTAGCATAAGATACCATGTCAATCTATACATGGACACTTACGGCATCACCATTGCACCAAGTAGTGAAATAGCCAGACCAGTAGCACCATGTCCTTTAAGCTGAGGGACAAAAAGTCCCTTCAAGACTTCTGAAGACTTTGGCTTTGCATACCCAAGTTCCGCAAAGAAACAGCCAGCCATTGTTAGCACTAGAAAAGCTATAAAGAATTCGAGTTTTCTAACCTGCAAAAAGATTTTAAAGATGAATTGAGAACACACCTAATTAAAGTCTTAAAGGGAACATGTTCATTTGTAAATATCATGCTAGCATTATTCGAGTAACAAAAAAGCAAAATGTAGAATTGACTTTCTTGGTGGCCACTTGATTGGTAAATTTGATATATAAACATAGTAGAAATCAATCTCAGTTTTCAGGTTAACAATGACCATCCTCTTATGTTAAAACTTCTTTTATTTTAAATTTGTATGTATTTGAAAAATAAGAAACCAAAAAAATTAGTAAAAAGCCATTTACCCCATATTGCTGTAGAAATAGCAGGAGCAAAGTACTAAGTCCAGTGACAAGAACACCACACCATATGGGGACCTTGAAGAGCATATTCAAAGCAAAAGCTGTTCCAATGACTGCAAAGAAGTAAAGCTAAAATCCTGAAAACTGGTAATTACAAAATAATGGGGAGAGATTTGCAAAAAAACAACTGGTGAACATATAAGTTCCTGACAGAGTTATTTGCTACAAGAGTCGAGCAGGCAAGCATAGAAAAAATTGATGTGCTTATACAATTCCTATTTCATTGTAGAAATAATCCACAATAAGACATCAATTGGGAAATATAAAGGAGCAAAACAAATGAATGTTTGCTAGAACATTAAGGAAGGAAAAAACATAATGAGAATGCCATGCGGAAATTCTCAACCATCTTCCGCAAAACTGAAAATTGCCTTATAACGAATCAAACACAATTCCCATAATTTGTTTTATTGTTTATACTAAGATGGTATGGAGCACCAATTCATAAAATGTAGACTAAAGCATGTTATCCCAGTAGAAGCTTAGTTAAGCTCATTTACATCTAATCCTGCCCTAAAGTAAATCAATTTATTACTTTTCATGCATTTAAAATGGGTAGCCTCAGCAGTTTCTGTAAATGTTCATTGAGATTATATACTAGAATATGTTAATAGGGATATTGCTATATGGCCTAAACTTTTAAGATTTTAACAAATATAACCTGACCTTTAATTTTTATCTAATTTGTATACAAACATTGTGCTCAGCTATCACTTGGTTGTTCACTTCTTTGTTAAGCTGTTACTAGCATGATTTCATGTTTATTTCTATACTCGGGGTCCTTGCCAAGTTGCCATCATGCTAGCTTAGAAGCCTAATCCGTGACTATAAAAACAAGCATATTATCATGCTACCTTAGCAGCCTAATCAAGAATTGGATGGTCAAGTAACGACTGCCCACAATTGTTAAATTTTTTTAAGTTTGTATACATATTAGATAAAAAAAACAAGCTAAGACTATATTTCTTAAAACCTTGAAAGTTCATGCCAATATTTAGCAATTTTCCTGATGTTAATTTCATTACATGAATAGAAAAAGAGAATAAGGGTTGAAAATTTGGTACCTTCAGGAATATCACATGCAACAACTGCAAGTTCAGCCAGAATCCATAGAATAAAGTTAGGAACCTTTGGATATTCAGCTCTGCAATGCTCAGCTAAATGCTTTCCTGTTTTTGGAATGTTTCTTTTGAGAGAAATAATGATGCAGGAATAGTTAAGAAATGGTTTTTCTTTTTATGTCAACAGACCTGTGACAACACCTAGCTTGGCTGCAAGGGACTGAATGACCAAGGCAGAACAGGAAGCTAAAAGTATGATCCAGAGTAACTGAAAAAATAGAAACCAAACATTATTATAGAGTCGAAAAAGGACTTCAAAGAACATTATTATAGAGTCGGAAAAAAAAACAGCATTATTAAGTTATGTTGTGAAAATGCTTTGATAATATAGCAAGAAATAATAAATTAGCACAGGACAAAAAAGATTCACCTCATACTTAAACTGTGCACCTGCCTGTAAATCTGTCTCGACTGTTTATTACAGCATGTGAAACAATGTTAATTGTGGAAAACTCAACCTTGTAAAATGATGAAATTTAAAGAGCATATAGCAAAGAATAAAAAAAAGAAAGTGACTTACAGTTTCCGGGATCAATATATGCAATGGAAACAAGGAATCCTGGACCCATATAAGCAAACAAATTTTTCCAACTTTTCCTCTACAAAACATGTTCACAGAAGTTAGGCCAGTAATAGACAAGCATCATCATGCAAAAATCAAAACTAAAAAGGAAACACACATATGTAAATAGTAAATTTTTATTTGATCAAACTTTCCCATATAAGTACTATGTCAGAATCAAACATGTGAAAGATAAATATTTTTATCATAGCACGTCGCCCAGTCTACTGGCACAACAACTCCGGTTATTAATATCAAGAAATAACAAAAAATAAATAAGAACCCCCTTTTTCCATTCCCTTCTCATTAGGGAGGAAGAGGTCATCCCCTGATACAACTAAAAAAATCGTGCACAAACAGAAAAACACAATTGAAAGGAACTCTCAGCATGTAAAACATACCTCAGGAACAATGATCTGACCCATCTCAATATTTTCAATAAGAGGTGCTCCAGTACCACCAGATATACCACGATTTCCATTGCTCGCAATAAATTGTGATGATTGAGGGCAACTTGCCTCCATAGCTGCTGTTGCTAACAATTGCCTTCAGAAGACAATCAATCAACAAACTCTCAGTTTCTTTTAAAGACTTTCTTTACAGCCGATTCTATCATAATAGTGAGAGGTAAAAACAATATATTGGTGAAAAATAATTTTCCTTGGATCCACCTGGCTTCTATGGGTGCTTGTTCTTATATACAAAGAAAAAAATGTGCCTTATTGCCAGTATGGCTATAATCCATACAATTAGCATCCTAACATGACAATACTAATAAGCATACAATTATGGGCATACAGATAAAAATTAGTAGTAATATTTCCTTTTCCAAAAGAACGGTAGAGACGCCACAGAATAACGAATCAAATCTCGATCAATACTATAAGTTTCAGAAAAAGAATCGAGCACAATCTTAAAATAAAAAGAATATTATATGTCGGATAATATTTAAACACCGCAATTAAAACTTCTGCGCCATACCAGATAATCCAGATTTAAGACGAAAAGATTAAATCTCACGTCAAGAGAAACAACATTTATAAGCTAAGCAAAGCAAGAGAACTTTCCTAGAAAATAGAGAGAACATTATTATATTCGAGAGCTGAGAAAAAAAGGTAAGATTTTTATCCATTTAACTCAATCACAGCCCATCAACACACATGCAAGATGCACTATCGGAGCATCAAAAATCAAGTGAAGAGACAAAGTGCGCCATTGATATAGATTTCCTGCATAAAAAATCGGTCTTTTCTCGTAGTGCCGTATTGCGCATTCCAGGGAAACGGGCGAAGCGGATTAAAAGAAGCGACCCTTTGTTTTGTTAAAAAGCCAGTAAAAATCATTAAAAAAGGAGGCACGGAACTGAATAAACCTTGGTTACTCGAGGGCGCGAGGTTGAAGGAAGTCGGGCAAGGTGCCAAGGTGATGAAAATCCTGCCTTTATACTTTTATAGGGAGAGAGATTCGTGCGCCGCGACTCGCGAGGAGAGCTGCTGCGGAGCCCATGGCCATGAAACCCAAAAGAGTCTGCTTTGCCCACTCTTTGAAGTTCGAACGCAATAAATGCAAACCAGGTTCATAACATCAGATGAAATAATTTGCGGTCTAAAACCGGACCAGACGAAATTTGAAACCCAAATTGGAATTGAAGGCCTATGATGTGTGAAGCTAATTTGTCCCGAGTACTAAATAGGGATTCCAATCAAAGGAGGTAGTAATGATTCTAATACCCAATATAAAATACCTGTGTGTTAGTGTGTATAAACAATCTTTACAAAATGACACGTGAGTTAGTTTTTCGTGACGTAGCAAATCTAAAATTTATTGATGTTTCTCTTTCCTACTTATTTATGGCATATGTACATATAATTCAAATTAAAATAATTTTTAAAACCATGATAATAAATTATTATAATTAGTTTAAGTTAAATCATACTTTAAATCAATACTTAAATAATTTTGAATAATAATAAAATATCATATATTTATAAATTTATAAATGTAGAAAAAATAAATTAATTAAATTCATTGTAATTAATTACTGAACTCTTCATTTATTTATTAATTAGAATATTTTTGAAAAGACTTAAAATTATAAAATTAAAATTTATGACCTAATAGGTAATTAAAAGTAATAAAATAATAAAATTAGTTTATGGTATATTACACAAAAGTTCAAGTAACTTTAGAAATCGGAAATAATATCTTGTAAAAAATCATTTGTAGAATCTAATAGAATGAGTTTGTTGTTAAGATATAAATTACTAAAATATTTTTTACTATCAAATCAAAGAATTATTTTTAACTAATATCTTAAAGATTTAAATCAACAACATTAATTAGATATTAAAGGGACAGCATTAATTAAGACAGAAATGAAAAATATTATTAATAGATAATATTGCAAAAAAGAGAGTCATTTAATATAGAATTAAATAGACATCATTACTTAAAATTAATTTGACAACATTAATTAAAACTAAAAAAATGAAGTGTCGTTTAGCATAGAATTAAATGGAACACGTACATTAACTAAAATTGATAACATTAGTAATTGATCACTATAAATGAATGCTTTAAATTAGATAATAAATATTGACCAGTCAAAATAAATATTTAATTATTTATGCAAATGAATGGCCCAAATATTATGACGAATAAATCAATAATGAATAAAATAATAAGTATTGATTAATTAAATATAAATTTATGCAAATAACGGTCAAAATAAATGTTCCGAATTAGATAACGAGTAAATAGGTGATTTCCATGCTAGGTGTGAGTCTGGACTCGCACTCACATGTGTCATTCTCTCTTTAACTTTCACTCTCTTTATTTAATAAAAAAATAAAAAGAGAAAGACATACAATGGGGTGCGAATCCACACAGCATAGAATATATCGAGTAAATCAGTACCACATCTGATTATACCATGTGGCATTGTGGCATCTTTTGATATTGCTTATATATAGATAAATATATATACATATAAAAAATTAATATTTTAATTTCAATAGTTATATATATATATATATATATTAAAATCTATAAATATAGTACATTTTATCATTTTAAAAGATTAATATATATTCACACATAAATATTAACAAAATGTAAATATAAAAGCAGTATTAATCTTCACACAATAAATAATTGGGACTATAATACATAAAAAGATTTAGTACTAATAATATCTTCAATTGAAAATAAAATAAAGCACTAATAATACTAATTAAAACAGCCATATATATATATATAATTAAACCAGCCGAATATTTAATTAATTAGGAGAGAAATAGTCAAAAATTTATTTCACTCTCTAAGTAATAATAATAATGAAATAAGCAAATATTAAATTATAATACAATATAATATACAATATAAATATAATATAAAAATTATATAATATATTTTATCATTAAAATATATTTCACAAATTAGAATTATTTTTTATATATTTTTGTTATTTTTAATTTTTAGTCGGAGATAAAATGAGTATCCAAAATACTATGTTCAAAATTTGAAAATTTTCACTTTCAAAATTCGAACTTAAGAATTTTTACTCAAAAATTTAATTTTGAACAATTTTTTTTTTACAACCTAACGATGAGGTCTTATGATATGATGTATTATTAATACACTATATGAAGTACTATTTGTAATTTATGTATTAGTTAATACCTATTTTAAAAGTTTTTAAACACCATATAATATTATAATAGTTTATAATATTATGATAATATTATACAGGAGTTTACGAAGATACCAAACAGGTTCCAAAGAATAAATTTTCAAGTATAGCCGCCATGCAGGACGATATTATTATATAGTAAGTGCTTTGATTTTTATTTTAAAAAATAGCGAGTGCTCCAAATTAATAATTAATTAATATAAGTGCAGCTAGCTTGAAGAAATTAATAATTAATAAAAGTGCAGCTTAAAAGGTTGGTGATGAGGAAGAATATGAATCTCGAGATGGAAGGAATTGGAATACTATTCAAGGACATGACAAATAATTTATTTTTCCACGCATGCAATGAAGTTATAATTGGGATGGTTTTTCTTCTTTTATGTTATATCCAAGATAGAGAACAAAGAGAAAGATTAATATATTTCACTTTCATCCTGAAATTTACATTTATTTCTACTTCCATCTAGGGCTGTCCGTTCGATTCGATTCAACCGAACCGAATTGAATCGAATTTGGTCAAATCGATTTTTTTTCTTTACTCAAACTTCAACCCGAATCCGAACCGAATAATTCATAATCCGATTTAACCCGAACCGAAATTATTCGGTTCGGTTCGGTTTTCAACTCGAAAATTAAAATTTTAATTAATTCGATTAAAAATTAAAAATAATTATTTAATACTTATTTACTTACCTGGGTTAAAAATTTAAAAATATATATTATTTTTAAAATTAATTCAGTTTTAGGTTCGGGTTGGTTCCCGAATTGCGAGATCCGAATCCAAACCGAAATTCAAATTTTGATTCGGTTCGTGTCACAGAATCGAACCTACAACGGTTGAAACCGAACCGAATCGAGATTTTTCGGTTCACGGTGTGAACCGAATAATGGGCCGCCCTACTTCCATCTTTAAAGTTAAAATAATTTTATGTCAACTATAAGTTTATAATTTTTAGTTTCGCTGCTCAAATTAATTTGCTTTTAGTCCCACTTTGCTTCTTAATCATAATTTTAAAAAATTATTAATTAATCGATGTGATGTTGTTTTTATATTAAATGAAATTCTCATGAGCTTCGTAATATATATATATACACGATAAATTTGTACTTTGTGCAGTAGCAATAATAATATTGATAATTATCCACTTTGTGTGAGGCTGGATTGAGGAGACTAATTCAGTGGTTCCGAATTATTATAGCAAACAGTTCTTATCATAATTTCAAAAGAAAGTTAATTCATTGGCTGTTTACGAGGAAAATAAAAATGTGACATGAGATTGACAGGCATCACTTGGTCAAAAGGGATATCTAGGAAAGAGATCCCGACATTAAATATATTTTCCAGACACGTCTTGTAAAGTTTTCAGAGCTTCAACCATCAACTATGGCTGAGTCCTCTTTCCATCGATTTGTCAAAGGATCAACTGTTCCTTGGGGCTTGGTCAACTTTTTATATTAAGATGACACTTTAATTTTATGAGAATTGATTATGATCATAACTCATGCCATATTTGAAGATTCAATTGTTACGCCCGGTTTGATGAAATAATTGACTCATTCATTTTTTAAATTTAAATTATTGATCTATTTAAAATATTTAAATTGAGATTAATAATAAATATACTTTTCGAGCCTTATAAATCAACATAAATTTTAATATATCTTCGGCATGAGATTAAACATCAACATAATTTTTAACTTTAAGTTTTATCTTAACTTGAAAGCAAAACATTATGAGTTGCCTCAAACATAAATTTTGGACTTATTTAATATATTTTCACAAGTTTTTGCACTGATTAAATAACTAAGCTAGTCTTAATCTTTTTTAAGATTAACAATTTTGACTGTGAAGTGACTAATTAATGTGGCATGATGGTTAAAGACACGTATCTACGGCATCTTGTGTAGATTCTGACCAAAATATGTTAAGATATTTTCTCAAACCAAATAAAGTCTCAGTATCTACATAAATTCTCCAAAGACACGTAATCATACTTATTCTTTTCAAAGGTAAAGATAGAGTTCACCTCCAAGACTTTTACTACCAGGCACTGGCAGCAGAAAGATTAATGCAACACAATAATAAAAGGCAAAATTATTGCAGTTGTGAGAGGTCGGAAGCTTCTCTGCTACCTTTTTAAATCGGGGTCAACAACAACATTGCAACTCTGATAAAGGTTAATCGTTTCCAAATAATTAATCCAGAAGATGCAGTGCATTGCATTTAGCCATTGACTCACCATTCAGAAATTTCTAACTTGACCTTCACTCTCAGTCACAGAGCAGATGGCGCACTGGAACATAAACAAACAATGGAATTAAAGCCACTAGCAATAGAAAAAAAAAGATGGTATTGATTCATGATTCCTGAGGCAGCTTTTTTCTTCTTCTTAGCTTTGGAAATAAGCTATCACATTGTCACAGAATAAGTGGTTCATCTTAAATTCATATTCATAAATAAATATGGCAGTAATCGAGTAGCATTCAAATCGATAACTTGTCATTTTATTTGGCAATCCTGACAAAGATATCACACATTATTTCTTTACATAAATGTACAAGAAAAGACTACAGTTTCTTTGTGTGGCAACAACATTCTCATCCACTTAAAGAGTAATCGAGTATTCATCTCCAGATCTTTACTCGAAGATTGTTTTCATGTTCTGTATGATAGTATGATACTCAGATCTATCTATATAAGGCTCTCATAAAGGTCCGCACAAACAGGGAAAAGGTTCTATTGTACAAAAAAAAAGGAATGGCCAAAGAATATTACATGGAATATACATGAACTAATGTATATAAATGAATTCTTTGTTTAATGATGTTTCAGTCATCATCTAATATTGAAGTGAAGGTCACTGATGCATGGGTAGTAGTTCCTGATGACAAGGGCGAAGGCAGACTATCTTGACCAGAGGATGTGATGGAGGGTATTTGGGCACCACTTGTGCTTTTCTGGCTTCTAACTTTGAGGTTCATGAAATCACCAATTAGACCAGGCATTGTGATCTTCTCCAAGTGGACATCCCTCTCGCCAGTCAGCATTCTGACCACAGTGGACATTGAAGGGCGAAGCTTTAAGGCATCTTGTGTGCATAGAAGCCCAACCTTTAAGAACTTGCATGCCTCCTCAATGTCTAAATCATCAGCTAAATATGTGTCTATAATTTTTTCCAACTCATTAGATTCGTATAGTGTCCATGTCTGCAAGATGAGAAACCTATGAGTGATGCTTGGAACAAATAGCAATTCCAAATTAGGAGAAAACCACCTATTTTTTCACATATGATTCAAAATCAGAGATAATTATTGCTTAATGTCAATTTTAACATTGCAAAGAAGGAAAGCATATCAGATGCAAAAAGCAACTAAACAAAGCATATGATGATTTTTTCTCCACTTCACCAAAATAGAATGGTGGAACTTCACAGAATATCTTGGAAATGTAAAGGGTGTTTGTATTTTTCTAGGTGGTAGCTTAATTGACAGTGTCCAAAGCTTTTAGAAGCTGAATTAAATAACAGCATGAGATAAAAATTATTAGGCCTAACAAATCTTTTTGAGTGTGCATTGTGACTATTACCATGAGAAGACAACTTGTTTACATTTTGTTGTTCTAAAACAATATGCTCTTTTGGCACATCAAGATTTATAGTAGTATTCGTGTGAATAGAGATATCTTCCATTACTCTTGTTATCATTTTTTCTAATTTCTTAATTCACAGAGAGATCAAGGTTGCACATTGCATAGTTGCGCAGGTTTGTAAACTTTCCATACTTGTGCATTTTTTTAAATTTCTTAATTCATAAAGAGATCATTTTTAGGTATGGTAATTTACTGCTACTATCCAATTCTTCTTCCTCTCATCATGTATCAAATGGGTAGTCACCATTTTCAATAGTGAGTTTGGTGGCTATCCCTGACTCTCCTTCGGAGAAAGAACAAATACCTTCACTGTCTGGTTCATTTAGGTCTACTGAGACCACATCCCATTCTTCTGCTAAATCCAAATTTTCAATAACCGCCGCACGTGCAATGTTTCCACGTTTGCCTTTGCAATCGCGGGCGAAGTGTCCTTCCTCCCCGCAAATAAAACATTTGCACTTGCGGATTTTATCAGAATGTTTCCGCTTGAAAATTCGTATATGGGTGTCATGGGGCTTACCTTTATACGATGTGGATTTGCGAAGTCCATACTTCTTTTCTTTTTGGTAGTAACCCGGAAGGGGTATCTGAGAACAAATGGTTAAATCCTTAAAACTTCTTTGTAAGGCTGCCTGTTTGCATTGATCTTCCAAGTAATTGTATGTGAAACTCTCATCCTGTACCTTACCATTTATCAATGCAAATGATCCCAGGGAATAAGCATCCTTTTTCATAAGACTTTGATTTTTCAATTCTAAAAGAATAATGGAGGAAATATCAATGATAGTAGAAGAGGAATGGGGAAATAATTTAGATTATTACATCCTAGGAAAAAGGAAAATAAGAGAGACGGCAAATAAAAGTTGACAAAAATTAGGGAGATGAAAGTATTTATGTATAACAACAATGTTGCTACTTTGAAAGCTAAGGAATAACTTTAAAGCATCATTTATTGAAGTATAAAACTGGCAGGCCTTCGGGAAAAGTCAGTTATGAGATCATGATATTACTGCATAAACCAATTAAGTGACAGAAAAATGTTTCTACAGGAGACAAATGTGGTGGAACTACACCATTTGCTTTAAAGTATTTTACCTTAAAAATGTTTTGATTTTACAGTATATAGCAAATCATCATTGATTGGGTACATATAGCAATCAGCTAATTTCCATTTCTTTTCATCTATAGCTCTATCTCTATTCCTGTTCATAAAATAAAATAATTGTTTCTTTCAAATTTTAGTATCAAGTGTTAGAGTCTTATTTCATGATGCAATCTTCAACCCTTTCTTATGTTCGCTGTCAGAGCAAATTTTCCAAATATGCTGCTCACGTCAAATTAATGGAAAATGCAAAAAGAAATGTCCACAATGTTCACAATCATCTCTCAAGAAAATGAATAATGATTCATATCATTTTTTTCTTTCTTGAGATACAAATGATTGACATCCTACCCATTCAACAGCAGCAAGCCATAATGTATCTAGCTATTTGGCATCAGCTACTTGGAACTTTTTTGCTGCTGAGCAGTGTAATATCTCTAGCAACACTGAGCATTCAAATCTGCATCTATTGTTGATGGTGGTCTTTTTGGGTTGCTCTCCACCTTTTGTGACGCGTAATCCTAGTCGATTCACCTCCTATAAGCACAATGCTAATTGATCTCCTTGAACATATCCACACCATGACTGATTCCAAGCCAACATTTATGAACATGACCTAGATCTCTGAAGCACAGATTTAAATACAGGTCGACTATTGGGTTCTAGCACATCGTCGAAACAGTACAGTTGGACTGGTAAATACAGGAATGTATTAAGCTGTACTGCCTGGTATGGTTTAGGAGAAACATTCAAAAAGAATGGTTTGTTCAGAGTGGTTTAGTATTTCTCCTGGATGAGACTCGGTAAGGGGAAACAAGTTTAAGACAAAAATGAAATTCTTTATATTTGATATAAATAAGATGTAATGGCTGTTCCAAGACTTTCTCAACATATGAAATATTAAGTTTCAAGTCACCAAACTCAGCATTAGTTACACAATAGACCATGCATAGATCTTAGGGGTGAGCACCGGTCGGGTCGGGTCAAAACCTGACCCGACCCGATTAACCTGAACCTAAACCTAAACCTGAAATTTCTGGGTTTTTCTCAACCCGACCCTACCCGAAATATAACTCGGGCCCCAATCCGATTAACCCGAAAAAATCAGGCCCCGACCTGAATAATCCGAATAACCCGAATTTTCTTTTTAAAAAATCAAAACTCATAATTATAAAAGGCAAAAAATCTGAAATTGTGAAAATAGTGAAAAAAAAAATTGTTCTAAACAAGTTGCAACAATAAGATTAATTATAATGAAGGAACTAAAGCTTAACTATAAAAAAATATTATAATTTTAATGAAAATTCTACCATATCTGAGTTAATTTTTTTCTTACCCTCTCGAGTAGAAATTGTTCTTCGTAGGGTAACCTTGAATTTGTGTTGCACCTGCCACTAACTATTTCTAGTAGAAGCACGCCAAAGCTATACACATCTGACTTTCGTGTAACTTGCCCTCGTACTGCATATTCAGGGGCCAAGTAACCTCTGTAGAAGACAGAAATGGATGAGCTTAAATGTGATGAAACTATGAAAGTAAATATAATGTTGCCAAATTGGTCTATAGTTTTGCAACTGGCCTTTAGCTTCTAAATAATTGCTAAATTCCATTTCCATGGATCATATGAAATTTGATCAATATGGATTTGGATGTTACTCAGGAAAACGACTGAGAGAATAAGACTATTAGAAGTAGTGAAAAAAGAAGGAATGCAGTTTACATTGTTCCAGCAACTCGGGTGCTGACATGGGTCACATTTGCTGGCAGAAGCTTTGCTAAGCCAAAATCAGAAATCTTGGGTGTGAGATCCTTATCAAGAAGAATATTGCTTGCTTTGATATCCCTGTGAACTATATGAGGCCGGACTTCTTCATGCAGGAATGCAAGTCCACGAGCAACACCAATGCAGATTTTTACCCGTGTTCTCCAGTTAAATTGAACATTACTGTGGCCAGAACCTGAAAGTTAGAAACAACTTGTAAGATATAATGGGGTAACATCAAGATCATAAATAAGAACTTCATTAAGTGTCAAAGCACAAAAAGGAAATCAGTATACCAAGCAGGGTTTGTGCAAGACTGTTATTCTCAAGATAATTGTAAACAAGTATTCTGTGAGTTCCTTCAACGCAGCAACCATACAGACTAACAAGATTCTCATGGACGACACCAGAAATCGTTGTAAGTTCTGTCAAAAATTCTCGTACTCCTTGTCTTGACTCGGAAGATAGAACCTTTAAAGCAACAAGTTTCCCATCTTTAAGCTTTCCCTAAATCAACAAATTCAAAGAGAGTTATTTACTATAAAATCTTTTCTACCTTTTTTTAGGGGATAAAAATATTCTGTTCTTGAAAGAACCCATTAATTTAAAGTACCAAAGAAGTTACCTTGTAGACAGAACCAAAACCTCCCTCACCAACTTTATTGGCAAAGCTAAAATCACCAGTTGCATTTCTCAATTCCTTGTACGTGTACACCTTTATATTCCCAATTCCTAAAATATCTACAGAAACATAATAAGCAGCTTAGGTTGAGATATGAAAATACAACTAACATAGAGTTTGTCCATGTATCTATTGAGGATGAAAGGGAGTAAGTGACATTTTCAGAATGCAGCCTATATGACATGCACTCAGTACAAATGAACCGAAATCCACAAGAAACTCTGGCAGTATATAAATCAAAATCAAATTCCAGATGGCATGCTTACCGTCACATTGCTGATTGTGTTGCTCCGCAAATCGTCTCTTTCTAAATATAAAAGGACAACAAGTCATAATGGTACGAGAAAACTTCCTATTTGATATTGCCCTTCTATTGCTTGAAAGATTACTGCAAAGAAAAAACATGATTGAACAAGTTAACTATCATTTTCAAGTTGATATAAATACAATATTGAAAATAATTGACCTCAAACAAAAGAAGAAAACAACATTTTATTTTTCAAAAAGTAACAATTTTGAGATCCAAACAAGGAACCGAGGAAGTAGAACGTAAAACACACCCGAAACTTGACCAGAGACCCAAGAATCAACCAATAACCAGCTGATCCACTAAAATTTTCTATAGTCGCTGTTAAATCTGAAACAATTTAAAGAGGAGAAGAAACCCCTCAGCGGTAGAAGTCTACTGGAGCACACAAAAAATGTGACACAAACCTACTGTAGTGCGGTCGGGTCGAGGCGGCGCACACTTTAGAAGGAGGCAGCGGAGAAGGAGGAGGAGAAGCTTCTCCGATGCCGCGAGGCGAGAGAAGACTTTGCGGCTCTGGGGAAGCCAATCGAGAAATGTATATTTGACTTCGAATGGCGACACAACTGGATCGGGTCGAGCAGGTGAACCAAACGGTTCGATCTATCGATGCGGATATTGAACCGGTTCATGCACGTGAGCCCATGTGATGCTCGGCAATTGGCTATAATTGGTGGGACCCGACTCAAGAGCGGTGAAATCTTGACAGCTATACGTTGAATTCTAAATCCAGTCAACAGTCACAGCCTCCATCCGGATATATTGATATTTCTGCTAACTCAACTTGTTCCAGAACGACCATCTACGGCTTAATCTTATGGGGATAATTTTATCCGTATTTGTTAATTAAAAACTGCATCTATACTATATCTAATTCATATTCGCAAATAAAACATATATGAATGCATATATAATTTTTTTTAAAAAAAATTATCCGTGTGAATGCAGTGCGGATATGTATATGAATACGGATCCGCACCGCATATCTACATATAAAAATTACTATTTTACTCGTATATAAGTTACTTAATATATATTATATAGATAAATTTTATGGTAAATTACGTATAAAATCCTAATAAATTACTAGTCGTTATAAATTTTAATAATGTAAGTTATTATTTTTTAATTAAATATATTATTAATTAAAATTTATTAAATACAATGTGAATGTGAATGCGGTGCAGATGCGAATGTGCGGTGTGAATACAAATAATACAATATTTGAATCGTATTCGTTAATTAATTTTTTATTAAATACAGAGCGAATGTGGATAGAGTGCTTATTCGAATAATGCCGAATAATATATTATTCGAATCGTATTCGACACGTTGTCATTCCTACTTAAACTATGGATATTTCTCGTAATGTCCTCCGATTAGTACAGAAAATTATCATCAACGTCCTCATGGTTTGTTTTGAAGATGTATGTCGCTATATCCTAACACAAATTTTTACCATGTCCAAACCACCTTGCAAGTGTTTTTTTTTTAAATATGTACCCAGTACCCACGTAATGTAGGACTACCAATTGCAACAGTACATCATAAATGCGTGTGTCTAAATGAATCTGAATCAAAGACAAGTGGACAACACTGATTAATTGAATATTAGAAATTTTGCAACTGAAACTGTCATTTGATAGGAAAAAGATGCTTTAGCTCATAAGATGGTTTAACTCATAGAATCAACTCCAAGAATAGAAATTAAGTGCTTCCTATTCGCAGTTGAATCAAGGACATGATGCTTCATTTCATCAACTGAGCTTATTTTGGTTTTATAAGTCAAGCTCATTTAATGTCTCCTACTAATTCACAGATCTTGTTCAAGTCAAGTGTATCTTCTGTCATTGGCCCTGTAAATCTTCTCTCAAATAGTGAGAAGTGGGGTTGATTTCCTCACTCTCTTTTTCCCCGAAAGCAGTACCTTCCCTTCTATTTTGTTGTACTCACTCAAAATTCTCAGCTGGCATCTCAAAATCTTCTGTCTCGAATGTTGGCTGCCATGGCTGCCAGTATTTGCTAATGGCTTTCCTGATCTTTTGCTCTTCCTCTCTTCTAGCAGTTGCAAGATAGCAGAAACTTTGGGCATCTGAGGGCATCATGCACGGTTCACCATTACTGCACTGTCATTCTTCTCCATTCTCTTCTTCTCCATTTTATGTTATTGCACACCTCAAGAGGGAAATATATTAAAAAGATAATAGCTAGTAATATATTTACCATCATTCTCAAGAGCTTCAAATATAAAAGCTAAGAATTATCTTTTTATTAGATGGAATCAAAAGATGAAGCATTACTGCAAGAAAGAACTGAATTTTTTGAACAGAGAGAAACAAAACCAAGGATGATTTGCTTACCATTTTTATGGTTTGGAGCATTCTCTAACTCCTACTCTTCCCAGTGAAGTCAAAATTGGATTCTTGTAACCCCTGATGCCGATAAGTATAGACCTGACAGCTTAAAAGTTGGAAGGCCACTATTTGTTCTCATTATATACACACACACACGCTATGTTCAGACTCCTAGGTGCAAGAAATTAACTTGAAAGACTACATGAGTTATTAGAAACTTCTGATACAAAGGTTGGAAGGTTACTTGAAAACATTCCTAGGACAAGAATGCCATCATCTAAATATTTATTTTCTTTCTTCATTTCATTTTTGTGTCATTTACACAAATTATGTTATTTTCACTTCCTAAAATGGATATATAGATAAGCAGGAAATAAAAGCCAAGGTTCTGTAATATCAATTACATTAGTGTTTAATTAAATATTTTTTCAGGGAAAAGTTCATTTTTTTGGATCTTAGGCTCTCAGCAATTTGATGGGAAACATTTGGATTTAATTATTGTCTGGAAAGTGGAAAGTAATCTTACTTAATTGATTCAAAATATAAAACCAGTTGAATTTTTTGCCCTCTTGTGTGTCTCATGATTGATGTAAATTAATGTACCTTTGTTCAGGTGATGTCATGTTCATCAGCTCTTTTTAGGGAGAAGTGTGAATGTTTAATGATGCCAACAGAAACATGATGGATGTGTCTTGGAAATTTCACTATCCTCCCAACTTGTTTATCAAAATGAGTTATTTGTTTTTGTTTTTTTTTTGTTTTTACTGCAGAAGGCTCCTACAAGGATCTTACAATTTAATTTTTTTGAGAAGACTAAATTGTCCTTCTTTATAGTATCAATTTTAATACATTCAAATGTACTTTTTAAAAAATACAAAGATCTAAAATCTTTAATAAATTGTCAATAACTTTTAAGTCCACTTTATTGAGATTAATGAGGCCTCATGGGAGCATCATTTCCATTTGCATTTAACTACAGGCTTCTTTTTTTTCACCTAACATGGTTTCTGGACTCTCTTAACAAGTTTTGCAAGTTAATTAGCAATGCACTAAAAACATATATAAGATATTTCCTCTCAATTGATTGCTATGACAGTCAGGTTTTAGACTATGTTTTCTACAAGGAAAAATTTTAGAGGAGAATATGATAACAGAATGTTCATTGAGGAATAAACCAAAGGCAAGTTAACAATAAATAGATCAAAGTTCCAAGAATTCAAGAGTTTTGGTCCCTAGGAAGTTTTAGGTTATTTGTTCTATGATGGTTGTGTGAATCTTTTTTCTTACTGGTACATTATTGAGTGAGAGCTTTTAGGAATAAAATAACATGCTCCCTGAAGTTGTCATATATATGTATGTACAGATTATTAGGATGAATTTGCAATCTTGTTCCCCACCTGAAGTAAGCTTACTATCTGATGTACTATTTGTTTAAGAGTTCTTGATGTTAAGCTAGTTATGCTAAAAAATAGGTACACCATAATAACTTAGAAAACATACATAACACTTCGACAGAACTCATTCAGAATTAAAAGAATATGATAAAGTGAAAAACTTGAACCAGTGCGCAATCTAATGTTTGAGAATAAAGAATGTTTGTAATTATTATCCCTAGCAGAATTCTAAAACACAGCTTTGAAATCCTGGAACAGTCTGAATAACAATCAGCTAAATAGGTCAAAAGAATAAGAGCTCTTCTATGATTTCAGGAACTATTTGTTTTTCAGGTGAAGCATAACTGACATGACAAACTTCTGAAGATTTTATAACAAGATGTTACAGTTATAAAACATCAGGTACAATAGTTCTAGTACTTGGAAGTGATACTAGCACTTGCCTGAGGGTTAAATAAATTCTGTAGACCAACACCAACAACTGTATAATGTGAACAAATGTTGCATGCCTTTTGGTTCTTGAGAACATCTCTAAATTCTGGATGGCTATGAACCTCGTTCCTCATCTCCTTCTCGAACAAACGGGAGAGAAAATGGCATATCTTGAAATCCAAACTCACTGCTCCCAAAAGAATCCCCATCGCTACTCTTCCTATATGCCTCATGCAGATGCAAGATATATTCTAAGTGCCAAAGGACATCTGCCATTGTAGGTCTGTTCTTCCCCTCATCTGCCAAACATTTCTCTGCAATTTCTCCATACTTCTTGAGAGACTCCAGAGAGTAGTCTCCTAATCTGGGATCTATAATTGATTCAAGTGAACGTTGCCTTTGCCATCGAAGTGCCCATTCAGCCAGGTTTATTTGATCCTTTGGTAAACTTGGATTTATCACTGAACGAGCACAGACAACTTCAAAGAGGACAACTCCGAAGGAATATACATCCGATTTTTGAGTCAAGTGCTGCCTCCGAAAATACTCAGGGTCAAGGTAACCAAAACTACCTTTCACTGCAGTACTCACATGGGTATGATCCAAAGATGGACCAGCTCTTGACAACCCAAAATCAGCCATTTTTGCAACAAAGTTCCCATCTAACAAAATGTTTGTTGTCTTGACATCTCGATGGATAATACACCTCTCAGCTCCAGTGTGAAGATAGTGTAGCCCGCGAGCTGCACCAATGCAAGCATCAAGCCGCTGTTTCCATGTTAAAGCTGGGTGAGCAGTATCATATAGATGGCTTCTGAGTGTCCCATTTGCCATGTACTCGTAAACTAAAATCATCTCTCTTTGCTCATCACAGTACCCAATCATGGACACAAGATGTCGGTGCCGAAGCTTTGACAGCATCTCAATCTCAGTTTCGAACTCAGCTAAGCCTTGCTGGGATTGTGGATTACCCCGCTTGATAGCTACCAGGACTCCATCATCAATCTCACCCTTGTAGACCTTGCCAAAACCTCCAGTTCCGATCACCAATGACTCATCGAAGTTACTTGTTGCGGCTCTAATTTCTGCTAAGGTGAATATTCTGCCCAATCGATTAGAAGCAATCAACCCATTATTGATCAAAGGTATTTTAGATGCACCAGCATTGGTGGTGCTTGCCATTGTTTCATGAAGGAAAAGCGGATGCCAACCAGGAGGATTCTCCTTCACACCATCCCATTTTCTTTTTCGAACATGTTGAAGAAAGAAAACACAAGCTATAGAAATGGTAATCACAGAAGCACCAATACCAGTGGCAGCCCAAAGAACTTTACTTCTTGTCTTCTTTTTACCAAGCCCTTCATTACTGTTACTGATCCTCTCCGAAGCATGAGCTAAATTCCAATTCCTGCTAAGCTTGAAGATCTCCACGCCATTAAGTATCGCATCAATACCTGAAGCACCAACTGATGAATCAGGCCCAAGTTGAAGCCAAAGTGTGTCTATTTGCTGTGGTACCGTATCGGCATAGTCCTCATGGTAGGCTTTGTTCATCCCTGTTGCTTGCACAAACACATCATATTCCTCTGCTGCAGTTTTGTTATTAATGTAGATTCTAAAGATCCTCTGATTTTGCTTGTCATAGACCAGCTCACAGAAGTGCAACCGGACCAAGTAGTCAAAATTGGGGTCTACATCAAACCTCCATGAGACATTAAACCTCTTCTCAACAACTCCATTATCAGACATTATTCTAGCTGTCTCATAAACCAGTAGAGGAGCAATTGAAGTATCATTAATTGAGGAATAGCTGATATTTGATTGATTGCTAATTGCAGTAGCAGCATTTACAGAAAACATAAAGTCATCATCTGGCTCCCACTTTCTCCACATATTTCGATCTTCACTGGGTTCAACAGCTGGTCCTCCTACATTTAACCGGTACATTGTCTCTACACCATGCTCAGTGAGACTCAAAGATGATTTCTCCTTGCTGCCTACTTTGTTTGCATAGTTAGCAAACAAATTGTTTAATAGTTCGATAACCTCAATTGCATTGACGAATGCAAATGACCCTGAGTAAGGAACAAAATTAATTTGCAATTCATTTGAACTAACATAAAGGAAGTACTCCTTCACCAAGGAATTAATGACCTTTTTGCTCCTCATGTTCTTATATGAAATTTCTCCAGGAACATTGAAATTGGAAACCAACTTAAGCTCATTAGCTGTTACATCGAAAGTTGAATCATTAACATTCAGATTTGTAAATGAGAAAGGATAGAAATGAAGCCTGATGCAGTAACTCCCGGGAGAGACATTGAAGCCATAATGTGCTGAAGTAAAAAATATTCGAACACTTCTATACAAGGTCTGGTAAATTGAGTTAGCTTCAACTGTGGGCGTCTGTTCAATAGTTCCTGGATAACTCAGCGTAAAATTATCACCAGAAGGATCTCCAACCCATACCCTACCATCAGTATCGGTGGTACTACTATTAGAGCCACAATTGATCAAAAAGGTGTTCACTTGAGCATAACCAATTCCAGTATAAAATGAAATAAGACTCACGAAAAGCAGCCCAAGAAACATGATTCCTTGTTTAGCATCCAAGTTTTGTCTATTGTTAAGCATCCTTCAAGATCTACCACTAATGCTGAGAAAACCTCAAATGAGAGCCGCAGAGAGCCATGAAAATGAGATATTTTCTGTGAAAATGTTCCCAGAATGAACCGAAAAACTTGCGATTCGGAAAAATTATCATTGCAGTAAAATATCAATGTAGAGGAAAGAAAACCCTCGGCCTATCTCTCTTTACTAGCTTTTCAAACAGCAAAGGCAGTTTTTAAAAGAGCACAAATTATTTGAACAATGAGATGAGCCGAAAATCTAAGAAGCGAGATTCACGACGGCTTTAAGAGGTCCACAGAAATTGCCCTCTTTTTTGTGCTTACTCATCGGCTTTTCTTATCATCCAGGCAAAATAGCTTGCAGATCTAATGCGCGACGGTCCTCCAACCAAGAACAGAATGAAACCCCAGCAAAGAACTGAGAAAAAGGAAATAACTTTGGAACAAAGGCCGACGCTTTCTCTTCCCTACGTACCTTGCGAGGACGAAAAGCCACCCACAGACCAGCTGCTGCCTGGAGTTCTGCAGATGGATCTCTCTTCCTTTATGGCAGGAGTGTCCAAAACTTAGTGGGTCTTCCCAACTGCAGCTTTAGCTTGTGGAGGACTCACAACAAGAGCTCCAGGCATCACTTTGGCTTTACTCTCTCTCTCTCACCCACACACTATCTCTCTCTCTCTCTCTATAGCAAGGGATGTTGGTGATGACATCACCCAAGTGATGGGGAATCCATAATGTGGCTAATGGGGCACATGTTGCTGCTTCCGTCAATGAGTAGATCAATACAACCACTCTGACAGGACTTATCTATGCCTTTTTCTTCTCCGTAGCAAATACCAAGTAATAACTCAGCTTGACCTTCTTCTCCATTCACCAATCACTGCCCATTTCAATCTCTGCCCATTTCAATCTCTTGATGCATCATAAACATGGCTTGCAATAAGCAGTGGTCAAAGTTTCCACAATGAATGCCTTAATCCAATCTCATGCATAATGAGAGAGAAAGAAAACATACAGAGGTTAAAGGAGCTGGTTTGCGCATTCTTACAGTAAGCTTGTCTGCATCATATCATTTTCCCAGCACATAATTGCTCGGATATCTGCATGGAGCTAAAATGATTGGGCCCATGTACTCCAGTGCACACATATTTTTTTTGCCATGATTTGTGTGGAATGTAGTGTTCCATGTTACTTGGCAAATGGAAATGTCAGGCAAGAGCATAGAATACTATTATGTTGTAATGCTTCATCTCTGCCATGAGAAATTATGCTTCCAGATCCAGACTTATCACCTCAGTCAGAATCAATGACACAGCATGCATCCCTACAAATTTGAGGTAAGACATTTCTCCCTCATTCAGTTAAAAAAAAAGGAGGTGGATTCAGACAGCAATAAATTGTGTGGCTGACAGAAGATAATTGGAGAATCTCAACACATGATTAGGCCCCTAAACTTTGTTGTCATCAATAAATAAGAATCTTTACAGTGGTTGCACAAGATTTAGCACAACCAATCATAGCAAATGTTGGACTAAATTTTGGAAGAGATTCCCTGGCGCTTTCTTTTTCTACGGCTGGATCAGAGACGGTGTGTGTGTGGTTTAGATGACTTGGAAGCAGAGTTG
Organism: Canna indica; assembly: GCA_034359265.1. Taxonomy (NCBI): domain Eukaryota; kingdom Viridiplantae; phylum Streptophyta; class Magnoliopsida; order Zingiberales; family Cannaceae; genus Canna; species Canna indica. Next base: position 3,475,091 of record CP136898.1, on the reverse strand, counting down.
GCAACGGGCTGGGCCAGTCCATGGGCTGCACGGGCCGGGCTCGCCTTCTGGCACGCGGGCCGTGATGGCCCGAGCACGGGAGGCCTAGGTCGGCCCGAGCCAAGTATGGTTTGGGCCGACGAATATATTATAAAAACATAAAAATTAAATTAAATTAAATTTTTCTATAAATACCTTATCTCCTTCTTCATTTCTTTTATCTTCATCTTCGACTCTCAACTCTCAATTCTCAACTCACAACTCCCAATTCTCAATTCTCAACTCTTTTACTCTCAACAATCTCTAAGTTCATTTACAATCATTTTCAACAATATTTTATGCTCATCAAGAAGACAAGGATTCAAGATTGTTGTTAATTTTTTTTAATCTCTTCAATTTATTTCATTGATTAGTATAATATTTATATTTTTAATATTTTTAATTTTTACTAATGGCGGATGAAGATTTTTCAGGTTATACTCCACAAGCTGGATCAAATATGTTAGAAAAAATACCTCCTGCTACTCCTACCACTCAACAAAATTAAAACATAGAGATAAGTTCATCTATTAATTTATGTCCATCAGGTAGGAAAAAAAGTATGGTTTTGAAATATTTTGAGAAAATTATTAAATCTGATGGCACCATAACAACAGCTCGGTGCAAAAAATATTAAAAAATTCTTTCGGCTTCAACAACCGGAGGAACTAGTCATTTATTACGTCATGCAAAGGGTCATGACAATAAGGTTGCACAAGCTCAACAAATTCTTAATTTATTTTTTTCTGGTTTAACAGCTTTTTCGTATGATAATGAATTTCAACATCGAGAACTTGTAAAATTAATTGTTCAAAGTGAATCTCCTTTTAATTTTGTTGATCAACCAAGATTTTCTAGTTGGGTTCAAAATACTTTACAACCAAAATATAAAAAAATTACTCGAAATACAATGAAAAGTGATGCTTTAAAATTATTTTTTATATATAGATAAAATATAATGACTAGTTTTCAAAATAATAAATCAAAAATTTCTTTAACATATGATGTTTGGTCTAGTCAACGTACTACTAATTCTTACATTTGTGTTACTGCACATTGGATTGATAAAAATTTTATTTTGCAAAAAGAATAATTAGTTTTAAAATTTTTGAATATCCACAAACTTCTGTTGCCATTTTTTCTGCTATTAGATTTGTAATATTTTTTTATAATATAAATGATTAAAAAAATTCGATTAATTTTGATAATGCTAGTAATAATGATACTGTTATTCCTCCCCTTATACAGTTATTTAAGCCAGTATTAGATAATGAATTATTTCATGTTCGTTATGTTTGTCATGTTCTTAATTTATGTGTACAAGATGATTTAAAACAAGTAAATATACATGTAGAAAAAATAAGAGATGTTATTAGATATATGCGTTTTTCAAAAGCAAGAGCACAATAATTTAAAAAATTATGTCAATTTTTTAATAAATCATTTAAAAAATTTAATGGTGATGTTATTACTAGATGAAATTCAACATATCATATGCTTATATCTACTATAAGATATCAAGAGATCCTTACAGTATTTTACAATCATATGCCTAGTGGTCCAATTAATAATAATGATTGATTAGTTGTTGAACATATTACTCAAATTTTAGAACTTTTTAAAAGCTACCGAATAACTTTTCGGTGTTTATTATCCTACATGTAATTTAACTTTTTCACATATAGTTCATATTAGTGAAGTATTTTCTTCATATAGACATCATCCTTTATTTGCACAAATTATTTCTTTAATGGAATCTAAATTTAAAAAGTATTGATCAGATATACCTACTTTATTTTGTTTAGCAATATGTTTAGATCATAGAATAAAATTTGATGGTTTAAATATGTTGTTAGATGATTATTATAACAATATGAAATTAGATAATGTTGAAGAAAAAAAAATTAAAATTTTGAATTTATTGAATTCTATATTTGTATTTTACGCTTCAAAATTTGATGATACAATTACAAATAAGACAATATCTTCTTCTTGTAGATTAAGAGATGATGGTGGAAATAATATTAATTCTCAACTTGGTCGTAGAATAAAAAAAACTAAATCTACTAATTTTAATGAATTACTTTTTTTCTATATCATAATCATTCTGAAGAAATAGATGATAATGAAATTCTAGCATTGTGGAAAAAATAAGAAAATATGTATCATATTATTTCCATCATGGCACGTAATATACTAATTGTTCATGTGTCTACAGTAGCTTCCGAGTCTTGTTTTAGTGCAGGAAATAGAATTCTCGATGAAAAAAGGAGCCGAATGAGTGAAGAAACAGTTGAAATGTGCATTTGCTTAAAAGACTAGTTGGATGCTGAAGATAGATTACAAGATAAGGGAGGACACGACACTTCATCATCGGGAGAGGAGGAAGCTCAAACAAGTGAAGCTGGTGCTGCTGGTCCAAGTACAAGTTAAATCACCGGGACTACGGGTGATTAAAAATATAAAAAGAACTACGTAGACCTGATCGTTCTATAGTTAATCATTGGGGAGTACAAGTTTAGCTATAGAAGGTACGTAGGCAACCTTTTAAGGTGCGGTCTATTATAATATTAAAAAAAATTATTTTATCATTGGATGAATATTTTTGTATTAAAGATAAATAAAAATTTAATTATAATTTAATTTTTTAAAAATCTTTTTATTAATTTGTACTGCGTTACAATATTACATATAAAAAATATGTTAAAAAATATATAATAAAATTTAGTACAATGATCAAGCTATCTCAAATAAAATTAGAGATCCAAGTTCAAAACTCACCCGTAACTATTAATTTTTAAATCTTTAAAAATTTAAAAAATTAAATTAAATAATTAATTTTCAGGCCGGCCCGGGAGGGCTCGGGCCCGGGCTAGGCTTGGCTGCCACACATTCGGGCCATGCCAAGCACGACCCGAAATGTGGTCGGGCACGGCCGGTTGTCACTTCTACTTAGGAAGCCATCCATAGTTTTACTAAAATCCTTCTGTGAAGACTCACCTTTTTTTCAATATCAAGTGTTTAGGGTTCAACTGTTCAAGTGATGTGAAAATGACACCTTTGGATCTGAACTATGAATGAAAATGACCAAGGTAGGCGATAACAGCGATAGGAACAGCAAGATGCAACTAAGAACAGGACCTTCTAAACTTGAACATGGCCTACATAAATATGGGAGAGACACATCTTAACCTTCATCCTGTTCTAAATAATTGAATGCAGTAAAATAAGGATGGGGATGTAAATGGTTGGACTCCAACTTAGAAGAAAATTCGAACTCCATTTCTAAACCAATTTCAACGAAAAAAAAATCTAATCGATGTGAGCAAAGTTGAGTAGGAACTTTCTAAATAATTTTTTGAATCGAGTTGAAATGGATTGGGGGAATTTTTTCCCCAAGTGCTTCAATTATATGTTTGTATTCTTTAATCAAATCAAATCATCAAAAAATTTCGAATTATGCAATAAATTAGTGGTCCAACTCCACGTACCAAATTACAAAAAAAAAACGGGTAGATCCAACTCAAATTCCAAAGAAACCCAAGTTCGTAAGCTTAATTGATTGTTCGTAGGAATGACAATTATAAATAGAACTCAAGGTGCATCTGGCCAAGGTGGGCCACTAGGGATTGGTTTAATATTTGCCGGGCCGGCCCAAATTTTTTTTTGTCCGGCCCGGCCCGATAACGCCGGCCAGGTCCGGCACGAAAAAATAGCGTGCCGGGCCGGCACGGCTCGTTAGCTCGAAAATGATTAGGATTTTAGAATTGAGTTATTAGAATTGCAATTTTGAGTAGATAACTTAACGTGTATTATTAACGGGTAAAAAAATGCTAAAATTCATATTTGTTATTGGGCTATCAGGCCGGCACAGCCCAATAGCATTAGGCCCGGTCCGGCCTGATAAGTATTCAGGCCATATCGGGTCGGCCCAAAATTGGCCCGAACCCGATTTTATCGGGTGGGGCCGATAATTGTCAGGTATAGTTTAATTATCTTTGATAAGTTTCAAGATCTCTTCCATTTAAAATTTTAAGAACCGACTTGACTTTGGTGTTTCATCGTATCCCCACCCTTTGATTCGACCCACCCCGTCCCACCAGGAATGAAAATGAATGACGCATGCAGGAGGTGAGCGAGTCCGATTATCATATATTTTTCATGATATTTGGACCCTACCTATGTATATGACCAATTCTTAACTTTTGGATCCGAATCCTATCCCGTTGGAACTTGAAATCGGACCATACTCGAAATCTATAGTACTAGTACCCGAAACCTATAATACTCCACATGTTTCGAATACCCCGTTGGAACCTATAGTACATCACAATTTTTGAGTACCTTGTTAGAACCTCTGGTGTACTATAGATTCCGAGTACCATGTTGGAACTTGTAGTACATTAGAGGTTTCGGATACCCTGTTGGAATCTGTGGTGTAGTATAGATTTCGAGTAATATGTTGGAACATGTTCATTTTTTCTCTTTTGATATATCATAATTTAATAAATAAAAAGGTTAAAAATGTAAAATTAAAGTTGGCAACACACGTAATAAAATTATGTGGCTAGGGTTAGTGGATATTGGATTTGAATAATAGATTTTTATACCGGGTTAACGGGTTTTGGAAGGTGAATAACATGATATATTTTAATCTACGTAAGTATATATGCATTATATGTAACAATTTAGTTCCGAATACCAGTTCTAATTTCGAGTACCCTGTATGTTGGAATCAGAATCAGATTTACTAATTCCTTATGATATCTTACCCGGATCCTTCCCGAATTTAATTTGGGTCTAACGGGTAGGTTCCAACCGATTTCGAATCTATCCGGTACTCATGCACACCCCTAGATATACAATTACTTTTCTTTCTCACATCATGTATATAGTTTTGATTTTTCAAAAAATGCCTCTCCGAGTTTTTTTAGTAATTACGTTAATCTTGAAAATTATTGATAAAAACTCTTTACATTTCATATTTTAAGTTCCAACTTTAAAAAAAATGATGAAATGTAGTACAAAAAAAGTGTATATATATTAGTATTATAAAATGGTTGGAGTGATTTGGAAAAACTGAATTAGTTGATTTTTATCTTCTAAAAATAGATCAAAATATCAAAAGTAGAGTAGAGTTCAATTTTTACTCAAACCGGTATCACTCTGCACCATTGCCTTCCCTTTTATCGGTTATTTTGCCTTGTGGGCATTTCCTATTCCAGAACAAGGCAGCATTTGGTTCAAAGTTACGAGTAGGGCTGACCAAAATCCGATCCGAAAATACTTGAAAAACCGACCCGAAAACTCATTTCGGATCAGGCTATTCGGATATATCGGGTCGGGTCGGGTATTATTTTTGAAAATTTTGTCTATTATTTCGGATCGGATCGGATCGGGTTCGGGTGAAAACCTTGTTTAACCCGACCCAACCCGATTTTAAATTAAATATATATTTATAGTACACATTTTGATAAAATATAGTGTTGGATTTGTGGTCAGAGGGATGGATGAAATTTAGGAGGTCTTAAGTTCAAGACTTACTTGGGTTATAATTTTAATATAATTATTCATTTTTTTAATCACTATTTTCAATGTGCATATTTCAATAAGAAATATAGGATAAATGTAAATTACAAACCTTTCCTGCATTTTTTGAAAGAAACACAAGGTGGTAATCCATACATCAATTGTATATTAAAAAAATGTAAGCTAGGTTCCCTTACAAATATTGAAATATATGAAAGAAAAATACAAGTGCAAGATCTAAATAGAACATTGCTAACTAAAGTGTCAAAAATTGTAAATGGAAAATGATCAAATGCATGAAGAACATGATGGGCACAAATCAAAGAAAAACACTATGTACCCCAGCTAAAGTAAAGGTTGACAGTATAATTTTTACAACATCCAATGAAGTACCAGAAAAGGATTCTGTATCTTTAGCCCTTAAGCTTTCCACTATTGCTGCGCTTTTCACGCCAAACACCACTGCAATCCCCATTCAGCTGATTCTTTCTTGATGCAGACAAACACTGATCAGACCGTGAACCATTACCACTCATCTGTATTTGGGCTTTGCGCCGCCTCATCCGGTTCTCTAGCCTAACACCTCTAAGTGCTTGGACCCTCTTTTCAATCTCTAATGCCTGTGAAAAGTTCCAGATCCTAACAACTCCTTCCTCACCACCACATACAATCCTATTCGCACCAATGGCTATAGAGAATAGATTGCAACCAAAGCCATGTAACATTCTTTGAGGTGGTTCCACAACATTTCGAATGGAATACTTGACCTTGGAATGCTGCATTAAGGCTGAATGACCAGACTTCAACAACTTCCTCACATCAATTAGAGCAATTCTCCCATCACTTGAAGATGACACAACCCATGGAAACTCAAAGGCAAGTGAATGAACAGCGCCTGTGTGTGGAATCCAAGTTGCAGTTGGTTTCATATGTCCTACATGAAAATTATCACAAAGCTCATACATGTGAATTGAACCATCTTCACCTCCAGTAAATAAAATATCTCCCTGATGATTTCGAGTCAATGAATATGCATTACCCACATGAGCATTGCGGATAACATTTATCAAGGTTCCACTATCAATATCCCAAACATAGGCATCTCTACCAGCTGTGCTAGCAATGGTGCCCCCACGAGGAGCAAGAGACCACACCCAATCTTCATGATTCAGTGTCCTCAAGCACTTCAAATGAACTCGGTCCCATATACGAATGCACATATCCCAGGAACCACTATAAATTCTAGTAGAATCCAAAGCAAGGCAAGTCACAGGACCTTCATGTCCGCAGAGGCGAAATCTGGAGTTATGGTTTGCAGAGGAACCCACGATGTCAAACAGGTGTGGGTGTCCGTCAATTGCTTTCCAGCAGTGGAGAAATGCACTTGTTCCCCCAGCTACCAAGATCTCAGAATCAGCAGTAATCGCTCGAATAGTGCAACCAAGTGGGCGAGACACAGCAATTGACAAACCTTCTTCCATGTCCCACATGCGAATGATCTGATCATACCCTCCAGTAAAGATACGTTTTGCTGGTAGGAGAAGAAATACAGCACGGACAGCTTGACTGTGGCCATGGAGGGTATCTATGCTGAACCGCCCCATGAATGACTTGCACCTGAACTCCCTTTCTACAAAAAGCTCCTTCCAAGACTTCTGGTTCTGTAAGCCAGGCCCAGCAGGAGCTTGCAGACCTAGGGGAGATCCCCATCTCTGGAAATAGGAATCCTTCCAACCATGGTGATCAGATATTAGACTATTGAGAAGAGGAGAGACACAGGACAACACTCCGAGTTCCTTGGCATCAAGACGCTGAAGAATCTCATAAACCAAGGCCGCAGGAAGCTCAGTAAAGGACCGGGGGTGAGCATTAGGACCTGAGCCGACAGTGGTCGTTGTCCCGGACTTGGAGTCACCCTTCTTCAGTGGCAGGCAGGAAATAGGTTCTAGTAAAATACTTCCGCTGATAGAACTCTTACTGCACTGAGGTTTTGCAGCAGAACAAAGAACAGGGGAGGTGACTCGAGCCAAAGGAACTTCTTCGCACCTAGAACCATCGACAAACTTCTTCAGTGATGATTCCTCTACTTCCGGGCACTCTAAGGCCATTAAGAACTCGAGCCTGGAACTAATTTACACTTGAAGCTGACTCCTTTATAGCCTAAAACTGGTGCAAAACCTCAAAGATCCCCTTTTTAATCGGAAATTTCAATAATTAAGAACTAGGTTATCGAAGCAACTAAGAGATGAGTGGAGAAAAGAAAAAAAGGAAAAAAGAACCTGAACCTAATCGACGGAAAACAGCAGAAACGAAGAATCAAATCAAAGTCCTAACACCTAAACATTTTAAAACTACGAAAAATCTTCATACGAATCAGTAATGGAAGAAACCTCAAAAATTTTGATAGTTCTATTGACACCAAACCCTAATTTGTTAGCCGTAATTGAGTTCCATGCGATACCTCAAGATTGGAAGCTTTAAGCCAATCTACCAAAGCAAGAAACCCTAGGAAAGAGCTCCATCGGAGGCCCTCGGAGGAGGATAAATGTGAGAAAAAGAGAAGCACAAGTTACGTGTCAAGCAAAAGAGAACCGGTCCAGTTCGAACCGGTACGAATACCTTCGAGCTGAACCGGTTCGGTCTATATATAAGTGGCGTACTTGTCCAGTTGCCGCTTCATCAAAAACCCTAACTCCGAAGCCTAGTGGTGGCGTGGTCTTCCCCTCAGTCGGTGCATTTTACTTGAAATCATCTCCTTCCAGATACTACTCCAGCGCAAGAAGATGTCTGCGTACGTAATATACTACCAAGACAGTATCAGTCTATTACTTTGGCTTTTAATCGAGTTAGATATTTTGATTTGGCTGTTTGGTTGGTTTCTGTTGTAATGTGAAGATTTGCTGATTGCTTTATTACTGCTTGGCCATGCTTTAATTTTATGATTCTGGTTATTTTCGTCTGGATTAGTATTACAATTTATTTCTTGTTTTGCTTAAAGCAAAGCAAAATGATGAGATTGTTGATCTGAATATAATGTGGATAAACACATACAAATGGTCTTCAAAGCTCTCTGATTGTCTTATAATTTGATAGTTGTCTGGATTAGTAGCATTAAAATTTAATTCTTGTTTTGCTTAAAGAAAAGCAAAATGATAAGATTGTTGATCTGAATATAATGTGGATAAACACATACAAATGGTCTTCAAAGTTCTCTGATTGTCTTATATTCACACTTGCCCTTTTCTTAAGGAAGCATTTTGTGGTACAGATAGATTTGAAGGCAATTTTTTATTGTTCAATGATTTTTCTTGCCTGTTAAGGATTTTTCTGGTTAAGTATTTTTATTGTTTCATCCAAGCAATGTACTTGTTTTACATGAAAGAAAGCAAGATGATGAAACTGGTTGATCTGAAGTTGATGTGGATAACATTACCATGGTCTTCAAAGTTCTCTGATTGCTTATCTTGCTGTGTGGCATGTTGCAATGCTACCTGATCTTCTCTGACATTTTCTGGTTCTCCACCTAAGATATGTCTGAATTTTTGTCTGTTTTTTTGGATGCACAGCAGAATGATGAAAGGCTTGTTTATCTGAATTATTGGTATCTTTATCCTATTTTTGATCATCTTCCCTAGAATGTGAATTCATTCTCAGGTTCTTTATCAATTAATATGTTACTTTGTGTCAGAAATTAAAATATTTCCTCAAATTCATATGTCAAAATTTATTACCATGCAGAGACATTTACTACTTCTAAGCTTCATGAACTGTCTTTATGTCTCATTGTTTGTACCTTCGTTAGTTTGAACATCCATCTTAACATTATACTACTTACAACAGTGAAGATGCTGTTGCGGCTGAAAATGCCCCTGCCCTTGGAGAGCCCATGGACCTGATGACAGCCCTCCAACTTGTGATGAAGAAATCATTGGCTCACGATGGGCTTGTTCGTGGACTTCATGAAGCTGCAAAGGCAATTGAGAAGCATGCTGCACAACTGTGCATTCTAGCTGAGGACTGCAACCAGGCTGACTACATGAAGCTTGTCAAGGCACTTTGTGCTGATCATAATGTGCATTTAGTAACAGTACCGAGTGCCAAAACACTTGGAGAGTGGGCAGGGGTTAGTAATCTCATCAAATCCTTTCCCATGATCTTCTTTTAAAAATACTTGTTTCTTCTGCATTTAGCAGCACTTGATTGCACCGAAAGATGCAATTAGCACCTTATGATGCAGGTTATTATTAGATTTTAATTGAAAAAATGAAATTGATGTTTGTGAATTCACTGAACTACTACATAATACTTCTTGAAAATTTTCTCATGGTTGTTAATTGCATTGTCCTTTTCACTGTAAGTGACCTTTACATTAATTTGTCTGCATAACGTGCATGCTTACATTGGTTAAGTTTGTAACGGTTCGGTGTCTTAGCTGACAAATTAGCTAAGTTTGTAGCAGTTATGTGTCTAGCATACTTTTTCGTTTCATGCTTTCTCATTGACCTGTAGTCTGAAAATGTGTTTTAACATGTTAAAGCATTAGCGGTACACCTTTGGTCATCCAAAGCTCCGAACCATGCCATCTAATATGACCACATGCTTTGTGAAGGACATGGTTTAAAATCTCGGTACCGGTACCGGTATATACCGGTACCGTACCGTACCGACACACGGTACGGACCGGTATGAAAATGCATACTGGCCGGGTTTTTTTTATTTATTTATTTATTTTTAATTTTTTTTTCGTGACATACCACCATATACCGCCCATACCGGGCGGTATATGGGCGGTATACCGCCATATACCGCCCGGTATACACAATATATCCGGTTTTTTCAAATATCGGGTATATCGTATACCGGAAATCTAAAATACCGGTAAATACCGGACTTACCGTACCGTTTCGGTCGAGATTTTAAACCTTAGGTGAAGGTTACGATTGTATATTTATCAGATTTTTCCATCTGATGCATGACCACAAATTGATTGAAAAGATGTTTGCAGCAACATTTTTTTTGTCTGATTTCTAGAAACTTTGGGACATTTTCTTGAGCTGCATCACGATTTTATTGTTTTCAGAAAACAAAGAACGTTTGAATTTATTGTGTTCCTATCATGTCCAAATTGGCTGTCCATCTTGTAGATTGTAAACAAATCCAATTGATTCACTGTCGAAGGCTTCCAAAGAAAAAAAAGTTATTGATTTATTGTCAGGTTTTTATAAAAAAATTCAGATGCCTAATTTTCTTATGCAGCCCTTTTAGTTGAGTTTATCTGACTTTGCTTCTCTGTGTATGACTAATGTTTATTGACTTGCTAATTTATTTATTTTATTTGCTACTTTTCAGTTGTGCAAAATTGATTCGGAGGGTAAGGCTAGAAAAGTTGTGGGTTGCTCATGTGTTGTTGTCAAGGTAAGGGGGTCAAGTCAAAAAGATTACACATTACATTGTTCATCTGTCTTCTTCCATCCACTTTGTATTAATTGAAGTTGCACTACTTTTGTTCTTTTGCAGGATTACGGAGAAGAATCAGAGGGCCTTCATGTAGTTCAGGAGTATGTTAAGTCTCACTGAGTCTTAACCCAGAGCATTTACAATGTGTTTTTGCTGGTCTTAGTGCAATGCAGATTAGGTCAACAGTGTCAAATCTGATATTGCATTACCATCAAATTTTTCTTTAGTGGTGCTTTCGCTGGTCTTGGTGCAATGCAGATTTGGTCAACAGTGTCAAATCGGACATTGCATTACTATCAAAAATTTCCTTAGTGGTGAACTTGCAGAAACCATTTCTATGTATTGTTTTTGGCAAACATTATTCTCAAATTTGGCACTCGTGTACTTGATTTGAAATTCAACATCTTTTAATCCTCAAATTTAGCCGCAGCAATTTTACTCTTTAATTTTAAGTCTAAATTGTTTCAAAATTAAACTTACAAATAATTAATTTGTGACAATAAATGTCTATGTGAATATTGAATTTGAATCGAATTGTAGATGACGCCAACAAAAAAATTAGAAATGGGTAAAAGTTAAATTCCTATATTTATGAGCTAAATAAAAGTTTAGTGATCAAATTAGTATTAAGATTAAAGTTTAATGCCAAATTGAAATTTAATATTGTAATCTATACAATCATAAAATTCAAGAAGTTGCAGCCGAAAAATAAGGATTCAAACAGTTAATCTTCCGTTCAAGCAACCAAATGGAAAAAAGTTCTGCATTCATCTGTTCGCTTTTGTCAATATATATCATACACGAGCACCAGATATATTATAATTCAAGGGCAGAACCTATTTGATCAAACAAAGTTTCTCTTTCCACGCAACCCCAACCTAAAAAGCACCAAATACGTAGCCCTTCAGCGTCAGACATTCAACCGCAGCAAAGCCACTTTCGCTGCATCAGATGGACAAAAGGGAAGCATCAGTGTCTACATTGGAAAAAGAGTTGCAAACGAGTAGTGCCATGGATAACAAAATGCTCTCTGTGATTTTACAATCATGTTATAATACAGATATATAAACAAGCAAGATGAGGCTCATACGTTTTTTCTAGGATACTGATAGGTTTCATCATGCTGTAAACCACCTACTTCTTTTCTCGTTGGTGTTGCTGGTGCACCTGAGTTACTACCTGTCTTCTTTTCATCTCGAGCTTTGTTGAATATAACAGTGAACCCATCAGCTGAGGCGGGATTGTTAACATCCCACTCTCCAAACTTGGGCAGTGCTTGACCCTTCTCCTGTTACACTCAGGAAATAAGATCACAGACATTAACTGGCTATGAAAGGCGAAAACTGTAAATAAGCAAGGAGGAAACAGCTGTATCAATCGAGCATACCAGGAGCTAATTTAGCTTCTTTTTATTAGCTCAACATTGTTGAATAAAATGTCATTCAATGACAGTGAAGAATCTCTGTGAATTGTTTACTGGTTAATATCCATTCTATGTTACTAACTATAATTTCCAGCTAGGTCTGGTTTACTTCTCCTAACAAGGGCATCTACAGGTCTCTGTATAGCATGTTTCCTAGTTATTCACAAATCCCCAATTCCATTTGTTCGATAATTCCCACTAATCAATCTCAATATGTGCATTCTCTTGACAAATATTTTTGCATACATCATCCAAGATAGGTATACAGATACATACTTCATATAAGAACTTAACATATACATCGGATTCAGCCAGACAATCCAACCTTCTCTCTACTGAAATGAGTACACAAGAAAAAGAAATATACATCACTATCTACTTACATACCTATGGCAAATGCTTTGTCTGGCAATGAAAATTAAGCACACAAGAAAAAAAGCGATACAAAATTTCTTCAATTATGTGTCAGATTTCCAAGTCACAGGCATTGAGAAGGTTCATGAATTATGATACTGGCAAGATAAACAGAGATCTAGAGGAATTTATTTTTTCCCCATGAGGCTTGCCTACAAAGTCATCATGTCCCTAAATTATTCCTTTATATTTCAGTTCAGAAATAGTTGTTTCAATTTAGGATGGAACTACAATGAGAAAGACATAAGTGGCCATCTACATTTCAGTCCTGATTGGCCTAGAGAAGAGTGCTCTTGGCAGAATATCATGTGCCAAAGATGTCTTAGCTAAATCTTCCATGATCATGTGCAAAAAATTAGTTTTATACAGACCTTAGTGCATTAAGACTATCATTGTAGTGCATGTCAAAAGAAGAAATATTAGTCATATGTGCTAGGAAAGCAGATTTTTAACAATGATATTCAACCTGGTGTATTAAGTTACAAGTTCAGCATGAAAATGAGTATAAAGATCATAGTAACTTAACTGTGGAAAGAAATCAGGAATACCAATCATGAATTTTATGATGCTATAGGAGGCTTGAAAAATGATCTATAAAGGACCATAAGTCCAAGCAAGAGGCTTAGCTCCTAGTCCACATTAAAGGAGTTGATCATAGATACCTATGAAAGAGCATGCCATATGAGAAGTAATGATGATTACAGGATTTACCTCTTTTCACAATTCTATGAGATTTAAAGCTAAGGTGCACAATGATGTAGAATGGAAGCAAAATACACGTAGAGAAATGCCAAATCTTCTAGTACACTAAGCAGTCATTACAGTCCTACCCATATACAAATATCTCCTGCAGGTGATAGTAAATGTTGGGGCGATTCAGTTCATGATATCTCAACTCATCTCTCTCGAATTAGTGCAAATACTTGAAGACCTCTTAAGTTCGTCTGTTGGTTACTATTCAGTGAAGCTCTTTGCAATTTATTTACGCAAAACTATTATTAGCTCTCTAACTAGTTATGTTCCTCATGTCTCTTACAACTCCACTTTCCAGCCTTGAGTCAACAAAAGTCTATCTAATGCAAACAGCTAATTGACGTCTAGATTTCAAACTATAAACGCCAAGCCAACTACCAGCACCGCTCTATGCTTAGCATATGCACCAATCAAATTCATCACAAATTCCGAATCAATAACAGCCACAATGATAACGACCACTAAAGGCACATAATCCAAAACAAAAGCAACATGCCAAAAAGAGTAAGCGATATTGCAATACATCTAAAAATGTTCACTCTCAAATCAAATTAAGGGACAACGAAACTCCAGAATCTATCAAATCAAGACCGAACTACCATTCCTCATCCAAACATGAGAAAGCAAGTTCCCCCAATCTTTTATCAGAATCAAAACCGTACTCTTCAAGTTTGAAGAGGAAACCAAGAGGGGGACATTTTTGATGTCTACCGATTTTTTTAAAGATGACTCCAACTTTGAAACTAAAGGAGCCACGAAATCTTACTGGAAATCGAGAGGAACATGCGATCGCTTACCGACGACATGACGGACAAGAGTGGGGCGCAGGGACGCACAAGCTAAAGGGGTAAGGAATTGGGAACGAGGGCAACTCTCTCTCTGTCTCTCTCTCAAAGGGAGAGTAATATATATGTCATTATTAATATTCAATTCCATCATTCTAATTCGGCAGGAACAAAAGTTCTAAACTTACCCTGTCTGCGATGAAAACACACCCGATGGGACCCATTAAAAAACATCTTTTCCAACCAATTCTATTTGGTTAAGAGTGCCGAGTACAAATAAATGCGTGGACGTAGAATTACTCGTTTCCAAGTCAGGATACGACCGCTGCGGCGGGTGCCGGTCGCTCGCCTGTCTCCTCCGTGGGCAAACAACGGCGACGTCGCGATCGTTAAATCGATAGCAATGCTAGCAACCGTTCGATCGGTGCCACCCTTGCTGTTAGATTCGCGAACTAACGGCGTGAACCTGAGTTTCCTCCGCGGACTCGACTGCAGCTTCTGACTCACCTCATAGTAGTTTTCAGTACGGCATGGGAGCGGCGGCACGCCGACACCGGCTTCGGACCCACCGCTGCAGCAGAGGCACGAGCGATGATCTCCGTGGCAGATGAGTTGCATTTGCAGGAGACATCCAATCGCACCCCTCAATAGTAAGTCCTTGGCGAGAAGCCAATACAGAGCTGAGGTGACGTTGTCAGTGGTCACGGGTTGGCGCCCAGGTTGCAGTCAGAATCCAGTGATCGTCATCTACTTGTTGATGAAGCTTAAACTGATGCATGCATTATTCTCATTTGAATCAGCTCATTTATATATGCAGAGGCGGAGCAGTGTGGTAAAAAAATTGTAGAATGATTTCAACTCATTTAAATGAAATAGACGATCAGCTCAATTAATTAACCCCACCATATTACACAGAGAAGAACTTCGATCTCTATGTTACAAAATACAAATCAAATATATATCACGAGAAGACTATTAGAATTCAGAAGCAATCTTGTGACGGTTAGACTTCACGTTATAATCTAGATCAGTAGGTTTTGGTCTACGCTGCACTGCTTGTTGTTGCGGCCTGCTAGGAGTTGGGTATGCTTTTTCTGTCTCGAACTCTTGATTTTCCATGTTTTATCCATTTCTCATGATTGATGAGATGTGAATTCTGTTTTCTAAATAATAATACTAATCCATGTCATTGTAATAGTATTCCATTAATTAATTTATCTAGATATATACATCTTAGGTATAAATATATTCTGAAGTCTATATTTAGTACAAAAACTTTTATGTTCTTGTCCATTTATTCAAAATTGCTACTTTGTCATGTAATGAGAAGTGAAATATTCATGAATCAACATAATATAAGCTAAAACAAGAATTTGACCAAAACTTCAGTTATTCATAAATGTCGATTTATTATATCTATATTTTTACATGACTTGATGATAATCAATTGACAAAATATATAAAAATGTAATCTTAATCAACATAAGTAATCTCTCAACTAAATTTCATTAAATCTAAAAAGGATATTTTTTCTCTTTTATAAAAGATATAGTGTCTTCATACAAATGAAGATCAGTAATTTAAACCATGATATTTTATCATGGAAGCAATTGTTTGTTATTCATCTGCATTGCGGGTATAATATAATTTTCTCAATTGATGATTGAGAAAACACTATTTCAATAATAGTCAAAATTAATCTCTTGATACAAATACCAAATGTTGAGCAATATCTGCTGTAAGATGATCTAGCCACTTCAGATGCTTCTTTCGATTCCAAAATTTGAAGCAGAACAAGCCTCTGCTTGCACTTTCAAGTGCTACACTCAGGCAGAAGATTTGACGTTGATTGCAATTGCTACATCTCCAGCTCATCCCAATTAAGTGAGTTATCTTGGAATTCATAGCCTGGCTGTTGAAGTCGATTTCGCGAGAGTTTACTCATAGCTGCAAGACCTGAAAGAAACAGTTGAGTTATAGATCTTGAAGTCTATATTTTTCTTGCTACATTCCGCATTCAAGAGAAAAAATGATCAACAATACTTTGCTTAAAATGTCAAACAGACAAATTATAGGCAGGCATTACTTAAAAGTCTATAAAAACATCAAACACAAGACTTGTTTGTTTCTGCACCTAATTTTTTAGCACTTTCCAGGTGGGCCAAAATGAAGTCTACAGAAATACATCAGATCTGCTAATCTGCTAATAAGCTACGCAGTTTGCTGAACATGTAAAATTATCCTTCATCATGAATCAGCTGAAGCATATGATAATTAAGAAATATTGGCACTTAACTAAGAGCATCGCAAACTCTGTTCAAGAACATTTGTTGCAAAAGTATGCATATACATTGAGTAAATGTACCTTCAACCACTTTATAGAGAGAAGACCACCATCTATCTCGAGGAACATGGCATTCTTCCAGCTTTTCTTCAATCTCATGGTCATGCTTCCCTTCCAAAATGCTCTGCAATGTGATTACAGCATCCTTTGTTCTCCTGAGGATACTGTTGTCTTCATCAATCTCCAGCTGATGGAGGTCAGTTTGCGAAGATGCCAGGCTGGCAGCAAGTGCAAATTGGGCAGCAGCTACCCAGCGTGAGGAAGCCAACCATCTCCTTTGGCCTTCTTGTCTTCTAATATCCTCCCTACTGGACCTTTTCTCCACTTCTCCAAAGACAATTCCCTGTTGTTGTTTTGCCCCAATGCCCATAAACGCAGAATTAAAATTCCACTAAATGCAGAAAAGCAACATAAATATACCCCAGAAGACATAAATATAAACCCCAATTAGATAAGGAAGAAATTTATATCCCCGATGGCATCTGCAAAACCCTTGTAAAGGCGACCACAAAATGCATTCTTATAAAAAGCTAGGTGACAAACAAATTATCCAGAAATTGTTTCGGAAGGACTTATGTTGGTGCAACATATTTTGAGCAAGTGCTTTATGTTTGCAACCAATATTGCTGTTACTGAAACAAACCAAAAATTACAAAAGCATTTTTGCTAGAGACAGAGTTGGGTAAAAAGTAACATAGGATTTAGCCTAACGTCATTTGGGGATTATATAATTAGGTAAGTTTAGCTACATCTCAAACAATGATCTCAAAACTTTTCATGAAACAGAGCATGTGTTTCAATTGTTGAGGTAGGTAAAATCATGGTTTAAAATACTGGTAGCCGATACCGATCTCGGTACCGTACCGACACACGGTACGGGCCGGTACGAAAAAGGCATACCGGCCAATGAAAAAAAATTGTTTTTTTTTTGTTTTTGCTGTTAAAAATAACTCTAATAACACATACCCGGTATCGGCCAATACTAGATATCTCATATACCGGTTTTTTGAAAAATCGGTAAATACCAGCTGTACCGGGCAGTACGGTACGGTATTTTAAACCATGTAAAACCATAACTACTTCCCCGGATGCAAATTATCTAGTTACAAAAAGAGACATGGCACCATGGTTTTACATCTCGTACCGTACCGGGCGGTAAGCTCGGTATTTACCGGTTTTTGAAAAAACCGGTATACGAGATACCCGGTATGGGTAAATACCGGGTATCTCGGTAAATACCGCCCGATATCCCCGGTATTTATCAAATACCGGGCGGTATTTGCTATCATACCGGGCTATACCGCCTGGTATGATATTTTGCACTGTAGCAAAATACCGATACTTTAAAAATACCGGTATACCGATAAATACCGCCCGGTATGCTCCGGTATTTAGCAAATACTGGGCGGTAAGAGCTATGATACCGGGCGGTATCGCCCGGTATCACCCGACCCAACGGCTCTTTTTAAGAGCCGTTGGGCTGCTACAGTGCCGACAGTGTATATCCCCAAGATATGTACGAGTACGATGGACATCATTCGTCCGCATTTTAAACATTGTATTCATGTATTTGACATTTGAATATGAAATTTAAGTATTTCTTGATCAATCATGGGTTATTGGAGTTATTTTTAGTAGCAAAATCAAAAAAAAAAAAGGCTCGGTATGCAATTTTCGTACCGGACCGTACCGTGTGTCGGTACGGTACGGTATCGGTACGTACCGGTACCGGTCATCCACCGAGATGATGACTGGTATCGGTATTTTAAACCATGCATGGCACCATCAGGTCCATCACCATCTCAAAGTTGAAGTTTTTGACTGAAAATTGGTAAGTAAAAAATGAAACTAGATCAAGTGTGCACATAGTCCACTAGGACAGTTAGTGCATAGCACTAACTAGTTCATTTTAACCCCCAGAAAAAGATGGTGTTCCTCTTATAATTCATAATTGGGCATTTCTTGTTTTGGTAATGAAGCTAAACTAAATGTCCTAGCTGCAAGCTGAAATTGCAGAACTATGCCATGTTAATTACTATATTAGGAAGTAATGTTTTGTTCCTTCCTCTTAAGATAAATAGTGAAAATTAGGGATGGCAATTATAAATGGAACCCAAAGTGCACCGGCCTGACCAGACTGTAGGGGTGGGTTTGACGATCTTTGACCAGTTTTCATGTGAGTTTGGTTTAAAATTTCGGAAACCAAGTCAGGGCCGGGTTGAGTTCAGTGTTAACTTGTCCATACGCTATAACCTGCCCTGCCCCACAATGATAATGAATCTTCTTCTTTTTTTTCAAATTCCTTCATGCTTTTAATTAATTATAATGCTAATCTGGAACAATATTAACAAAACTTTTGCCATTTCATATTTTAAATTTGAACTTTTTGATAAAAAATTTAAACATAGTATAAAAACAGTGTATATATTAATCTTATAAAAAGGTCGGGACAATTCGGGAAAAAAACAAGCCAATCAGTGTGGGTATGGTTTATTTTTTAAAAGCTTATAGGTTTTTCAAGGGTCTGGTCGGGTTCAGTTTGTGTATCATGTTCAGTTTTGAGTAACTCAAACGGATCCCAACGTGCCGCCCTGTCGCCATCCCTAGTGAAAATGATCAAGCAACCAAGCAATTTTTTGTTACATGGAAGCAAAGAAATTGAAATAACTATAATAAATTTATAGCATTTGTATGAATGAGGAATCAAATACCATTGTCTTGATCAATCATTACAAATGATTAATGATGGAACATTTTAAGAACTTTTTGAATATATATAGCTATCAGTATGGCCAGTACACTAGAATACCAAATTCCCAACTGGATCGAAGAGTAAGGTTAGAATGAATCAAATGCCATTATCTTGATCAATCATTACAAATGATTAATGATGGAACATTTTAAGAACTTGTTTAATATATGTAGCTATCAGTATGGCCAGTACACTAGAATACCAAATTCCCAACTGGATCGAAGAGTAAGGTTAGAATGAATCATTTATTTTATATAAGGCACATATGGCCTAATATAGTAGATCTTATACAGTAGGTTTCAGAAAGAAAGTCTGTATGAGAAAATATTACTCTTGAACAGGTAAATAATAAATAATAAAGAATGATCAGGAGATATGATGATAGTACCCGTAAATATTGGGCATTGGCAGCTCCCGTACTTCGAACCATTTTGGAGAACGAACTATCTTCATTTGACAGGAGAGTCTCCGGAGTGTCAAACTCCAAAACCTGCATATTTAGTCAGAAGATTTTAGCATCAGGCAGGCATGCATGTTACATGTTCTGAAGTAACTGGAAGCAATGGTAGAATTTCCTTCCAAGCATCAAATTATCGTGTACTCGTGTTTATACACACATGTACAAGTACAAAGTACTAAAGATAAAGGATGTTTTCACTGAACTTTTTTCCCCTGATTTTTTGTTCGCAATAAGAATGCTACCCAAAATGCAGAGAGGCTTTTGCACTCACAGTAAGATTTGTTAGAAAAGATAAGGTGGATCCAAATGTCTGAGACTCTGAGTATGCTAGACATGGTTCAGATTTATGGATCCGTAAGGAGTCCATAGTTGCAAATTGTGGATATTTGTCAACCTTTATCAATTAATTTAATCATATTGTCCAGTTAAGCATGAAGAGAAATTTTGCAGGCCACATATCATTTATCCTACAAAAGTTTTCATATAGCAAGTTAGCAATGGAAGCCTTAAAAGAATACCTGTCCAGCACTAAGGAGAAGAATCCTGTCACAGTCAATGATGGTGTTCAGACGATGAGCTATAATTAGCATTGTACAAGACTTGAACTCTTCCCTTATTGTTTTCTGGATTAGAGCATCAGTCCTAACATCCACTGCAGCTGTTGCTTCATCGAGAACAAGAATCTTTGATCTCCTTAACAATGCTCGAGCAAGACTCAGTAGTTGTCTTTGTCCAACACTGAAATTCTCTCCTGATTCAGAAACCTAATGAATGACATTGAGAGTTCCAAGTATTTCAGGCAGACATCAAAATCTTCTATGGCAAAGGAAAATTATGAAATCATATCAGAGAAAAGTAAACATGCTTGTTGCCCTCATTTATATTACATTAGCATGTTGGTCTCTTTAAGAATAAGTACTTGTCGTTGCCTTGAATCAAACAAATAGACAATCCCAAAGAGACATACTTCCGAAGTTCTCTAAAGTACAACAAATATATACTATAACTTTCCAACAAGTTCCATCACAGAGACTAGAAGACCTAATACTAAATTCCTATCTGTGCATTTCCAAGACAGACAACACATGGAAGATTGCTGAGGCAAACTAGAGATGACAATGGCAGTAAGGCAGAGATTGGCTTTTCTGCCCCAGCCTTGTATCAAGTCTGAGGTGGGCCGCAAAGATAGTTGGATAGGGTGACCAGGGAACAAGTTTGTGAGTTAAAAAAAAATTAATATTGCATTTGACATAAAAATTAAGATTACTTATAAGTATAAGCATACACAAGAAAAAGGGCAGGTTAAGGGGGGTGGGAGGCCAGAGCTGTGGGAAGAGATCAAGCAGGGTGAGGTGCGGGTTAAGTTTTTTAACACACCCCAATATGTGAACAGGATGAGCTGGGCAGCCCTCATTGGAGCGAACTCCTACAGAGGCAGGCCAAATTTCCATCCCTAAGAAACTAAAATAGACGCAATACAAATAACTACAGGCATATAGAAGAGATGCAGCATACCTCTGCATCAAGGCCCAATGAATTCCTACGAATAACATCTTTCAAATGTGCTCTCTCTAAAGCTTCCCAAAGGTCTGCATCATTGTGCTCACTGAAGGGATCCAAATTAAACCGGACGGTACCTGAATAGTTTTTTGAGTCAGATGGTTATAAATAGACAACAAATAAAAGCATTACAATACAGAATTTAATGTATCTTATTTAAGAATATGAACAAATTCAGTGATAGTATGGAAGTGTCAAGTCTAAGCAAATTTGAAATCAAGGAATCATAAGCAAGCCATAAAAGAGATATTTCCTTTGGGTTAATATAGGAGCCCACACCTAAACTACAACTATATCAAATGATTTGTACAGTTACCTCATCATGACAGTTTAGGCAATGTTCACACAACTAATAAGCCATATGAGAATTTAACCACATCCAGATTGTAAGAATTATAGATGACATTTACCATTTGACAGCCAATTTCATGGATATCAAATACTTAGAGAGCTCAATGACCCAATACTTAAATTTGCAACACATTTTCTTTTAGTAAACTATTCAACCAACACTAGGTTCCTACATCAATGCATTATAGTCAGTGAGGTACAACTGCCATGAGGTACAACTGCCATAAGGGCTTATAGAGTTATAGATGCAATTTTATCCTGATTATGGTTCAGAAACACATGAATTTACATGCTACACAAATTGTCAGGTTTCATGCATGAGTGCAACTCCAAGGGGAGAGACTAACATACAGTGGTTGACCTTACACAGAAACCATACTATACCATCTTTAAGCAAAAATTGCTTAAACAGCAAGTTTCATTGTTCACTCAAGGAACCTGCAGTGATGGGAATAAACATATTACCTGAAAATAGGACCGGTGATTGTGGTATTATCCCAAGCACCTTACGCAAATCCCAAAGACCAAACTTAGAAACATCACAATCATCAACAAGTATTCTTCCTCGTTCCAGCTCCACAATACGGAACAAAGCATTAAGCATGCTAGACTTTCCAGCTCCGGTCCTACCAACTATTCCAACCTTTTCACTTGGTTCAATTATGAATGATATGCCATGAAGAACAGGGGGGAGCTCTGGCCTATAACGAAGAACAACATCTTGAAACTTGATAGTTCCAGATGATGGCCAACCTGGAGGCGGTCTGTTGCTTTCAATAACAGGAGGAGCTTCAGAAGGCAAATCTATGTATGTACCAATTCGTTCAACAGCATTTAAACTATTTTCAGCAAGACTTGCAAGTCTTAGAACAGCAGTCAATAGATTTGTAATGTTCAACGCATAGGTGAGAAGTAGACCCATTGTTGATGCAAATGCTTCCTGATTTTCTGCTCGTTCATTTTGCATGACGGCAAAAGTGGCTGTGAACCATATCATGATACCTCCCAATGTTTCCAACCGAATGGCAAGCCACCGATTAGCACTCATGTTAATAAGTGTAAATCGTACATTATTATCCATTGATTTACCATTAATGCTAGCCATTCTATCATATGCTTTATACGCTCGGATAGTTGATAGTCCATTCAATGCTTCTGCAAACTGTGCATAAACTGGAGATCTGGTAATGGAATCCAGGCGCTTTACTTCACGTGCTGTACTCTGGGAAAACAGAATTTAAGAATGGAAATGAAACCAGTATAAACACCACGAACCAGTTGGCATAAGTAAATTGAAACCCTAAACAGTCAAAGTTCAATATGGTTTATCAATTTACAATCAAAGATTATTGGATAAAATGAATCATATAACATTAAGGGCTCGTTTGGTATGTTGTATTGTATTAACATGTATAGTACTAGCTTGTATTGGTTAACTTGTATAGTACTAGCATGTATTGTACTATTATTATAATGAGCTTGTATAACTACTTAGTATTTTAATTAATGAAATAAATTTTAACACATTAGTATTTTAATTAATGATTTTTTTTATAATACAAAAGAGGTGTTGTGGTTTTAAAAAAAAATTATTAAAATATTTCACAGTTTTTAATTTAAATTTACTTTTATAGACTTTGTACAAAAGTCTCTAATGCATTAGAGAGTTTGAAGAAAAAAAAAGACTCTAACATCTTTTTTTGTCATTAAAAAAAAATTCATATATATATATATATATATATAATTTCGCCAAAGCCTCTAATCAGTTGGAGGCTATGGCCGGGGGTAAAATGGGTACCCGAAACATTACGTTCCGAATTTGGGAATTTTTACCTCCAAAATCCGGATTTGAGAATTTCCACACCAAAATTCGATTTTGGAATATTATTGTTTCTTTAATACAGCCTAATGATGGTGTCTCATGGTGTATTATTAAGGGAAAATTAATGAAAATGTCCCGAACTATTGAGTTTTTAACAAATCTGACCAATACTTTTATTTGTAACTAATTTATACTCAAATTTTCATTTTGGTATCAATTGTATACTTCCGTCAGCTGGGTGTTAAAGTAGCTGTTATATGCTGACGTGGACTGCATAGTCAACATAAATAAATCAATTTTTTATTCAAAGTTGTCTCGTCATCAAATGATCCACGTCAACAACACCAGTTTTTAAAAAATATTAAAAAATACATATTCAAAGATAGGGTTTTGTTTTCTTTTTCTTTTTTTAAATATTTGGCTGACGTGGCATTGAAGAGTTTTTTAATATATTTTTTAAACTGGTGTTGATGACGAGACAACTTTAAATAAAAAATTGATTTACTTATGCTGACTATGCAGTCCACGTCAGTATATAACGGTTACTTTAACACCCAGCTAACGGAAGTACACAATTGATACAAAAATGGAAGTTTGAGCATAAATTAGTTACAAATAAAAATATGAGTCAGATTTGTTAAAACTCAATAGTTCGGGACATTTTCATCAATTTTCCCTATTATTAATACACCATTTGAGATACTATTTCTAATTTATTAGTTAATACCCCTTCTAAGAGTTCCCAAATACTGTAGGGTACCAAACGGGCCCTAATAGCATGCTATAGAAATATCTAAGGTTTCCTGCAAGACAAACATAACTTTATGCAGGTTTGTTTATTTGCTATCTCAACAACATCGTAGGGTCAGTAAAATAGCTATGGAGTGGGTACTCTTCACATACAAATAGTGAATGATCAGAAAACCAGGTTATGCACCATATATCATCCAACTAGATAATTCAGGCATGCATGGGTCTCCAATGACATACAACAATTGCCAATTGGTATCTGACTTATAGTCTTATACCATTATAACCTTGCTAGAGTTCACATGGCATGTGATGATTCCATTCATGGAATAAATACTTATTAATGTGGGTATAAAAATGAAGTTGCTACATGCTAGTTAGGTAATAATCAAGAAGTGGATATTAGGTGATATCTCTAACCAACAAATAACTCTGCTTTGGCAGGCAAATATATGGCAATGCTCCAAGCTTTATAAGATTCATGTCCATCTTAAACTGTACCTGGCTGACTCTGTTAGAGTTCTCTGGTTCTTGGTCTGGAATATCCAGATCAGAGCATGGTATCCAGATCAGATCAGAGTATGGTATTGTGGATTACCATTTTAACATTACCAAGCAATGTGCCAAACGCAACCTTACATCCGAGTCTAAGTAATGTCTCTACTTAACAGATTTTATTACAACTGTGCTAAATCATCCAGTCCCAGACTGCAGTGAGCTGGAGTTATTGCATCAATTCATTTGTTTTCTTCCCAGTATATCAAACAAATCTATGTTTACAAATCAATACAATGCATAATCAAGTTCAAGCATTAATTTATTTTCTTCTATTGTTTACTACAGAATGATTGCAATCACTAAGTAATTTGATAAATGGATATAAATCAGAAATACGACCAGTTAAAATGCAGACATCAGAATACACATAGTAATTAAGAAAAAGAAGCTTGTTAAATTTGATTGGAAATCTATACCTGGTAATATAAATAGGCTGCATAGAACAAAATCAGAAGTGGCATTATTGCCCATAGAGAGGTTGTGCTCACGATGCCAATTAAAACAAAAGTTGAGACAAGTTGTGCGATTTGTGACAGGAACATATTAACAAAGACTGCAACATTGCGATCAATATCACCAAGATCTTTTGCAAACCTATTGATAATGCGTCCAAGTGGATTGGTATGGAAGAATACCATTGGGGCTCTTAATATAGAATGAAGCATGGCATCATGCAGCCACTTGGCTGCATAAAGGCTTGAAGTAATAAGCCAATAAGAGTTTGTCAATGTCACTAGTACCTAGATATACATTTATAGATTAAGAGTTAGCCTTCAGAGAAGATGTTCTGCCCAACTTAATTCTGCTGGCAGATATGAAGTCTAAGGAATTTAAAACATTTTGAATCTACAATTTTTCATGGTAGATATAGTACCTGACCAAAAGAAAGAACTGCATAAATCAAATTGTAAAATCCAGGACCATGGCTCTTTGGAGAACTCTGATCTGTCCAGATACTTAACCACGTGCTACTTGAAATTCGTAAAACTTCAGTCGTGACATAGCAACCGAAAAGTATAAGCACAACCCACATTCCACCCAATGCATTCTTATATCTGCAAAAGTAAGCAATAAAAAGATTTGGTAAAAATTCAAATATTTTCTCATAAAGAACTAGGGAAAAGCAAAAGAAGAAAAAGCGTTAACATTGGCTAATTCCAATTAAATTATAAATTACAACTGCCTGAAATAAAGGTGATATTTATTGAGGCTACAACTTAGACTTTCTTTCTAGAAATTAAGAGGAATTGCTTTGTAGGCTATCAATTCAAAATCTTGGACCTAAAAAAAAAAGAAAATGCTCAAATCAAAAAGAATATCTTTAGTTTTAGAAAATCATTAACCCATCAAGATATTGACCATGGAAGACAATGTATGGGAAGTCTTCGTGAACAAATGAATAAAAACAAGAGCATCTGAGAATGGGGTGAGAGAATCCACAAACAACAAACATAATTTCTATCCTTTTATGAAAAGTATATATTTCAAATGTTGTTAACAAAATGGAGGGTGCTAACCAGAAGCCCCATAAGCTTAATGTTTTAGGAAAAGCTTAAATTTATGGTCTAACACCCACTCCATGAATTATCAAAATCAAGATTAGGTTTTACCCGTCAAATATCAACAATGCACAAAAAGTCTGATGTAGAGGGTGGGCCCAAACTATGATTCAAACTCAAGATCCTTGCTACCATCCAATATCAAATATTTGATCGTGTGAACAATAATCCCAAAAACTTAAGTTGTTAGGAAAAACAATGTAGTGTATCAATCTTGTAGATCAAAGCTAAATCGGATACTAAATTTGTTCAGTTACCAAATAAAGCATGGACAGTAATCTTGAACATTATCTAGAGCATCAATATATCGAGAGAAATTACTAGAACATGAATTTAAATATCAGTCAGATACTGAAAAGGTACCACTACTGCTTTGGACCATTGTGTAACACAATAAAGGATTAAAACCTACATCAAACAATATCAAGTATTTATGATTGGGGACTAGTTCTTGCACAGAACTATAGATCATCATTTGTATGTTCTGATCAGTATTGTAAACAATAAATTAGGTATAAATAGTTCAGGCCCAAGGATAATCTTTGGCACTGGTCCAATGAAGCAATAGTATGGTTTGCTTTTATTCAGTATTGCTAACTATATCATAACTTTGGTTTTTGAATATTTTACTCAAATGATATTGACTGAAAGATTTATACAATAAATGAGTTGATTGATGCTAAAAATTGCAACAGGGCACTACATATAACTGAACCGTACCAACACTTCATATAGTATGGTACATACTAGAGTATAACGGTATTTATCTTTGCATTTTACACTCCAAACCCATAGTTAGGAGAGATTTGAGTGATAGAGAAGTGAGAAAAGAGTGTAGAGAAGTCCAAATCCCTTAAACCCTATTCCAAGGCTAAATAATCATTGGAATTGGGCTGCAAAAAGATCCAACAACTAGTTTCTAGTACAACTGGTACAAAGGTTGTACCACACAGTACAACTGGTACATGCAGTATTTTATTCGTACCGCCCTGTACGAGTATGGTTTTCTCAAAAAAAGGCAAATACTGACCTTACCGCTGGACAAAGACTATGTTGCAGCCAAAACATACAAATGAAAGGCTCCCTCTGGTTTTCAGTTTTAAGCTGCAACAACTAATTAAAAGGTGTGCAGAACAGGATATATTGGTCACAAAGACATGTGATAAGTAATAAGACAAGTTAGTAAGAATATGTCTACCTTGTAAGAACCTTCAAACTAACAACACCAGTTTCACGTTCCTCTTGTTTGATAAGAATAGACTTCCCTTCTTTTCCTTTATTTGGTTTTTCTTCACTCTTCAACAAAGCATCTGTTGTGTTTCTCACTTCTCCATTTTCACCAGATTTAGCATTTTCTTCAGCACTTTCACCTTCCTTTTCTTCTACTCCGTCTTCCATTTTACCAGCATTTTCCATTAACTTTTGAAATAGTATTCCACTAGTACTAAGTTCTTCAAATGTTCCCTCTTCTTTCACCATTCCTTCATGAACTAGTATAATCTTATCCACATTTGGAAGAAAGTGTAACTGATTTGTTACCAAGACTCGAGTTTTATTTCTCAGTTGACCTTTGATGCATTTATCAAAGACCTAGAATACAATATATAGTCAAATCACAATGTAGAAAATGAAGAAAAACAAATATGAATGAAGATGATATAATCACTGCAATTTATTTGCAATCTTAACACTTGTAAGATATTTAAACAAAAAGTGCAAAAAAATCAAAATCCAAATGTTTTTTATGGTGAATCCAAGAATTATGATATAAGATTAATCTCCAGGAAGTGATCTTGTGTTACCACCTAGAGGATGAAAATGTTGGAGCACTTTCCAAACAGTAATATCACACTTTTTAAAGTTTTATTTGCCAATTATTCTTCTCTAGATAAATTCATAAAAGCTTTGTCCTAATCATTTTCATCTTCTTTATCATCGAGTATCCAGTATCCACTATCAATGTATCAACTGCAAAATTACATACTTCTTATAATCATAGTATAAAAATCATACCACACCAGCCGGTATGGTCGATTTTTACCGTTTTTTTTTGAAAATTTGGTACCGGTACACCTCAATATATGTAAAATATCAAATGTACATACCGCATCGTACAAGCCTTGTGCCGAGCGGTACAGGCCCAACGGCAAATTTTTCAGCCATTGGAAATTTTTTGTACTGGTTTCAATTGGGACCGGTTTACCAATTTTGAGAGGTTTGGGGGACTATATAAAGCCAGCCCCCTAACCCTTTATTTGCCTCCTCAACTACTCTATTCTCTTATTCTTTCAATTTTCTCTCAAAACTCTTTCCTTCTCTCAATTCTTCTCTCAAATCTATCGAAACTCTCTGAAAATTCCATATTTTTCATTCTAACTTTAAGATTTGAATTATATTTTTATGGCTCGTTTGTTTCACATAATAAAATTTCAATGGGATATGAATTTAGTTGGAATTAATCATGGTAAAAATCCTATGGGATAAACCTATATCCTATCGTGTCTTTGTATACATCTTGGATAAGAGGATTGGATTAAGGCCAGAGTCAATCCTATGTTTTGACTTCAGATATTAATAATTTAATACTTAAATTATGAAAATAAATTTAAATAATTAATATTAACACAATAACATGAAAGTTTTGACAAAATATTTGCTAAAAATTGAATTAAAATTTTCTATCACATATATATATTCATGAAATATACAGAAATACTACTTTCTCGATGAGTGGCCTGTTAAAACTTTTTTTTCATGACGAGAAAAATTATTTGAATTTATTTCAATGTAGGATATCCTTTATTTCAAAATAAAAGTTAAATTTTTATTTTTATTTTCTTGAAAAAACATGTGTTTTTTCAATTTCTAGCAATTCGCAAGAATTAAATCTAATTATATCCATCCTTTTTGAGACCTGACACCCGAACAAACATCAAACAGGATTTCTCAAATCCTATCCACCCTCCAAATCAGGCAAAACAAACATGCACTTAATGTATTAGTGTATTATGACTTTTGAGATTGAGATTGAGATGTTTCTATGCTCTATTAGTGAAACATAAGGTTTAAAATACCGCCCGAAACGGTATATACCGGCCGGTATATACCGGTTTTTGAGATTTCCGGTATTCGATATACCCGGTTTTGAAAAAACCGGGTATATTGTGTATACCGCCCGGTATGGGCGGTATATTCCGGTATACTGCCCGGTATGGGAAGTATATGGTGGTATGTCACGAAAAAAAAAAAAAAAAAAAAAAAAACCCCGGCCGGTATGCATTTTCATACCGGTCCGTGCCGTGTGTACAAGAGAATTACATTAGAATTAATATAGGGCGACATAAGCACACAGCGGGACCGCCGAAGACTCTGCGTAGCGCAACATAAGACGTAGTACAACATATCTAATAAAGACTGTACGTCAACTTTGGTGCCGCCCGCTAGCCGGCTATTAATGTAATTCTCTTGTATCTGTGAAAAATCCTAATACAGTACCAAATGACTTTTAATATTCATGTATTTGACATTGGAATATTGATTTTAAGCATTTATTCATCAATTATTGGAATATTGATTTTAAGCATTTATTCATCAATTATGTATTGTTTAGAGTTATATCTAACTCTTAAAAAAAAAAAAAAAAAAAACCGGTATGCTATTCCCCGTACCGGACCATACCGTGTGTCGGTACGGTATGGTACCGGTACCGGCCGGTGACCGAAACCGGTACCGGTACCGAGATTTTAAACCTTGGTGAAACATATATGTTTTTCTATCATGTTAGTAAATTATCATTTTAAATCATGACTTTGGAGCTTACATGGAAAAAAAATGATACATATTGGTACATCCAGTCTGGTTACCGAAATTGGTACCAACTGGTTACCAAAATCGGTACCCGTACAAGATTTTAAGCCATGCTTATAATATCATATTGGAATTTTGAAGAAAATCAACATTGATGAGTTAAATACATAGTTTAAAATACCGGTACCGGTACCGATCTCGGTCAGTGACCAGTACCGGTATGTACTTGTACCGTACCGTACTGTACCGACACACGGTACGGGCTGGTATGAAAAAGGCATACCGGCCAAAAAAAAATTGTTTTTTTTTTGTTTTTGCTGTTAAAAATAACTCCAATAACACATAATTGATCAAGAAATACTTATACTTAAATTTAATATTCAAATATCAAATACATGAATACAATGTTTTAAATCCGGCCTCAAAGGGCTCTTTTTAAGAGCCATTGCGTCATGCCGGGCAATACCGCTCAGTATGGGCGGTATTTGATAAATACCACTCATACCGGGCGGTATTTACCGAGATACCCGACATCGCCCAATACCGGGTATCTCGTATACCGGTTTTTCAAAAAACCGGTAAATACCGGCCGTACCGGGCGGTACGGTACGATATTTGAAACCATGGTTAAATACTATAAATTTCTTTATTTCAATATGTTTGGATTAAAATTGTAACTCTTGATTTTTGAACCCATTGCATATTCTTGTGCTAGATCAATCCCAAATAATTCTTCCATATTCTATCTCCTTTGTTTCAAAATAATTATTCTTTTAAACTTAGATATATAAAACACGAAATATGAACATAATAAATAAAGGAAAATAAAAGGGAAAAAAATTGCACATCCCCTCTATTTACCTATAAGATGTACCACCCCCTCAAGATTTCAACAATACTTTCTAATAGACGTCATCATCCATATGTATTAAAATAATACTTTTTTAATAATACCGGAAACTCATTTGGCCTTGGATGCTGACAAGGAGTAGCTATTTTTTAAACATTGAGGGATGGTACATCTATTTATGGATAAATAGTGGGAGGTACAACTATTTTTCCCAAATAAAAATAAGTTTGTCTGACCAACTCTAACTAATTAGTTTGACCAATTTTTAAAATATTCATTTTTTTAATTGAGTTAGAGGTGACTCCTTCCAATCAATTGATCCATTGGTCTTGTTTAGTTTTGAGAATATATATGTCTGTAAAAAAGAATAGGAAAATGTAGATTAATATTGGGCAAATTTTGTATTCAAATTCATAGTATTATTTCATTTCTATTGTTATCAAGGATACTAATATAGGATCACTAGTGTTCTTTTGTTTTTTACAGAACAAGTATCACCCCTATTCCTATCAAAATTCACTAGTGAATACCAAATGCTACCTAAAGTTCAAGCATAAGAAAGATGATCAAATTCCTCAAGTTGAATAGTGGTAGACTATTAATATATAACTCAGCGCCTTTTCTAAATAGCTTAAGCTTTTGGAATAAGTGATAACCCAATCAAACCCTTGACATGGTTGTTAAAAATATAAATTTACAGACTGGACCACTTCATAGCAGCTTAAGCTTTTAGAAAAATTGGTCATTAAATCAATTTAACATGGGAGTAGAGCAGAGATCTTGATTTAGATTCCTGACAAAACATAGCTAAATTAAGTTAGTTCAAATGTCGTGCTTGGACCAATCTAATTGAGTTTGTCTGTCCATATGTGAGTGGGAATGTTAGGAATATATATGTAGAAATTGAAGCACTTCCTCGCAGCAAAATCTTTTGGGAAAGTTGATTGCCCAATCAAATTAACTAATGGTATTAGAACATAGATAATGATTTTGAATTGAGGCTTGCTCTTGTTTACTTTACCCAATTTATTGTGCATGCCTTTCCATCTTGAGCTCGCATGTTCTTTGGTTGCATATGTCAAGCCTAATCCTAACTTTGCTTGTGTGTGTAGTAATGTTACAACATAAATATGTAAATTGAGTCATTTCTCCAAAGGATAAGTGATTACTCAATCAAACCTTAACAATAGTTCAGAATCAGAAGTCCCTTTCTTGTGCACACACAATTGATGTCTTTTTTTGTAATGCTAAGTTTCCCCACTCTTTTGTTTTCCCTTTCATTGCATATAGTTTTTCCTTATTTGTGACTTTACTTGATGCATAGTGACATCCAATCCATATAAAAAGGTAAATTAAATAAACAACTAACCTTAACCGTCAGATTTGGTGAGATCAGTAATTTGTTAAAATACCAAAAAAAAAGCTATTAAAGTACTTAAACCAGATGACAAGAAAGGCCCAAATATTGAATTTTGTAACTCATTTAAATATGGGAATGATGAAAAAGTTATCTACCATCAAATACGACAATAACAGCTTCTATGACAAAATAGTAAGTATCTCATGATTTGACGAGGTTTACCTGTCGACCAACATGAGCATCCAATGCACTCAGAGGATCATCAAATATATATACATTTGAATCTGAATATACTGCTCTTGCCATGGAAACCCTTTGCTTCTGTCCACCACTTATATTGACCCCCCTTTCACCAATCTCCGTAAGATCACCACCCTACAAAGTACAACGGGATCTGTTAAGACATGGTTCATGCAAAAGGATTGCTGGAATAATCAGGCTTCTTAGATAATGTCACAAGGAGGTTATGCTCACATAAACAATCACAAATTTCCAGTTATTTAATTGATGAACAAGGATTATAATATTGGCCAAATACTGGTTTTGACAATTTGTTGGAACTTCATGTTCTATCTTCTACAGATTGTTTGGAATCAATTCTTAAAAGAAAAGAATTTCGATTTTTCTATAGAAATGGATTTTTGAGAACTTAAATCTCAATTGTTGTGTTTGGAGAAATGGAGAATGTAATTCCATTTCTTTGTTGTTTGCAAAAATTATCTTTGCAGGAATTGTTGAAAGATTAATAAGGACTCCAGTTTCATGTTTTTTATTCCAAACATTATGTTTGGGTTTTTTCAACATTTTACTGTGAATGTAAGCAATTTTATTTTTTTTATAAAAGGAAGAGGTAAATTACATAGTCAGAATAAAACAAGCATACATCATTTATATGCACTTACTGGGAGTGAATCAAGGTCTTGCTGTAATGAAGTAACTTCAATTGCCCTCTCATAGTGTGACAGTTGAAAAGGAGATCCAAACAATATGTTGTCACGTACCTATGTTGAAAAATTAAAGTTGACAATAATTATCTTTGATGTCTCAGCAATGAATAGTGATATATGAAATGTAACTTACTGTAGCATTGAATATCCAAGAAACTTGTGGAACATAGGCAACAGTCCCCCGTATAGTCACAGATGTCTCAGTTCCAGTCATTGGTGGCAGTTCTCCAAGCATTGCAGATATGAGAGATGTTTTTCCTTCTCCAGTGCTTCCAACAATTGCAACTAAGCTACCAGCAGGTATATCCACGTTGATATTGGATAATGTAGGCCTCTCTGCCTGCAACAGATTGATATATTACATGAACAATGAAACTGCATAAGAGTATGGAAAGCATTGTAAAACAAGTTGGAAATAATTAGAATGTGGAGCTGATGAGTCTTTGACACGGTTTTCATCTAGTCTGTAGTAATAACATGTTGAGTATGGAGAGACCAATGCATATCAGCTAGAGCCTAGGTACCATAACAAAAGTCGCATTATGTTACTAAAGTTGCATGCACAATGAATGTTGTGAAAGTGGTTGTACTTTGTAGCATGTTAGTTGTTGTGTTGGTTGCAAACCTAACAGAGACTAGAGTCCAATGGAAAGTGACTACACAAAATGAAATATTATCTAGTATATACAATAAATCATGAGAATATTGGTGATCAGAAACAAATATGGCTAGGGGAATATACATAGTGACAGATAAATCTTTTGAACCAGAAGATACTAATTATAAAATGTATCCAATCATTGACTTGGTCATGACATCCTTGTTAGATTCTAGAAAAAGAATTAGTTCTCACAAAATAAGATATACCTATTACTTGTATTCCTAAATCAGGCTCAGCAGATCCATAATCAACCAAGCAAGTTTCAAATACTAGTAATGTTAGTAAAACGTGTTGGTCCAGCACACATGGTGCAGTTTGAAGAGGTCATAACTTATGACCTTGTATTGTTCCAAACCAAGGTTTTCATTGTTAAAGACTATAACTTAAGTATGACTAAAAATTGGAATGAAAAGAGAACAAGTTGCAAATTGCAACACAAATAAAGCAGACAGTCAAAAAAGGACAAAGAAAGAGCCAGCAAAGAAATTAAGAAGCTCCATATTCAAGTCCCATAAGTGATCATATTAAATAGGCTTTGAGAACAATCTAGAACTCTGTAAACTAGCTGCTTGGATGTTTGTGATGTTGGCAAACATGAATGGTTTCAGTAAGTTAGGCATGTTAAAACTGGCATAGCCAACATGCATGAACTTAGAGCCATTCCAAAAGAATAAGATGGCTGTACTATGGACAAATGTGTCAATTTAAGTTATTGACAAATAAGAAAAAATTGAATAAAGAGAAGTCACATAAAGGTAAAAAGAATGCAACATTTAATATATCACACAAACTGCGCCAAAATAGCACAGCTGAGAAATATGATTAATGAAAAGAAAGCATCTTTTTCCTCCAGTGACAAAAAGACTGAAGACACTTCCAAGTCAAATAAATAAGTAAAAAATCATACTAAGAGACCTTTGAATCCCAAGAGAAATATCCATTTTTAATTGAGATTGCGGGAAGCTCTGGATCAACAGGTGGATTTGGCAAAAGTATTCTCTCTTCTGCTAGCAGCAGGTCCTCTAGACGTTTAAGCGAGACATTGCAATTCACAACCTGCCAAGAATAAACAACTATCAAACAATATAAAAGCATAATGTGCTTGTTAAGTACTGACTTTATTGTGACACCATTTTCATAAGCTTTTAGAATATTTTTTCCACTCAATAAGAACTGAAATGTCATAAAAATTTACAAATAGAATATATACCCTTAAGGCAGGGAACATTACTAGTTTAAATCCCTTTCTAAAAGAAATTAGATTTGGGAACAATTCGTTCCAGAGATTTTAATATAATCTGGATGAACATGGACATGTCATGAATGGACCTGAAAGAGACTATATCTATCCAATTTTTCACATAATAATGCATTGTAGTAAACAACTGAACCTGACCAAATGATGCTCAGAAGCTATGATAGTATCATTTCACAAGAAGCTAGGCTATGAATTAGGAATGGCCATCCTTCAAAAGGGCACTAAAATAAGGGATCATGGAAAACTGTCAAAGGAAACAATTGGTTGATATGATTTTAAACAGAAGAAGGTAGGTGAACTGTACACTAATGGTTTACACGGTACTGATCTCGGTGATTAGCCGGTACTGGTACTGTGGTACATACTAATATCGTAATGTACCAACACACCATACAGTTCGATACAAATGGGACTATACCTACCTCTTTTATTCTAATATTTCACTCCAAATACTGTTTTCATATATTACTCCATTAAAATGCTTGAAAAAGTTCATAATAAATAGTACAAATTTCGTTGTCTAGCAATTCAAATACAACACATACAAATTGAAGAATGGTGTGCAACATAAAATGAGAAATTGAGAGATTTAGTAGAGAGTAGAGACTTTGAAAATTCTAGGTAAGTAAGAGGACGAAGATATATAAGGGGTTTGGGTCTTCATATATGCTTAAAAGGTCCAAAAAAAAACAACAGAAACGAGTAAAATGATTGTTTGAAACTTAAAAAAAAAAGCTCCAATGGATGCAGAAATAGTCGATGGGTGTGTATCGTACGCTACAAGGGCTTGCACCGAACTATGCCAAGCTGTACAAGCGATACAAGATTTTCATGTTCCACCCAATACCCATCTCAAAAAGTTGAAAAAAGGATAAATACCGCTTGTGTCTTACCATACTGCCCAAGATTTTAGACC
Source organism: Canna indica (assembly GCA_034359265.1). NCBI lineage: Eukaryota > Viridiplantae > Streptophyta > Magnoliopsida > Zingiberales > Cannaceae > Canna > Canna indica. The sequence continues at coordinate 3,438,757 of CP136898.1, read as the reverse complement.
ATGACACTACACCAAAAAATCGGTCTTCATATATCACCCTTGGTTGACAAAAAGATGGCATATAATATGTCCTCAGGATTTTTTTGTGATATAAGAAGACCGATTTATTAAAACCATCTTTGACTTGGCTTGGCCTTAAAGCCATCTTTGACATATGTTGTGAGTTCCCACACATGCTCAGTGTGTTGGAAACTGGAAACAGAAACATTATTTAGTGTTGTATTGGGAATATTAGGATCATTAAATAGCCACTTACCTAGACATGTGCTCCTAATTACTATTTTTTGTAAATGGAAGATGTAATTACTTCTTTGTGTATATAAATATCGTGCTTATCAACTCATGCAATTCACTCAAAAACTTCTCTATTATTTTCAAGTACATATTAATAATGACAGGTTTATTAAAGCCAAGTCAACTTCAGAAATAAGACAAATAAATAAGTTATCACTGTATTTGATCAAAGAAAAATTATTGTATTAGCAAAGTTTTATTAGTGCTAAATCAAACACTTTTGCAATTTTACAAGGCTGCCTTAGAAAATGTAGCAGTATCTTAATGATATGGAGAAAACAGAAATTTTGTTATGGAGATAACAAATTGTTGGGGGAGTATTACACCTGAGTTATCAGATTTGGGAGCATGAACAGTGGAAATCTCAATACTGCAAACAATGAAAGTGATGTAAATGCCTTTGCAGGCGTTAAATCCCCTCCAAGTAGAGAATACACGCCAAAGGAGACCACTGTCACCAAAACTGGAATGCTGTTCAAGATGAAACTATTGAACTGCAAAACATAGTGGTAAATAGTAGGTCATATGGATGAACAAACTTTCCAAGCCAATTACAAAATAAGGAAGAATACCAAAATTTTCATTACTGACTTTTATGGGTCACTATAGACTATAGAGTACAGATACAAGAAAAGAATTTCCTTACTGCTGCTAATAGCTGAGCCTTACGAAACCATGAAAGTTCATCATTACGAATTTTCTGCACTTTTGACTGGAAGCTGTTCTCCCATGCGTAGCATCTGCCTCATCAAAGGAATAGTATTATCCAGGGGCGTATACAGCATAGCAAATGGGGGACATTTTGTCCCCCATTTTTTTCAAAAAAAATTAAAAAGTAATTTTATATTTTAATTTTTGTTGTTAATTTTAATTTTATATTTATTTCAAGATTGATGAAATTTAATCTTCTATATATAAATCATTGAATTTGTGTTGTTACTTATTTAAAAGAAAATAATACATGTTATCTCTTTAACGGGTAGCTTCAAGTGATTTATACAATCGTATAGTTCTTGATTGAGTGAATACAACTCAAGTTTTATAAGGTAAATATATGATATGCTCAAAACAAAATATTACTTTGATTGATTGATTTTTATTTATTATAAAATACTACTTTTATTTGTTTCTCATTTGTTGATCTATATATTTTGATTGTCTTATGTTAAAGATATTTTTATACAATTATATTGTACCGTACCGCGGGAGCAAACCCCCGCACCCCCAAATTATAACTGAACATCTTAATTTTAAATATATTTATGTCCCCCATTTTCAAAATCCTGAATACGCCCCTGGTATTATCAGTCAAAATTAGTTATCCTGAAAAAGTAATTTGATTTAGAACATACTTCACTGTGTCCATAGCAGCCAATATTTCATTCATAAGACCAATCCGCTTATCAGTACGCTGCAAACCTTCCTTAGAAAGCTTCTGCATTTTGCTGATCACCAATGTCTGGTTCAAAATTAAACAAAAGAACCTAGAAAAATCAGAAATGTGGGAGAAGACACGAGGAGAGCTGCTATAAGCCTGAGAAAACTACTAGCATCTCACAAGGTACTCTTTGATCTGACAAGTTTATCTAAAGAAATAATATGGCACATACAATTAAAATGGAAAAATGCAAGGCTGCAAGCATTGTATGAACTTAAAAATGACATACATATAGATACTGGTTAGATGCTTGGTTAATCTAATATGAGAAATCAGCATTGGTTAATTTTAATCAAGTAAAATCCTCATTTGCAAAAAGTTGCACATAAAAGAAAATTAACATAATAAAGGAACATTCTTCGTAATTCCTCATAAAAGTGGGTTTAAAAGCTTGAAAGCTCCGAAAAATATACTGTTATATTAATGGAAAAAAAAAAGATGACCATATATGGTCAATAATTTCAAAACAATTTATTCAAATGGAACATTATAACTATTTGAGCATTCCATACTGGCTAAAAGTAAACTAATACATAAAAGAAAAGAAGCAACTAACAAGGCACAAAACTTTAATTGAACCCACCTTTCCTGACTGGTAAGTTGCAAAACAAATTAAAAGTTGAAGCCGTGTTTCCTAGCTTTGTTAAAGGCCTATTCTACTAGCAAACTATCAGGTTGAGTAAGTGGAAAATAGTCAAGTGGGATGAATATAGGACTTAAAACATGCTTTTTAGATTCAAGTGGCCAAGTAGGAGAGTTCTTTCCTCCATCCTGAGAGAAAGAAAAAAGCATGAAGCCTCCCAAATCTGGACAAAAATATTGAAAAGAAGAAAAACTAAAAGTCTGTGTCCTCCCTTATTCCCAATCCCCATCAAGAGATGTTGTACCCATGTACTGTAATTTGCTTGGATTCCAAATCTTGAGTCAATGATGCAATGGAAACGCTTTCATGGAAAAGATGGTAGAGGCTTCTGTGGAAAGAATTACTTATCACCCACCTTGGAATCAAGTTCAGTTCTAAGAGACCATGAACTTCCAGTTTTCTCCTGAGGGCTAAGCTTCAAAACAGCAGTGCTAATGTGCAAGGGCAAAAGAGAAAGATGAAGCAATCAAATCAGCCTCAGGTGGATGCCTTTAAGCGTGCAACAAGGCTCCAAATAGTTTAGTTGGGCCTAGGGCTGCCTTCATAAGGTCTAGTTCTAGAGCAAGGTCAAAGATCGAGTGTGGACTCAAGGAAAACTGGAAAAGGGAGGAACACGATAAACTATCTTCTTCCAGTCATTTAGAAAATAACCTTCTTCTATTTGAACCAACTATTGTTCACTGACTGAGTTCCCCCGGCAAATGACCCAACTGTAGGTAACTGATTTGTGATTCTTTTCCCATCAAGAGATGTCCAACCAATATACAATATCTAGTAGCAAATTATCCTGCTGGAATGTGATATGGACCAATCTCACGGTTTTATGTGCACTACACTGTATAACCTTGAGACTATGTTTCTTCCAATCAACAACATGAATGAAATCAATCCTCGTAGCAAACCAACAAAGCTCGGTACAAGGTCATGTGTAGTCTTTAATTCTTGGAAGCATTTTCTACCTCAATAGCACCTATAGTTGAAGGCATGTGAGCTGAACAAATAGTAAGTAGTCGATCTAATGGTCATTTAGAATGTTCAACATGAGAAATCAGTAATCATAGTTTAGCAACTAACATTTGCCATCTTGTCATTTTCATTACAACATAGCCTAAGGTCGTAATTCTCAAATTCATCACAAAAATCTAATAACTTATGGGAAAAAATGGATGAAAAGGAACCATATCTGATGATATGTTTAGCTTGTCCAATTTGGAAGCATTCATAAAGGGAAAATGAGATTTTTTAATGCTTATTTACAGGTTAGTCTTCTTTCTATACAAGAAATTCTAGGGGATTAACCTGTAAATAACTGTGTAAGAATCTCAATTTCCCTTTTCTCAACGATTTCAAGTTGGACAAGCTAAACATGTCATGAGTTACAAGTTTTAGAATCTAAAGGCTTTCATTTATGGACTATTTAGATGAGATCTACCATCATATATTATATTGCATAAAGTTTCAGCTTTTAAACAATACTTGTAAGTTGTAACTCATCTAATCCTTTATTCCATCACAAAGTTTAAAGATTCACACTGCATCTTTCCTTTATATCAGCTCAAAATAAAAGGCAAAGATCCTAGAAATAAACCCAAATAAGAAATGATGTAAGCAAATTACCTGTAGTGGAATCAAAAGAACGAGCACAAATGATCCAACAAGAGATGCAACACCCAGCTGCTCATACAGAAGAAGAACTGCAATAGTAATCCGAAAAGGAGCTGACCAAAGACTGTGGAGCTGTTGGCACACTTGCTGTAGAAAGAAGGGCAAGATGCATTAATTTTAGTTCATCATGTACAAACTTAATGAATGCTAAGAGGTAAAATTTATTGACTCAGTTAGCAAGTTGATCGAGCTTGCTGTGCAATCATACTATACTAACACCAAAAAGAGTACTTAAAAGACATTCATACTCATGCCAAAGTAGCCTGTTGCAAATAGACCCTGTTACCATATTGAGAAGAATTATATCCCTATTTTTTGAGCTACCATAGATCACCAGATTGAACAAAACTAAAGGCGCAGTGTGTTGGGCGTTCAACAAGATAAAAGAAAGGAGACGTTCCATGCATTATCTTCCAATGCAACTATTTGCACACTTTCTAGATAAAATTCAGCAATTATATATTGTTTAAGCATTCATGTTTTGAGATTTAGCAAGAGAAAATGCCTGGAGTGTTTCCGCGTCAGTTGTCATCAAGTTGGTAATCTTTCCTGAAAGAAATCTACTGCGGCTCTCATGGGTTAGTCTTAGAGATTTCCGAAACACAGCTGCAACCTGTAAAAAGAAAAATACATATAATAATTCCTTTAGGACACCGAAAATAGAGCAACAAATCTAAAAGATATTTCAGTGTGGTAGCAGTCAAGCAAATTTGCAGGAAAATGGATCAAATAGTCAACATAACAATAGTTCCAAACAAAAGCAAAAAGAGCCCCAAAAGAGAAATGCATTGGATATGTGGATATTACAAAATGAAACAACCTAATCAAGCACTAATGGATATTCTTGCCAATGCATTTACATCTGAAGCATTCTGGAAAAAAAAGCATTGCAGGAACAGAAGCATTCAGAGCATTGTTTAGTATAAAATAAGTAAACGTTTGTGGCTTTGCCATTTCAATATGGTGAAGTCATGGATGTGGGAAAAGCTTTATGAAGCAAACCCTACAACTTAATAGTCTAGCATGTTTAGATAAAATAAAAAAGAAATTGTTCACGTCACTTCTTTGTTGAGTATATACAGAAATGTCATCAAATTAGACCATAAATCTTTCAAAATGATTAATGATTGGGATGCTTTTCCACAATATAATTTCCAGTGTGATGTTTTTGTAGGTGTCACTGATCTGATAATATTGCAGCTATATGTGTTAGCAAAGGTATGAAAATGAAACATTCCAAATATTGGGACAATCAAGAAAAAGAATTAATAGCTCGTGTAGCTTATGAAAGATTAAATATCATTTGCAGGGACTGTATAGAGTTCCCTATCAGACTAGTACAGTATGCTGGTTAATTGCATATACCTGAAATAAGTACAAAAGTTAATAAAAGCATGAGCACATTTTCGTGGTACAGTATATTATATACCAGTATGATAGTATTATGAAATACTTTAATCCATGGAGGCATGCATACTATACATGTGTGGCAGAAATGATCCATATCATCTAATTTTTTCTTATACATGTCTTGCACAAGAAGTACTGTACAATGAGGATACGATGCACTTCATGAAAGTTAAAGCTTGATCCTAAAGTTCAAATTAAAAAAACAGTATGCAACATACCAAGGTAGCCCTCAGTCTAAAGCCAACACGCATGACATTCTGAAAATATTGTGCTTCACATAATACACCCAATGCCTGAAACCAAAATGGTAGTTAACAAACAAATATTAATATAAATCTATGCATATTGTTTTATGAAATATGAAGACCAGAGAGGTAGCATGCAGTGATTTAAAAACTGAACCGGACCCGAAACGATTGGGGACCAGTTCGGTTCGGTGAATTGAACCAATGAACCGGTAACAAACCGGCAATAAAGTAATATTTTTAAATTTTTTATATATATTTTTATTTATCAAATAAAGATAGTCTCTTTTCTATTAAGAGTTTACATATTGCGTATATAAAGATTGTATGTCATTCAAGATGTTTTTAGTGAATTGGTCAATTTCTAGTGAGTTCTGTCTCGCGAAAAAAGAAAACTCAAAACTCCATTAAAGACGAGACAAATTACATTTCAAACATGAAGAAATGAGATTAGATGAATATTCTTTTATCATGTACAGTCTAATTTTTCTCATTAATGGATAATCATTCATCATCTCTTGTCTTGTGCCATGTTGTATATTGTGCTTGCACTAAAGGATCAAGCTAGTCAGTCAGCTTGCTGCAGGGCAAGGGGTAAAGTGCCCCTACATGGGTTGTCTGCAACATACCAAGGTAGCCCTCAGGCTTGACAGCAGCACAGTTAGGCCAAACTATATTTCAAGAGTTTTTTTCACGAGCTGAAACTTACTGGAAACTGAACAATACACTCAAAACATCTTTAAAAAGTAAAAAAGTTCAAAACCTATCATATTGGAATAATAATTATGCCAAAATACCCATATAATTCAATTTGAAAGCATATATTTAATTAGAAAATGAAAAACACATATATTTGAGTGAACTGATCGGTTCATCCTTGAACCAAAATTGATTTGCGGCCAGTTTGGTTCGGTTCAGGGTAAACCACCCGGTTTACCATGGTTCTTCAAACCTTGGTAGTATGCCTTGGTGCAATCAAAAATTCAATTATCGAATTAAATTATTCATAAAATTATCAATCCCGTTGCATTATCATTCTCTCTCATTTGAGAAACATGTATTCGTTAATCTATAATGTGTTTGCCAGACATCTCAATTCCTTTAACAATCTTTAAAAAATTTCCTCCTAACTGTTCAAAAAGAAGATGCATTATGTACTCACATGCTTGTGTATTACCTGCACGATGAACCTGAAATCAACTCTACAATTTGTCATGCAGGAAACTCCACAATGCACTGGCATTATCACCAGCTTACAATTGGTTCATAATGCTTAGGAAAGCTGCCAGACTCCTTTTTTTGTAAATAATATGTATGTCTCATTCATGCAGACAGTAGTAACAACCACTGTTGAAGGTGTGCAGCAACAGACATGATGCATTATACTACATCCTCCAGATATATTGTTCCCATCCAATAGAATAATTCAAACCCCTAATGAAGGTGAAACATATGAATAGACCTTTTACTTAGGTTGTCAGGGTGATAGTAACTTAGTTTGAACCCAAATAACATTTAATGTTAGTAAAGAAGGCACACTAATAACTTTCATATGAAAATACATGCATTTGTGTCCCTACTCCCTAGATAAGCCTTCCTTAGACATTTGGATTAATGACCTGATGCATAAACTGTTGCTCAAACATGTTTATCAACAATATGCAGTAAAAAAGCTTGGATGAAGAATAATACAAATTTAGAGGATAGAATCACATACCACTCCGGCAAAAATTGAGAAAGCATAAATGTAACCATTCCATGCTGGTCTTCCTTCTTGCATTGACTGCACATAGTGTAAATGCATTTTAGATTTATCTAAAAAATAATCATCATCAAATAGATAGCAAAAGAATTCAGTAGATCTGAATAGATGTAAAAAATTTAATAACTAAGAGTATGTTAATAGAAAGGATGTTTGGAAGAGAAAAGATATAGATGGATGACTAGTGCGGGAAAAGATCCATGTGGCAGAACAAATAACAAGCTAGCAAAGTATCATAGTATCCAATGATATCAAGAAGCCCTTATGAAATTACAATTTATTCTGTTGAAGATCATATGACTATATGAGTAATCATTATAGTATTTGTTGCCTGTTTGTTATTTGTTGCTTGTTTGTTCTCCCCATCCCACCCTTCCTATTTTACAGGCAGTCAACCTCGAAGGAACCTAGTTAAGGACTAAAAAAGTCTCTCAATGGTAGAGAGTTCTCCTGGATCAAAGGGGACCAATTACCACAAAGATCTGAAGGCTGGTGGTGGTATGAAGAAAATGGAAAAAGAGAAAGATGGAGAAGAAGGTTGGATTGTTACAAAATAATAATAAGGGTGAGGGAGGCTAGCACGTGAACTAGGGATCCATAGTTTTTCTCAAGTATTTTCATACTTTGCAATAAAAAATTATTAAGTTTGCCTAACCTAGAAATATTTTGGAGTTTGATCATTTTCATGGCCATTAAGTGAATTTGGCATCAAAATAGGTCGAATACTCGACACTACTCGACACTATTAAAAAAAGAACATTCAGATTTGTATATAAATTAATCTAAAAAAAATTGTGTCCTCTTTCACTAATTATGTCAATATTAACTATTTGATTACCATGCAATCATAAACAAAATGCCAAAGGCACATAAATCAAGAGAAAAGAATGTTAATTACTAAATTATAACTCGAAAATGGAACTTACCAATAATAGGCGGTTAAGAATTAGTGGACCAACAAATTGAGATGCATCATTACCGATCTGAGACAAGTAGCCAGAAAAAAATATATATCCAAGAATGTTGAAATATATAAAAGTTTTAATATGAAATACTTGACATTTGCAAAGTCCAGCTTCCACAGTACTCTCCAACTTAGAATCAACTACTAATTTCATGCTCAACCAAAAGATGAAAGTAATACACCACTATATCCTACATCAATAACTACCACTGATTAAGTGTTTCTTGTTATTGAATAAATTCATGGCTAGACAAAATTAGATTCATGTATAATACACGACCTATCTGAATAAATTTCTCACAGTTCATCATAAGATACTTATCAGAATCCATAAATGTAGCCAGAAGAGCAGGAACTGAACAAGGAAATATGCATCTAGGTTTGATTTGCAACTTGTTATTGTTACTGAATATTGATTCTATATAGCTTTCTATGAATCCTATAAGTGAATATTTAGATTAGGAAATATTAATTTGGACTTTGGAACTAAAAAAAACTGTATTCTGTATCTCTGTTGTTAGTATCGTGCGATTCACGATTCGAATCGCACGATTCAATTCGATCCGGCGTCCCAGCGACCAGATCGAATCGTTTTGGACGCTGAATCGTATAAGAATCGCCTGAATCGCTGCGATTCATACTCGCGATTTTGAATCTGCGATTCGGAGAGGCGCCTTCACAGGCGCGATTTCACGCGATGACGCTTCTGCAATTGCGACGAGGCAGATCACGACAAGTTGCTGCAATCGCGACGCCGACGCCACCACTTCACGCAGCTTCTGCAATCCCCCCTCCCCGCAGCGACTCGTTGCGATTGCAGAAGCGTCGCCGACGCCACCACTTCACGCGGCTTCTGCAATCCCCCCTTCCCCGACGCCGCCTCACGCGATTGCGCGGCTTCTGCAAAGGCAGATTTCTGCAATCGCACGAGTCTTCCAGGTTCTTCTTCCTATTTACTTATTCTATTAAGTATTTATATTTCCTATTATTCACTGTTGGTTAATTTTCAGGTTCTTCTTCCTATTATTTCTTAATCTATTAAGTATTTCTATTTCCTATTTATTTAATCTATTAAGTATTTCTGGAATCGGCTTCTTAACTTAGGTTCTAATTTCCTATTAGGTATTCACTGTTGGTTCTTAATTTCTATTAAGTATTCACTGTTGGTTCTAAATTTCTAATTTCTTAGAGGAAAATTGGATCATATCTTAAGTATTCATTGTTGGGTCTATTATACTATTAAGTATTTTCTATTAAGTATCTGTTGGTATGTATGTAATTTTGCTATTTAGGCTTTTTATGAATATGATTCTGTATCGTACGATACGAAACGATACACGATTCACGATTCGAAATTTGATCAAACGATTCACGATTTGACAACTTTGTTCTGTATCCTTTGTTTTTAACTCCAAAGCAATGACCTCAAAATAAGAAGCTTGATCTTAGTCAGAAACCATGACAAACATAAACTAGCATCCTTCTCACGAGTATAACCTAGTCCTAAAAAATAATAATACAATGAAAATACAGGGTTGGTAACAAATTGATAATATCTTTTTCAATACAAGATATATTTTTGGTAACACTATCAATCTTGTAGAAGAGAATTTTAACTTTAGTAAAAAAACATATTCTTGAATCTTTAAAAAGTGATATATAGCATTATCGGAGAACTCCATATGCAAGAAGAAGCGCAAGAAACTGAAAATTTTAGATGGTCGGGAGACAACAAAATCATGACCGCTAAAATGAAATTACTTTGTGTTACGACCCACTCGATGGGATAACTATAATATCAACTTTATAGGCCTAAACTACTGGCCTAATTAAAAAAATTAAAATGCTTAAGCTAAAGTTAATTGTCTCCAAGGATCTTGATGTCACTATCAATACCCAAGTCGAATCAATGTATAGCACACAAACACCTTAGTCAATGACATGTGAGGCCTAACCCAATAACCGTTTTCACATAGGCTTCCTCACCAAATGGAGGACTAGGTTCTACTATGATATCAATTATCATGTATCAACTTCATAGGTCTTAATCATTGGCCTAATGATTAAGCTAGAATTATTAACCAGCACAACATCCAATGTACTCTCGACGTGGGACTAAAGTAGAGTACTACAATTTCTCCCACTTATCTCTTGACGTCCTCGTCAAGGCTCGACTCAAGTATAATACAAAGCCCACGATCATACCCCAATTCAGCGAGCATATGAGGCCTAGCCTAGTGGCAACTCCACCGCATCTCCGGACAACCCTTTCTCACATAGGCTCCCCGTCATGCCTAGAACTAGGTCCTGCTATAACACCATTTGCTACGACTCTCTCGATAGGATAACTAGTTCATCAACTTCATAGGCTTGAACTACTAGGTACTGACCTAATTAAAATGCTTAAGCTGGAGTTGATAATAACAAACCATCAAGCCTTATTAACCAATACAACATCCAATGTACTCCCGATGTGGGACTAAACTGGGATATACTTTGTTTCTTCATTTCTTTTCTGTTTTTGCTAGAACAAAGCAAACTGAATTCAAATAGTGATATGAGCCATATTGTCTAAATAAAAAGTACACGCACATGGAAAATGTTAAGCGATATAAAAGCATGATCAATCTATATTGCATTTCATTTTAGTTTCTTAATTTGAGATCTCCGAATGTATGTGCTCTTTCCACTTCCATTCTTCAAGGGAAACAAATAATCTGTCCTTGAGAATTCACAACAAAGGTTTTGCGGTGGCTATTGTAAATCATAAAAATTCAAAAAAATCAAAAAGAATCTAAATTAGTATTCTCATACAAGGGATTTTCATGTAAAGGACTACATAAACATTCATTTTAATAATGAATTATTTGAAACTTGGTCATTGACTAAACTGGATGATGAGAGTTCAAAAAAGATTCTAAGCTTACAAGGAAAAAACACTGCTTACCTTGAAAAAGCCACCTAGCCAAAATCTGTAGAGTAAGTCAAGAAGTAACTGAAGTGTTAGAAAAGCAAAAAATTGTTTTCTCCACCTAAAAGTAAGAGACTAAAATTTACATGATACATAATGTGATAATGTACAATATAAAATGTCAACTAATGGGCAATGTTACCTTCCCCAAAGGCTGCGATGCAATGCCCTCAACAGCCAAGGTTTGGGCTTCCTAGATTCTTCAGCCCAACATTGCTGGAACCTGAAACAAGGTGGCATAACAAAGATATAAATGGCAGACTACTGACTCCTTGAGAAACTAACCAAAGACTTTAAGACCAACCTGCTATTCAACGTTTCTGTCTGGTCCCACGTATCTAATTTCCAAACATCTTTTTCAGTAATGGGCTTTTTAAATCCTTGTTGCATGAGAGGAGTCATCCATGTAAAAAATATTCCTATGAAAAAATAGCAGATCATCAGCATCCAAGAAATATAAGACAGTAATTTCTTCATATTTCAAGTTCACCATCTAATAAAGCTTTCTATGTACTTACTGGAAACTATATTGACTTTCCTCTCAGGGCAGATCTGCTCTCCCTCAGGAAGTCGTTCATAGTCCGTATTTTCAATGAATGACTCAGCTCTAATTGGAGTATATCCAGGATAAGGATCCAAACTAGGAACGTATATCAGCAAAAGGATACCAAACAAAAACTGCATTGTGAAAAACAATTTTCCTTAAGAAAGTTCATGTATTGACACAGATGTATAAATATGATGACTGAGGAAGAAGTTGACAGTGCAAGCAAAGAATTTGAAAGGTGTCTATGAGATTTTTCAAGTTGGACAGACTGGGCCATCATATACCATTGTGAAAAGATCAAAAGAGTCAGTATGTTGTATTTATAGAAATTAGAAATATGAACAAAAAGAAACAAACCTGAGATACAATCTCACTTGTGTACAGATAGAAGTTTGATCTGCATATAAAGAGCAAAAACGAAAATGATAGTTCTTCTTAGATACAAAAGAATCATAGTTGGATAAGGAAAAGCAACCATAGTAACACGAGCAACTTTGGAAGGTACTACACATTGTAAAGTCGTTTAACCAAATATGTGCATATTTGTATTAAAATCAGTATGTGTTATACATAAGGTTTAAAAAACCGCCCGAAACGGTATATACCGGCCGGTATATACCGGTTTTTGGGGATTCCGGTATTCGATATACCCAGTATTTGAAAATACCGGGTATATCATGTATACCGGGCGGTATATGGCGGTATTTCGCCATATACCGCCCGGTAAGGGCGGTATATGTATTATACCGGGCGGTATATGTATTATACCGCCCGGTATTACACGATATCGGTTTTTTTTTAGAGTTAGATATAATTCTAATAATACAATTGCATATACCGCCCGGTATTACACGATATCGGTTTTTTTTTAGAGTTAGATATAATTCTAATAATACAATTGATGAATAAATGCTTAAAATCAATATTCAAATGTCAAATACATGAATACAATGTTTAAAAGTCATTTGGTACTCTATTAGGATTTCTCGATACAAGAGAATTACATTAGAATTAATATAGGGCGACACAGGCCCACAACCCAAAGGGACCGCCGAAGACTCTGCGTAGCGCAACATAAGACGTAGCGCAACATCAACTAAGATAATGAATATCATGAGTTGGTACGTCTTATGTTGCGTACCAACACATGGTATTAATTCTAATGTTATTCTCTTGTATCTATGAAAAATCCTAATAGAGTACCAAATGGCTTTTAAACATTGAATTTATGTATTTGACATTTGAATATTGATTTTAAGCATTTATTCATCAATTATGTATTATTAGAGTTATATCTAACTCTTAAAAAAAAAAAAAACGGTATGCTATTTCCGTACCGAACCGTACCGTGTGTCGGTACGGTACGGTACGGTACCGGTTTCGGCCGGTGACCGAAATCGGTACCGGTACCGAGATTTTAAACCTTGGTTATACACTCCGGCTTCTGTATCTAAGCAACATGATTATTATATATAAATTTTCAAATAGAAGGAATTTCCCAGAAGCCTTATGCTGAATATGAAGTATTTCAATTACTGGGTTTTAGATGTCAAAGATTTTCTGATAATATAATAAAATCTGAACAATAGAGTCTGTGAACTCATGTTGTAGTCCATGATACTTCATAACATGCAATATGAGCAGCATGGATGTATATTCTTGTTAACCTATATTCAAAATATAAAATGCATCTGATTAATTACATATATTGAGATTTTAGATACAAAAGCAACCTAATTTTTTGATCAAGTATTACGAGCTTAATGTGACTTTTTTTCAATCTAAAAATCTTAAGCCATGAGATGGCATTATCTTTTTTATTTATATTCTTAGCACTCCCCATCATGCATGGGCACACACATTGGGTTGGATCAACCAGCTCCAAGCCCAACACATCAAAATTGACTTAACTTGGGGAAGTTTTAACAACTGTTCGCAGGATTTGGACATAGGACCTTGTGCTCTCATATCATCATAACTTTTGATCTATGTCACTGAAATCTCAAGCCATTTGATGAGCCATGATTGTATTTTTTTATCTTTTATAATCTTTTTTAAAAGAAAAAATTACTTGCATAGAAGTACTATAACGATAATAACTATAACAATTGGTTCCATGATAGTACTATAAAAATATAACAATGCAGGTGAAAGTAATTAAAGCAACTTACTTGCCATAGTACCTTCTCACTGAGAGAACAAGTTTGTACATACAAATTTCACCCACTAGAACATAGATAACAACAAAGCGGATATACCACCGCAACTCGCAGATGTAGATCTTTGTCTCCAATCCTATCATTACAAGCACACAACACCAGGCAGCAGCCTCAATGAGCAGTGAGACTACCTGCAAGCAGAAAGTGATAAATTAAATGTTTGTAAAGCTACAAGAGATGGTCGACAAGTGTACTTAATCGATGGCACTTCAAATTACATGAATTCCAAGTTTTCTAAAAGATAAAAAAGCTATTGATGAAGTTACAACAGGAACCCTTTCAGAAAAAATGTATTTCGATTTACTATTATTTTCTTACAAGGTGACCTTGGTATAACCAGATATTTGGCCCTACACATAGGTCTATGGCTGCAAAGCTGTATATTGATAGTTAGGATTTTACAATTTGTCAGTGTTGCATTCTTTTCTTAGAAGGTGGGGATGTTAAATAATAAAGACATTAAAAGTGAGCTAAGATTGATATAAGCAAGTTGCAGTGTAAAAAAAGTTCCTTGTTTTATAGCAAACATAGCCTTAAATGTTGGGCTTGAACATTATGCAAAAAGAGAATATATCACTTAAAAGTTAAAACAATCTTATAACCTCCCAATTAAACTATGCTCTATAAGCCCCAATTAATGCATTTATACAATCACTGAAAAACATATTGATTGGTTAGATGTGATCTGAGTTCTGGTCAGATCATGTCACAACGATCACTAACAAGACTTCCAACATGATCTCATCCAATTTAACCAATAACCAGGAGTATTATAATGTGATCATTTAACATTGCTAGAACAAGTGCTTAACAGTAAAAGTAGACCAAAACTGGATAGTGTGCACACACCTCAAAGGGAGCCAGACCTGTGTACCCGTCCAAGTTTGTAATTGACAAGCCCATTGCCAGCCTAAACAGTGGCTCCGCCGTGCTGTATGCAGCAAGCAGCCCTAACAAATAGTTATAATAGGGAGACCTTAGGCGGTAGCGCTTCACAGTATGGTCTCCCGTGGTCCGCCATATCCGATAAAAGCAAACACCAAAAAGGGCCAAATGGGAGATGCAAATGACCAAGCTCTCCATTCCGCAGGGCGTGTACGCGCCGAAAGCGTTCTCCACCATCTTCGCCCAAGCCCCATTCTGCTCTGGCTGGCAATACCAGACCAGCGGCTTGAAACCCATGGCTTCGAATAACCCCCAACTCCAATCCCTTCACCGAGGAACACTCAGATGCTCTGCCGTCCACTCTGGTTAGCTGAAAAATTGAATCACAATGGAAGAAACTAAAATTCATAACGTCGACATATCAAACCAAATGCACTAAGAAGAAGAAAAACAACCCGGTTTTTCTTTGAAAATATATGCAAGAAAAAGCCATATTCCTGTTAAAGCTTATCCAGTAAAGCCCATCCAGACCACACAAAGGCCAAAGCCAACTACGGAAACAAAAGCGGACAAACGCGCACAGGGAATCGTCTTCTTTCCCTCGACCCTTTCGGTTTACAAAAAGGAACAAAAAAGACAATGATCGAAGCGGAAAAGAGCACGCACATTACTTGGATCGGACAAATCATGCAGAAGGCTCAGTTCCTAGTTCCGACAAAGTCGAATCTTTTGTTGCTGTGCAAGACAAAAGCAACCGGACCAGGACCTAATCCATCCACAAATCTCACTAACGGCAAAAACGAGAGAATTTGGAGTTAACTGATACCTTCAGGGCGGGAGGGAGGAAAGGCGGACGGCGGACGGCGGGCGTCAAAACCAGGAGAACATGGTCTTCAACTCGTCATGGTAGTGATTATATTTTTGCTGGATTTGAATTGTACTCTCTAGGGCAGTAAGTAGGCCCACGGAATAAGGGGAGCGGAGCCGCGGAGGTAAGCGCTTACGAGAGACGGGGGAGAGGGGGGATGGCGACGTTGGAGTTGGATCGAAAAAATGGATCGCGCTGTCTAACCGCAGGAAAAAACTAGCATTTAAATAATGGGATTTGGACGAGTATTCCTAATTATGGAAGGATGATGATCTTGTAAAGGTAATTACGGAATGATGTTGGCCGGCATGGCATTGAATATTAGAGATATTTTAATTGTTAATTTTTTACCATTATGTTATTTAAAAAAATTGCCATTATGTTTGACAGTGTTTATGCATTTTGTACCGTAATAAATTTATTTTTAAAAATATTGATGATAAATATTGATATATGTGTTTGTATTTTAATTGTCAAACAATGATTCGATTAATCGCATTTTTAGAGGTTAACTGAAATTAAAACCAATTTCTAAATCCGCTAACCGAAATCAAAATCGGACGATTTCAAAAATCTATATCCGAAATCGAAATCGGCTTGGTTTCGATTATCCGCGGATAACTAAAAACCAAAATTTTCGATTCGAATCGAATCGATTATTCGTTTACTACCGGTTAATCATTAGTAAACGGATAATCGATTCAAAGATTAATAACAAAATCGGTTTTGAATAACGGTTAACCGCAAAAAAAACCGGTAGTAAATGAATAATCAGTTCAAAGATTAATAACAAAATTGATTTCGGATACCGATTAACCGCAAAAAAATCAGTAACCAAAACCGAATATATAATCGGTTTCGATTATCAATTAACCGTGGCTCGATACCGAAATCGAATCGGTTTTAAAAGGTTTTTGGTTTTTACTATCTGAAATCAAAATCGAACCGCAAATCCATTATCAAAAATCAAATTTTACGATTCGGTTAACCTATTAACCGCGGTTAACCGATTTGAATTATCATCCCTACACAAGTTGATCGTATGGATCAATAATCTGTATATGATCGATTCCTATGTTTTGGATTCAGATCCTACCCTGTTGGAATCTAGAACCAAATCCTACCTGAAACCTATAGTACACTCCGTTGGAACCTATAGTACATTATATGTTTCAGGTACCATGTTGGAACCTGTGGTGTTCTACATGTTCCGAGTACTTTATTAGAACTTGTTCATTTTTTTTTTCATATATCATAATTCAATAAATAAATAAAACTAAAATATAAAATTAAAGATGACAATACATAATAAAATTACGCGGCTATGGTTAGTGGTTATTAGATTTGGATAATATATTTATATACCAATTTAACAAAATTTGGATAGTGAATAACTACATATATTTAAAACTATATAAGTATATATGCATCATACGTAATAATCCAATTCTCAATACCAACTTTGGTTTCAGTTCTAGGTCATGTATGCTAGAATTGGAACTACAACTGGAACCAAATTTAGTCGATTCATTAATTTTTTACTCGGACTCTACCCAAATTTAATTTAGATCTAAGATCTAAGATCTATCCAATAATCATGCACGTACTAAAATTATCTCCAATTCCCTAAATACGGTAGGGAATGAAGCGCCCTAATAAAAAAATGGTGTGGAGCCATGATCGGCTCCCTTGCCGTATTTTCTTTTTTTTTTATTTTTATATAGGACAAAAACAAGGTACCATTTATAAAATGTAATAATATTTTATAAATAAAAAATAAATCAAAATTCAATAAACCTAATATTAAGTGATACGCAGTATTTAATTGTTGATCAATTTGACCACACAAAAATTGGCCCTACAAGCATCTCATAAAAAAATTGCAATATCATTTTTAACTTATTATATCCCAAATATAATATCAAAATTATAATTTTCTAATTATAATTTTAATTGATACATTAAATAAATAAAGAATTAAATTCATTTTTTTATCATATGGAATAAGTAGGGCTGAGCATCGGGCGGGTCGAGTCAATACCTGACCTGACCCGATCGGGTATTAACCCAAAATTTTCAAAAAATTTATATCCAACCCGACCCAATTTTTTAATCATGGCCCGACCCGATTAACCGGAATAATCCAAATTCAATTTAGAAAAATAAAAAAAATAAAATTCATCTTGAAAATGGTGATAAGAAAGATGAACAATTGTATTTAAATTATAATCAAAATAGAAAACTTTATCTTCACCCTTCTAATCATAAAGCCAACATCATCTTTTATCAATATATATAACATAAGCATGTATTTAACTTAAAATCGGGTCGGGCCAGGTTAAACAAGGTTTTCACTCAAACCCGACTCGGCTCGAAATAGTAGATGAACATTTTAAAAATGTAACCCGACCCAAAATAAATTTTTGGATCGATTTTTCGGGTCGGATCAGGTTTTGCTCAGCCCTAGGAATAAGTACTCTATTAGATAATTAGGATGCAATTCATGAACTTTTTAAGGAATCTAATTAAAATATAGTCATGTAATCGTGATAGTTATATATAGGGTAATTATCTAAATATATAATGAACTATACATGTTGTCTCATTTGTGTTCCAATTCTAAAATATTATCAAATTGTATCATGAACTTTGACATCTATCTCAATTACATCATCCTGTCAACTCTCCGTCAGCAACACCGTTAAGGCAATGACATGACACTCTAATGTGGATTAAAATAATATTTTTTTATTTTAAAAAATATAAAAAATCACTTTAATTTATATTAAATAATATAAAAATAATATTATGTATTTTATATTAAAGAATCACTCCGAATCGTGTCGATGGTCAACGTGGAGTGATTTTTTAGTATAAATATAAAATATTATTTTATATTATTTAATATAAATTAATATATATATTATACTTTTTAAATAAGAAATATTATTTTAATCCACGCCATCTCCTTAACGGTGTTGCTGACGGAGAGTTGACGGGAGAATGTAATTGAGACAAATGTCAAAATTCGGAATATAATTTGATAATATTTTAGAATTGACCACAAATAAGACAAAGTGCATAGTTCATGATATATTTAGGTAATTACTCTTATATATATTCATGTAATCATCCTCCAAATCTAAACATTATTTATAGAAAAAGAATGTTTAGCAACTAAAAAAAATACTAAATAGGTTGTCAAAAGTAAATTCATACTACTGCCTAACAGAAAATTATAATTTAGGCATTGCGACTTTTTGCAAAAGTCTTCTACTCACAAAAGCTATTTAAGTAATTAAGAAACTAAGAAAATGATAATTTTAACTACTAGAAAAGTATTTAGTCACTAAAATACTGATATTTATTGTTAAAAGTAAATTCACGTTATTAGAAAACCAGGTTTGCAATGCCAACTACATGCACTAGTCGAGGTTGCATTTGTTTCAAAGCTTTATGGAGGTGTGGTCTATCGGTATATGATGGGGCCTTGTCAAGCGATAAACAACAACAGAGCAAAAGCAATATGTGGTAAAGTGGGCGTGGGCAATGCCCACAAAAAGATCAGACAACTCAACCAAGTCAATAATCAATGCAAATAATTATCTCAAGTCAAATCAATCAACCACACAACTGATAAATCAACAAATATAAAGCAGAAATAAATAATATGGAAGAAATCAACACCATCTGAAAAATCCTACTTAGAGGGAAAAACGATACAATGTTCTTGCCGCAAACTTTTGCCCAAATTTGAGATCCACAATAATTTCGAATAACCACAAGTAAATATGTTATCGAAGAAAATACAGAAAAAAGATCTCACTAAATGGGAATGAGCACACTAATTCTCTATGATCACTGGGGCTCCCACAAATCTCCAAAAGCACCTCTGGATTATTGCTTGCTACCCACCAACAAATCTCCAAAAGCACCTCTTAATTATTGCTTGCTACCCACCAAAGTCGTTCTCTGTGGGGAGCACCAAAGCCTCTTGAAAGCTTTCTTAGGTTGTCTTTCTTTTTCTCAAGAGCAACATAAGCCACTCTCACCATCTTTTTTTCAAAAATGCTATCCACCAAGAGAAAAAGATGAAACCCTTGTCTTGATTGATCTTGGCTCTTGGATTAGTTAAATGAAGCCTAATCCTAGTCATCCATTTGAAAGCCAAGTCACATGACTTTTTAAGAACCAATTAGAACAAGTGTATTTACTGTCCTGGATACAAGCGCAGCAGCCAAAATTTTCCTTATTATTGGTGAGACAATTACAATTAAATAGTTTCTTTCCTCATTTGGAGTTTTTTTTTTGATGAAAGATATCTGCACTCATTTCAAGAGATATGGACATAATACAAGTACGGGGAGAGATGCAGATAAAACAAAAACAAAATAAAGTAAAATTGCATTCAGAGCTTGTAACTTTCTACTTTTGACAAACCTTAATTTATGTAAATGAACTTAGATATAATGATATGCAAAGGCAGATCATCCGCTGAATAACCTTAATCGCGATGTAATGGTTGTTCTGCATATTGGGCATTTGGTTAAGTTCTGAGAACAGTCTCTGCAGCACTGCATGGATTGCCATGAATCAGATATCATAGTAAAAAGATGGGTTCACAATACTTGAGACTACAATAGAATCAGGTGATAAGTTTTACCAAGTGACCACAACCAAAGGCCAAATCTTTTGGATTTGTCAAGCACACTGGGCAAATCTGCAAACAAAAGGCAAGTATTTTAAGATGATTCCACAACTTGAATCATCAGTAAATCCATGAATATCACCTGATTCTGGTCATCGCTTCTTGTTTGTTGACTCGTCATCGACCTCTGTCTTTGAGGTGTAGGCAATGGAGGTGGCCTGGGCACAACTCGTTTAGCCTTCCCTGTCACACGCCTTTACGTACAGATCGAAATAAGATTAACAAGTGGAAGAAGAAAGAAGTAATAGATACAGTCAATAAATACACACCCAAGGATGCCGAGCTCCATTGTTGCTTTGTATTGAATGGGAACCTCCATGAGAGCAGCAAGTGCAAAGGCTGCTTCCTTCTCTGCTGCGTTTGCATTTTTCTCCATGATAGCAGTGAAGTTAACAAACTGCATTGTGCAATTAGAAGCTGAAGCACCAATTAAACTTGTACCTTACATAATAAACCATATATGCAAATTTAATCGCAATAAATATGAGAAAAATATTTCACGCCTGAAAATTGTCGAAATCACGAGCTGGCATCTTGTCATCAAATTTCTTCATGTCATCCCAAGGTCCATCACCAACTCCAACCAGAACAATTGACAATGGATATGCACTAGGAAAATTCAAAGATAACATGAGGACTAGAAACATGAAGGTCATTTATGATGACAAGTTCATTGTTGCATGCTGAGAATATACCTCGCCATCACAATTGAGTCAATTGTCTTCCTCTCCTGTGGGCTGAGATCTCCATCATTTGTGTCAATACTTCTAGTGACCTTCACAAGAGATGCAAATGATTAATGCTCGATCAAGAAGCATGAATGGGGGAAGAAAAAGGATAAGATTAAGAGCATGCAGAACCTGGCCATCTGCGATGATCAGCAACACATGATACTGCCCATGGCTTCTCTCAACAATGTCGACGGCAGTCTCCACAATGGGCGCAAAGGAAGTAGGTCCTTCATGAATTAAACATGGGAAAATCTAATGATATATGAGTGATCTCTTGGAAAGAACAAAAAGATTGATGAAGCAGAGAAGCAATGATTCACCTGCCAATCTCAAGTGTGGCACAATCTTCCTGTAGCAAGCCAAAACTTCTTCAAATCCATGGCAAGGAGAATGATCAGTGTGGAAGCTGAACACTTCGGTATCATGAGTGAGCGCTGCCATGAGCTAATTGTCAGCACAGGAAGCGAAATCTCGCTCTAAAAATGTCAAATTATATATGGAAAGATCATATCAGAATCAGGCCAAGGGGAGGTGGATTAATTCGAGAACATACAGTCGCCAAACCCAAAGCAAGGAATGAGATTGTCTTCATCAAAGGGGGCCAAGACCTTCCCAATTATAGAGATGGCTTGCTCGTAGGGATTCTGCCGGTCGCCGATCTTATGCAAGCTTTGGCCGTGGAACGAACGCTTGCCTTTAAGAATTACGGGTGTGCAGTGTCAGCAAAAGGAATACAAGCAAAATTCACACAATTTACTCAATTGGATTTGACGAACCCGTCCACTCGTTGCTTTTGGTGAAATCTATTCCGACAATTAGATTTGATGACTCTAAACCTGCTTCTCTCAAGGCAGCTGTTACCTGTAAAAAATATTTAAACATGTTATTAAAGTCCCACGTCGGTTAAAAATACGATCAAAATAGTCTTTAAATAATTTAGGCAGTCCTCTCCTCATGAGCTAGTTTTTGAAATGAGTTAGATCCACTAATTTTTTTAACCTGATATCAGAATCAGTCATGTGATTGATAACCATATTTAGGACAATTATTTCATCGTGAATTAGGTTCATTAATTTCTTAACACATATTTAGTGTATATACATGCATGCTTTTCAACCAAATAACAGCAACCATTTTCACCCACTTGGCATAGAAATAGTTATTCATGCAAGTTTAGGAATTAACATTTTTGCAGTATATAAATTCAAAAGTAATTTTTTTTTTTTAAGAAAAGAAACGTGTATTCCATTCAAAGAGTAACGAAGGTTACACGAACAGGAAGTAGGCAAAGAAAAGTTTGTAAAAAGGCCTCAAACATCAGAGAACAACGTAAAGAAATAAAGCTAATCTGAAAATGCTGCGGAGGTGGCTATCGAGATAGCTATTGAATTTGATCCTTTTAATGTCTTACAATTCCTTCCATGCCAAACAAACCATTTCCAATTAAATTTTTATGAGTGAACTTTCATATAAGTTTTTTTTCCATAATAATGATATATAGGTCTACTCACTACAACAAAATCTTGATTTATCAGCGGAATATTTTCGATAGAAGTTACAGGCGTCGAAAATTTTTCGACGCCTCGCAGCAACAGGAGTCGGAAATTTTCGATGCCTCAGAGCAGGCACTGAAATATTCCGGCGCCTCCAGCGTCGTGGGTTAGCGAGTGCACGAACTTGCACCTGTGTTCGCTGGCACTAGGCACCAACGGGTTAGCGAGCGCGCGAATCTGCACCAGCTTGGCACCCTCGCCCAAGCAAATTATTTTTAAAAAATTATTATTATTATTTATATTTATATCTCCCTACTTCTTCATTTTCCACTCTTCCGTTCTTCTCTCCGTATCTTCTTTCTTTCTTTCCACCTATTATTTCTTTTATCATCTCCGTGTCTATTTTCTTCTTCTCATTTTTTTTTGTCTTCACTAATCTTTTTCTTCATTTTTTTAAGGTTATCAAAGTTGTTCAAGTCATCCAAAATTTTAACAGTTAGTGTATAATTTTTTCTTCTCCTCTAATTTCTATTTAATTATATTTAATTAAAATCAATTGATTTTTAAATAATTTCACAGCACGGAATTCAAAAATTGAATTCCACACCATGAAATTCGAGCAGGCGCGAACCGTGCCGGCTCGTTTCCAACCACGTGGCGAAAATTGAGCAGGGTGAAATCCCCCGCTACTCAATTTTCGTCGTGCCAGCTCAAATTCCGCGTGTTTCGCTGCACATGAAATCATTTCTTTAAAAAAATAAAAAAACATACTGGCACCTCATAGTCGTCGCATGTTAAAAAATTTGTTTTTTTTTAAAAGTTTCAATGCCTCTTACAGACGTCGATGTCACAGAAAAAAAACTTATATGGGCAGCCTGCCCATATAAGTTTCTATGGACTGAGTGGATATAGACTTCAAGCGACTGAATATTGATAGAAAGAGAATGGATATGTTCATATCCATTCCCTTTCTATTCATATTAATTCATTACTGAACATATTCATTCCCTTTCTATCTATATTCATTCGATTAAAGCTCATATCCACTCGTCCATAAGTTTTCTATGGGCAGGCTGCCCATAGAAGTTGCACTCGATGTCAGATGTTTCGACGCTTGTCTAAGGCGTCAATATTTGACTTTTCGATGCCTGTGCAGGCGTTGAAACGTCGTATTTAGACGCGTGTCGTTACCCACACATTTTCAACACTTAGGCAAGCGTCTAAAATAATTTTTTGGACACAAAAAAACGTCAAAATTTTAGGGTAATTTGCATGGAAATTTCTCTGTTTTGTTGTAATGACTTGTATATATAAAATCCAAACCTGGGCTACCGAGCTGTAGTTATCAGGAATGAAGGAGTATTTCTTCATAATTTCCCTCCGACGATCCATACTTCCAACAACGGGAGGTCGGGAAGAAGTTTCCCTCTCTTTCTCCCGGCCGAGACTTACACTTCGATGATCTTGCCGTACGGTGGTCCGATCACGTTGAACACGAGATGATGATCTCCGCCACCCAAAAAACCCGGCAACAATATTGCCCATGCCAGCAATGCATTTGATCGAGAGAGGAGAAAGAGAAAGGTTACTTGTGCTGATAAAGCTTGCTTGATTAGCATTCTTTACGCACTGCGTACGTACTACAATATTCCTAGAGTAAAGTACGTACGTATACCCTCATTCACTTGCCCTGGAATAGAACTTGCATGAGCGGCCGGGATGCGTGCTGAGCTGATGTGGCGGAAGATGAGCGGCGTGCTCATACAAATTTGTATGAGCAGGCAGCTCATACAAGTTTTCTCCCTTGCCCTGGTAATCTAACCAAGATGCCTCGGTGCATGTAATTAAAGCAGCCGCGAGGAAACTTCCGGGACTCTTCTCGTAAGTGGTAGCTCTTTAATTTTTTGTTAGAGAGAATAAAGTTAATTTGTCCCATGACATCATGCATGCAAGGCGCATCTGATTAATTCTTTATATTTGTCCCTCATCCCTATCCATAACCAGTTATGCAATGCATAGCACATCTAGCTACATCACGTCTACCTTATTCATTATATTGTGCATCAATTAATTAGATAATTAACTAACAGGCAAAGTGAAATGCACATCTAGCTATATGATGCATTATTTAAGAAACTGTAACCTGTTCAAGAGAGGTGTAGTTGTCAGGGATGTAGGAGTATTTCTTCCTCAATAGACTCTTCTTGTCAGCAGCGCTCGGCGGCTTGAAGGACGGCTGTCTCTGATCCCGATGAAAACTATTTTGCCTAACACCACTTTGCTGCCTCTGGAGAAGTCCATTTTCTCGATGAGTTTGCTTCCTCTGCAGGGACGCAGTTCTCGAGGATGGCTGTCTCTGATCAGCTTGCGGTTCCCGGAAACTCTGGCTGTTACTACTCCGAGGCTGCTGAGAAGAAGCGTCTTCGTCCTCGACTTCCCGCTCCCGGTAAGTCTGATAAAAATCTTCCGCTCTACCGGGCGGAGACTGAAAGCAATTGCCCATGTCAGAGAGGCCGGCGAGAGAGACGGAGTTCCTTGCTGATTTGCTTTTCTATTATATTTTCTGGGGATATTTGTGTGTGCCGCATGTATGCATGCAGACTGCAGTTTGATTCATTTCTCGGAGTAGCAGAGTGTTGGTTGAGTTGGGAATATTAATCTGCTCGTACTACCGTAAGGAATCTTACTGCATGTTAATTCGTCTACGCGTTCGTGACCTTTAATTATTCCCTCCCTTTTGCTGGGGCACAATATATAATATTATGAGGAGGAGACGAATCAGAACTTAATTCGGTCCACCACCGTATATCTCGAAAGTGTTAGTGTTAGAAGAAAGTTGGCTGCAAAGTGCAACTTCTCGTAGAAAACTTATGAACAGATGAATATAAATTTTAAGCGATTGAATAACGATCGAATATGAATAAAAAATGAATGAATATGAATATGAATAGAAAAAAAATAAATATGATTATATTTATTTATTTTTTATTCATGTTTAGTTACGTAAAACTCATATCCCTGTACTCGCTCATAGAAATTTATATGGACAAATTGCTCGTATAATTTTTTTTTTTTCAGATTAGGGCGAAGTGTTACCGGTAAATTTATAATGGTGTTGGACCTCAATTGGTGCAATGGTTGGACTTGTTCCTAATCGATCTGCTCCTTGACCCGGCTCTCCTCATTAAGTCTCGACATGCATCATTTATCCCGTACCCGGTTTGGATGGGCCTGAATATTACTATAATATAATTAATTGAAAAATTATATAATAGTTTAAAATACTAAATCCAAAACTCAAACTTCGTCAGAGATCTCTGAGATAGATACATACCATCATGCCACTCTGATATGTTGATATAATAAGTCACCACAAGCTCTTTAATTAATGTAGCTAAAAACAATGGTAAGAAATATAAAAACAAATATTTAAATGTCAAGAGAAATACTTATAATAATGTCAAAAAATATAATTATGGTACTTGCATGAAAGTTTATATATTTGTTTTATTTTAAATTTATTGAAATATTGATATTACAGTGAAATATACAATGTGCAAGAATAAATAAAATATTGAATACATAAAAGAGAAAAATGGCTAAAAGCACAAGTCTAACTAGGTCAGGCTCAGATTTTGATTAAACTTTATAGACCGAGCCTGGTCAAAAAAACACAATTTAAAATTCAAGCTTGGGCGGACTCAAGCTTCATCTTATAAAACTTGGCTCGCATTGAGCGCAACCCGGCCCATGGCCAGTTCTATTTACAGGCTCCAAGGTACCAGTTAGGGGTACCCGTTATGATGTACCAATTCTGGTTTTGGATATCCGATGTATTGGATCCAAAACTAAAACCAATTTTAAATTATTCTTTAATTTTTATCTACTACCGTATCTGAATTTAATTCGGATCTACTTGAAATTTATCAAATCAGTATATTTCAATCGATTATGAATCTATCTTGTATCATGCACATGCACCTCCAACTGAAATATAAATTTAAAATTTATAAATAAATTCATATATGATTAATTAAAATTAATATATTTATTAATAATGGATTAGAATATGAAATTTTTATGTGTTTTTTTATAAATATGTATATTTTTAACGATAAAGGACTAAAATATAAAATTTTGCAAAATTGTAGAATAATCCAAATAAGCTGTTAAAATAATTCTTTTTGATAATTTTGGATCGATATTTATTTTAGCATATTTAGTTAAAGTATATTTTTGCTTTCGAAAATTGCTAAAAGGTAATATATTTTGTTCTATGATTTTGATCAATTAGTAGTACGGAAAAACAATTTACAGTTTTCACCTTTGGAATAATTTAATTACTCATCGATCTACTTCATTTTGACTCTCACTTGCGTCCGGATTCAGAACAATGAATTGGATGCATTGCTGGATCGATAAGATCGGTGGACTCGTTCTAATATCCACGTGGACTTGTTATCTATTCGATCAAAAAGGACATTTATTATTTTATTTTATTTAGGAAAAATTAATGAAAATATCTATTTTTAACCATTTGTCCCATACTTTTATTTGTAACAAATTTATATTCGATCTTTTATCTTTGTATCAATTGCATACGTACTTTCGTCAGCTGGGTATTAAAATAATCGTTATATGCTGACGTGCACTGCGCAGTCAGCATAAATAAATGAATCTTTTAATTAAATTTGTCTCGTCAACAATTTTTTTAATAAATGAATATCAACAGTATATTTGATGACAAGATAAATTTGATTAAAAAAATTATTTATTTATGTTGATAATTGCACTACTAAAAAATTGGTCATCTGCGACGGAAGAAACCATCGCAAAACGATCGCTAAAGACCTTCTGTGACGGTGCGTGCGATCGCAAATGTCGGTAGCAAAAGTGATTGTCATAGAAAGTTTGCAACCGCGACTGCGACGATCGCAAATAAAAACATCATGCGATCGTTTTCCGACGGTGAAGGCGATCGCACGACATCTGCGACCGTCACTTTGTCGTCGCAATAATTATCTCCGCGACGGCTCTGAGACCGCATAGGCCGTCACAAACTTTAGTTTCGCGATGGCTGCGCGACCGCATCTGTCGTCACAAACTTTACTTCCACGACGGTTGTGCGATCGCATAGGCCATCGCAAACCTTAGTTCCGCGACGGCTCTGCGACCCGATAGGCCGTCACAAACTTTAGTTCTGCGACGGCTCTACGACCACATAGGCCGTCGCATACTTTAGTTCTGCGACGGTTCTGCGATCGCTTTGGTCGTCGCAGAACGGTCGTAATTACTATTGCGACTGCTTTTAACGACCAGTTCGATACATCTGTTGCGACGGCGTCGCGGTCGCCGTGTCGTCGCAAATGTGTATTTTATTTATTTTTTAAAATAATTTAATAATATTTGATGTATGCCTGTTTACTGTATTTTAACTAAATACCTATAATATATCAAACAAGATATCAAACTATAATATAAACCATCATATTTATATCAAAATGTAATGTTTACACTGTATCAAAATATGAAATAGAAAATAAAGTATACATCAATCATGAAGCGCATCATGCGGCGGCGACGAATGTGGCGAGGAGAGGGGTTGCGTTGGGAGGGCATCACCTGGCGTCGCGTCGAATGACGGGGGAGGCGGAGGGGCCGGAGCATTAGGCATGGAAGAAGCAATATGTGTCATGTACTCCCTCATAGTGGCCACCTCAATGATGAGGCATGCATGAGAAGCCTCTAAGGCTGCGCGAGAAGCCTGTAATTCTGCGTGTGAAGCCTCTAAGGCTGCAAATCGATCTTGGCCCGCATGTGATATTGATGCAGTGGTGGAAGAGGTGAAGGCAGACGACCCCGTACCATGTGGTTGCAACAACGTTCGTGCGTGGACCGTTGTGCCAATGCCATATACACGACCGCGGTCGACTCGTGTCTCTTGCATCCATGCGTCAACATCAAGCTGATGCTGCGCACGATCACCTCCCCGCTGGGTCACCAATTCAGTATACGTGACCTTTAAAATTGATTAATTAAATTAATTATACACAATTGAACTAATATAATTTTTTTTAAATATGAACTTTATTAAATATTAACTTACCAGGATCGTCTCTGGCCTCCCGCTAATGAACTCACCTCGGCGAGGAACATGCCTATATTTATGTGTCTCCTCGAAGACCCTCAAAGGAACAACCGGGATGAGCATCCCCTGCAATAAAATAAATACAATTAGTTTTTCTATAATAATAATAAATAATAAAAACTATTATTAAATTACTTACCATACGATGCTCGTGGCTAGTAAATGGGATGGACCCACCGGTATGTCGGGCCACGGATCCCTCAACTAGCGTCATCTGGTTCCGGTGCGCCGTTCGGGAGGCACCCTGCCACTCCTCGGATGCTCAGATGTCGCATAGCTGATCTCATACGTGGCTCATTATCCAGTTGCGCCCATGTCCTTTCAGCACGTCCATAGGTGTATCTCGATTACCGCCTATATTTGCCCGCGCCTCATCTCGCGAATGATGGAGGATATCCTTGAAAAGCTTCTTATTGTAAGCTTCCCAAGCATCCTCCACCTGAGCTTGAATGGAGGGGTCCCAGGTGTATCGAGCATAAAAGAGATAATATTAATACAATCATTTAAATCTAAAATAATGAGCATACATCGTTGAAAAATTAGATCTTAACTATTTCATGAAAAATATAAAAAATGAACAAAAGCTGGTATTTCATAAATAGAAATAGATAGATAACGATTTCATGAAAAATCTAAATAATGAACAATAATAGCATTATATAAAACCTATATAATGTCAATGGTTTGACTCAATAATTTCCTGGTGTAACTTATCATCCACCGGATAACTTTCAAAAGCCTATGCTGGTTAATTAGCGATGTCAATCCAGACTGTGTTCTTGTGAGAAAAGGCTATTGATATGAAGTTGATAACATACAGACGAATCTATTAAGCTATCTAACCTGAGCAAAACAAGGAATAAATTAACCACCTCATGCATACACTACTTCAATTTTATTCTCTAGCTTTTACTATGTATATATACAACACATAATAGCTTAGAGAAGAAAACACAGGAGAAGTGTGAAGACAAAAGAAACCTTTCTCTTCACACCCTTAGAAACCAAATTAAGAAGAAAGTGACAAGGACATGAAGATTATAAGGAGTAGCAATTTAATTTTAGATATTGCAAAGCTTGCACCGCAAGTGATATGCTTGAATGTCTTGAGTTCTAGAAGCAAAGCATCGCAAGTTTCTTTCAAACTAGATGAACCAGCACCAGGTTAATAAGAATGGGTACTTGAAACGAGTTCTAGTTCCAAAAATAATTCTTAAATCGATGGCATGCATGCAATTTCAGATATGAGATATACTTCAACCAAATTATCAGTACATGTCATTTTGAGATGTATTGTGCTGATTGATAGTTGATGGATTGATAGTATGCTTTCAGTTTCAACATATGTGGTGTGATGTTGCTATGAAATGATCAACTTTCAGTTTCAGATTAAAAGTGGGCTTGCCAACTCTATAAAATGCAAATGAGATTGAAAAAAAAGTTCTAAACTAAATGAGTGAAAGGTAGGGTGTTGTGGTGCTGCTGGTCCCTGTAGCATGCTTTATTATTGGATTAAGAAGATATTAGATTCTTGCAACCTCCATATATGTTTGTGTTAGATTCTACACAACGCTAACACCGAGAATTTCATAAACTGATTACATTTTGAAAAATACAAATATCATTCATATCTCATTTTATTATTTGGAGATTTCACTATATACCTCGAACTCGATCCATAATAAATTTCGACAATGGTTCGATACCCTGGTTCATGAAGTCCACAGCTCATGAAAGAAACTCTTAAGCATAACGGTCATGGCGCGGGCGACATCATCCTGCTGAAATCTACAACTCAAGTATAATAACATTATAAGTAATAATTAATTTTTAACAATTATAATAAACAAATTTTGATATTTACTTTAGACCATTCAGCGATATTCGCCGAATGAAGGTGCATCACCCCCCCCCCACATATTGAAGCTCAAGTACTTCCTCAAGCAGTGCGTAGAAATTACAATCACAATCAATCCAAATGGAGCATTTGACTCCTTTGTATGAAATTTATATCCATTCACAAAGTATCTGTTATAGCATAAGACTAGTCGTGACGGTCCACATGCTAACTCGAGTAATTTATTGTCTATTTCTTGATTATGTTCACTCAACCAAGTTTTGAACCAATTTAAAAATTCTATGTTACGTTTATCTTGTAATTCTTCCTCGGATATATTCGGTGTCTGTGTACGAACTTTCGTGTCAAATTTTTGAATGAAAGGATCAACCTCGGGGCAATTCATCAGTACATATAATTGCGCAAGATGGTACTCATCTTCAGTTAAATATCTCGGTGGACGTGAGCCCAAACCACGACCAGAAAAACAAAATATTGGTAGACAATCCACAGAGTTCACATTTCCCCATCATCATTTCGGGGCAGATGGGTCAACCTTGTGTGCACATTGGACTCAAAATAGAAAGAACAGAAAGTTGATATCTCCTGAATTATATAAGCTTCACTTATTGAACCTTCCACCGTACCAGTATTTTTTATTTTCCTTTTTAACCTTTGCATATACCTCTCGAATAAATACATCCATCGATATTGAATCGGACCACCAACTCTTACCTCGTATGCTAAGTGAACCGATAGATGCTCCATCGAATTGAAAAAATTCAGGTGAAAATATCTGCTCTAATTTGCAAAGAATTTCTAGAATATTTTTTCTAGTTTTTCCATATCTTCGATATGGAGGGCATTGGCGCAGATATCTCTGAAGAATAAACTAAGCTTGGTTAACGGATCCTAAATTTTGTCTAATAAAATATCGCGGAACGCAATAGGGAATAGTCTTTGCATGAACACATGACAGCCATGATTTTTCATTCCTAATATTTTACCTTCATCTATATGAACACATTGAGCTAAATTAGATGCATAGCCATCTGATAATTTGAGATCTTTTATCCACTGACAAATATCTTTTTGTTGTTGCTTACTGAGAACATAAGAGACTTTCAGTTTCACTTGTTTACCATTCACCTCCTGTAAATCTAAATCTGGACGTTTGCAATATACTTTTAAGTTTATTCTTGTCTTCACATTATCTTTTGTTTTTCCTGCAAAATCCATCATTGTATTAAAAATGTTCTCGAACGCATTCTTTTCAATGTGCATCACATCTAAATTGTGCCGAACTAGTAATGAGCTCCAGTAAGGCAGTTCCCAGAATATACTTTTTTTGACCCAATTATGTCTTTCTCTGAAACCACTAATTCTGTCAATCTCTCCGAATGTGATGTCCGGTAACATAGAAACCCGAGCTAACATTTGATTACCAAACAAACACGAATGTGGTCCATCTTTTTCCACTCTGCCCCTGATGAATTTATCTATATTTCTCCGGTATGGATGATCAAGTGGCAAAAATTGACGATGATAGTCAAAGTATGAAATCTTTCGTCCATGCCGAAGACTGAATGCTTTTGTTCGTTCCATACACTACGGACATCCAAGTCTCCCGTGTTTGCTCCAACCAGACAATATAGCATAAGCTGGGAAGTCACTAATTAATGTCCACAATAATGTGGCCCTCAAGTTGAAATTCTTTTTTTAATGAATATCATAAGTGATGACTCCATCGTCCCACAAGTTCTTTAAATCATCAATTAAGGTCGAAGGAACACATCCAATTCTTTTCTTGGTCGCCTTGATCCTGGGATTACCATACTCAAAAATATGAAATCATCTTTCATGCACATCGACGACGGCAAATTGTAGATTGTGAGGAGCACCAGCCAAACAGAATATGAAGTGGATGATTAACCGAATGGATTGAACCCATCAGTACATAACCCTACTCTGACATTTCTAGGATCACTTGCAAACGATGGATAACATCGATCAAGATATTTTCGTGCTTCATTGTCAGATGGGTGAGTCATAACATTCGGATCACGACTCTTAGCATGTCATATCATATGTTTGACTATTTTTTCAGACATGAACAATCGCTTTAATCTGGGAATTATCGAGAAATATCGAAGAACCTTAAACGGTATATCTTTCTGCCCACTCGAATATTTTTCTTTGTACCGTGGATGTTCACATGTTGGACACTGGGTCAAGTCTGCGTATTCACGATAATAGAAAATACAGTTGTTCTGACATGCATGATTTTTTTGTTATCTTTA
Source organism: Canna indica (assembly GCA_034359265.1). Classification (NCBI taxonomy): domain Eukaryota; kingdom Viridiplantae; phylum Streptophyta; class Magnoliopsida; order Zingiberales; family Cannaceae; genus Canna; species Canna indica. The sequence goes on along the minus strand of CP136898.1, from coordinate 3,405,629 downwards.
AGCAACAGTTGTTCTGCGTATTCATGACCAAGTCTCTTCATCATTTGTTTCGTCTTATAGAAACTGTCATCCAGTTTGTTATCTTTAAGCAACGTTTTGTGAAAAAGTTTGAAAAACCGATTATATGTTATCTCAATTACGTTGCAATCAGACTTAATGTTTAACATTTGAGTCATTATTGACAACTTTGAATATTCATCACAGCATTCATACAATGGTTCATTTGTAATTTTCAGTAAATTATAAAACTGTGCAGCTTTCAGTAAATCATAATTTGCACCGTAAAAAATTTTAGGTCTTTCTTTTTTCCTTCAGTTTCTTTAATTACTTGTCTTAATTATGAGATTTTTATAAGAGGATTCCAAAAAAAAAATCAATGCTTTTAGAAAAGGAGCATTCATAAACCATTTAATTACTGAAAAGGTAATATTTTTTACTCTCTTTTTATTTTCCAATTCTTAAGAAAATGCTAACAAATTACAATAAAACTTTAATCATGGTATGAAAAAAAAATAGAACAGTGTCTTTGATGAATAAAAAGATAGAAAATAACACTAGGGAAGATTAAGCTTCTTTGGTCAAAAGTCAAAAGAAGGCATAAGATTAAATTGAAGCCATTTGTCTATATATAAAGTAAAAAAAGTCATAAATTTTTCATCTATAAAATTAACTTAACTAGGCCATTTGATTATGCTTTCTTCATGCTTAAAGTGGATGACCACATTTATGCCTATTGTGTAGAACAATTGAAGAACAAGGGCAATAAAAGAAAGAAGTTGCAACTTACAGCCTATCACAAATTAAGAAGCCTAAAATGAGAGAGTCTAAAGCAAGCAAAGAAGATGCAGATTACAACTTAACATCTCACTATCTTCGAATAATCAACTTTACACAAAGGCTAGATAACCTTTACATTTCTTACCACTGTATATGATTCCTTGTCTGCCTTTTGATTTAGGGAAACCCTCCACTAAGCCCTATGGCTTACATCTCCATGATCTCCGTGATGATGAGTGTGTGAAAGTAGAAGAAGAAGAGAGGGGATCAAGGAAGAGGGCAGGGGAGGGAGCGGGTTCAGAATGAAATAAAAATACTTATTGTGGTTATAGATAAGCCGTAACCAACAGTTACATATCGGTTGTCAATAATACTCGTAGCAATTGAATTGTTTTTTAATAATATGTACTTAATTATGGTGGTGATTCTCCTCAATGCATATAATGGATAAGGTCTAGCAAAGGAAAGGAGCCCACACTAGTACTGCCATTTGCTTGCCTTATCACTAAAATGATTGACACAATGCAAAATTGGGAAAAGTTGTTTGGCTTCTTATAAAAAGCTAACACTTTAGTTAACGAACTATTCATTTCATAAATAGTAGCTCATTTATGAAGTCTCATGGGAGTGTCCTAAATTTAGGAACCATGAGGGACCCCCATTGTATCATTTTAATTGACATACTACCATAAGATATCCTTCAATTCCTAGCTGGGTACCCTATAATTGCCTATGTATATGAATCCTTCTTACGGAGGCTAATCAAACCTAACATGTCTTGCTTGATGGAATTGAGCACCAACCCCATGTATAACAATCACTTCATTATATTATGCTCTCCTCTGTCATGCATGATCGATGTTTGAGAGATCTCCACATGCATGCACAAGATTGGCGGCGGCGAGTGAGAGCTAGGTCGAGTGATCGAGCGGGAGGAAGAAAAGAAAGATTGGGCGAGATAAGTAAAATTAGCACTTGACGGCTTTGCAATGCTCCAGCAGTCGCAAAAATTCGGTCGCGCAGCGGTCGCCTGACCGTCGCCATGTTGCGACGGCACTCGAGGCGGTCGCAGTGTCGTCACTATTTTGCGACGACACTCAAGGCGGTAGCAATGTCGTCGCCAACCTGGCCAATTCACGACCCCAATACACGATGATCGCAGAACCATCGCATCTGCGATCGCATCCCGTGTCGTCGTAAATGAGCCATCAGGAAAAAAAAACTATTTTTAGTAGTGTTGTGCAGTCTACGTCAGCATATAACAGTTATCTTAACATCCGACTAACGGGAGTATGCAATTGATACAAAGATAAAAGTTCGAGTATAAATTTGTTACAAATAAAAGTATGTGACAGATTTATTAAAAACTCAGTAATTCAAGATATTTTCATTAATTTTATTGGCAACTATAATACTTTTATATATTTTAAATATTATTTAAAGGTAAGAACAAGACAATATCATAAGGTAAAATTTATGTAGAAAACTTCGATGCAGCCGAAGCTGCACCGAACCCCGTGCAAGGCAAATCACGAGGCACCAGTGCTGGCCCCTCCAAGGTATTGGCACGACGCCCCGTGCTAAGGGGGTCGGTCCCACCCAATCCCAGTCCTCGTGCGCCCCGTGATTGGGCTTGCACAGGGCTCAATGCAGCTTAGGTTGTATCGAAGAAGCGCCCAAAATTTATGTTGTAAGTTTTGCATAATGCTATATTTTAAAAAGGGTTAAAAGCGATTTTTACCCTCGAACTATTGAAAATAGAGTAAAAATACTCAAATATTCTTCTTTGATTATTTTTTATCTTCAAACAAATGAAAATAATTGAAAAATATTCTCGAACTATTAGAAATTGGTAAAAATACACTTGAACTTTTTTTGATAAATATTTTACCCTTAGACAAACGAAAATAGTTAAAAAAATACATGTATTTTTACCCATGTCTAAATGTAGAAATATTTTTTTCCTTAAAAATGGATAAAAATACTAATATTTTTTCAACTATACTAGTGTTTTTTAACTATTTTTATTTATCTAAGGGTAAAAGATTTATCAAAAATAAATTTAAGAGTTTTTTTACTTATTTCTAATAATTTGAGAGTATTTTTTAACTATTTTTATTTCTTTAAGAGTAAAAATTAATTAAAGAAGAATTTAAGATATTTTTATCTCATTTTAAATAATTCTAAGTAAAAAATCACCCTTAACCTTTTAAAAATAATAAAAAATTATTATGTTTTGAAAATTCGCCTTCACGTGAAGGTAATGACAAATTTCTGACCAATAGAAGCAGTGGATGTCTGTCTTTGTATTCATATTTATAATAAGCAAATAATATTATATTCATGTATTATTTTACTTTTTAACTTACTTGTCAACCTTTCTTCGTCGTCCACGTGCGATGAGAATAATATATGCGGTGGATAATATATATTATTAAATTGAGTGCATTAGTAGCTGTCATTAGGAAAAGCCAATGGATAATTACGAGGAAGTCCAACGCAATGCACACCATGTCCGCATTCGAAGTATTGGAATAGAAAAGCAATCGACCTATTAATGTAGAAAGAGTATTGTCAATAGAATCTTTATCTATTGTTTATTTTCAACATTTGACTATTAGTGAATAGAATCTTCTTGCTTCGGTTTAATTTCTTGCAAATGAATTAATTGAAAAACTACCTTTCAAGTTTCAATTCAAAGTAGTTGGGAAGTAAAATTAAATAAAATAAAATAATGGTCAATAAAGTAGATCTAATTTAGCAAATTTAAAAGTCAAGAAGATAGTTGAAATGTGAACTGTTCAACCAATAGAAAATTAGCCATCGGGTTCAGCACACCTACCCACACGTCACCGAAAGCTTGACCTGAGCCCAACTTGCTTGCTCACGTGCCATGCCCGTGCCCCTTTATCCTCACTATAAATATCAAGACCGATGGCTCTTCCTCTAACTCAACGTTCCAAATCAGTCCAATGGCCAGCCTTCCTACGTCGTCGGTTCCTCCTCCATCTTCCACCCTCTCCTCCGCCTCCAACGCCTACTCCTTTGCATGCGCCTTCCACAGCAAGAAGCCTCTCCTCCCTTTCCCTACCAGAAGACGGCTCCTTCTCCACACCAAAATCTCATGCAGAGCAAGCGAGGACCACGGCCAGCAGGACGTCGCCAGACTTGACCGCCGCGATGTTCTTCTCGGCCTCGGCGGTCTCTGCGGAACAGCCGCCGGCCTCCGCGTGGATGGCCTGGCCCTCGCCAGCCCCATCCAGGCGCCGGAGATCAACAAATGCGGCCCGGCCGACCTCCCCGCCGGCGCAGAGCCCACCAACTGTTGCCCACCCTCCGCCGGCAAGAAGATCAAAGACTTCAAGCTACCGTCGCCAAAGTCGCCGCTCCGTGTCCGCCCGGCCGCGCACTTGGTCGACGCCGACTACCTGGCCAAGTACAATAAGGCCGTCGAGCTCATGAGAGCGCTGCCCGACGACGACCCTCGCAACTTCACGCAGCAGGCCAACGTCCACTGCGCCTACTGCGACGGTGCATATGACCAGATTGGCTTCCCCGACCTTGAGCTCCAAGTCCACAACTCGTGGCTTTTCTTCCCATGGCACCGCTTCTACCTCTACTTTCACGAGAAGATCCTCGGGAAGCTCATCGGCGATGAGACCTTCGCGCTTCCGTACTGGAATTGGGACGCGCCTAATGGCATGACAATGCCGTCGATCTACACCGATCCATCTTCATCCCTCTACGACATGCTTCGCGAACCCACGCACCAGCCTCCGACCCTCATCGACCTCGACTACAACGGAACTGAACCAACCCTCTCCGGCGCCGAGCAGATTGACAGCAACCTCAAGGTGATGTTCCGCCAAGTGGTATCTGGCGGGAAGACGGCGGAGTTGTTCATGGGCTCGGCTTATCGCGCAGGTGACCAGCCCAACCCGGGAGCAGGTACGCTCGAGAACATACCCCATGGACCGGTTCACGGTTGGACCGGGGCCAAAAGTCAGCCCAATGGCGAGGATATGGGGAACTTCTACTCCGCCGCACGCGACCCCATCTTCTTTGCGCACCATTCCAACGTCGATCGCATGTGGTATTTGTGGAATAAGCTTGGCGGAAAGCGCCGCGACTTCAATGACCAGGATTGGCTCAACACCACCTTCCTCTTCTACGACGAGAATGCCGACTTGGTTCGAGTCACCATCAAGGATTGCTTGGATGTAGACAGATTGCGATACGCGTACCAAGATGTGGAGATTCCATGGATCAAGAGTCGCCCTACTCCCAAGTTCGCCGTGAAGAAGGACAAAGAGGGAAAGAAGTCACCGCGAGTGCTGAAACCGACCACGGTGGCAAAGTTTCCGGTGAAGTTGGATTCACCAGTGAGCGCAACGGTGAAGAGACCAAAAGTGTCGAGAAGCGGGAGCGAGAAGGAAGCGGAGGAGGAGGTGCTGATAGTGGATGGCATCGAGTTCGATCGTGACTACTTTATCAAGTTCGACGTCTTCATCAATGCAACGGAGGGGGAAGGCATCACGCCAGGAGCGAGTGAGTTCGCCGGTAGTTTCGTGAACATTCAACACAAGCATAAGCACAGTAAAAAAGAGAAGAAGCTGAGGACAAAGTTGAGTCTGGGCATATCCGACTTGCTCGAGGACATCGGCGCAGAGGACGACGACAGTGTGTTGGTTACCATCGTGCCCAAGGCAGGCAAGGGCAAGGTCTCCATTGGCAGCCTCAGGATTGACTTTTCAAAGTAATTAAGAGATACTTGATTTGATTGCTAGCTGTTATGTATCCAGTATCCTATCAATAAAGTTGAACAGCTGATCACTGTTCAACCGCAACCTTTGAATTGTGCTCTTTCTTGTCTCCTTCTGCATTTCAGTATCAAGTATGAAATATTGATGATGGATTTCTCAGATGTATTATGAATTCGATTTATGTGTCAATAAATCAAATATATTTCCAATTTGTTTGAGGAGAATATATCGCTAAAATGTGTTTCACCTCACGTGGATTGTAAGCTCTAAGCCTCTAACTAAAGTTTATGTGCTGTGTCATCGTCTCTTGAGCTGGAAAGGTTTGACAAGTTCAATGCATGTGTATCAAGAAAAATATGAAATATTCAACAAAAAAATCATCCCTACTTTTATATATTGTCGGAGCTTTAAACTTAATATATATATCGTACATGAAATAAAATTAATATACCATGTTTTTTTCTTTAAATAAAAAATAAAATTTGAATTTCCTTGCACCACAAGCTAGCTCTTCCTACTAGACCTTGGCAAAATCGTGTTGGGCTGAGTTATAGGGTCGAACCGACCAGCCTAACCCAAAAAAATTTAGGCCTAGACTCACAGGTGTAGCTCGACACGACATGAATAATAACAGTTTAGTACATGTCGGCCCATTTAGTCTGATAGCACGAAAAATGAAAAAAACACAAATTGAATTGGTTTATCGGATCAGATTCGGCCTGATAGTCCGATAATTAATGAGTTTTAAACTTGTTGATACCTGATCCTATATTATTATTTATCAGACTATCATGTCGGGTCGGCCCGATGATGGTCCGGGCACGATATATAAATATCAGCTCAAACCCAATTTTATTAGGCTGGCTAGATTGAAAATTGTCGACTCTAATATCTGCCCTTATATATATATATATATATAATATATATTTATATTAATTGTACATAATTATTTAGATGTAAAAATAGTACTTTTTACCACCATAATAAAAAAATGACTCCACGTAATTAAATTCATGCAGAAATGAGATATTATAATTGCGGGCACATTTCAAAAGTAATGGATCCTATGAGCTTATTGGGCGACATCATCATCAATCACCCATCATTCAATCATTCTACAATATATATAAACATGACACACATAAGTTAGGCTAGATTTCAATTTTTATTATCTCCACCTTGAACATATTTTGACTTGAGCGTCAAATTATCTTTTGCATGTCCAACCCCCCCCCCCCTTCTCGTCGGAATTGCACCTGACCAGGAGACGCATTGGATTGGGTCGCATGATCGCATCGCTCTAACTCCGGGCAAGAACAATATATAATTATGACTATATGATATATGTATTTAATATCTCACGTAGAAAAAATAGTTTATTTTTCACATAATTATATTTTTAAACTACTATTTGGGTAGTGTATATATATGGATTCGACTAGCACTTTGAGCCTGATCAAATTAGGCCCATAAGCGTCCACACTCATTAACCAGACTCAAATCTAGCAAGACAACTTAGCCGGGGGCTCCACCCGACCATACAATGACACTTACGTTCTCATTAATTATGAATGATTCGTCACCACGAGCCCGACATCTCCGAGATCAGCTTCGACTAATTTCGAGCAACATCCCTACGAGATTACCGGATAATATGCTGCAATATGCACACACACAATACGTCTCAGGTAAAGTATAATCTAGTTTATATTAATTACCTCCATCTCGATCACACCATGACTTAAGCGTCAGAGTATCTTTTGCAAGTCCCTCCCGGAGACGCACCTGACCAAGAGAGACAGAGGACCAAATTGCATCGCTTCGATTTCGGGCATAAACAATATATAATAAATTCAAAAAAAATAAACACCAAACATCTAAGTTCCACCTTTGAATTTTGAATTTAATGCATGTGGAAATGATCACACGTAATATTTTTAATAAAAAATAATATTTAAAATATATAAAAATAATTTAAATAGGGATTTAAGTTGTTATTTTTCAGCAAATTAAAGACTTAAATACAAATTAGTTTTCTAGATATATAAAAATACTTTAAATTAGCTCACTATTTTTTAAAACAATTAATTTTCTATTTGTATAATTGAATTGTCTTTAATCGTCCACCATGATAAATGGGTTTGAAAGAAGAGTACTAGAAAAAATATTACCACTTCGTTGTTTTTTTCTTTTATGCTTAAAAACATATTGTCTTTGGTTGCATCTCATTTTGATTGACATACTTTGTAGTATCTTTCTCTTCCTGGTAAAATTAAAGTCTTCCTCTCGAAGGTTGCTCATGGTCGGCTACTCACTAGATCGAGATTATACTCTTTGAAGTTGTCTGATAATAGATTTTGTGTGCTTTGTAATTTAGAGGATGAAACTCTTGAACACTTTTTTTGTTTCGGCTCTTATTCTTTTGTATTTAAGCAATGTAATTTAGATGATGAAACTCTTGAACACCTTCTTTGTTCCTACTCTTATTCTTTTGTAATATGAAATTCTCTCTAGTTGGCTTTGAATCTGATTTTACCTTATAGATCACTCTGGGTACTTAATAGCAACTTAATTATCTTGAGCAACTTCTCAATCTATTGCCCGATAAAAAAGTTAGTTGTCATATCTTAGTGGTTTATATGGTTTAGTAGAAATGAAAAATTGCATCATGCGAGGCAGCTTTCCCCTCTGTGCAATTGGTGAGAAAAATTATTTATTTCTTCGATCTTATGAAATCAAACCTACATTCTAAGGATAAAGTTAAAGGTAAATATTCAATTATATGTAAATGGATTCCTCCTACCGCCTCTTACATTAAAATTAATTGTGATATATCCTTCTATGAGAAATTAAGTGGTATTGGTTTTATAATTAGAGATCATGTCATGCTTTACATGTCCAATGTATTTTGGTTTATGCTTATTCTATTTTACATGTCAAGACACTTGTTGTGAGATTCTCTAGTGTTTGTTTTACATTAAAGAACCCTGTGTGTAATTGTGGAATCAGATTATAAAATTCTTATACAACGTTTACAACAATAAAAGATTTCAAATTGGCGCATCCATACCGTCTTTGATGATATTTTTTTCATTTTTGGTAGTCTTTAACTATGTATCTTTTAATTTTATATTTAAACAATGTAATAAAATGGGTCATTGGACTATAATTCTATAAACTATGCTAGGATCTTGGAGTACAAGAGGTTTGGTCCTTAGCAAGTCCTTTTGATCTTCATAGTATTGTTGTACAAAATTCTGTTGATGGTGTTTTGCGTAATTTGAGCTAATCTTTATTTTTTCAATAAAAAAGAAAAAGCCATGGATAATTATGAAAAAAAAGTCCAAGGCAATATTGATAATTACGAAAAGGTCCCATGCACCCACGGAATCCGAAGTATTGAAAAAGAAAAGCAATCACTACTTGCGACTAGGGGTGTAAGCGAGCCAAGCCGCTCGCGAGCTACTCGAGATGGATTCGGTAAAAACTCAAACTCGACTCGAACTTATCGAGCTCGAGCCGAGCCATACATGCGAGCGAGCCGAGTTCGAGCTAACCTATACTCAGCTCGAGCGGCTCGCGAGCCTAATCGAACCTTCTATATATATTATATACCGGATTTGATTTTTAAATTTTATGAACTCGTTACTCTCTAAAAAGAACCCGAACTTAGTCGAGCTCGAGCTCGTCTCGTGCGGCTTGATTTTTTTCCCAAGCCGAGCCTATCTCGAGTGGCTTGAATGTAGCTCGAGCCGAGCTTGAGCCAATAGACCAAGCTCGATCGAGCTCGAGCCGAGCCAAGCTCGGCTCGGCTCGTCTCGTCTCGATTACACCCCTACTTGCGACTGTTGAAGTAAAAGAGTATAATCAATTGGATCTTATCTATTGTTTATTTTCAACAATAGGTTTGACTATTAGTGAACATAATCTTCTAGCTTCGGCTTAATTTCTTGCAAATGAATTAATTGAAAAACTACCTTTCAATTCAAAGTAGTTGCAGAAGTAAAATAGCCGCCAACTTCCACTCTCTCATACCTTTTAGGGGTTGACTAGGCTTGAGTTCATTAGCCTTTTTGACTTTGTCTTTTTCGTACTTATGTTTTTTATTTTTTACCATCGTTACTCAATTCTCATCTCTTGAATTGAATGCTATTTTTTTTTTTTTTAAAAGGAAAATGTGAAGCACGTGGATATTTGGTCCACCAATCAGGTAATATTGTACTTAATCACTGAAATTACACTTACCTCTTTTGAATTTTAATAAAATTATATTAATCTCCCTTCTATTTATCTCGATAACATTCATCTTCTTTTAGTTAACTAGATTAAACGAAGTCCGTTAATAATATAATTTTTTTCTCATGTCTCTGATTAAAAAATTATTAAAATATATACATAAAATAATTAAATAAAAAATAAAAAAATAAAAATTTATAATAAATTATTTTATTTTAAAAATATTTTTAAATTATAAATTTTGAAAAAAATAAAAATAAAAAAATAATATTTTTTGTTATTTAAAATAAAAAATATATAAATATTATAAAAAATATTATTAATAAGCATGCACGGTACATGACAAATACTACATTAATCATTTTCGTTAGTAAAAAAAATCTCTATATTTTTTTATAAAATTTAGAAAAATTATAAAATAAAATTATTAAAAAAAAATATCAACGTAATTTTATCAAATTTTAACAAAAATAATTTACTTAGCTTAATATAAATGTCACCGAAAGCTTTGTCTGTGCCCAACTTGCTTGCTCACGTGCCATGTCCGTGCCCCTTTATCCTCACTATAAATGTCAAGACTGATGGCTCTTCCTCTAACTCAACGTTCCAAATCAGTCCAATCCCCAAGGCAGGCAAGGGCAAGGTCTCCATTGGCAGCCTCAAGATTGACTTTTCAAAGTAATTAAGAGATACTTGATTTGATTGCTAGCTGTTACGTACGAATCCTATCAATGAATTTGAACAGCTGATCACTGTTCAACTGCAACCTTTGAATTGTGCTCTTTAGATATTGTTTGATCTTTCTTGTCTTGTCTGCTTCTGCATTTCGATACTAGGAAAATGATTAAATTTGCTCTTGTAATATTAAAAAATATATAAATTTATCTCTTAATTATATTTTTTACCCAAATTATCATCGACATTATATAATTGGATCATTTTTGCCCTTCTCGTTAACGAAAATCCACATTAGCAAACGGAATCTCACGTGGCAAGTGCAACTCGGCCACCTAAGATGCCACGATGGAAAATATCATATGGCAATTTATGTAGTGATAAGGAAAATTTTGGTCCAAAATATATTTAAAAGGACAAATCTAAATATTTTTCAATACTTTAGAAATAAATTTACATTTTTTTTAATACTTCAGAAGCAAATTTGCACATTTTTTAATATTTTAGAGGTAAATTTTACTCGTTTTCATTGAATAAAATATATATGATGCCCAAACAACGTGTTTTATGTTCATTGCACGATTTCTGTAAGTTTGGTTTCTATTTTAGAATTTGAACAAATATTTTAATAAAATTTTTGAAAAACATGAAATTTAAAGATGAAACAAAAATAATATTCAAAAAGATATTTCTTAATTACTAAAATAAAAACTTGATTAAATTTAATTATTAGTAACTGGTCCGGCCCGACCCAAAAGTTTGGGGATAATCCCGTCCCAATTCAAAATTGGGACGAGATCGGGATACAATTGCAATGCTTCGTATTCGGGACTAAGACTGTGACACATATTTGCATTCCAACTCAAAATTGAGACGAGATCGAGACATATCAAATATCGACCCATCCGACCTGAACTAACCCCTACTATATTGGTTGGTTTCTTATTACAATGATAAGTGACTAGAGTTGTTCATATTTTTGAGTAAATACTTCAGTTACAATACAAAGTATAATTGTCAAACTTATATTTTCTTGATTTTGATAAAGATGATATCAACATCATTCTTATAGATTAATTAGAATCACATTAATGATAATAATATATAAAAGAAAAAATGATTAAATTTGCTTCTGAAATATTGAAAAAGATGCAAATTTGTCTCTAAAGTATTGAAAAAAATTTATATTTGCCTATTTAAATATGTTTTGAGCCAAAATTGCCCTTGTCACTACATAATTATCACATATCATTTTTCATCGGCATCTTATGTGGCCGAACTGCACTTGCCACATGGGATTTCGTTTGCTGACGTGGACTTTCGTTAATGAGAAGGGCAAAAATGATCCAATTATATAACGTCGATGATAATTTTGATAAAAATATAATTAAAAAATAAATTTGCATATTTTTTAATATTTCATAGACAAATTTAGTTATTTTCCATTCAATATTTGGTGATTGGATGTCATAAGGAATATATTTTTCTTAGTATCAGGTACGAAATACTGATGATGGATTTCTCAGATGTATTATGAATTCGATTTATGTGTCAATAAATCAAATATATTTTCAATTTGTTTGAGGAGAATCGCTAAAATGTGTTTCACCTCACGTGGATTGTAAGCTCTAAGCCTCTAACTAAAATTTATGGGTTGTGTCGTCGTCTCTTGAGCTGGAAAAGGTTGACAAGTTCAATACATGTGTATAAAAATATATATGAAATATTCAACAAAAAATCATCCCTACTTTTATAATTGGCCGAACCTATTTAAAATTGACCTCGTTTGCTTAGGTATGACATGAAAGATGGGGTGTGCGAATATATGAATTTTGTCATATTCCTCATGCTTTTGGTATACTTGGGGGTGACACTTTGGGGTTCGGCTCGACAAGTATAGTACCCGGGTATAACTTGAGCACACGTACTCTAGTCTTTCGTTCAAACCCGATAATTATATATTTCCTAATTTATATGTTGGCCGGAGCTTTAAACTTAATATATATCGTACATGAATTAAAATAAAATAAAATAAATACACCTACCATGTTTTTTTAAAAAATAAAAAATAAAATTTGAATTTCCTTGCAGCACGAGCTATTTCTACTAGACCTCGGCAAAATTGTGTTGGGCTGAGTTGTCGGGTCAGGCCGACCGGCCCAACCCAAAAAAAATTAGGCCTAGACTCACATGCGCAGCTCGTCACTACATGAATAACGGGCCAGTACGTGCGTTTAGTCCGATAGCACGAAAAATGGAAGAAAAAAAAAACATTGACTGAATTAGCTTATTGGACCAGATTCGGCCTGATAGCTTGATAATTAATGAGTTTTAATCTCGCTAATACCTGATCCTATATTATTGTTTATCGGACTATCATGTCGGGTCGGCCCAATGATTGGCCGGGCACGATATATAAATATCAACCCAAAATCAATTTTATTAGACTAGGCTAGACTGAAAATTGTCGCCTCTAATTTCTGCCCCTATACTTATAGCATTATTTTTATATTAATTGTACATAATTATTCAGATATAAAAATAGTATTCATCACCGTAATAAAAAAACGACTCCGTGTAACTAAATTCATGCAAAAATTAGATATTATGATTGCCAGCACATTTCGAAAGTAATGGATCCTATGAAATTATCGAGCAACATCATCGTCAATCACCTCTCATACTGCAATACGTATAGACACGACACGCATAAGTTTGGCTAGATTCCAATTTCTATTACCTCCACCTTGAACATATTCTGACTTGAGCGTTAGAGTGTCTTTTGCAGGTCCCCCCTCCTTGTCGGAGTTGCATCTAACCCGGAGAGGATTTATTGCAATAATCAAAGTGCTCTCCATATATCTACGAACCTTGTGTTCCATGAGAAAGTTTATTCTATGCTGGGTGTGAGTCCACTTGACTCGCACTCCACTTTGTGTCTTTCTCTTTCTATCTCTTCATTAAATGAAGAAAGAGAAAATTAAAAAGAGAAAGACACAAGTTAGGTGAGAGTGGGTCCATTGGACTCCAACCTAGCATAGAAACCACCCCATAAGAGAACCAAGCATTTAGACATTGATTGCTATCATTAAGCCAGTTTACATGTATGATGCACTAACCAAAGCACTCCTAGGACAATTGCATAAGACCATGTGTTCCAAGTTGGGACGGAAAATCTCTTCTCCTGTGCCAACTCTAGGGGAGGGTGTTGAAGGAATCAATAAGCAAGAGCAAAGCATCAAGTATCAGGCGAGCAGAAGTATGAAATAGCAGCAGAGCAAATAACAGCTAAGTAAATAGATGAATGAATTTACTCACCTGTACATCGCACATTCGCACAAATCATACGCAGCATATATAACTAAAGGGCATCGATGTAATTTTATTGTTGCTTTCAATAATGCCGTGTCATGTGAAGGCGCTATGCACTCTTTTCTGATGTATTCTTTTTTTTCAGAAAAAAAAAAAAACTGTCGTCTTCTTCGTCTGTGTGTCGAGTGCTTGCTTCTGTGTGCCCTAGAATTGGTACCAATTTCTTTAGTCAATGCCAGCCTGAATGCCTGATGGCAATTGCTCACCTCGTACAAGAATCTTGGCTGCCTGCATGCTATCTAGCTACTATAGTTCAATTCAGTCAAGGATATTGGTCTTTCTTTAGTGCCTCAAAGTGCTCTTTTTATTATATTCAATTCCCATCCAAGTAGCAGGTGGAATCTAGATCAGAAAAAACAAGTATTCTTATGGATCTGGGTGAGATCATGCATGTGCTTGGGTCTTCAATAATAGGGGAGAGTTATGGTTAATCAAAGAGCTTATTAATTTAAATGATCATTTATAGTGCATCTTGGACGGCCCACTTCTTTTTTTTAATGAGTCAATTAGATCCCCTTATTATAACAGTAACAGTAACCAAGTTCAGGGCTACATGATATATGGAGAGTTATAAATACATTAGTAGCTGATTTAACCCACACCAGTATGTAGTAAATAACTTTGACTAGTAAATCATGCTGTGGATCTACTGAAAGCCTTGTAAGTATTTCCTGTTTCTCCACATTTGCTGTTAATTACTTGAAATTTTTTTCTACTTACTTTGATATTTGATAACACAATTTTAGATTTTAATTTGAGCTTGTCTTGTTAAAATATTCCATGTTCTTACTTCTCCCTCCATACTTGTGTATTTTGTTTCACAAGATTCATAGTGAATCTGTTCACATGATCATTAATTCCTCTATCTGTTCTTCTCAAAACAGTGGTGATTTGCGCAAGCAATTTAGATTTATGCTCCCATTTTATTAGAGACATTTTGCTTACATTCTTTTTTATCCGGTGCATTAAGCTAGCTACTGCGTTCTTGCTATAAGCCATGGGGGATATCTCAAGTAATGAACTAAACAAGAAAAAGAAGATGAGCACCGATGAGCAGAATTGCTTTACTGAGGAGCCTGTGAAGGAGAATGTTGAAATAATCATAAAGGATGCATGGTTAAGCAATGTGCAAAAGAGAGTAGAAGAAACAAAATTGGTCAACTGGAGCACACAAAGTCCAACAATCTTCAAAGTCCCAAGGATCTTGAAAGAGACAAATCCTAGTGCCTATGAACCGAGGATCATCTCGCTAGGCCCCTACCACCGCTCTGATACTGAGTTGCAAGCCACCGACAATCTCAAATGGCAATACCTCAAGTACTTTTTGAGGCGTTTCTGCAACATTAATTTGGATTACTACCTCAATTTGATCAAAAATATGGAGGATGATTTACGTAGAGCCTACTCAGAAGATTTGAGCATGATCCCTAGCAATGATTTCATCCTAATGATGCTGCTCGACGGCTGTTCAGTGATTTTGAAAATACTCTGGGCATATGGCTCAGCTACTACATTGTGGGCTG
This sequence comes from Canna indica, assembly GCA_034359265.1. NCBI lineage: Eukaryota > Viridiplantae > Streptophyta > Magnoliopsida > Zingiberales > Cannaceae > Canna > Canna indica. Next base: position 3,390,283 of record CP136898.1, on the reverse strand, counting down.
ATGTCAAAATATCACGAGACATCTTCATGTTGGAAAACCAGCTACCTTTCTTTCTCCTTGAAGCTTTGTTTAATTCTGCTTTTCCTCACCAACCAGATTCCTTAAGCCAAAACATACTTGATTACATCAACAAAATTACAGGAAGTGATCTTGAATTGCCCTCCTCCGACAGTGGAAGATTTCACCATATCCTTCATCTTTATCATTCTTGCATCATTGTCCCTATAGATGATCCAACTCCCACTCAATCTTCAACATCCGGCCTCCGCCGCAAGCTTAACAAGTTACTTCGCTTCAGAAAAAAACAAAGGAAAACACAGCGTGAATTGACATGGATTCCAAGTGCGACACTACTCAAACAGGCCGGAATCCATTTCAAGAGGAAGAAGAATGCTAAGAGCTTCTTGAACATTACCTTCAAGGATGGTGAAATAGAGATACCTCAGCTTCAGATGGACGATCACACTAACACAGTCTTGAGAAACCTCATAGCATATGAGCAGTGTTCAGTGGAGGCCCCTACTTACGTGACATCCTATGTGCACTTCATGGATTGTCTCATCGATACGGCTGAAGATGTAGAACTGCTCCAACAAGATGATATCATCATCAGCGGATTAGGAGACAGTGATGAAGTGGCTACTGTGTTCAACGAACTTTTCAAGGAGGTGGTAATCGAAAGCGAGGAAGATTATCTTGCAGACATATGCGAGAAAATCAGCAAGCATCGAAACACCAGTTATAACAAATGGCGAGCAAAGCTAAATCACGATTACTTCAACAGTCCTTGGGCACTCATCTCACTGGTTGGAGCAATTTTCCTCTTCATTCTCACTGCGATCCAAACCATATATACAGTTCTAGGCTATTATTAAAGAAGCTAGACCCTTGTTTCCAACATTTGATCCTTGTCATCTTTAATTTCTTCCACACATGGACCTTTTATGTTGTCTCGAATATTATCAGAATTTTCATATATGTGCAAGTTTCCGTTGGTTTCCGCTATTTTTAATTACTCAAAGTAGTTAACTTCTTGATTATAGCTCCATCTTTTAATGTTAGAATGAGAGAAGTTGGCTCAGGGACGAGTATCATTTTCTTGAGTGTAATATTATTTTTTAGTCGAAAATAATTTACCTCATGATGGACCCTATTTTGTATAGGACCGATTCCTAGGTTTTGCAACTTGTAAATAAACAAGGTATCTTGTTGGAACCCGTAAATGAACATATTCGAATATGATATAAGTTTCAGGATATCGATTTCAGGTATCCGATGTGTTAGATCCGAAACCAGAATCAATTTTAATTGATTCTTTTTTTTTGTCCCGAATTTAATTCGAGTCTAGTCGGAACCTACCCAATCCGGAAACTTCGGTCGGGTTGGTTCCAACCAGTTTCAGATCTACCTAGTATCCATGCACACCCTTAAAATCTTATCTTTGCCCGCAATAAACAAAGACTTTTTTTTCTTTTTTTTTTCTTTTTAAAGCATTCCTTGATATACAAATGTAAGTTATAAAACATGTTGTTATTTTTTTTAATTTTTAAAATATAAAATAATGATTGATCGAAGTATAATATATATAATGTTTATCCTTCTTAATTAATACCAAACAGAAAAATAACTTTATATTACTTCAAAATGCAGAATCAAAAATAAGAAAATATAGAATCTTTTTCCTCCAAAAATAAAACAACCGTTGTTGCTACAAATATTCTTTATATTCATGGGATAATTCATTACTACCGGTTGGACTTGGAACCATTGATGCTATTTCTTCCCAAAATAGTTTCAGATTTGCAAAATAAGTTGAAATCGAGGATGTACATTGTGCATATGTCCATACTTGTTTATACAAATAGTATATCCTGGATCCATTGATTTTGTCATATCTTTCCTTAAGTTCCTTACAAACTGTTGCAGCATTACTCGAGTAAATGAAGCCTCTAACCAACTCCTTTGACAAAGTATTCAAATCAAGGATAAAATGAGAGCATTACAACGTTTCCACTTATGTGTCAAAGACTAATCAAATTGATCTTGAGTATAGGTACCATCAATGAATCCGTCTTTATTTTTAGATAGTGAAGCTAAGTACATTGCTCTACTCCATCTGGCATAGTTTTCAAATCCAAGTAATCGACAAGAAACAAGAAGAAAACCTAGTGTATCAGATGGATGGAGAAAAAAAGGATGATTGTGATCTATTGTGGCTACTCCATTCAAATAACCTCTATGGGCCCGTTTGGTTCGCAAACTGCTCATCACAGGACACCAGACAAGGACAAGGACAGGACATCAGATGTCCTGGGATAGTAGTTATACCGTGTTTGGTTCGCTAAGAACAGGATACGATATCCAGTCCCGTCTTGCGTTTGGTTCGTTAAAATAGAGTCCTGTACAAGACAATATGACCAAAATACCCTTATAAATTTTTAATGCTCAAATTTAATTTTAAACATAAAAGTCTTTCTACTTAGTCTTAAATTTTAAAAAATAATTACATTTTATTGAGAATTATTGAGCGTGAATCTGAATGGTGATGCTCAAAATCAAATAATAGTGATGTTTGTACCGGTCATACGATGAAAGAAGTAATCAAATACATAATCCATCTGTAACTATAATTTGAGAATCTATTTACTGGTCTTGAACAGTTTTAGCAGCGTATAACATCAGCAATAACATCACCTCATCATCTTCTCCGCATTGAAATGGAAAGAGAAAGAGAAAGAGTAAGAGCTAGAGAAGCTTCTTCTCCTTCTCCTGTCGGATTTAGGTCCTGGGTTTTACTTCTGCTCTTCTCCATTCTGCTACTCCTATTTTTCCCTCTCTCCTTCCACGGTTCCCGTCCCTTTGCGGTGAGGAATGGATGGGATGTCCTCAACCTCCTCCTCGTTCTCTTCGCCATTCTCTGCGGCGTCCTCAGTCGTCGTTCCGGCGGCGACGACGCCGACGGGTTCCCCCGCCACGCGGCCTCCGAGGAGTGGCTCGGCTTCGCCAGTCGTCGTGCGCACGTCAGCTACTCCCACCGCCCCACGGAGGACACTCCGGCGGCAGACGTTATCCGGATGCGGAGCGACAGTTCCTATCCTGTTCAGATTAGGCCGGATATGGCGGCATTGAACTCTGGCGCCAGCCCCGCCTCTGCGGAGTGGCATCGCTATGATGACGCTCAGCTCTACCACTGGAGGTTGGAGTCCGGTGGCTGGGAAAGAGAAAGGTTTGCTGATTTTGAGTCGAAGACGATAGCGGTGGATAAGTACGTTCTTCGGAGAAGCCCCTCCCCGAGATCTAGATCTCCGCCTAGTCCGCCGTCACTGCCACCGCAACCGAATCCAAGGTGGACGGAAGTTGATGGGATCTTTGAATCAAAAAAGCCCCATTTGTCGTCGTCACCGCAGCCGCCGTTGCTGCCGTCGCAGCGTCAACCGAGGAGAAGGCGGAGAAGGACAGACGAGAAGGTTTCGGAGAACAGGGAGGTGCACAAAGATGAGATCTTTGGGTCGGATAATCCCCATCCACGATCACCGTCACCCCCGCCTCTGACGCAACGCCCGCTGAGGAGGAGCATGGAGAAGTATCGGGAGAGGGAAGTGGGACACAATGCAACGTCCGAGACGAAGAGGGCAACGAGGTCTTTTTCCCTCGTTGTCCTCCGCCCAGATTTGGTGTACCGAGAATTTTCTCGGTACACCAATTTGGCTCAAAATCCTGTCCCGAACAGGAATTAAAATCCAGTCCCTCCCATTTTTTGCAAAACAAACGGGGGACAAGAGCCAAAATCCAGTCCAGTCCCCCATTTTTTAACGAACCAAACGGGCCCTATATGTTCATACTATTATGGGAATTTGCTATTTGTTGTTCAAAATCCATATACAACACACTCCACAATGTTTAATCAAGTGTATGCAAATGAAAGAATGGGATCAGCGAAGATCAATACTTCAAGATCCGATCTTGAAAAAAATGAACAACAAAGAAAAGGTAGATCTCAAGCAGACATCGATCAGATTAAGTTTTGAAGTAATACCATGAGGAAGAAATACCAGGATAGCTCTCGATACCATGATAAATCTGAGGAGGCACTCTGTTCAGCAATATAAAACTTGAGAATAGAAGAAGTACGAAGGAGAAGAAGAGAAAGGAATGAGAAGAATCAAGTGAGTCCTCATTTCTTGTTTGCAAAAAACCCAAATAAAAAAATACAGAACAAAGCAATATATATACCTAGATCTTACTTATTGTGTATTCCCATTTTTACCCTTAGTGCCTTTTATAAATCAAAGGTTACCTTTGGTATTTCACTTACATGTGCTTGCTACTTCTAACACTTCCCCGACGTCACACTCCAAGTCCACTCCTCCGGGCTCTTCTTCTCATATTTTTAATCAATGTATGACTTTAATACACTTTCCTCACGCTCAGAATTGAACATCTAGAGTGCGGAGTTTTGCATGATTGGACACCTGCATGTGACACAATATCAACCACATAATTTGCTTTGATACTATGTTAAAAAATTAGTATGGCTAACTCACTCCAAAAATTAGTTCATTAGAAAATAATTGCCAAACTATTTAAAGATTACTTTATGACATTTTTAACCAAAGTAAGATTTTAACCAGCCACGTCTGTTCTTTGGCAGCCTACTTCACGCTATGAAGGTAGCCGTTGATGTTATTCGCTTGATACACGCCGGCGAATCCGGTGGCAGTGCAGGAACAATTGAGACAATGCTGCACAACGACATGCACGCTTGGACGGGTACAACAGTCAGGTGTGGCGAGGACATGGGTAATTTCTACTCTGCCGCTCGAGATCCCATCTTCTACTACTACCACTCCAACGTCGACCACATGTGGTGTTTGTGGAAGAAGGTCGACCCACAACACCATGAGTTCAAAGATAACGACTGGTTGTGTTACACCCCACCTAAGTTTATCCCTAAATAAGGGACCTCATCTAGAAGAAGTGCAACTAGCAACAGAACAACAACATAATAGGTGGACTAAAATTTAAATTACAATTAGATTCCAAGACAATTGTTCAACAAGGTAATAAATAATGAAAGTTCAACGGTCCATATGAACAAAGAAATCTCAAAGTCTAGCCAAAGAGTCTAAACAATCCAAAAGTGAATAGAGTGAACAATTCAACTAGTAAAATAGGAAACTAAATACTGTGCAGAAGATGTCTCCTCCTCCAAAACTCTAGCTACCCCATAAGGAAATGTCGTCATACCTGAGGATCTGAGGCAAAAACAACAAACATCAGCATAAGGCTGAGTAGGATTGCAAGAAGATGCTATGATGTCATGAATATAACGAAAGATATTGTTCAACGATTCATTTAATGCATCTACACCAAACAACTATGTCAACTTGGTCAACTATTTTCTACATGAATATATGATCATAGACCCAATCAAGAGCGTAGTGGACATTGGATTTCCCCCGCACTCTCGCACCCCGAGAGTGACACCTCAAGCCCACTCCACCTAGAGATGCGACTATCCAAAAATGGTAGTCCACCGACGTCTAACACCTCGACGCCGCACACGCATCCCGTATGGTAAATAGGTGATCACCGATGTCACTTGCCCTACACCTTGGGCAATATATCAACAGTGTCCAGGGCTATCGCCCAACAGTAGGTCAACTATGCATTATGTCAACAACTACAATACTACAACTCCACTAATATAATGCTAGTAGTCATGTCATCATATATGAATTAAATATATAAATAACAGCATAAGGTATGCAACATCTATACTAGCATCCTCAACTAATATGCATATAAAAATATCATGCTGACAATATGTTTCAACAAATATGCATAAGAAGTTTTAACAGCAGTAGACATCAATTTTTAATGGAATAGAACAACAAGATATATATTTCGACATAGGATAACAATCGATCTAGGATGAAATTCTCCTTAACCACTATTACAACAACAAAACAACTCAGTTGAAATCATAAAAATGATTAAAATAATATTTTCCGACTCGGCACGCAAAATGAGGCAATAAACACTCATTGTTTTCAACATCTGAAAGCCAAACAGTGGAATTGACCCCACCAATGAATCCGGGGCGTCGAGTAGGTACAAAATCATATATAATACGATTATTTTTTATTGACCATAAAGCCTCAAAATAATATTTAGGATAAATATTAAAAATACCTTAAATGCTCATTAATAGATCACTGCTACGAAGTATATAACGGTGCTACAACATATATGCCACTGCTACAACTGCAGTGGTACCAACAACTCATAAATCATTATAACATCGATATGTCAAATATAACACCGTTACAACTCAACAATTATAACATTGATACAACCCTTAATTATATTACATAATAAGATTATAACCCATTCATTTACCCTAGCCTAGGGTTCACTAGCGCCTCATCCATCACGCTGCCGTCGCCACCTAGTGGATCCGACCGAGCGACGAAAGGGACGACGCTATTGTCGATCGACGCCACCGATCATCGCCACCGCCACTGCGGACAAGCGGCGACGAAAGAAGCAGGGCGTCAGTCGCTTGCTTCGGGCGATTTCGCCCCTCGCACAATCGCCAGCTGGATCGCCATCGCCGATCGGCAACCGAGACTCGCCGATCAACTCCAAGATCGCCGCCGCCCCCTACTAACAGGCGACGACGAAAGTGAGGGGGGGGGGATTGCTCCCCTCGCGTGAGACGATGCTGCCCCTCGCGCGATGCCGCGCCTGGCGACAGTGGTTGCACTTCCGTGAGGCTGCCGATTGCGCGAACAGTGCTCAACTGATCAGGACCCAGCGCTGCCATAGCTGACGAAGCCGATTGGGTCTTCAAACATCCACTCGTCGGCTGCTCGGACTGCAAGCAATCTGCCGACGGAAACAGCGATAAAAACAACTTTGTTCGACAACCAATCCTAAAACTTAAATCAACATAACATATCAAATCTCGGGAAATCACAAAACAACCTCTGATCTACACATCGACGGAAAATCCTACGTGAATCTCATCCTATATCAAGTTTACTTTCCACGAACAGAACAGATAAAAGGGTAGGATAAGAATCCTACCTGAAAACTCCTCCGAACTCCGATTCATCGGAGTCTTCTACTGCCGCCGCCTCACGATCCTCCATCGGCTGCGGCTGCTGCAGGGTTCGAGAGAGAAAAAAGATTTAGAGAGGGGATTAGGGCTACTTAAATAGGATTAGCATTTTTGCAAAAAGATCTCTTCAAGAAAAATATTTACGATGAGGTCCTCCATCTTCAGGTTATAACAGGTTGGAATCCAGCTTCCTCTTCTACGACGAGAACGCGGACTTAGTCCGCGTCAAGGTCAAGGACTGCTTGGAGCCCGAGCTGCTGCGCTACGCATACCAAGACGTGGAGATCCTGTGGCAGAAGAAGAAACGCGGCCCCATCCTCCCTAAGAAGAAGAGGGACGAGGCAAAATCCCGCAAAGCTCGAGTGGTGACCCAGTTCCCGGTGAAGCTGGAATCCCCCGTGAGCGTGATAGTGAAGCGGCCCAAGGTGTCGAGGAGCAAAGAGGAGAAGGAGGCCGGAGGAGGTGCTCGTAATCCAAGGGATCGAAGTCGAACCCGGCAACTTCATCAAGTTTGATGTCTTGTTGAACTCAACGGAGACCGATGGCATCACCCCCGCAGGGAGCGAGTTCGCCGGCAGCTTCTGGGTTGGTTAATTGAGCATCTGCAAATTTATGGAAAATATTTTAACAAATTTGGTGGATCCAGTTAATTTAAGTAGCAAATATCTGCATAGAAAAAGGCCGACTTGTCTTCTGGGTCATTGCCTGCCTGATGGCAATTGCTCACCTCGTACAAGATTCTTGGCTGCCTGCATGCTATCTAGCTACTATAGTTCAATTCAGTCAAGGATGTTGGTCTTTCTTTAGTGCCTCAAAGTGCTATTTTTATTATATTCAATTCCCATCCAAGTAGCAGGTGGAACCTAGATCAGAAAAAACAAGTATTCTTATGGATCTGGGTGAGATCATGCATGTGCTTGGGTCTTCAATAATAGGGGAGAGTTATGGTTAATCAAAGAGCTTATTAATTTAAGTGATCATTTATAGTGCATCTTGGACAGCCCACTTCTTTTTTTTAATGAGTCCATTAGACCCCCTTATTATAACAGTGACAGTAACCAAGTTCAGGGCTACATGATATATGGACAGAGTTATAAATACATTAGTAGCTGATTTAACCACACCGGTATGTAGTAAATAACAGACTAGTAAATCATGCTGTGGATCTACTGAAAGCCTTGTAAGTATTTCCTGTTTCTCCCCATTTGCTGTTATTGACTTGAAATTTTTTTCTACTTACTTTGATATTTGATAACACAATTTTAGATTTTAATTTGAGCTTGTCTTGTTAAAATATTCCATGTTCTTATTTCTCCCTCCATACTTGTGTATTTTGTTTCACAAGATTCATAGTGAATCTGTTCACATGATCATTAATTCCTCTATCTGTTCTTCTCAAAACAGTGGTGATTTGCGCAAGCAATTTAGATTTATGCTCCCATTTTATTAGAGACATTTTGCTTACATTCTTTTTTATCCGGTGCATTAAGCTAGCTACTGCGTTCTTGCTATAAGCCGTGGGGGATATCTCAAGTAATGAACTAAACAAGAAAAAGAAGATGAGCACCGATGAGCAGAATTGCTTTACTGAGGAGCCTGTGAAGGAGAATGTTGAAATAATCATAAAGGATGCATGGTTAAGCAATGTGCAAAAGAGAATAGAAGAAACAAAATTGGTCAACTGGAGCACACAAAGTCCAACAATCTTCAAAGTCCCAAGGATCTTGAAGGAAACAAACCCTAATGCGTATGAGCCGAGGTTCATCTCTCTTGGCCCCTACCACCACTCTGATACTGAGTTGCTAGCCACCGACAATCTCAAATGGCAATACCTCAAGTACTTTTTGAGGCATTTCGGCATCAATAATTTGGATTACTACCACAATTTGATCAAAAATATGGAGTATGATTTACGTAGAGCCTACTCAGAAGATTTGAGCATGATCCCTAGCAATGATTTCATCCTAATGATGCTGCTCGACGGCTGTTCAGTGATTTTGAAAATACTCGGGAAATATAAATCAGCTGCTACATTGTGGGCTGATGTCAAAATAGCACGAGACATCTTCGTGCTGGAAAACCAGCTCCCTTTCTTTCTCCTTGAAGCTTTGTTTGATTCTGCTTCTCTTGACCAACCAGATTCCTTAAGCCAAAACATACTTGGTTACATCAACGAACATACAGGAAGTGATCTTGAATTGCCCTCCTCCCACAGTGGAAGAATATTTTACCATATCCTTCATCTTTATCATTCTTGCATCATTGTCCCTGTAGATGATCCAACTCCCACTCAATCTTCAACATCCGGCCTCCGCCGGAAGCTTAACAAGTTACTTCGCTTCAGAAAAAACCAAAGGAAAACACAGAGTGAATTTACATGGATTCCAAGTGCGACACTGCTCGAACAAGCCGGAATCCATTTCAAGAGGAAGAAGAATGCTAAGAGCTTCTTGAACATTACCTTCAAAGATGGTGAAATAGAGATACCTCAGCTTCAGATGGACGATCACACTAACACAATCTTGAGAAACCTCATAGCATATGAGCAGTGTTCAGCGGAGGCCCCTACTTACGTGACATCCTATGTACACTTCATGGATTGTCTCATCGATACGGCTGAAGATGTAGAACTGCTCCAACAAGATGATATCATCATCAGCGGATTAGGAGACAGTGATGAAGTGGCTACTGTGTTCAACGAACTTTTCAAGGAGGTGGTAATCGAAGTCAAGGAAGATTATCTTGCAGACATATGCGAGAAAATCAGCAAGCATCGAAACACCAGTTATAACAAATGGCGAGCAAAGCTAAATCACGATTACTTCAACAGTCCTTGGGCACTCATCTCACTGGTTGGAGCAATTTTCCTCTTCATTCTCACTGCGATCCAAACCATATATACAGTTCTAGGCTATTATTAAAGAAGCTAGACCCTTGTTTCCAACATTTGATCCTTGTCATCTTTAATTTCTTCCACACATGGACCTTTTATGTTGTCTCGAATATTATCAGAATTTTCATATATATGCAAGTTTCCGTTGGTTTCCGCTATTTTTAATTACTCAAAGTAGTTAACTTCTTGATTATAGCTCATCTTTTAATGTTAGAATCTAGAGTTTGGAGAGAAGTTGGCTTAGGGACGAGTATCATTTTCTTGAGTGTAATATTATTTTTTAGTCGAAAATAATTTACCTCATTATGGACCCTATTTTGTATAAGATCGATTCCTAAGTTTTGCAACTTGTAAATGAACAAGGTATCTTGTTGGAACCCGTAAATGAACATATTCGAACATAATATGAGTTTCAAGGTATCGATTCCAGGTATCCGATGTGTTGGATCCGGAACCAGAATTAATTTTAATTGATTCTTTTTTTTTGTCCCGAATTTAATTCGAGTCTAGTCGGAACCTACCCGATCCCGAAACTTCGATCAGATTGGTTCCAACCAGTTTCGGATCTACCTAGTATCCATGCACACTCTTAAAATTTTATCTTTGCCCGCAATAAACAAAGACTATTTTTTCATTTTTTTTATTTTTTTTTAAATTTTAAAGCATTCCTTGATATACAAATGTAATTTATAAATCATGTTGTTATTTTTTTTTTAATTTTAAAATATAAAATAATGATTGATCGAAGTATAATATATATATAATGTTTATCCTTCTTAATTAATACCAAACAGAAAAATAACTTTATATTACTTCAAAATGCAGAATCAAAAATAAGAAAATATAGAATCTTTTTCCTCCAAAATTACTTTCTAAAATATATAATCATGGACGCGTACGCCCTTAGCGGAACCCTTCCTTTCATCTCAAGCGTCGAGCTTCGATGGCGTCATTTGCTGTTGCAAACTGCAAGTCAGATAACTGCCCGGCTCGAGATCCGCCGTCCTTCACAGTATTCATTCACTGCTGCGATTCGAGGTCCGCGGTCATTCATTGCAGCGAATCGAGCTTCTCCAACCTCGCGTCTTCGACGTCGAACTCTGCCTCTCTTCCCCTATTTCCTTGCATACGACTGTCGCAGAGGTAATGCACTTCCATCCGCCATCTCCTCCCATTAGCTCCGTCATTGTTACTTTTGTTTTTGGCTGAATGGTCGGATCGTTCTACTTAGCTTCTAGCATCCATATGCATTGCCATCTGTAATTCCAAAATAAAATAGGATGAAAAAAGGCCGTTAAAAAAGGTGGGGAGGGTAAAAAAGGGGATACTGGAATGACTGCGGGTCCCTGCTTTGGTTCTTATGACTAGAAGGGATTATTGATTTGAGCTAAATCCTTGAATGTAGTGTGACTTTGTTCAGATCGGTTAACAGAAACTTTTTATACTCTAATGTATGCAATCATTAGGAAGAAGTAGCTTTTTATACATCACCGAATTTGCAAATCAAGTATAGTCTCCCTATTTAAAATCCTCTCATCATCGAATCAAGACCTGTTCTTAATTTGATTCCAAGCTATCAATGGGTGGTTCTAAATGTACAAATGGCAAGGATTTCGTGATATATTAAGCTATAATTATAATTGTAACTAATAAGTTTTTTCCAATATAACTGCACATCCGACCTTTTAGATTGACTAGATACATATTGGTTCATCTGCCAAGTTGAATGTATGCTTTAGGGTTAACACCTGATGAAAGGAATCCTATCTGCAATTCATCAATTTCATTTCTATCTGATTATTCCATTGTCCTTTGTTATCTTCATTTTGATCTACTTGCCACAATTTTCTGTTTTATAGTATAAAATATATTTATTATTGTCAATGTTTTTTGCAATAACAATGTGCATAGTATTTTTTGTTGTTTTATAATTGTAAACAGGGTTTTCAAATATATAAATTTTAATAGTAAGGAGCTCTGAAACCATCAGCCACGGCTTTGTCATGGCATGTCTGTGGGTGATAACATTTAACCTTGGTCCTTGCAAGAAGACAAACATCTCATATTGAGGTTTTGCCCGGACCCTCCTTCCAATGCTTAAAATCAATAGTTGGTTAAGAAAAGCTATATTAAGCCAGTGAGATTTTTTTTTCCTGGTTGTTTCAAGTGGCTTTTCTAGGAGGGAGGAGCTTCGGCAAGCTCCGAGGCTGCAGTCAAAGTGGTGCTGATGTAACTAGTAACTACCCTTGTTGGGATTAATCCGACAGGAGCGGATGTCTAGTCGGGGTGCTTAGCCCACAGCTCAGCCTAGGCCTAAATCCAATTAGGCCTCCGCGTCCACGTGCCACGCCTATAGAGGGGGAGACTGGTAGTCCCCAACTGGACAGGTTTCAGGCCCCCATTGGTGGGTAAGAGGTCGTGTACATTTCCCCCATCTTGTTGAAAAATGGGCTGTTAACAAGGTTTAAAAAATGGATTGGAGATGCTTACCAGTCATTGAATTGTGAGCACACAGTTAATTCTATTATGCTCTGATAGTTCAAACTCAGTTCCCATTGTAGACATAAATTCTTTAGTGATAATCCTATGCAAAGATCAATACATATATACTAAAGCACAAAAGATACTTCTAACAAAGCAGCCTTACAGCATACAAGGAGAACTAATGTCAGCTATGACTACGTTCATTGCTGGAGCAAGAAACACAAAAATGATGCATAAAAAAGAAAGAGATGGTATTTTGATGGTAAACATAATAGATGTGATGGAAAGATACAGAGCAGTCAAGCAAAAAAAAAAGAGAATATAGTATCGCCTAATTAGCATGCTTCAGTGTTGGATCAAGAAATGGAAAAGAAAAGCATAAAAAAAGATGAAGAAGGAAATGGAGGAATTTTGATGTAATTAGAAGAACTTAATTTGGTTTCCCATTTCTGCCATCAATTATGATTATTTGAACATGAGAGATCTTATGCCAATCTGCCCCGTTTGACCATTGGCATCTCCTACTCAGTTCTTGGCTGCAGTCAGCGATGTGAAGTTCTTTCAAGGTGGTGGGAAGGCCATTCTCTGGCAATTCCTTCAGCAAAGGACATTTCTTTACGTAGAGACCCTTCAAAGATACAAGGCATTCAAGGTTTGCGGGTAAAGATTGAAGGCCAGAGCACCCATAAAAAGTTAAATATCTGAGGAATGTTAGGTGTTGAAACCATTTTTCTTGCTCGGGCGTGAAGGTTGCCAACAGAGAAGAAGCAATCTGCGAGCGGTGAATAAACACAAGGGAGGCTACTGGAAGACCATAGAACAATAATAAGATGCGGTCTGCAATGAGTGCCAGTGCTGAATCTTTCTGCTTGAGCAATCTTCTGTTTGCTGGATGGGGAGAAATTTCATCCGAAATTGTTACAGCCAATATTTGTGTTCGCAAAGTTGGTAGAGGTAAAGGTCCCTTCAAATTTGGACAATTTCTGATACGAAGTTTGCGAAGGGAAAGAAACAAGTTGCGACCAGATTCAATTTCTGACCAATGCATCCATTTATACATATTTTCAAAGGTGAGCTTTTCCAGCAATGGAAATGCTGAGACGGCTTTTCCATAGAATTCCAATCCGATATTTTCAACAGATGGCATATACTTCAAGTGCAGAACTCTCAGGAATGGCAGCTCTCCAAAAGGCGGCAGCACTTTCCAACTGTAGCAATGCAATAGTTTAATTGTCTCCAAGTTTGATCCCCATGATGTCTCCATCCATCTCGGTGAATTCAAACCCATGTAGAAAGTAATCTCCAGACATCTGACATTTTTATGTGGCCGGAGTCCTTCCAAAATTTCATTATCATCATAGGCATCCTTGTCACTTTCACTACGAGAACCCCAACATAATGACAACTTCTTAAGGTGTTCCTTGTTGTGCAAATCGGCATTCTTAGCATCCGTTTTACTGCTGACATTCTCAAGATTTGTTATGCGCAATTGTCCATGGAGCTGCCTTAGTTTGCCTAATTCTTCTATCTGAAATCCCTTGACCTTCCTTATATGAAACTCCTTTAATTCTTGAAGAGAAGTTAGTTGACCAATCCCGGGTACTTCCATGATTGATCTTGATTCTATAATCAGATGGCGCAGATTGATGAGATTTTTGACACTGGCCAGAAGCAGCTTCCGCTGAGAAAAAACATTAGTTTTCTGAAGACATAACCCTTGCAAATGGTAAAGCCTGCAGATTGATTCAGGAATTTGTATGCCATTAGTGCTTTGGATTTCCAAGTATCGCAGGTGCAAGAAATCACCTATGACCTCTGGGACAGTGTTCAGATGAAAATTGTGAACAATCAGCACTCGCAAGCCTTTAAGCTTTTTTAAAGTTTCTTCAAGAACATGAAAAAAGTTAGCTGTTGGCAGATGACATTCTTGGTAAAGCACGAGACTCCTTAAGTTTTCTGTTTGACATGCATACTCGTACACCTTAAGAAGATTAGTGGTGTAAACATACAAGTGGTGAATCCCCTTTGGTATTTCTACTGAGAAATCATTATTTTCGACTCTAAAATGCTCTCCTTTGAACACAGATTCTGAAAGATCATGAAGCAAGTCATGAGTTTTGACTTTATGATTGTCTTCTTCAGCAATCTGGAAAAAGAATCGTTTAGTTAGATCATCAATATACTGGAAGCCTATGTCCTCCAATCTCCTTATCCCGTCAGGTTGAATGAAACCAAGTGCCATCCACATTAGAACTAAACTGGACTTCTCAAAACAATGGTCCTTGGGAAACAAAGAACAGTAGGCAAAGCACTGCTTCAGGTGTGCAGGAAGATGCTGATAACTCAATCTAAGAGCTGCTAGGATGCCATCTTCATTTTGCTCTACTTGCCATAACTTGCTTCCTAATATTCTCCTCCAGTGATCTTCTTTGAAATTAGACTTCAATACACTTCCAATGGTTTTTGCTGCCAAGGGCGACCCACCCAACTTTTTCACTATTTGCTCCCCAATAAGTAATAATTTCGGATGAACCAATGGATCCTCATTACCAAATGCGCATTTTGTGAAAAAAGCTTTGCATTCCTCATATGCTAATCCCTCCAATTTCACTGTTCCCTTTGTTCCCATCATATCTGCTATATGTTGACATCGAGTAGTTATGACGATCCTGCTTTCCTCGTTCCCAAAGAGAAATGGCTTGCTTAATGTGTCCCACTTGCTGCTGATCTCATTCCAAACATCATCAAGAACAATAAGAAACTTCTTCCCTACTAGACCTTCTTTGAGAATTTGCTGAATTGCATCCAAACTATAAATGCTCTCAAAATTTCCAGGTTTTTCAATTGAAGCAGACTCTATAATCTCCACAGTAATCCTTTTCACATCAAATTTTGCTGATACACACACCCATGCCCTTACATCGAAATGATTCGCTATGCTTTCATCATTATAGGCAGCCTGTGCAATAGTAGTCTTCCCAACCCCTCCTATGCCGAGTATAGACACCAACGAGAAGTTCTTGGAATTGGGGGTTAGTGCTGCATTAGATGGTTTCAGTAGCAAATCTATTAAGTTCTTTATCTCTCCATCTCGGCCGAAAACATCAGATCTCACAGAGATGGAAGTAGTATACTGCCATTCCAATGTTTCCTCTTGCTTACTAGCATCTACATCCAACTCGACAAACTTGATAAAAAGTGAAATATCATGCAAAATATTGTCAAAACGCTTTGCAGTTTCTGCTAGTTCAGTTGAGTCTTCATCAGAAAAAATCACGCGAGTGAATTCTATGCATGCGCGTTTTGCAGAACCAGAAGAGGAAGAAGCAAAGTCGTGGCCACGAACCTGGTTTGGGTTCAGAATCTTGTCTTGAAGAACTTTGTAATCGAACTTGTCCAAGATGTCATCAAGATCATAAGCAGCTTTCTTCAGCTCCCTCAATGTGTATGCCAACGTCGGATTCTTGATCTGCCTGTCTTCAGCTACATGTATGGCAGATTGGATCATAACCAGCGTACCCTTCAGTTTCTTTATTAGCTTGTCTTCGGCATCAGTAAAATGGTGTTCATATCGGTTTCCTATGCAGGAGCAGAGCTTGTCGACCAATTTGTTGATGAGGGCAGAAGCAAACCATTCCGCCATCATTGCTGCAACAGCAGGTGACAGTATTGCTATGTGTTCTCTATATGCAAAAACTATGCATAATGCATTGCAGGAGCCGCGCGGGCTGTTTCATACTTTAATACAACATGCAAATGGTAAGAATTAATTAATTGGATTACCTCATCAAAACAATTGACTTTAATTGAGGAAGCAACATTGTTAATTTGTTATAGACAGGAATCCACTTAAATCATTAATTTAAGTCATTATTCTACCAACATGACGGGAGGGAGCAAGTGGTGATATCACCAACAACTATATTTTTACTCCACACAGCACATAGTACAATTTTCCATTTGACTTTCGCAGGCGGTTTTCATCGGCTTTTTGACACGGTTTTCCGTAAGCCCCGGGAAATTTTGATTAATAAGAGAACAAAACTTGGCATTATAAATGTATTCATATTTTTTAGTAAATTAAAATTTGGAAATAAATAATAATTTCGAGATTAAAACTAAAATGTACAACACTGTTAACAGCAAAAATTTTACTAAGTTACTAAATACAAATAAACAACTAAGTATTAATGGCATTATACTAGATGAACTAAGACCAAAAAAAAAAACTCAAAAATTAATCAATTAAATTGTTTGGTTAAAAAAAATTAAGTTAATTATAATATTAGACTTTTACGTTATAATTGAGCTGCAACCTAGAAAGCTCACGGGTCTAGTTTGAGGGCTAATTCCTCTTGCTCAACAAGTCACGGTAGTCTCCCACTTCACTTGTAACAATCTCTTTTTGCTCGCAACAACCTCTTTACTTTCGCTTGCGAAAACTTTTCTCTTCATCTTGCTCATGACGGTCTTCTTTTGACTTGCAATAACTTTTCTCGGGTTTTATCGGGTCCAGGCCGTTATTGGATCGGCCCAATAAGGTTGATCCCTTATCATGCTGGGCCGGGCCAAGTTTTATCAAGCCGGCACGGCTCGATAACCCAATAAACACTTTGGGTCGGTATTAGCGCATTTAAAATTCGTTAATTATTGAATTTAAGCCTGATTTTAAATATTTTTTAACGGTATCATGCTAAATTGGTCGGGCCGTGTCGACTCATTATTTTTGGTGTCGGGACGGGCTAGTGTTTTCGGGTGGGCTGGTGTTTCCTGGCCGGGCCGAGCCGAGCGCGAAATTTTTTTGGCTGGGCACGAATTTTTTTGGGCTGGCCTAGGCACAATTTTTTTCAGGTCATGCCGAAAATATAGCCCCGACACGATTTGTCAGACTAGACCTAGTCTGATAGTTCGACAATATAAAATCATGATTAGGGAATCCATATTGTGTCGAGCCAGATGATGTAGGTCAAACCCAACCTTATAACCCGAGATCAGCTCGTGCCCGAAGAGGCGACCCCATCTCGGGCGGGGGAAATATGTTTTACATTATTAATTATTTATTAAAATAAATTAATAATTTTTAATTTTTGTATAATATAGAAAATATATTTTAAAAAATCTATCAAATGACATCAAATCGAAAATCTGACACTACCATTGCGTTCAGTGCACGAAAATCTACAATTTTGATATTTATCTCATCTCCATTCGACGACTCTAAGTCGTCAAAATTAATTATTTTTTAATACTTAAATTATTATATTTGTAGTCCGCAATCTTATATAGTAGGTTTTTTGGGTTATAATTTTATTTTCGACCAATAAATAATATTAGAAATATAAATTATAACTAATAAATACTGTAAATTAAGTCAATCAAATAAATTTGTTATATAAATTTTAATTTAAGTTTAATTTATGTGAACCTCCAACCTTCTCTATTCACGGTCAACTAGTTAAATGGATGCAAATAAAAGTCACAAGTCTTTTCGCATGGCACCAAATTATTTCGATTGCAATTTTTATTTGTGGACCGTTTGCTTTTGCACACAAGTATCTTTGGCTGCATTCGGTAAGAACCACAAGCTCCCTTAATATTTATCTACAGTACAGCCTTTTATAGTTTGTCCATCTCAATGAACATAAGGCTTGATTGATTGGGTCTCTTAGTCTACTTCTCTTTCACACTGCTACATGTGAATCTCATGTACATACCTTTCTTCTTTTTTTCAAATGTACATACCTTTGTTTTGTCGTTTGATGTGTGAGATATTTACAACTTTCCACGTTATTTTATTTATCCAGGATAAATTACACCGATCTCTCTTGAGATTTAATGAAATTATATTGATATTTTTTTTATTTATAATTTTATCTTATAATCTCCCTGAGTTTTGTAAAAAATTACACAAATTTCCCCTATTACGAAATAAGATTACACAAACTTCCCTTGAGTTTTGTAAATTATTACACAGACCTCCCATAAAATAATTACTCAAAGATTATTCAGGGAAGATGATTGTAACCTGAACAAATAGAGAAATGATCAATATAATTTCACTAAATCTCATAGAAAATTAATGTAATTTACTCATTTATCTATTTTGATAAAATGGAATCGTCCTTAATTTACAATATTTGTCAATTGAAATTTGAAGGATGCAAATGTTGTCGGTCTCTTCTCTATTCTTTAATCATGACAAAGCCATCAAACCACGCTAAGTTTTTACCATGTTGATAACCTTTGTTTTAATGTAATAATATAACCTCAATTATTGGTTACTATGATCTTTTAATTTTTCCTTTCTATTATTTGTTGTTGTCGTTTTTTTTTTAATTTTGAGCAATACACAGTAATAACGAAATTATTTTTAAATTATATACCACAAATTCGAATCTTCTTTTTCAAATTCCCATGAATAGACTTGAGAGATCATATGTCCCGTCACCGAGCAGGCGGCAGCCAAGTTTGAATTCCCTAAACAAAAAAAATACCATTAGGCCAGCTGGAATTTGTTTTCCTTTATATCAAATCCTGAATAATATGTATTAGGAAAAATGGTACTAATTAATTATAACAATTGAACTGTATATAGTTTGACCGGTATATATTAAATGATATCTTATTGAACTATATATCCAATTATCCTTTAATAAACAAATCTTATTCATATCAGCGAGATCTATATTAGTGTACTTCATCATCGGAGCCCGGCTTCATAAAACTTTTCTACGGAGCCGGGCTCCATAGAAGTTGGAGCTCGAGATTTAAGCAGGGCTTCAGAACCACAGAAACTTAAAGATTGGATGATGGAGAGTAGGTAACAATAGTTCTACTTGCATTAATGTTGATGACATAGCAGAATATTCCCATTTCTGTGTTGTATGTCCCAGGTGTTTGCTTGGTTTAATAGAATGAAGTTGTGACAAATTATGTGGAATAGTTATTATTTAATTAATTTGATTTTAATAAATAAAAAACTTGAAAATAATAAGGAAAATGATGTTATTATTTAATTTATTAATATTTATTTCAATATATAATTCAAAAATATTTAGTCATTGTCATATCTGCCCACGTGAACAACGATAAATTTAATTTATCCATAACATAAATATTACTATATATACATGGCTATTATTCTGCTATAAATAGGTCATCTTCCTCCCAGAATATAAACCAATCAACCAAAGCCGTACAGCATTACCCTATCTAGTCAATCATGTCAGCAATGGCCGGCGGCCTCGTCCCTGCTGCCATCTCCAGTCCCTGCAACTCATCCTTTGCATGCTCCTTCCCTAACAGAGGGCATCTCTTTCCTAACCCTAGCAGAAGGTCTCGCGTCGTCCACCGCAAAATCTCATGCACGAAAAGCGACGACGACCAGGAGGCCGAGACCACCGCCGGCGCCATGATCGAGCGCCGCAACGTGCTCGTCGGCATCGGTGGACTCTGCGGAGCCGCCGCCGGTCTTGGAATGGGCAACACGGCCCTCGGCATGCCCGTGGGCACTGATTTGTCCGCATGCTACCCCGCCAGTCCCGTTCCACCTTGCGGCTCTGTGACTTCCATCACATGCTGTCTTCCTCCCAGCACCAAGATTAAAGATTTCAAGCCGCCGCCGAAAGACACGCCGCTCCGCGTCCGCCCGGCGGCCCACTTGGTCAACGATGAGTACGTGGCCAAGTACACCGAGGCCGTCAAGCGGATGCGGGAACTGCCGCCGGAAGACCCTCGCAACTTAATGCAGCAGGCGAACGTCCACTGCGCCTACTGCGACGGCGCCTACCGCCAGCTTGGCTTCCCCGACGTCACACTCCAAGTCCACGGCTCCTGGCTCTTCTTCCCCTTTCACCGGCTCTACCTCTACTTCCACGAGAGGATCCTCGGCAAGCTCATCGGCGACGACACCTTCGCCCTCCCCTTCTGGAACTGGGATGCGCCCGGTGGCATGAGGATGCCGTCGATCTTCAACAACCCGTCCTCCTCCCTCTACGATACCCTTCGCGATCCTAACCACCTGCCTCCGGTTACGATCGACCTTGACTACAGTAGATCCAACCCAGACAACACCCCCGAGGACAGGTTGATCTTTCAAAATCTCTGTATCATGCACCGTCAAATGGTCTCAGGCGCCAAGAAGCCATCGCTATTCTTTGGCAGCCCGCTTCGCGCCGGCGAAACCGATGCCAGTGCGGGAACGATTGAGACAATGCCGCACAACAACGTGCACGCTTGGACCGGCACAACAACCGGGTGCGGCGAGAACATGGGCAATTTCTACTCTGCCGCTCGAGATCCCATCTTCTACTGCCACCACTCCAACGTCGACCGCTTGTGGCATTTGTGGAAGAAGGACCCACGGCACCATGAGTTCAACGATAGCGACTGGTTCGAGTCCAGCTTCTTCTTCTACGACGAGAACGCAGACTTGGTCCGCGTCAAGATCAAGGACTGCTTAGAGCCCGAGCTGCTGCGCTACAAGTACCAAGACGTGGAGATCCCGTGGCAGAACAAGAGACGTGCCCCCATCCTCCCTAAGAAGAGGAGAGACGACGCAAAATCCCGCAAAGCTGCAGTGGTGGCGACCCAGTTCCCGGTGAAGCTGGAATCCCCCGTGAGCGTGACGGTGAAGCGACCCAAGGTGTCGAGGAGCAAAGAAGAGAAGGAGGAGGAGGAGGAGGTGCTCGTAATCCAAGGGATCGAAGTCGGCCACGGCAACTTCATCAAGTTTGACGTCTTGGTGAACGCAACGGAGACCGATGGCATCACCCCGGCAGGGAGCGAGCTGGCCGGCAGCTTCGTGAACGTGCCGCACGCGCACCGGGAGGGGAAGAAGAGGAGGATGAAGCTGGTGCTGGGAATCACCGACCTGCTCGAGGAGATCGGCGCGGATGGGGAAGATAGCATTCTGGTTACGATAGTGCCGAAGGCCGGCGGGGACAAGGTGAGCATCGGCGGTGTCGGGATCGAGCTGGTTAAGTCATGAGATCTGCTCCATCTACTATATATGCATCGATCATTAAATAAGTTGAACTTATTTCAACATTGAATTTTAGTCGCGTTAACGTCTCCTTTCGACGTGAGCATTTTGCTTAATTTGATCACTACGTAAGTAGTTTGTAACGTTGAACGTACCGGTATATATATATTGTACCTTTTGGCTTGCTTAATTTGTTTGCAACGTTAATCCGCTTGTTTTTCTGGTGGCAAAATGGTAATTATATTGATTTCCTGTGCATAGACGGAGTTTCGGAGGGAGAAATAGTAACATACCGGTAATATAAAGAAATGTGAGCCACAATTTCCCTACATTTTATGAAAAAAAGAAAATTGTCGAAGAGTGGTGCTAGCTAGCTAGATGTAACTTTTGCCCTAAATCTAATAATATGTTTGAATTTAGTATTTTGTACATTTCTGAAGGTTATTGGAGGAGAGGTTGAAGGTATTTGATATACTTTGTTTATTTCTATTTTTTAAGCTAGCCATGAATGGTTTGGAAGGTTTTGGAAGTGCTTCAATTTTGAGGAGTTTAGAAGAGTTAGTGATTTTTTTATTATAAAAAATACGATTAAGTAAAATACAAAAATATCTCTAAAATAAAATACCCACACTGCCACTCATCTTCTTCTCCCACTTTTCACTACTGTGTCTTCTTCTCCTCCTCCCAACAAACATGTCTTATGTCATGACTGTCTTATTAGAGTGTCTTTATTTTGTCTTTATTTGAATGATCACGACGATACAATAGTCCAATTATAAAAACAATTTAATTTTTGCTTATTATAAAAAAAACCTTTGGATCTTTTAATTATAAAGTCTAATCAAACAGGATTTTTAAACCTCTTTTTAAAAAATCTTCAAATACTTCCCATCCTAATTAAATATTCCTGACCCCCTTTTCCTCCCAAATCAAAACTCTTCAAACTCTTTACTCAAATTTATCCAAATATAACATTAGACTGATCTAGAATAAGATTATTAAAATTATCAATAACTTGAAATTTATAATACTCATTTTATTCTTTTTCACAAAAATTCATATATTTTTACACAAAGTGTATAATAACACCAAATTAAAATTAAAAATAAAATAAAATATTTTAGTTTGATTTTTTAATAATAATTTTTCTAATATCGTATAAGATATATTATGGGGAAGCTAATAAAGCAGTCCACTAAGAGCAAAAAAGGGCTAAAGCTCAAAAGGATGTTCATGTAATAATTTGCTGCCCAATAAGTAATAATTTCGGATGAACCAATACATGGATCCTCATTACCAAATGCACATTTTGTGAAAAAAGCTTTGCATTCCTCATATTCTAATCCCTCCAATTTCACCGTTCCCTTTGTTCCCATCATATCTGCTATATGTTGACATCGAGTAGTTACGACGATCCTGATTTCCTCGTTCCTTCCCGAAGAGAAATGGCTTGCTTAATGTGCATGTCCCACTTCTACTGATCTCATTCCAAACATATATGGCCGAAAACATCAGATCTCACAGAGATGGAAGTAGTATACTGCCATTCCAATATTTCCTCTTGCTTACTAGCATCTACAATCTACATCCAACTCGACAAACTTAATAAAAAAAAGTTTAATATCATGCAAAATATTGTCAAAACTCTTTACAGTTTCTGCTAGTTCATTTGAGTCTTCATCAGAAAAAATCATGCGAGTGAATTCTATGCGCGCATGCGCGTTTTGCAGAACCAGAAGAGGAAGAAGCAAAGTCGTGGCCACGAACCTGGTTTGGGTTCAGAATCTTGTCTTGGAGAACTTTGTAATCGAACTTGTCCAAGATGTCATCAAGATCGTAAGCAGCATTCTTCAGCTCCCTCGATGTGTATGCTAATATATCTGCCTGTCTTCAGCTACATGTATGGCAGATTGGATCCTTCAGTTTCCTTATTAGCTTGTCTTCACTCTTCAGCATCAGTAAAATGGTGTTCATATCGGTTTCCTATGTAGAAGCAGAGCTTGTCCACCAATTTGTTGATGAAGGCAGAAGCAAACCATTCCGCCGTCACTGCTGCAACAGCAATGATGCGGAATGGTTAATATTCATATTTTTTAGTAACTTAAAAATAAGAAATAAATAATAATTTCGAGATTAAAACTATATATGTACAGAACTGTTAACAGCAAAAAATTTACTATGTTACTAAATACAAATGAAATATTTATAAATGTATTCATGTTTTTTTAGTAACTTAAAATTTGGAAATAAATAATAAATTTCGAGATTAGAAGTTTAGAACTAAAAAGGTAAAACTGTTAACAGCAAAAAATTTACTAAGTTACTCAATACAAATGAACAACTAACTATATTAGATGAACTAAGACAAAAAAAATAAAAACTCAAAAATTAAACCAAATAAAAAAATATTTTTAATACAAATAAATATAATATAATAACACTGTAAAAATGAAACAAAAATAAAATAATAAAAATAATATTTAAATATGACTTATAAAAAAAAATCAAAGTACGAAGTAAAATATAATAGCTAGAGTGGCAAATGAAAAAGTAAAAAAAAGAAGAAGCATGAATCTGAAGGGTACTCAGGTGATAGTAAAAAACTTAATTAAAAAATCAAATTTTAAACCAAATTAAGTACAAAAGTCAATTTTATTAAATAATAACGATAATAATATAAGCACAAAATATTAATTTGATTTAGAGTTTTTCATTTTTTTAAAAAATGCGATAGTATAATTAAATTTAAACAATCAAAATTCTAATAGATAATAAACAAAAACTATAATAATAATGTTAAATATATGATAAATAATGATATAAATGAAATAAATGACTTTCTTTAGGGTTTCATTTTTTTTAATGTGATAACCGAAGTGAATTAAAATTCAACAAAAAAACTAAAATTTTAACAAATTAAATAACCACATTTTATTAGATGACAAATATAATTTTTGGAAATAGCAGAAAAATATATTAATTTGATGTGGAGTTTTCGATTCGTTTTAATACAACGGTGAACTAAATAATAATAATAAGAAGAAACTAAAAAAAGAATCAAATTTTAAAAACAAAAATTTGATAGATAATGTATAAAATATAATAATAATGTTAATATTCAATAAATAATAATAATAATAATAATAAATGCGATAATCAAACTAAGTAAAAAATAATTAAAAATTTTAAAAATTAATTAAGAATCCATTTTCACTATATAATAATCAAAATCAAGAGAATAAATAATAGTATATGTTGGTTAATTTGAATTAAAAAATGTATTTCTGCTTTCTCATATTCTTCTATTGTTGATTGACAATCATTTGAACTTTCCTGACCATCCAGAGGACTCCAGCAAGAAGACCACTTAATTACTTAATTAATTTTGTGTGGAGTTTTTTATTTTTTTTATTTTTAAGAGGATAATTATCTAAATATATTCTTAATTATACATGAATTAATTTTAAAATATTATTAAATTATAACCTGAACTTTGACATTTGTCTCAATTACATCCTCTCGTCAACTCTCGATCAACAGCACCGTTAGGACAATGACGTGGTGGTATGACATTGATTAAAATAATATTTTTTTATTTTAAAAATATAAAAATATATTTTAATATATATTAAATAATATAAAATAATATTTTTTATTAAAAAATTACTCTGAGTCATGTCGAGAGTGAATATGGAGTAATTTTTTAATATAAAATATTGTTTTATATTATTTTATATAATTTTTTAATATTGGTTAAATAAAAAAATTATTTTAATCAACGTAGAGCGCCACATCATTGCCTTAACGATGCTTCTGACGGAGAGTTGACAAGAGGATGTAATTAAGATAAATTAATGTCAAAATTTATGATACAATTTGATAATATTTTTGAAATTTGCCACAAATGAGACAAAGTGCATAGTTCAAAATATATTTATGTAATTATCCCTGAAAGCAAAATTTATACCTGATCCGGTGTCTGATTTTGCTATGTTTTGCCTCAGAATTTGAACTACTTCACGAAAGATGGATCCGTCCACCTTGTACAAATTGTTCGACATCCTTAGAGCCTTCAATACCGTCGTGGCTCCATCCTGTACCTCCAAGACTCCTCATGCAGAGGATGTCATTTAGCCCCTAGTGTTAAGAACTCCAAGAGACAATAGATTCCTTCCTAGCTTCGGGGCATGGCGAACATTTGCTAGGATCTTTGTCGAGCCATCATGCAATTTTAATTTCATTGTTTCGGATCCAACAACTTTGCAAGGTACGCTGTTGCCGACACGAACTACTCCATCATTGGTGCGTCGATAATCCACAAAGGCCGTCCGATGTGGAGTCATGTGATAGGAACACCCAGAATCTAGGTATCACTCATCAATACTACTGGTGGTTGACCTCTTTGCCTGCTTACCTAGATTGCATATTGCATGATCAAACATATCAGAAGAAGAGGAAGAGGAATTTTGACCTGAGGTGTGTTGTTACCGACGAGATCGCCATCGCCCACGACGTGTCTTAGCAGTGTTTGTGCCATCTGTCACGACCAGTATCTCAACTTTCTCAAAATATGCGTAAGAGGCCTCCACATGTGCGTCCTGACCCTTATTTTACTGTTGTTATTTTTTTCTTAAGACTACGATATTCTGACTTGATGTGATCTCGTTTCTTACAATAATAACAAGTGACATTTGATTTGTTACCTTCTCCTGCTTCATTAGAGTAGAGAGCTTCTTCTTTCTCTCCACCGGAGGAATTTGATGTAAGATATGTGCCCATGAGCTCCTTAGACACAAGAGCAATGATCACATATTCTGGAGTAATAGTAGTCTTTCCAAAAAGCGTAGTTTCACGAAATTTTTTAAAAGAAGTAGGAAGTGAACATAAAAGGAATAAAACCTTATCTTCCTCTTCAATTTTGACACTCATATTCTCCAGATCCATGATGATTGTCTGAAAGTTATTGATATGCTCTTTGACCGATGTGCCTTCTGTCATACGTAGGAAATGGAGCTTCTGCTTCAAAGCCATCTTACCGGTGAGAGTTTTGTCCTGATACAAGGATGCGAGTTTGTCCCAAATACGTTTAGATGTCTTTTGGGATGCAATTTCTCGAAGTGCTTCATTTGACAGACTTAGGTACAAAACTGCAATTGCCTTTTGCTCCTTATATTCTTTCTTCTCCTCGATCCCCTGCATCTTATCCTTACCAAGAATAACATCATGTATTTTCTCCATAGTTAAGATTGTTTTTATCTTCATTGACCAAAGTGCATAGTTGACATTGCGATCTAACTTCTCAATATCAAATTTAGTACTCGCCATGGTTGGGGAAGTAGGTTCCGATACCAAATGTTAGAAAATTTAGGGTAATTTTCTGCAGGATCTACAAAACCCGAACCCGGTGAGAAAAATAAAAAACCAAATCCGATATAATAATGCAGAAAAATAAAAGACACAATGGTGTTAATGTGGTTCGAACTTGGCGAGTGCCGATCCTACGTCCACAGGGAGAAGAGGAGACTGTTTTATTAAATTCAGAAGAAAAAAAATTTATAATAAGAGTGCAATAATCTAAATCCCCTTCAGAATTCAGTAAATTATCTTAAATTAATTGAACCTGGAACTAGTACGGAGTAGATGCACTGTCTATGTAAGATCGGCCTTGAAACTGAACTCTTGCTGCTGTATGTCGAAAATTGAGAAGGGACACTCCTTAGGAAAAGGGTCGTAACAGCACTCTTAATTTTCTGAATCTCTGAAACTCTTACATGTGGATTTTCTCTTGGTGTGGGATGTTCTTAGAACTGCATATTAGGTCCCTATTTATAATAGAGGGGGAGAGCCGATTCATGCCTAGTTTAGTGGAGAAAAAATCTTCAAGGAATTTGCTGCTCCGTCTGATTTAATCGGATGACTGAAATACTTCTTTTGACTAAAGAAACTTTTAAAATGCTTGGTGGCTTCACGTGATGCCTCCACCTTTTTCTCCCTTTGACTAGTCAAAAGCAATATTTGATTTCTACATCATCAATTTGAAAACTTTTACGTGTGCTGCTACAACATTGGCATGAGTATTTTGAGAAGATGGTGGGCTGGGCTCCCATGCCCATGATTATAAAATCATCGTTTATTTTGATGGAGTCCGGTTCAACATGGTTCAATCAAATTGGCAAATCGGTTCAAGCACATCTTGATCAAATCAACTCCGATTTGAATTCGGTCGAACTCGTTGGATTCGGTTCGGACCCAATTTGAGTCAATCTCTAACATATTGTAATGGCAATTTACAAATTGACCCAAAAAACTCAACCTATAAGTCTAGTTCATGATAGAGCTAATTAATTTCACTTTTCCCGTCGTTCACGACACTATTCCAATTTACTTGTGATGATCTCCTCCTATTCGCGACAACCTTTTTGCTCTCGCTTGCGAATGTCTCTTTTATTATTGCTCATGATAGCCTCTCATTTGTAATAATTTTCCTTGTGCCTCTCACTGTGTCTCTTTCATTCTTCTTTATTTGCGATTAATTAAACGTCAGAGAATAAAAATTATAAATTTACTTGCATGTAGGGATGACAACGGTTCGGTTAACCGCACTTTTGGGGGTTAACCGAAATTAAAACCGATTTCCAAACCCGCTAACCGACACTACTAGAAACTTCGTCATCAGCAACGGCTGAGCCGTTGCAATAGAGCCGTGATAGAAAGTCGCGTTGCTGATAACTTCGCAACGGATCAGCAACGGCCGCTCGGGCCGTCGCTCAAAACATTATCAGCAACGGCCGCTCGGGCCGTCGCTCAAAACATTATCAGCAACGGCCGCTCGGGTCGTCGCTAAAACTATTATCAGCAACGGGTTTGCCACAGACCCAGAGCCGTGGCTGATAACATTAATAGCAACGGCCGCTGAGTCCGTAGCAACGCCGTTAGTAAAACGCCGTCGCTAAGCCGTTGCTGTAGGTCATCAGCAACGGCTTTCGATACACTTTTAGCAACGACTTTCCCACGGATACCCGTGGGAAAGCCGTTGCTGATGACCACTACCTGCAACCAGAAAATTTGAAAATTTCAAATTTTCATTGATACATTGATACATTTATCTGATACATAACTCACACACCCATACCCTCATACACACATTCATTCACACATCACAAACACACCAACATATATACATCAAAACAATTATACTTATATTGATAATTATCCACGATAGTATAAAAATAATTCAAATGCAAAATTGAAGTATCAATATCCAAACAAGTTCAATATCCAAACAAAAAATCTCACGATCAAGATGGAGGATGGTCTGGATTATATGGCGGGGTCTGGAGCGCTTGAGTGTACACCGGCGTAGACTGACTCGAGGACGACGGATTAGATGATGCCGAAGAGATGCCTGCTTCGGGATGACCTGACATGTTGCGTAGCATAGATTGTATATCTGCCATCATCTGACTCTGGCGCTCCATCATCTCAGTCTGACGCGCGACCGTCTCCTCTAGAGTCCTTATTCTGTTACTATGATCATAACTAGATCTAGAGGTGGACGGCCGCTCACCAGCGACCGGAGGGGTCGGTGCCCCAAGTGGCCCTAGTACGGCTCGCGCATGACCACTATCTGCGAAGCCATATACGCGGCCATGGTCCCAGCCACCTGCGGCCTCGACCCACGATGCTGCGTCAAAGTTCTCGGGGGTACCCCCGCGCTGCACCACCGTCTGGCTGTAGGTCTCCTACTCGAGTTTGATTTTTTGTTTAATATTTATCATAAAACTTAAATTATAAATATATAATGAATAATTTAAACAAATATATAATTACCATAATGTATGCAGCGCGGTTGTGGATGTACTCCCCCGTCCCATGTGCTCGACGGTGAGTCCGCTCAAACACCGCCATCGGGGAGGGTCGCTGGACACTCCCGTCATCCGACACCGTCGTCTACATTTACAAAACAAATACATTAATTAGTACACATAATAACAAATAAAATATATAATTAAAAGATATACTTACCATACGGTTTGCGTGCACTGCAAATGCAACAGAGCCGCCGGTGTGACGCGCTGCTCCTCCCGACATGCGATTTCTAGCCGCATTCCGAGAAACCTCCTGCCATCGATCCGTCGACCATATCCCCACGAGCTGGTCCCATATATCCGGAGTAATCCAACTGGGGCCGTATCCCCGAGTCTCCGCGATGTTAGTGGTCCCAGCTCGGGCCATCGCTTGGGACCGAGCCTGCCCCAGCTGCCCGTTGTACCTTGTCCGGGAAATAGCCTCCCAGGCAGCGTAAATGAAGGGCCTCTGGTCCTCGGCCCATGTATAGCGAGCCTGCAAAATAATAATATCAGTACCAATATTAATATATCATCATGCATGTAAAAAATAATAATAATACGTGCCTCAAACTCGCGCCATAACATGTCGACGTGCTCGCTAGGCACGTGAGACCACGTAGGCCATGCCCCGTGCATGTATCGTCGAATAGTAGAAGAAATGCTACTCGGCACTTCTTCTTGCTCGAACCTGCACAACAAAAATAAATTTTAATATTATATTATGATATAATGAATTTGTAATGATTCATAATTCATGATATATTATCGCTCCCCAATCACGCTAATCAATCTACATGACTCTGTGGCTGGTGGAGGCTGCCACCTGTTCGGCCCGCGTGGCCGCCTACGTCTGGATGTACTAGCCTCGGCAGTATCATCGGAATGAGGATCAGCAACAGGTGGATCAGCAGCATGAGTAAGTGTTGGAGTCTCACCGATCGGAGACTCCGAAACTCTCCTGCGTCGATAACCACGACCAGACATATCTGTCGAACAGACATATAATCAGATTATTGTATAAATAGTAGAGATATATTTAATAAAATATATACTTTACAATTATTCTTCATCATCTGAATAATAGTCTTCGAATTCTTCTTCTTCTTCCTCTTCTTCATCTTCTTCATCTCCAGCTTCCTCAATTTCATGATCGTCATCATCAACATATTCAACTTCTAATTGAATTGACGTTGTGTCTGCATCCTCGAGTATTGGAATAATACGATCCACAGCAGGAAGATCATCTTCTTGATAGAAACCAGGAGGATCATTTTCTCCTACTATCGGATCAATTTTTCCTCTACCTTTTGTCTTACAGACTACACGCCAATCCGCTCTATCTTTATTTCGAGCCGGATACTTCGCGTAATATACTTGTTCGGCTTGTGATGCCAATATAAAAGGCTCATTTGCTGTCAATTTCGATTTGTAATTGACCTCAACAAGTTTGTATTTTGGATGAACTTTCATGCCCCTTTCTGTTGTATCGAACCAATGACATCTAAATAGGATCACTGATTTCAAGCCGAAGTAGTGCAACTCTATCACTTCTTCCACCAGTCCATAAAAATCCATATCACATTCAACATAGGTTGTCCCTTTCACGCAGACCCCAGCATTCATCGTCTTTTTTATAGATGAATATTCAAGTGTGTGAAATTTATACCCGTTAACAAAATATCTGCTATAGCACGACACAAGTCGCGACGGTCCACTAACAAACTCAAATATTCTTTCATCTATTTCAGCTCTGTGATCTTTGCTGTAAGTCTGAATCCAAGTAGGGAAATCACGATTCCGTAATCTCTCCAATTCTTGATCGTTGTGAATAGAGTATTTTTGCACCATCTCAATGTCAAATATTTCAATGAATTGTTCAATCTCTGGACAATTGAGTAATACATACAAGTGTGCCAAATGATACTCTTCATCGCTTAAGTGTCGAGATGGACGAGAACCAAAAGCACGACCAGAGTGACAAAATATATTTAAACGTCCATCTGAATGTCGAACACCCCCGTCGTCGTTACGTGGAAGACGATCAAATCTTGTATGTACTGTCGATTCAAAGTAAAATGAACAGAATGTTGAAATTTCTTGGATGATATACGATTCAGATATTGATCCTTCAACAGCTGCGGTGTTCTTTACTTTTTTCTTCAGACGATTCATGTATGTTTCAAATAAGTACATCCAACGATATTGAACGGGGCCACCAACTCGTGCCTCGTATGCCAAGTGTATCGGTAGATGCTCCATCGAGTCAAAAAATGCAGGAGGGAAAAACTGCTCCAGCTTGCATATGATTTCAACAATATTATTTTCAAAGTATTTTACAGCTTGCTCCATCGTCCGTTGACCTCTTGTAACTCCAACTCTGGTCTTTTACAAAGTATTTTCAGATCATGTCGGGCTTTGACATTATTTTTAGTTTTTCCAGAAATATCCATCACAGTGTTGAAAATATTATCAAACACATTTTTTTCAATGTGCATGACATCTAAATTATGTCGAATCAATAATGAACTCCAATAGGGCAATTCCCAAAAGATATTTTTTTTCACCCAGTTGTGTGTTTGGCCAAAACCTGACACTCTTTCATTGCGACCAAATACTATATCTGGAAGTGCTGAAACACGTGCTAACATTTGTTCACCAGACAATATCGGTGGTGGCCCATCTCTTTCTACTCTGCCCTTAGTAAATTTATTACGATTCCTTCGATACTGGTGATTAACCGGTAGGAATCGACGATGACAATCAAAGAATGAGATTTTTCGTCCGTTCTGAAGACTGATTGATTTAGAGTGTTCCATACAATACGGACAAGAGAGTCGGCCGTGAGTGCTCCAACCCGACAACATGTCGTACGCCGGGAAATCATTGATTGTCCACAAGACCGCGGCCTTTAAATTGAAGTTTTGCTTCCGATGACAATCATAAGTGACAGCTCCCTCAGTCCACAATGTTTTCAATTCATCTATCAAGGGTCTGAGAAATATGTCAATTTCTTTTCGCGGACCCTTAGGACCCGGAATAATCATCGAAAGATAAATAAATTCATCTTTCATGCACATTGACGGTGGCAAATTATAAACTGTCAGCAGCACTGGCCAAACTGAATAAGGAGTTGCAGAATGTCCAAACAGATTAAAACCATCTGTGCACAATCTCAATCTGATATTTCTAGTATCCCTAGCAAATGAAGAATAACATGTATCCAAATATTTCCATGCTTCACTGTCAGATGGATGAGTCATTACTGTATCATCACGACTTCTTGCATGCCAACTCATGTAGGGGGCTGTCTTTTCCGACATGAATAACCTTTGAAGCCTCGGTGTTAGTGGAAAATACCGAAGCACCTTAAACGGGATATTTTTCTGTCGGACCGATTTCTTCTCCTTGTAACGAGGGTGTTGACATACAGGGCATTTATCCAACTGCACATTTTCTTTATAATATAAAATGCAGTTATTTTGGCACGCGTGTATTTTTTCGTACCCAAGCCCCAATTTTCTCATTAGCTTTTTAGTCTTATAAAAAGTAGGCTCAAACTTGTTATCAGTAGGCAGCATTCCATTAATCAATCCAGCAATCCGATCATACGCAACTCCGCTGATATTACAATCGGCCTTGATGCTTAAGAGCTGTGTCATTGCTGAAAACCTAGTGTATTTAGAACAATTCTCATACAAAGGTTCATCGGTAGCTTTCAACATCTCGTAAAATTCTGCAGCTTCTTTATTCGGTAATTCAATCTCTACCGCAGCTCCTACTTCTGTGATATCAACTGTTGTAGTATCTGGTGGGACTGATGTCTGAAGATCTGGCCGATCAACATTATCATTCAGGTGGAATTGACCCCCAAGACTATCAAGTATCATAGTTCTATAGGGATTTGACCCCCCACATTGACTGGATGAAGAAGCACCAGCAGAGGAAGATTCACCATATGTTTGAACGACAGGATTGCTCGACGTCCCGACTTCGCGTGACTCCCCGTGACAAGTCCATAGAAAATATCTTGGTGCAAATCCTTTGGTATATAGATGCAGAGTGACAGTCTCCCGATCGAAAAATCGTCCATTTGAACAAATGCGGCACGGACATCGGATTTGATCACCCATGCTAACGAAATTTTGATTCGAATAGGCGAAATTGAGGAAGTACGTTACGCCTAATCGAAACTCATTCGTTAAAGCTCCACGATCAAGACGTCGGTACATCCAACTTCGATTAGCCGACATGATTCTGTCAATCAATGATAATTTCTTTGGTTAATGTCTTTAGGTGAGATTGTCTTATTCCATTCGGGATTTATGTTATTCGTACTGCACTTACGTTTTTATTTTAACTGTTAACTAATTATTCTAAATTTCGACAGCATCTCCCTACAGTTCTCCGAATACGCATATCATCTGGGCGCGTATCGGAGAACAAAAGAGATGTTGCCAAAATTTAGAATAATTAGTTAATAGTTAAAATAAAAACGTAAGTGCAGTACAAATAACTATATTCCCAAATTGTCCAATCAGGGACAATTCAAGAATTATACGTCGTATAAAAGATCATCTACTTCTTTTACACGAACATACAATTCCCGAACGGATCTAAGGTTTTGCTAAATCATATCCGATCATCGATGCGTACGTGAAACATATCAACTCGTCGGAGGATGATTATTTTCTAAATGTTTCGAGACAGTTCGAGTCCATATTGGACGATTTCGGGGCGCGTCCGAAGTGGACGATTCCGGCGCGAGTCCGAAGTGGACGATTCCGGCGCGAGTCCGAATTGGACGATTCCGGCGCGCGTCCGAAGTGGACGATTCCGGCGCGAGTCCGAATTGGACGATACCGGCGCGCGTCCGAAGTGGACGATTCCGGCGCGCGTCCGAAATTAATCTAAACCGTAATAATTAATCTAACAAATTAAATAATTAATCTAAACAATTAATTAACAATTATAAAATAATTAATTAACAATTATAACATAATATAAATTATATATATAAATTATAAATTCCGGCGCCGGAGTCCACCCTCCGGCGCCGGCGTACAGTGGCCGGACACACTGTCCGGCCACTGCAGAAGGTCCGGCGGCGGCCATCGGCCGACCGCCGCCGGCCGAAACCCTAGAAATAGGGTTTCGGTCGGGTGATTCCCGCCGACCGCAGGGAAGAGACGGCCGCAGGGAGGAGACATACCTGAACAAGTCGGAAGCAGCGGTCGCCGTCGTCGGCGTCCGCAGCAGCGGCAGCGGCGGCGGCGACGAGTGGCGTCGGCAGGAGCGGCGGCGGCAGCAGCGGGAGGAAGAAGGGTCGGGCGCGACTGGTGCCCTATATAAACTTATCAGCAACGGCTCACTCGACCGTTAGAAAGCCGTTGCTGATAAGTTATCATCAGCAACGGCTCACTTATCCGTTAGAAAGCCGTTGCTGATAATTAAAATATCAGCAACGGCTCGCCTTTCCGTCCGAAAGCCGTTGCTGATAATTAAAATAATCAGCAACGGCTCGATTTTCCGTTAGAAAACCGTTGCAGATACAGTTTTCTGCAACGGCTCAGGCGGCCGTAAGAAAGCCGTTGCAAATAGCAACAGCTTGAGCGGCTATCGCTGATAGCCGTTGCTGAAGACGAAGTTTCTAGTAGTGCGAAACCGGAACCGAAACCGATCGGTTTCAAAAGCCTATATCCGAAACCGAAATCGAAATCGGCTCGATTTCGATTTTCCGCAGATAATCGAAACTAAATTTTTTGATTCGGATTATCCATTTCCTAATCGATTAACTGGCAGTAAACGGATAATCGATTCAAAGATTAATAACAAAACCGATTTTGAATACCGATTAACCGTAAAAAACCGATAGTAAAACGGATAATCGGCTCAAAGATTAATAACAAAACCGATTTTGGATACCGATTAACCGCAAAAAACCGATAACTTAAACCGAATATATAATCGATTTCGATTATCGGTTAATCGCGGCCCGATAATTGAAATCGGACCAATTTTAAATGGTTTTTGATTTTTACTATCCGAAATCGAAATCGAACCGTAAATCCACTTTTCAAAACCGAATTTTGCATTCGATTAACCGATTAATCACGATTAACCCGTTTGAATTGTCACCCTTACTTGCATGCAATTAAAATAATTGATTGTAACGTGTATTTATGTACATCTACTTTACTGTGCAGCCTTCCGGCCGATCTTTAATATTTATCTACTTTACTGTGCAGCCTTCCGTCCGATCTTTAATATTTATCTACTTTACCGTGCAGCCTTCCGGCCGATCTTTAATATTTATCTACTCTACCATGCAGCCTTCCTGTCCATCTTTCAATGAAGATAGCGCTTGATTGATTGCGTCTCCTCGTCTGCTTTCCTTCCCTTTCAAATGGATGCAATGGTCTCTTCCCTTTCCTTCGTGTCCATCCTTCAATGAACATAGGACTTTATCAATCAAATATCTTTGGCTGCATTTGCTGAGAACGAAAAGCTCACCTAATATTTATCTACAGTGCAGCCTTTTATAGATTAGGCTGTCCATCGTTCAATGAACATATGTAGGGCTTGATTGATTGCGTCTCTGAGTCTGCTCCCCTTTCAAAGTTCAAACTGCTGCATGTGAACCTCATGTAAGTTCAAACTGCTGCATGTGAACCTCATGTGGTTTGATGTGTGAGATATTGACAACTTTCCACGTTGTTTTATTTATTTATTTTGGGAAAATGGAATCGGCCTTTCCGCGTTGATTCGTCCATGGAAACTCGAAAGGCCTGTTTGGTTAGTGAAATCAAGTCTGTTTTCATGGTTTCAATTTCACTGAAATCAAAACTGCTTACGAAAACGTGTTTGGTTTAGTATTTTCGTGAAATTGAATCGAAACCAGAATGAAAACGAAACCAGTTTTCTTAATAAAAATGAATTTCGAGACTGTCGGTTTCGTTATCAAAATGCTGTGACAACTTTGTAATTATAAATATTTTTTTATAAAATTAATTAATTTAAAAATAAATCAAACTATATCGAATTTTTAAAAATAAAAATAAAAATCATCATTTTTAACTCAAACTTTTATCTTAAATTTATAAAATAATTAAACCAATTTATATCTAATTGACTCAAACCCAAATTTTAAATAAATCAATTTTTTTAAAGTTTGTCTATTTATAATTTAATCAAACCTAATTTTAGATCATTAGACTTGTTTTTTTTTTAAAATTTTATAATAACTATTAATTAATTTTTATATCTAATTGAACAAAAAAATCTTAAATTACCAATAACTTAATTAATTAAATCATTTAAAAATTTTGTAACCATATTAACAAATATTTAATTTTGTAAACTAACTAAATATTTAATTACTACTAAAAATGTTCAAGGAAAATTAATATTATTTTTTATAATCAAATAAATATTTACTGATTTCAACTAACTAAAACTGATGTTGTTTTTATTAACCAAACGCGTTTTCAGAAAACTGAAAATTAGAAACCAAAACCAAGTTTTCGAAACTAAATTTTCAATTTCACTGAAACCAAACCAGAAAATAATTTTCGCTAACCAAACAACACCGAAGGATGCAAATGTTGTCGGTCTCTTCTCTATTCTTTAATCATGACAAAGCCATCAAACCACGCAATATCCCGTTTTTATCGACTAGATAACCTTTGTTTTCTTGTAATAATATAACCTCAATTATTGGTTACTATGATCTTTTATTATTTGTTTTTGTTTTTTTTTTAGCAATACAAAAAAATAACGAAATTGTTTAGTAATTTAAAATACGAACTTTCGATTTTAGTATATTATTGTTTAATTTTATATCCAGAATTTTTTTTTTATATTTACCATTATATCCAGAAATCTGTCGACAGCAGGTCCACGTGACAATAATGAAAGGGAGAAGGTAATATGCCTCGTCACCGAGCAGGCAGCAAAGTTTGAATTCCTTAACCAGAAATTACTATTAGGCCAGCTGGAATCGTCCTTTAAGTCAAATCCTGTATAATATATATTAAATTTTTTCCTTTAAGATAATGAGATTTGAGTGGGGCTTCAGGATCACATGAAATTAACGATTGGATGATGGAGGGTAGGTAGCAATAGTTCTACGTGCATTAAAATCCTGCTCGATAATGATGCTTGGATTAATGTTGATAGCATGGCAGAAGATTCCGATTTCAGCTTGTATGTCCCCACTGCAATATATATATATATATACAAGCTGAAATCGGAATCTTCTGCCATGCTATCAACATTAATCCAAGCATCATTATAAAACTAAGATTTCGAACTATAACGTGATATTTTCGTGTTGAAAGTTTGCTGGCACGCTAGCTTCAAAATTTTTGACTTTTTATTTTTATTTTTTCTCTCTCGTGCAAAAATTTGATCAAATGTTCTCCTGAATAATAATTAAAAATTAATTCTCATTTTAATTATTCATTGGCCAAAATTTTATTATCATTTTAATTATAATCAATTTAAATGCTCTCGTATATAACTATCAAAAATTAATTATCATTTTAATTATAATTAATTTAATTCTCATATCCAAAATTATTATTATTATTATTATTATTTTATATATATATATATAAGCAAGATACAAAATTGTCATGTATTACTCTAAAGCTCAAGATTGACTAACATGATAATTTCAAAAAAAATCAATTTTATTTTAAAAAATTAACTTTCTTCCTCCCATTTCTCCTCTTTCTCTCTCTCTCTTAATTATCTCTTTCAATTATTTCTTTCTCTTTCATTTAATAACTAGTATATCACTCGCGTGTTGCGCAAAAAATAAATAAAAATGAAATAAAAATTGAGAATTTAAATAAATATTGAATTATATCTAAATATGAATTTAATTAGCTGCACTTAAAAAAATAGATTTGATGATAAATAACCAGAGACAAAGAAAACTCAAAATTGACGTATTCCAATTTATTGAATATATTGACACCTAAGATATTGGTGCCGGTATTCAAATAAATATTTTGATTAATAATATATAAAATTTTATTTATAAAATATATACAACATATTATATTTTGTATTTTATTATATTTTATATTTATTCTATATTAATATAATATAATATAATGTTTAAGATTATTATTTGTATATTATAAGTTTATAATTTTTTAATTTTAACTATATAATTATAATATTTTAAAATAATAAAAAATTTAAATGATGCGAGACTATGAATATGATATTTATAATAATTTAAAAAATTAAAATAAAGATTATCAATGTGCAACTATAATAAATTTTATTATTATTTTTTATTTAAAAAATAATAATTAAAAAATATTTAGTAACCAACGCCTATCGGGCGTCGGCTTGCAAGAAATGATGCCCACATGGGGAGCCGGATTGCAAGAAACCGGCATCCCCACGAGCATTGGCTTACAAGAGACCGACGCCCCCTATGGCGCCGACTTGCAAGAAATCGGCACCAAGGGTGTGTTGGTTTGCAGGAATCCAACGTTGACGCTTGGCGTCTACTTCTAAAAAATTAACGCATTTTCGGGTGTCAGTTTTTATTTTTATTTTTTAAAGTTATTTTCTAAAATTGATATCCGGAGAAGGATTCGATTTGATGATGTCTATTTTTAAAATTCTTTTTGTAGTGAGCAGGTGTTAGCTTGGTTTAATCGAATAAAATTATATATACCAATAGAAAACTAGATAAACATAATATTAATATACCGTTTGTACGATGAATAGTTATTATTTAATTAATTTGCTTCAAATAAATAAAAAAACTGTAAAAATAAGGGGAAATGATGTTATTGTTTAATTATTTAATATTGATTTCAAAATATAATTGAAAACTCCAGCTCACCTACCATATTCTGCCATTTTTGCATCACATATATCCATAGTTTCACAACAATATTTTAGTCAAGGCTTGCCCAGTTGCCCACGTGAACATCGATAAATTTAATTTATCCATGAAATAAATATTACTATCCATGGCTATTATTAGTTCTTTTATAAATAGGTCATCATATCTTCCTCCCAGAACCAAAGACAGCATTACCCTATCTAGTCAATCATGTCAGCAATGGCCGGCGGCCTTGTTCCTGCTGCCATCTCCACTCCCTACAACTCATCCTTTGCATGCTCCTTCCCGAACAGAAGGCATCTCTTTCCAAACCCTAGCATAAGGTTTCACGTCAAAATCTCATGCACGAAAAGCGACGACCAGGACACCACCGCCGGCGCCATGATCGAGCGCCGCAACGTGCTCTTCGGACTCGGTGGACTCTACGGAGCTGCCGCCGGTCTTGGAATGGGCAACATGGCCCTCGGCAGCCCCGTCGGCACTGATTTGTCCACATGCTACACCGCCAGTCCCGTTCCACCTTGCGGCTCTGTGAC
This sequence comes from Canna indica, assembly GCA_034359265.1. Classification (NCBI taxonomy): domain Eukaryota; kingdom Viridiplantae; phylum Streptophyta; class Magnoliopsida; order Zingiberales; family Cannaceae; genus Canna; species Canna indica. Next base: position 3,350,540 of record CP136898.1, on the reverse strand, counting down.
TTCCGTCGAATGCTGTCTTCCTCCCAACACTAAGATTATCGATTTCAAGCCGCCGTCGAAACATACGCCTCTCCGCGTCCGCCCGGCGGCCCACTTGGTCAAAGATGAGTACGTGGCCAAGTACAACGAGGCCGTCAAGCGGATGCGGGAACTGCCGCCGGAAGACCCGCGCAACTTCATGCAGCAGGCGAACGTCCACTGCGCCTACTGCGACGGCGCCTACCGCCAGCTTGGCTTCCCCGACGTCACACTCCAAGTCCACGGCTCCTGGCTCTTCTTCCCCTTTCACCGGCTCTACCTCTACTTCCACGAGAGGATCCTCGGCAAGCTCATCGGCGACGACACCTTCGCCCTCCCCTTCTGGAACTGGGATGCGCCCGGTGGCATGAGGATGCCGTCGATCTTCAACAACCCGTCCTCCTCCCTCTACGACACCCTTCGCGATCCTAACCACCTGCCTCCGGTTACGATCGACCTTGACTATAGTAAATCCAACCCAGACAACACCCCCGAGGACAGGTTGATCTTTCACAATCTCTGTATCATGCACCGTCAAATGGTCTCCGGCGCCAAGAAGCCATCGCTATTCTTTGGCAGCCCGCTTCGCGGCGGCGAATCCGATGCCGTAGCCAGTGCGGGAACGATTGAGACAATGCCGCACAACAACGTGCACGCTTGGACCGGCACAACAACCGGGTGCGGCGAGAACATGGGCAATTTCTACTCTGCCGCTCGAGATCCCATCTTCTACTGCCACCACTCCAACGTCGACCGCATGTGGCACTTGTGGAAGAAGGACCCACGGCACCATGAGTTCAACGATAGCGACTGGTTCGAGTCCAGCTTCTTTTTCTACGACGAGAACGCAGACTTGGTCCGCGTCAAGATCAAGGACTGCTTAGAGCCCGAGCTGCTGCGCTACAAGTACCAAGACGTGGAGACCCCGTGGCAGAACAAGAGACGTGCCCCCATCCTCCCTAAGAAGAGGAGAGACGACGCAAAATCTCGCAAAGCTGCAGTGGTGGCGACCCAGTTCCCGGTGAAGCTGGAATCCCCCGTGAGCGTGACGGTGAAGCGGCCCAAGGTGTCGAGGAGCAAAGAAGAGAAGGAGGAGGAGGAGGAGGTGCTCGTAATCCAAGGGATCGAAGTCAACCCCGGCATCTTCGTCAAGTTTGATGTCTTGGTGAACGCAACGGAGACCGATGGCATCACCCCAGCAGGGAGCGAGTTGGCCGGCAGCTTCGTGAACGTGCCGCACGCGCACCGGGAGGGGAACAAGATGACGATGAAGCTGGCGCTGGGAATCACCGACCTGCTGGAGGAGATCGACGCGGATGGGGAAGATAGCATTCTGGTTACGATAGTGCCGAAGGCCGGCGGGGACAATGTGAGCATCGGCGGTGTCGCGATCGAGCTGATTAAGTGATGAGATATGCTCCACCTACTACGTACTGAATCCTATGCATCGATCATCAAATAAGTTGAACTTATTTCAACATTGAATTTTAGTCGCGCTCTCCTTAATTTCGATGTGAGCATTGTGCTTAATTTGACGGCTACCTCGTGTGTAGCTTGCTTAGTTTGCTTACAACGTTGTCTGCTTGTTGTTTGTTTTTGTTGGCAAAATGATAATTATCTTGGGTTCCTACGCAGCAATGGAGAGAAAAAAAACTTTCGGTGCAACTGAAACCGAATAGGACTTGTATGAGCGGCCTGCTCATACGCTCATCTTCCGCCACGTCAGCTCAGCACGCATCCCGATGCAAAATTCGAGTTCGGGATGCGTGCCCAGCAACAGCCCAGGCTGCATCCCGAATTCAATTTTTGCATCGGGATGCGTGCTGGACTGACGTGGCGGAAGATGAGCTGCCTGCTCATACAAATTTGTATGAGCAGGCAGCTCATACAAGTTTTCTCCACTGAAACCTGTGCTGTCCCAATCTCAGGCACCTTGCACTGGATCTCTATAGGGTTGTGCACCGGGACCCGTGCACTGAACCACTGGAGGAAGGACCCGTGATTGAGGCAGCACTTGTTTCGCTGGAGGCACTGCTGCACCGAAATCGCGCCCGTGGAAAAAACTTGCTCGGCTCCGTAGAAATTCCATGGAGCCCCTCCCCTACGAGTGAATCTAAATTTTTTAATATTAATCTTATGATCATTAGTATTAAATATGAAGTAAAAAATGTTAGATTCGTTTGTTCACTCATAGGAGGGGTTCTGTAAAAATTTCTATAGAGGTTGGCTGTTATGCCCCACCTAGACTTATCCCTAGATAAGAGATCTCACCCAGGAGAAGTGCAACTAGCAACAAAACAACAATATAATAAATGGACTGAAATTAAATTACAATCAGATTCCAAATCAAATGCCCAACAAGATAACAAATGATAAAAGTTCAACAGTCCATTTAGGAACAATGAAATCTAAAGTCTAACCCAATAGTCAAACAAGTCCAAAGTTAATAGAGTGAATATTTCAACTAATAAAATATGAAACTAAGATAAAGTGCGGAAGACGTCTTCTCCTCCAAAACTCTAGCTACCTCATAAGGAAATGTCGTCATACCTGAGAATCTGAGGCAAAAACAACAAACATCAGCAGAAGGCTGAGTAGGATTGAAACAAGATGCTATGATGCCATGCATACAATGGAAGATATGATTCAACAGTTAATTTGATGCTCCTACACCAACAACTATGTTAATTATGTCAATTATTATTTACATGAATATATAGTCATAGACCCAATCAAGAGCGTAGTGGACATTGGGTTTCCCCCGCACTCTCGCACCTCGAGAGTGACACCTCAAGCCCGCTCCAGTTAGAGATGCGACGATCCAAAAATGGTAATCCGCCAACGTCTAATACCTCGACGCTGCACACGAACCCGTGTGATAAATAGGTGATCATCGGTGTCACTTGCCCTACACCTTGAGCAATATATCAACAGTGTCCAGGGCTATTGCCCAAAAGTAGATCAACTATGCATCATGTCAACAACTACACTACCACAACTCAACTAATATAATGCTAGTAGTCATGTCTTCATATATGAATTAAATATATAAATAATAGCATAAGACATGCAACATCTATATTAGAATCCTAAACTAATATGCATATAAAAATATCATGCTAGCAACATATTTTAACAACATATGCATAAACAATTTCAACAGCAGTAGACATCAATTTTCAATGGAATAGACAATAAGATATATTTCGACATAGGGTAACAACCGATTTAGGATGAGATTCACCTTGACAACAACTACAACAATAAAATAACTCGGATAGAAACCACAAAAATGAATAAAATAATATTTTTTGACTCGGCACGCAAAATAAGACAATAAATACGTACTGTTTTTAATATCTAAAAGTCAAATGACAAAACTCACCCCACCAATGAATTCGGGGCGCCGAGTAAGTACAAAATCATATATAATATGACTAATTTTACTAACTTAAAGGTCTCCAAATAATTATTTAAAATAATAAGAAAACACCCTAACTGTTACTTAATAAAATACTGCTATAAACTTTTGTAACAGTGATATGATCTATATATAACAACTATATCAAATATAACAGTTCCAAATATTATAACCGTTACACGTACATAATAGTGCTATTTATCTAAAATAGTTACCAACAATTATAACCCACTATACCACACTGTTACAAAGAATATATATCACTACTATAACCACTCTACCCTTCGCCCTCACCCGACTGCTCACCTCCTTCATCCCCCTGCCGCTGCCGCTGTTGAGATCCGAGTGGGCGATGAATAAGCTGCGCCATTGCCGATCGGCGGCGATGATTTGCTGATCGACACCACCTACCGTCGCGGCCCCTATGAACCAGCAACAACGAGCATCAGGGGCGGGCGACGCCCTGTATCCGGGCGGTCGCGCCCCTCACACGAGGTCGCGCATGGCGACTCGCGTCGTCGCGCCTCGTGCGAGGTCGCGCAAGGCGACTCGCGGCGTCGGGCCTTGCGGCGACGCGGTTGGCAGCGACGATGGACCCGTCGACAACTTCGCACACAACGACAGAGACTGGCACTGTCACGTGGCCGAGCCTAACGCGTGAACAGTGCCGACTTCGACTACAATCAACGGAGCCGATTAGAACAACAACTCGATGAAAACAACGACAAAACGACGAGATTCGACGACAAGGTTGCATATCCGAAATTACAATGGCAGGAACATGATATATCTCAGAAAATCATTAGATAAATTTCAGATCTACTCCACAAAATATCTTCGTGGAATCTCATCCTAAACTGAGATTACCCTACACGAAAAGAAAGGAGCAAGATAGAGATCCTACCTAAAAACTCCTCCAAACTCCGATTAGAGTTTTCTCACAGCCGCCGCCTCACCACTGTTGCCGCACTCCTGCCGTTGCTACAGTGATCGAGAGAGGGAAAAAGGATTAAGGAGGAGGTTATGGCTAAATATATAAGATTAGATATTTTTGAAAAAAATACTCTAAAAAATATATTTATAATAAGGTCTTAAATTTTTCGGATCATAACACCGGATCCATAGAAATTTTATTCCGCACCCGTAATGGAGCTTCGGAGGGAGAAATAGTAGTTTTGTACAATACAATATTATTTTGTGTGCGATATAGTCATTCCGACGTCACTAGTATATATCCCAATTGTTTTTCATGAAATATATGTGGAAATAGTATTATATAATTATTAGATGGATTGGCTCATAAAATACTAAGACTATAGTTATAAGAACTGACATAAATCATTAATTAAAGAAACTCTTATGTCTTTATATTTTATCTTACGTACATGCTACCATCTTCTATAAAGAAAATAATGTGGGCCACTTTCCCCTTAATTTTATGAAAAAAAATAATTTGTTGAAGAGTGGTGCTAGATGTAACTTTACCCCTAAATCTAACAATGTTCCACTAATTAATTTGTACATTTCAGAAAGTCATTGGAGGTGATTGTTTATTTCTATTTTTTAAGAGATGAGTGGTTTGTAGGGTTTTGGAAGTATTTCAAATCTCTAACGGAGTTCATTTTCAAAAGCATCAATTTAAGAGGGTTATAAGAATTAGTGATTTTTTATTATAAAAAATATAATTAAATAAAATATAAAAATACTCCTAAAGTAAAATACCTACTGCCACTCGTCAGTTTCTCCCCTCTTAACTATTTTGTCTCTTCTCCTCCTGCAAACAAATAAGTCATGAGTGTCTTATTAGATTTTAGGATTAATTGATGGATCTTGTTCAAATTATGATTTTTTTCACAAATTTAATTCAATTTTTAATTTATATTAATTATATTTTAAACTATTAAATTGATAATAATTTTATCCCGACGTCAAATGTCTGTCAATGCAACCGTTAGGTCAGTGGCGGAGCCAGAAATCAAATTGGAGGGGGGCAGACTCTCAAATGAATAAATACTAAATTACCAACGATATTATTGTACATGAAAAAGAAAGCATTTTTTTACAAAAAGATAATTCATTACATCATATAAAAATTAATTGAAATCAAGCAATCAAACAATGAAATCAACTTAAGTTCTTCAGAACGAGTAGAGGACGCCGGAGACGCAGCCAAGCCGGCTCTTTAGGTGAGGCGAGTGGGCGGACGCAGAGTCGCGGACAGCAGACGACTCTTCAGGCGAGGTGAGTGGGTAGACGGCGGAGTCGCGGACAGTAGTCGGCTCTTCAGGTGAGTGGGCGGACGCCGAACGCGGAGTTGCGGACGGTGTTGGCTCTTCGAGCGATTGGGTGGATGCGGAGTCGCGAACTGCTTCACGGCAGTCAGTTCTCCAGGCGAGTGGACGCCGGAGCACGCGGTCGAGCGGCGAGCGATCGTCAATTGGCACGACAATCGACAGGAGATGGGGATCGGGGATTTGGGGAGCGATCGGCGGTAGGACGAGTGGTTACGTATCGGGGAGATGGGGAGGGGGGAGGGGTTACGTATCGGGAAAAAAAAGAAAAAGTTAATGAAATTTGAGGATAGAGGAGTAATTTTTAAAATAGAGGGGGGCAAAACTGTCTATATATATATATATAGATTGGGGGACAGTTGCCTTCCATCCTATAAGAGTAGCTCCGCCCCTGCGTTAGGTGCTGACGTGGCATCTGGCTCAGTAAATTAAAAAATATTTTTTTATTATCACCTATGCCACCTCAGCGTGTAATAAAATATATGATATTATATAAATAGAAAAAATTAATATAGCTATCCTAAACTTTGGCCCTTGTAATAAATCTATCACAATATTTAATGTTTCTTCTTAACCAATCTCAAATTTTGGTCCTTGTAACATATCTATCACAACCTTTAATGTTTCTCCATAATCTATCCCAACTTTTAGGATTAACAATAATTAGCTCATTTGAAATTTAAATAAAATTTAGATTACATTACAATTATAATCAATCCAAAAATTTAAATTACATATCTCCTTTTTTAAAAAAATTAAATTCGATTATTACGTTAAAAAAATAAAACTTGAAATAAAACTCTTATATTTTTCGTATATTCTTATTATTTATTAAATATTTAAAATTTTGAAAATAATTTTATAATTATCTATTGAAATTGTATTTTAAAAAATTTGATTTAAAATTTGATTTCAATATTAATTTTTTATTTAATTATATTATTGCATTGGAAATAAAATCAAAATGCTCAAATTAAACTAACAACTTTCTATATAGTATTATTATTTATCAAAATTTTATTTTTTATTTTTTAATTCAATTCGGCATTGCATTTTATAAAAAAATTAAAACTTCCTATCAAATCAAAATGATTTTGCTTATATTATTATTTATTAAATATTTAATATTATAAAGTGAGAGTTTTGATGTGTTTTAAAAAATATTTGTCTTCAATGATTATAATTATTGTCAATCCTAAAGTTTGGGATAAATTAAAGAGAAAGATTAAATATTGTGATAGATTTATTACAATTATCAAAGTTTGGAATATATATATATATATATATATATATATATATATTAATTTTTGCTATTTTATATAATATTATAATATATTTTATTACATACTGATGTGGCAAAAGTGATAATAAAAAAATATTTTTTTTTAATTTACTGAGTCAGAAGCCACGTCAGCACCTAATAATTGCATTGACGGGCATTTGACGTCAGACTAGAATTGATATCAATTTGATAGTTCAGGATATAATTGATATCAATTAAAGATCGAACTAGATTTGTGAAATGGATCATAGTTTGAACTAGATATATCAGTTAATCCTAAATTTTATTAGAGTGTTTTTATTTAAATGATCACGATTGCACAATTATCCAATTATTAAAAAAATTAATTTTTATTTATAAAACCTCCAAAATCCTACAAACCCCTTGTAAGATCTAATGAAACATAGTTTTTAAGATTCTTCCAAAATTCTTCAAATATTTCTCATCCCAAAACACGCTAACATAAAAGTTTAGAAGCCCGCAAAAGCGACGAAAGCATGTGAAGAATGAATATATCCGAAACATGATGTATCGACGCCTGTGCTGGCGTCGAAAGCTTTTTAAAAAATATGTTCTAAACATACAGGGCGCCGGTATGTTTTGATTTTTTTAAAAAAAAAATCAAATTCGCCTAGAGCAAAATCTGAGCGCGTTGTTAGGGACCCTTGGGGTTGTCAAGTCTTGTATGTGTCATGACGGTCTCTAATGTGCATTGTAAATATTGCATCATGAGAATCCATATAAATATGCATTATAAAAGCGCTCGCGCACCGCCCACCACTAGCTCTCGCTTACATCTAGGCAACCTAGACGTGGAATGACCGATGGGGGTGTGCTAACATAGAAATTTTGTCATTCTCCTACGTGCTTTTGGGAACCTTGGGGGTGGCACAAGGGGCTAGTTTCTACAACTATAGTACCCAGAGATAGCATGGGCACACTCTAGTTCATTCGCTCTAGCATTTGTCTTGCATTTATTTACATTTTTATGCTATCGATCATCTGACCCAACAATGTTTTTGCGTCCAAGCACACAGAGGCTTCAACCGATGCAAAATGAGAGTCCGTGACTTTTCGACATTGACAAAGCAAACTTGCTTAAGGTTGATCCTTGCATGGGAAGCAATAGAGCCGCATGGATATTTTCTGCAAAAAATAGTTAGTCTATGACAACGCGATATACCGTTTAATAATTTTTAATTAAACAAAAATCTAAAAAATATTAATTTGCTAATATTTTTAAAAAATAGGAAGAATTTGGTCATTTGAAAAAATATATATTATTTTTTAAATTAAATATAGATTACAAAAATAAATTATATACCAACCTTGTAAAAAAATTGATACTTTGAACAATCTTGATAACTTGTAAAAAAGAATAATCAAACATTAGTAAAGAAAAAAGAAGCAGAAAAAATAAATGAGTAGAAAAAAAAAAACAAAAGAGAAGAATTAGAGAGGAAAAAAAAGATGATAGAAGAAAGAAGAGGAGGAGAGGAAGAAAGAAATGAATTAAGAAGAATGAATTATATATAGTAGTAAATTGAAAAAGATAAATAAAAAATTTCAAAAAATCTTAAATAATATTACTGGAGGTGGGAAAACTCTCGCTTATTGCCTGGGCAAGCGCACCCAACAGGCGGACCTGCTTACCCGCGCCATGTTGACGCGGGTAAGCAGGTTGGCGGGCTAAACAGGCGATACCGACGCGTGCTGTTGGCGTCGAAAAAATTTCGATGCCTATTGCGGGCGTTGAAATTTACTGTACTAATATATATATATATATATACACGTTTCGACACCTGCTACATGCGTCGAAAATTTTCCATAGATATATTCAGATTTTGCTGTAGTGACCCTCTCAACACCTCTACCTCCAAAACAAAAACCCTCCAAACTTCATACTCAAATATATTTATCCAAACATAATGTTACTCTGATCTAGAATAAGATTACTAAAATTCTCAATAACTTAAAATTTATAATACTCATTTTACTATTTTCATAAAAATCTGTATATTTTTTCACAAAGTATTTTTTTTACACAAAAATAGGAATTCATAATATATGAGCATACTTGTTAGAGATCAAATCCTAAATCTCTAGACAACTTATAACATATTGTCAGCAAATGTACTACCACATATTTAACATTAAACTAAAATTAAAAATAGTAAAATATTTTAATTTGATTTTTTAATAATAATAATTTTTATATCATATCAGATATATTATTTGGTGAAGCGATTAAAGTGGTCCACTGAGAGTAACTAGGGCTAAAAGCTCAAAAGGATGTTCATGTCTCATCGAGTCGTCGTCATCTAGATCTTCCGAGGTGGAGTCCATTTTGCATATATGAAGACATTGCTGGACGTGTTACCTATCGTTAATAAAGTTTGGAATTTTCTTTTTGGTAAAAAAAATCGTGAATGCGGGTCTTGATCTCCAGTAATTGCTACTTGATGTTGACTTAATTGTAGTTATTGGATCCAATTAAAGTGGATTAATCTTCTGCAGATCGTGCAGACAGAGAGATCAACTGTTGTGGGTCAATGCCTTGTTGGATTTGATCACGGCATTGAGAATTCTATAGCTTTATTAATTATCCAATAAGGGCTGCAGTCTCGTCAATTTTCATTGTTTCCTTAACCTGGTAAATATATGTGGTTTAGGCAACTCATCCAATGCTACTTTTCCTCCAAAAGAGAGCTCACTGAATGCAACAACCACCCGATTGGATTCTTCATTATTGGATCCCAACTGTAACGGGTCAAACTTGGTCATCACCAAATTCAAGATCGACCCTAATTATTAGATATTTTTATTTTCACAAAAATAAATAAAATAAATATCTCGTCTTATGGACTTTCTACTATCTTATAAGCAGGTCATCTTCCTGACCGAGTACTACAAGGTATTGAAGCCGGTAATGGCCGCCGCCCTTCATCTCACCGTCAACCTAATCGCCCCCTCCAACTCGTCCTCCTTCGCATGCACCTTCCCTGGTAGAAGACCTCGCGTCAACCCTAAAATCTCATGCAAAGGAAGCGACCACCACGAGCTCACCGACGCCATGATCGAGCGCCGCGACGTACTCGTCGGCCTTGGAGCCGCCGCTGGCTTTGGGATCGTTAACAAGGCCCTCGGAAGCCCCATCGAGGGTCCTGATCTCTCCACGTGCTTCCCGGCCACCCCCGTCCCGCCGTGCACCGTAAAGGACTCAATCACCTGTTGCATTCCCTACACTCCCGACGCGAAGATTACTGATTTCAAGCTTCCGCCGCGAGAATCGCCCCTCCGAATCCGCCGGGCCGCCCACCTGGTCGACTCGGAGTACGTCGCCAAGTACGCTGAGGCTGTCAAGCTCATGAAGGAACTCCCAGCCGACGACCCTCGCAACTTCATGCAGCAGGCAAACGTCCACTGCGCCTACTGCGACGGCGCCTACCGCCAGATTGGCTTCCCCGACCTCGATATTCAAGTCCATGGCTCCTGGATCTTCTTCCCCTGGCACCGGTTCTACCTCTACTTCCACGAGAGGATCCTCGGCAAGCTCATAAACGACGACACCTTCGCCCTCCCTTTCTGGAACTGGGACGCGCCCAACGGTATGAGGCTGCCGTCGATCTACAATTCGTCCTCGTCCCTCTTCGACGAGCTCCGTGATCCCAACCACCAACCTCCTGTCCTAATCGACCTCGACTACAGTAAAACCAACGAAACCGACATCTCCGACGACCAACTGATCCTTCATAACCTCTGCGTAATGCACCGCCAAATGATCTCCGGCGCCAAGACGCCGTCGTTGTTCATGGGCGGCCCATATGTCGCCGGCCCGAACGGCGATTCGAACGCCGGCCAAGGCACGATTGAGACGACGCCGCACAGTAACGTCCACGCGTGGACCGGCGGCCTCGCAGGATGCAACGAGGACATGGGCAACTTGTATTCGACAGCTCGAGATCCCGTCTTCTACGCCCACCACTCCAACGTCGACCGCATGTGGTACTTGTGGAAGAAGCTCGACCGGAGACACCGCGACTTCGACGACAGCGACTGGCTCGACGCCGGCTTCCTCTTCTACGACGAGAACGGCGACTTAGTTCGAGTCAGGGTCAAGGACTGCTTGGAGACCGAGTGGCTGCGTTACGCGTACCAAGACGTGGAGATCCCATGGCAGAAGAAACAGCGGGCGCCAGTGCTCTCCGCGAAGCAGAGAGCCGAGGCAAGATCCATCAAAGCTGGAGCCGAGGCGAAGTTCCCGGCGACACTGGGGTCCCCGGTGAGCGCGACGGTGAAGAGGCCCAGGGGTCAGACGACGGAGGAGGAGGAGGAGGTTCTGATAGTCGAAGGGATCGAAATCGAGCCCGGGGAGTTCGTCAAATTCGACGTCTTGGTGAACGCGACGGAGACCGACGGCATCACTCCCGCGGCGAGCGAGTTAGCGGGCAGTTTCGTGAACGTGCCGCGCGCGCACAGAAAGGAGAAGAAGATGAAGATGAGCTTGTCGCTGGGGATCAGCGATTTGCTCGGGGAGATCGGTGCGGACGGAGACGAGAGCATTCTGGTGACCATCGTGCCGAGGGCAGGTGCGGACAAGGTGACCGTCGGCGGTCTCCGAATTGACGTTTCCAAGTGACTGTCTACCTACTGCCACTGGCAAACCCTGGTGTTGGATGCCACGTGTCCTTGCTATAGTCATTCAAATTTCGATCATATTGAAGTATATATATATATATAAAACATCAATTAATCGAGTAATTAAAATGAAAAAGAATAATTAAAGAAATTAATTATCGACGTACGTAGCATATTAATCCAATCCTTAATATACATCTTAAGTAACGTAATTAAACCCTATTTAGACTAATCGGAATTCGCTGCGCATGTCTTCGAAAGCAGTGGAGTAAGAATCTCTGGATGCCGATGATCTTGAGGATCTCGCTGAGGACGGTGGAGATTTCACCTTAGAATTAGGCTTCTTTGATTTATCAGTGGTCTTTTTAGGAGCTTTTGGTAGGTCTGGGCAAGGATGGTATGCATGAGCTACTGCAGGTTGAAGATGATCTCTTTGTTCAAAATCTGTTTGCAATATTAAACCAGCACATAATATATATTATATATTTATCGAACAAAATAAGATATATATGTATAGGAAAATGGAATTAATTTATATATGTATATACCTTGTGAAGCCCAAGATGTCTCCCTAGAGCCAAAAGTAGTGAAGGAGCCGGAGGTGAAGTCAGGCGATGTTTTGTAATCATTCATCTTCATCACCACAAAGTCATGAATGCAGAAATTAATTAATTATATTCATCAGAAAAAGAATGTTTTTGATTAGAATGAACTATATATATAAAAATATTAATATTAATTACCCAAGATGGAGAAGTGCCGTATATGTTGTCAAAACCAACATGAGCGACGTGCTTCACGTCTGTTGGATATCCGATTTCCATCTCGTGATGCTCCTTGTGTGCTGTTTAATTAGAATTAATTAAATCGATATAATTATATAACGAACTCAATTGGCTAGAGAAATATAATTATATAACTATATATTAATTGTACCAAAAATATGAGAGATGTATTTGATTCCCTTGAGAAGCCCCTTCATCTTGATCGCCATTAATTAATTGCACCGCGATGAAGAAAAACCAAGCAAGTTATAAGTTGTTGTAATTGTGCATAAATATCTGGAAGATCGAGAACATTAAGTAATGATCATCGGTAAGGATTAAAAAGATTGCAATAGTGAGTTGAAATTTAATGTAATTGTATTTCTCAGGGTCTCATGAAAAATGAAATGGAGATATCATCTACATATCTTTAGCTTAATTTATGCTCCATTAATTGAATCATGATTTTCTTCAGGCAATATTTAGGAAAGGGGACATCAGAGAAAATAAGAAAGCGAATAGTTAAGCATACCTTTAAAGGGATAGTGGATAATTCAGAGAAGATCGATTCCCATCCATCTTTTAATCGAACATGGATTACAAATTAAAAGCCTTCCAAATAGTGTGGCAGAAAACAAGCTACTGTAGCTTTTCTCTTGTTTTGAGAGAGAGAGAGAGAGATCTAAATTTCCGAAAGGAGAACTCTTAATGTCACACAGCATATATTGCTTTGGGAGGATGTGGTGGGCAACTTGCATTAATTAAATTAATTAATTAAATTAATAATTGCTGATTAGGGGAGGGAGATGTCATTCTATGACCCTACAGCATAATCTACTCCCAGTTTCTGCTGTTCAATTAATTTCAACAGAAAAATAATAAATCGATCTCTCCTGTATACGTATATATAGAGAATCAGATCTTATCTCTTGAGAGGATGAAGACTCATTTTTACTTCATTTTTTAGATTTTAGTTTGACTTTAGATTAAACTTGTGCAAGAAACTAACATCGTCGATCATTCAAATTAATGAAGCAACATAGATAATGTGTATATTATCATTATACACAATAACACAAATTAAAACTGATTCAACGACTAAAAAATGAGCGAAAAAAACTCATTCATTTACCGAGCGGATAAAATCATAGGATCGATCGTGTATATGATTCTAATTATTTAAACTTGAGTATTTATTTATGACATGAGAGGAAGGTTGACCCCGAAAACAATGCTATTTGATTTGTTTGATCACATTGAAAATAAATTAGGTGCACTAATTAAATGGAAGTCAATAAAAATTTAAGAACTAATTGGACAGAAGGTCTAATTAATTATGTGGTGCAGGAAATTAAAAGGTATAATTGTCCTCAATATCAAAGCAACAGAAGTATATTAATTCATCACGGGACACGGAGGACATCTCTTAGTCTATTAAATTAATTTGAAGCCCAAGCTACTAGATTTCATGCTCCATCTTTTTTGGGGAGCCCACAGCTTATGTCATCTATTTATCTAGCTGGCTACATCTTCTATAATTGACTAATTAATTAAGTCCTTGCCTTTATATATATATATATATATCATGAATTCAAATTAATGCCGGGTCTAATTATAACCATCGAAACAACTTGTTCATTTTATATACATAAATATATTTTTAATCTATTAAAATGATTAATTCTACACCTATGCAGATGGAGATATATCATAGAGAATTAATTAAATTCTTTTTCTGTGAGAATTATTTTTTTCTAATTAGTCTTAATAATCTATAATGCATGGCTGCATATGAAATAGCTAGCTGAATATTCAAAATTCTTGGAATTTTAATTAATTTTTTACATCATGCATACTGTTTTCATGATAAGGATATATAGCTTCACTCTACAGCTGACAAAAGCTGTGTATTAATTTTAGCAAAACCAAAAAATAGGGAGAAAAAAAGAAAGAACCCACTTGCACATATTAAAGTAGCGACTAATTGATGAACTTAATTAACTTAAAGAACAATTACTTCAGCATTAAAATGATCGATTGCACCTGTAAGTACTAATGCAGATCATTCTTAATTAGGGGCAATTAAGTCTCATGCGCTTAATTACCTTGTCTGGCCAAGTATTGGGTGCACGTCCTCCAGCAGTCCAGCTTTACATTGGAAAGGATCAGCTATATGATCATTCATTTAAACTTTTGGTAGCTAAACTAAAGTTGGACAAGGCATGTGTCTGCTCATTCGGAGTTGATCGCAATCGATCAGCAGATTAAACAAACATATAAATGATTCTGCTGAGCTGATCTGATTCCATCATCTCACATGCATGTGCCTGACATGCCCTTCTGATCCACTTCCTGATATGCCAATATATATAGCAATTAAAGGCACTGTGTTTCTGATCTCGCAAATATCACTTATTAATTGTTTGCATTCATGATGTACCATCAGAGGATATCAGTTTGATATTGTCGCAAAAATATATATAATATTGCTGCAGCAACAACTAGCAGACATCTGTCACAAACAAGAAAGAGTTATGTTGTCTTCACATCTTGAAGCAGCTTCTCTCAGAATCCATCGGAGTGCATTATTGTTCTTTTAAGATGGTTGCAGCCACGTTTTCTAGATGATGGTTGCTTGAGGAGTGACACTAGTCCTTCATTAACATACAGATAGATAGAGATATATATTCCATTATTAGGAAGATAATTAATTATTGCTGATCCTAATCTTAGATTATAATGTAGGCATGATCGTCACCTAGGACTGCAAGAATAATTAAGCAAAGGTTTGATTGATGATTAATTAGATATATGTGAATTCGCTTGGTCTCCTGGAAATTTAACTTTTTATCAGTTTAATGTTGCATAATAGAAAGGTAGGACTTGAGAATTGAAATGACAAAGCCGATCCATCTGCAAAGACTGCAATATGGGTATGAAAGTGGTAGGAAGGCCCAGAAGAGTACTCAAAGTGCCAAATTGGAGGCCCGGAAGGTTGGTCATCGCTCATTGCTCAAGGATTTGCCCCAAAATAAATTTAACCATACGTAGTGTATGGGTCCCCCTGCTACGTACCCAACTACAGAAACGAAATAGATCTTCCCTTCTCCCTAAAACCTTGAACACGTCTCCACACCCTTGAACTTGAAGTAGGGCCCCACCTCCCGCGAACATTCTCGGCCGCTCAAGAGACTTCCATCTCCCACTTTCGCCGGCGGTACACGCTAAGCACATTTTGTCTACAGAGAGCTCATCGTACCGCTTTCAGCTCAATTTCGAGTCAATTTGAGCTGAAAGCCCTATAAAATCTCCTTCTTCTCCGATTGGTTTTTACTTCATTATTATTGTACCTGCAATTGACCGATCCATCGCCTCTCGATGTTCCACTCCTTCCTACTCCTCTCGCTCGGCGGCGCCGCCGCCGTCTTGATCCACCTGCTCACCCAGCCCGCCGCGGATCCTCCGCCGCTAGGCCTCTGCTTCGACTTCTACGTGATTTTCCTCGCGGGAATGGCCGTGCTCTTCGCCGGAGTGTGGATTGCCGACGGGGCCCCCGATCGCCGCGCGCGCGCCGGCGCCGTGGCCAGGGCCGCCGAGCGGGCCGCCTTCCGCCGGCGATTCCGCGGCGGGAAGCGCGACGCGTGAAGGTGTCCGCCCCCTACCTCCGAAGAAAGAAAGAAAAAAAAAGAAGTACCCTAGGGGTACAGTTAAGTCAAATACGTTGCCATGCACGCAATATAACTCTATTGGTTTGAATTACCAAAGCCGTTCTCCGATTGGATACCGCACGGTGGCCCCACATCTGAAGTGGGTCCCACGGCGCTGGTGGAAAACAGTGTCAGCTCCTCTAGTCGATGAAGTTTGACGTCCCAACCCAGCATTCGGCACTCGATTCATCGGTGAAGGAGGCGGTGGGTCCAAAATCTTGAGGGGCCCCTCCAGCGGACCACGATGAGAGGACCGGTCACGAAGAACGCGTCGGTGTATGCAAAAAGAAAAGAAAAGAACGCGTCGGTGTTCTTGTATGGCTTGACGGACTGGGGGATTGCGACAAGTGTGTTTAGTGTTGGGAATTAGAACTCGGTGTATAGAGGTGAAATGTGGGTACGTTTATTTGTATCGTTTTATGCTGAAAGAGCAGTCAGCGTGGATTACATGTCATCCATAGAAATATCTCTCTCTCTCTCTCTCTCTCTCTCTCTTGGCACAAATTTAGACCTGTTGACTTTATGCTTCACTTGTTGACTAGAAAATTATTTTTGCGCTTCGACTTGTTGACCTATGCTTCATTTGTTGACTAGAAAATTATTGGATTTGAGCCTATCCAAAAACCATTAATGCATAGTATATTTTTTCTAAGTATTGTTTGTGTTTTTTTTATTTATATATTTTCATAGGATCTAATGGAGATAATATAGGTTAACTTGAGTTAATTTAGGTTTGTAATATCTCTTTTTGTTTGTATAAATGTTATATATGTGTATTTATATTTTGATATAAAAGATCAGATAAGATGAATTACTCAAATTCTGAGATAAATTGAAAAGCTGGACACTTACGGTTCAAGTAAATAAACCTGAAACTTTACCCAAATAAAAGAGAAGTTGATGTGATGGTATTTCAACGTCTTGCTCCTAAAGTTTGGTCAAAGATTGAGAAAAGTATGTGGGAAAGATTCTGTGTTTGTCAATTGGTGACAATTAATTTTAATTTTTTTAAAAAAAGGTTAGCGCATGACCACCTTGAAAAGACCTAGACCAAATTAACAAGTATTTTTAAGCCAAGACGAATTATTGGATTATTGATTTATCGATATGATCGATTCAATCAAATATAAATTAAAATTGTCTCGAAAAATCAAATCCAAATTTTTAAAAAAAAGATTAAACATTTTAAAGATTTATTTAGCGAACCCATTCACCTAATTTTGATGTACTAGTGAATTTAATAAAAGCTCGATATTTGTGATGTATTAAGTACTTAACCATTTTTAAGTAATGATACAACACGGCAATACTTGTAGTTTTTTGAAAACTAGTTAATTTGAACATTGAATCAACAAGATCTTGATTTTTAGTTATGATCAATCTAAGTAATCATTCTAGGTCACAACTAATTTGATTAAATCGATCAGATTAGTTCATCTCATATATAGTATGAAAGCCCTCCAATCCACTTAAATAAGCGACGATCTTATCCTCCTAACTTATTAATCATCCTCTTTCCTCCTAACTTTTCAATCATCCATCTTAGTTTAAGATTCGTACACACTAATAATTCACGGCGATATTTAATTTTAATGATGATATTATTGTTTAATAATTGTGAAGTAGCGGTTGTACTCCAATTACCAAAGCCGAGTTTTCTTTTTTCCGTAAAATAAAAGAAAATGCACATAATTAAATAATAGACTGATATCTACAGTAGTATTGATGTAGATGAACAAGTCCATTTTTGTTCCTCTTATCTAGACCACACCACTATCAAGTATCAACCAAGCCATAGTTCTTGAGATACTTAGCCACAGAATAAAGGGCACCACATTTGAATTGGAAATTAATATCAAGTATAATTGGAAGCTTCCTCGACTCAATTAGTTGTTTGTTGTAATTAGATAGGAAGCTTCCTCAATCTGCACAAATATGATTTTTCTGTTTCATAATTTTTCTAAAACATTTCTGAAGGTTGTAGACACTTGTTAATTTCTTTTTGGAAATATATCCAGCACTTCCACTGCATTAGCACCATGTGATTGAAAAGAACTTGAACATGTATACATGTATACGTCTGGTGCATTTCACTTACCCGTAAAGAACATGAACAACATCCACCACCAGTTCCAAGATAAGAGCTCATATGTTAAGATTGATATTAAACAACTGGAGTAGTCAAGATAATCATTTCCAGATCAGGGGTATTATGTCAAATATTCTTGCAAACTGAAAAGCCAGCCTACGCTAGGATTTAAAATAACAAAATATCACAAGGCTTCTACAAAGTTGAAAGATGTCATCCACCAAACAGCTTCTCGCAAAAGCACACATCATACCTGCTCGATATCCACCTCGCTGTTGATGTCTATATCTAACATTTCCGGATCTACCTTTTCGACGTCCACTTCTTCGTTATCACCCTCGTACTGAAAAACGTGACCAGAGGAACAACACATCATATAATACTCGTGATAACAATCCATGAGAAAACTAATAAAATAATTAAAGAAATTTTTTTGAGATAAATGATGGATGAATCATCAAAGATAACTGAACCATAGCAGTAAATTCAGTCTATGCATAATATTTCCAAAAGTTCAAAGAGAACATACTGATGACTTTTATATAAAGCCGTATTTTAGAAGGATACATATATGAGCAATGTGACAGTTATTTAAAAAAATATAAAAATGTCTGCATGTAAAACAGGTCCGCTTGAGAATTACGATGATTATATAATCAATTCGGCATTCACAAATAACACATTCGAGAACCTTTTTCTATCGAACTAATTAAATACAAACTATAAAACAAGTATATATATAGCTCAGCACATAGGACAGTTAGCCGATGGAAGCTGTGGGCATGATAAGGAACCGATTACTACCTGTTTGTATGCATTTTTAGTAACAGGAGGAGGTGGAGGCATATAAGAAGATTTAATTCCATAATCCGCATCATCATTTTCATGGACTCTAGTAGCTTCTATAGCTTCAGCTTTCTCATCAAATTCAATGGCCTCAGCATATTCATCTGCAGCATTAGCAGCCATGCCGGTCACCGGCAAGGCATTGGAGTGCCGCGTTTCACCCTTTCCCTGCAGGTTAGTGGTTATAATGTTCCTTAAGCATACTTAAAATGGATATATAGGAGATAAACTGAAAAATGACATTTATATATAATATAAAAGATGCATTACGATATCTCAATACATACATGTAAAAGAGACTGACAAGTTATATATCATATAAAAGATGCATTATGGTATCTCAATACATACATGTAAAAGAGACTGACAAGTAATTTTGCTTCTAACCTTATCCATAGAAGCAACACTAGATGAACCACTTCTTCCTTGTTTGTGCTTGTGATCATCTACTAGTGACTTACTTCTGTTCAGGATTGCTTTCATTGCCTCAATTCCTTTGCTGATTGTTTCTGACTGAGCAGGTCCTTCAAATCGAGAAAATTTCTCGGATCTAACCATCACATCTGAATCTCTCTCCCTCTTTCGCGAACTCCCTGAAAAACCAGGCAATTGGACGATGAGAAGAAATATAAAAGGGATAAAGAGAATCAATCTAGCAGCAACTAGAACCAAGCGGAATGTTCAGTAGCAATGTACATGAAAGTCTAGAACAGAACATTTTATTTCCAAAAATTAACTGTATTTTAGTCAAATCCACTTATCAGGAAGGACTTAAGTAACCATTAATATATTAGCTAAAGAATATGTAGTATGTAACAAAAGATGAAATACTGGGGTACATAAGGAATTAGTTTAACCATAAAAGAAAGACTGTTCTCTCTCGCCATTAAAATAATCACATGTAAAGTAAGCATTTCGCTGTACCAAAGCAAAGTAATTGCAACTTGAAAATATAAGGTGGCATATTAGTTGTGCAAATTAATAGATAATAGAATTTAGAATAAAGTGAAAAGATCCCAACATCTACCAACAACAGATATTGAGGATGATTGAAAAGAAAAATAGTTAAATGCAGCACTGCAAATTCTTGTTTAGGGGTATTGTAACCCAACAATTAGATTGCTCAAGAGCTAAAATGAAAACTCATCAATGTATTACCATTTTTAACATCTTTGCCTGTAGCTGGATAATCAAATGGTCGCTTCTTGGTTGATATAAGGTTGCTTAGATAATCATTATTCCTTGGGCTTGTTTTTCCATCATCATTTGGTTCTCCATCACTGACAATGTTTATGCTTGGATCATCTTCATTGGCATTGGGCTTTAAGCTATCCAAGCTAAGCTGATCACCAACTTTCTGCAGACGAGCCTGTGACCTGTACAATTGATGATGAGTCATGTAATAATCAGCCCATTTAAAGATAAGATGTTTGCTGAGTTAAGAAACGAGTAAAAGAAAAAGACAAGAAAATTAGATACTACTCACTCAATGTAAAAGAAAAGCATTAAAAAAATCAGCTGCTCTGTTCACAAAGGTAAAAAAGCAACTTGAGCTTTACACATAAAGGTTATTCACTTTTAACCTTTAAACACATAACCCACAACCAAAGTCACAATGAATCCATTCTTTCTCATGACCTAAACAAGAACAATATAATAACATATAATTAATAGATGAGACAAATTCTCTATTTTTGTACAATATACTCGCCTTTTCAACTCCTCTTGCGCTTTTACATACCGCCCATGAGCTCTGATGAATTTTTTTATTTTTGAGGTTATCCTATATGACAAAAAACATAATCACTAAATAACACAGTGCAAGGTTTAACACTGGGAGCTAAAAAAAATGCTCTGTCAAAATATTAATGGTTGAATATAAAACCTTCTACAATCTTCTTGCTCCCTGTTAAGTTGTGATTCTAGATCCTCTATTCGACTAGAAAGCTTATGTGCTTCATCAACCTTCTCATCCAAAAATAACTGTATACAAAAGTAACATCAAGAATTAATCACCTTTAAATAAAAGAACAGGAGCATATAAAAATTGAACACTCATAATGCATATAACTATAATCTAGACAATAGTGTGTAAAAATAATGTATATGATGCAAATTTAAGTTTGTTTAAACTTTACAAATGTTCTATTCAACTGCCATCAACTATATAGTTACCACCTCCCATGAATTCAGCTGGTAGAGAACCTCTCTCTTAATCTCGCATGGAAGTCGACTTCCATTATGTGCAAGTTGTATATTTCCCCACACGTGGAAAACGACCAAACTAGAGGCCATGATGTGAATTGGCATAACTAGGGCTGTTCATTGGGTCAGGTAGACCCAATGGACCCGAGAACCCGACCCAAACCAAGCTATTTGAGTTGGATTGGGTCGGGTAATTGGATCGGGTCTCGGGTTCCAAATTTTTGAACCCGATGACCCGAGACCAACCTGATGACCCGATTATTTATTTTAATTGTTTTTAAAAATTAAAATACCATATTATCAATCCGTATCCACTAACCCGTTTGGCGTTTAGGGTTTCCCAATCTCGTAGTCCGCCTCCTGTTCATAAACAAGTACACCCGACCCAGTCCAAGTTGGGTTGGGTCGGGTCGAGTTTGGAAGGTGAAAAATCTTGAACCCAACCCAATTAATTTTTGATCGGATTGGGTTAATTTTTTCTCTAAAACCAACATGACCTGTGAGCAGCCCTAGGCATAAAAGATATATATATATATATATATATATATATATATATGTGTGTGTGTGTGTGTGTGTGTGTGTATATATATATATATATATATATATATATAGAGAGAGAGAGAGAGAGAGAGAGAGAAGGCAGCCACTATTACAGAACTCTCGAATAGAAATCACTTATATTGCATGATATGTGAAAAAATATATAGGTGAAGGAATGAAAGCATTGCAGTTCTTCCAAATAAACTAAAAATTACCTCAAGCTGCGACTTATGATCATCAAGCATCTCAAGATCCAATTGAAGTTGCTTTAACTGCATGAAGTTCAATAAGGAAATGAAAATACCAGATGAAAGAAAAAGAAGCTGCAGCTATAG
This sequence comes from Canna indica, assembly GCA_034359265.1. Classification (NCBI taxonomy): domain Eukaryota; kingdom Viridiplantae; phylum Streptophyta; class Magnoliopsida; order Zingiberales; family Cannaceae; genus Canna; species Canna indica. Next base: position 3,328,404 of record CP136898.1, on the reverse strand, counting down.
CAACCATTTGACATAACAATATGGACTCAAACCTGCTCTTCAAGGCCATCTTTGTCATCATAAGATGAACCTTTCTCTCCCTTTTTTCTATCTTCGGGACCATCAGAAGCTTTAAAGCTTTCAGAAACATCACTTTCTCCATCTGTATGCTGCTTCTTCCTATGCCTTCTCTCACGCAAAAGTACATGGCACCACCACAAAATAAAACTCATATTAATACTAGTATGAAATTCCATATGAACTTGTTTAGAGACAAATTGTAACTTTGTAATATCATTTTAACTGAGTGAGGACCTGAAATGAAATAGGCTTCATGATCTCACTTAATACACTTCACTTAGCTTTAGTTACCTAATGTAGTGAGGAAACTAAAAAGTTAACTACCATGACTTACTTCTTACATAAGCACATCCCCAAAAAGAATCTATATGGAAAGTTCCACCATAGTTTCAAGTTTGATGCTAACTGGCTCCTGAATTCCATTGATTTTTTAAAGAATGGAGACTTGAACCAGACCTAAGGTCTCTCTTGGCACTCCCTTGGTTTCAGGTTGTTCAATCTAACATTAATTACCGTTTCAAAGATGGTATTAATTCAAGCACAACAAAAATTAAAACCAACATTTTATATTTAGCTAAGCAACTGGCAAACTTGATAAACAAGTAAATGATATGCCGCCAACAAATTTTAGGGCATGTTTGATTGTTGGAATAGAGAAGAAATTGAATAAATAAGGAATAGGAATAGAGGGGGAATAAAAATAGCTATTCCCTAATTTGGAGGAATAGACAATGAATACATATAAAATGACAAAGATATCCTTCTTAAAAATATTAAATATTTATACTCAAAATAATAAATGATATTATAATTTATTCTAATTCATAATAATATAATAAAAATATGGATTTTTGTAGTCAAATTTTGTATTAAAAAGAGTATTACTTTAAAAATATAACAAATACAAGTTTTTAATTAATTAAATAATTTTAAAATGAAATGATATTATTATGATATAATATGTTTAAATTTAATTGAAATTAGTTATATATTTCACATTTGTTAAAAACATTATATCAACATAGATATACTATTTGCACAAAAAAAAAATAGGTATAAGATAATATATCCTATGTAATTAGGATTAACTTTGATAGGAAAAATTATAAAACATTATCAGGAATAGGGAAAGAATTGCTATTGCTTGCCTTGAGGCAAGGAATATTTATTCTGTAGTTATTTATGAGGAATAGGAATAGTTAGTCTCTGTCTTTAAAACACAACCAATCAAGGTAATACAAATAGCTATTCCATTCATCCTCTATTCCGCCCAAACAAGCGTTTAAGAAAATCGCTGACATTCAAAAGACCACTCCAATGAAACAATACCATACACAGGCCTTTTTATCAACATTTCACCATCCTTAAGCCTTGCCACCCAAATTATCAAACCAAAAGGAACGTACAATATGAAAATAAAAATATGCAAGGTCATAACTTTAGAGATAAATCAATTCAAGCTTCAAAATGAAAAAGATTGTATGAAATTTCTTGTTCTTTACTCCCGAAGGAAATATATTAGATCGTGATCGTAATGCCATGGGACTATTGACCATATGCATCAAAAATCTCATGCTGTAGAGGCAAACAAAAATTTAGTACTTCTTAACTTAGCTCTGAGAATGATGATAATTCCTATAAATTAGGGTACCTCTTCCCTATTACAATATCAACTATTTCGATTCAATTGTCTAATTAAATAGTAAAACTAAAGGAGTGGCCAACAAATGATACCATAAAAACAAATATATTGCAAATCTTAGCAACAAGTTCAAAGAACCAAAGTTGACACATTGATGGACCTTATATTCAAAAATTTACCATGTCCATATTCAACCAAATGCCTAACTTTTTGTAGCAATTTCAACTCAAGAAGTCAAAAGTGTGGTCAACAAACATGGAGGTTCCCAACACTCAGCAGACCTTAATCTTAAGCCTACAGTTGTCAAACAAATGCACATCATCCCTTTGACCATCGGCATATAATGTCCACTTTTATGAGATTAACCAAACGGATGATAGACAGTTAAATAGGGCCAATAGCAAAGAGAGATGAAGCAAACAAGGATACCCTGACTGCCAGCCTGCACCAAACTATTACTTTGTAAGAAGCCAATTTTTACCCTTCTACAAACTCCTTTCCTAGAAGGTAACAAAGATTTGATACACAAGCGGAAAGCCTGATAGTGAAACAAGTAACTTAAATTCCCACTAAGCACAAAAAATTTGGGGGATGCAAATTTATAAATGTTAGGTACAAGGAAGTAGCAAACAAACATGATTAGCTAGAAATTCATAGAACAAATATAAAAGCAAACGGGCATAATATCAGATTAATTTCATAAACCATCCTGAAACAGAAACTAATAAACATATAATATATAAACATGTGCATGTTGGTGTCACGGCAAAATACTTTGAACAGTCAAAAGAAACATTATCATGTTTCATAAACTCAATAAGAAATGTACCTCCTCCTTACAGGTGACCTTGAAAGGCTAGAACCTGCAAGCAGAAATATAAAATTATACCAAAGGCAAAAAAGACCAGCCTAATTACCAGCATGCAAGAATTAAACAGGCAATTCTAAGTTTGTATAAGAAACCAAACCAATATAGAAGTAAGAACAAAAAAATTGCAATTAAAAAACAACAGAAGAATATAAATCAGGATAATACTTGCCTCGGTCACGGGAGACTGGTTTCTGATGGCGAAAAGTATGATGAGCTCTTGCATCCCTACCAGGTGATGGCCTCCTATAAGGTGAATGCCTTCTGTCAAGTTTATCTCTCAAATCCCCATTTCTATGGTCTCGTCGACCTGCAAATGAGGGAAAAGAATTTCAAGAGAGAGAAGAAAGTCCATTCCTCTTGTGATACCAAGGTTGGTGGAGGTTGAAGAACCAATAAATCTTATCAAGCTTACCCTCAGCATGAGAAATATGATAAATTCAACAATTAGTACTGGCTCCTCGACAATTCCAAAGGGCCACCGAACAAACAATAGATCATTAAGTTAATAGATATGACAATACCCGGGTATGGATCTTAGATCACTGAGAGAATCCTTCGTATATTTAATAAATAGATGATAGGAAATTTGTAATAGATGCCTCCTGGAGCAAAAGAAAACATGACCAACAGGATCTGAGAGATTTCCCCACTGCAGAGCCATTGACATAATAAAGATAACACCTCCTATATCCAGTATAATTGTGCTGATCTGTCCAAGATTCTCCCAACATAATCTTGCAACAAATATCTTCTATTATTATTTTGAAAGCCCATCAATAAGGATTGAATAGATGAAATCCAATCCAGAATGCACCCAATCAACTGAATGAATCATAAGTTACTTGCTGAACCTGTTAAAAATGAAGACTAGAGACCATATCACATGCAGCATATTGCAACAAGTATGAAGAAAACCTAGTATTTATGGTCCCTTAAATAAGCCTTCTTTAGTCATTATCAATACCAGAACAATCAAATTATCATGGCACCAACTTGAGGGTAAGAAAACCAGGAAATGCCACCCTCCAATAGCAAGAGATACTATGAAGCTGTCCGGAGGTTGAAATGTGATCCATTATACTATCAAAAGGAGACCAGATGTTATTGCAGAAATTTTCTGAAAAATAAAATCACCTGAGAAGATTTTGGATCAGAAAAAAATATCTTAGTTCTCATCTGCAGGCAATTGTACTGAGTTTTGTCATTTTCCCAGAACAAAGACTCATATCACATTTTCAATTTAGATAAGAACACCAATTAATAAAGAAATTTGGAAATGGTATGTCAAGAATATACTTGAGGGTACTACTACTTAAGGACTTCTCAGTATCACAATATCAGAACTTGAACAAGATTAAATGTGTGCAAAAGTGACTCGCACATTTTCACCTGCAGGATCCATTTGTCCTCCTATATTACCCACCCATGAAATAATCCTCTAACCCTCAATAATACACCAATTAACTATGCAAATGCATTAACTCAGAAAAAATGATAAACATCTAGCAATTGCAAAAAAATATTGAAATATAAGTGAGCATAATGCCAGAAAATAAACTTCCATTGCTGAAACGACATCATTTTAAGCGCGCAGATATGGGAAACAAATAGAAAGCTTGACATCAATGGACGGTATCTTGATAAATCATTCAACCAAAATTTGAAGGCGACAGTCGCCATAACTTAAGTAACACCATCACGGAACAGCAAAGAAACACCAAAAACACAAGCAGATTACCTCCCTGCAATCAATCTTCATAAACACAGCAACTTATATACTAGTAGCAGCATTGACTAAGTAGGAAACAACTCAGCTTGTATTAATACTACTGACATCTACGCGGAAAGGAAGAGTAACAGAAAGAAACCCTTATATAGGGATCTTCAGCGATTACCATTAAAAGATCCGCCAAAGCGGCGGAGCTCCGCCTCGCCATGGGCGAAATTGCAGCTCGGTCGAGGGCACCGGCCCCTCTGGAACAGTACACATAGCTTCGTCTTGTAAAGCTTCCTCCCAATCATCGCGTCAAAGCGGATCCAAGCAGAAGAGATGAGAAAAAGAGAGCGAGAGAGACGACCGGAACCTCGAGACGAGAGAAGAAGGTCTACGGGGAAGGTGGAAGGAACGCCGGAGTACAACGGATAGCGTTGGGAATTTAAAGAACCCGATAAAAAGGACGGGCTTTTCCTCGAAAACCCTAGCTTTCTTTCTTCCGTAGAAAGAGCGAGCCTGCGGCCACGGTATCTTTTCGCTATTGCCGTCCGCATAATTTATGGCTTCTGCCACCCACTGTGACATTGCCCACGTGTCCGGAGTGACGAAATGAGCTGCATCTCTGCTATCTGAGCCAAAACATGCTCCTCTGAGCCGGGTCACGTCTTCAACCTGGACAACTTGTTGACGCGGGTGACACCGGAAGGGCCGATGATCGTGTCTCCGGTCCAAGACACCAGACAAGGGTAAGAAATTATAGTCAATAATTCAATATATATGTTGAATTTAGTGAGCAAAAAAAAGGTTAGTAGAATTATTTTAATTTTTGTTAATTAAGGAAATATAATATTAAAAAATCCATCTCATGAAATGTATGACGGCAATGAGAAAAGCACGCATTAAATTGGAGCATAGTTGGATTATACATGATTTATTTTTCTAATTAAATTAATGTTGGATCAAAGAAGATTGGTTAGTTTGATATGATGGAATCAAGTTTGCTAGTAAGCTACCATCTATTTATTGTGCCAAAAATAGAAAACCATAAAACGAAAATTAACTAAAAGACAAATGTCAATCTCTCATTAAAAAAGCTAAACCAAAAGTACAAAATTTTAAAAGTATTTTTTTAATAATTTTGGGTGTGCTATTTGTTTGAAGTTGCTCATCGAAAATATTTTAACATAAATGTGTTTGGGTAAAAGGAAATAATTAAATGGAAAGTTGTACTTTTCGTTCCACAATGTGTTTGGTTGAAACGAATACTTAACGAGAGTACTATTTAAATGACCAATAAATCATTCATTTATAAGTTAGTAATTTTATTTTATCATATTTCCCCAATGTGGGTCACATAGGTCATAACATCTATTTACTCAATTTTATTGATTTCCTTAGTTCTTATCAACGAATCTGCAAGTCTCCCCTTAGCTCGTAAGAGAGGATTTCGACTAGGTAACTCTATTTCTTCTCTCATCTTCAATTTAGTCATGACACTCTTCCCAAACAGTTGTTATGAGTTGGTCGCACTGGAGCACTCAATGCAATCTTAGACGAGCATGTTCATAGATGTATTATGCATATTTTTCTATGCAGATGACCTGACAATTTTTGGTGGGGCCACGACGAAAACTTTTTAGACTATCATATTATTAATGATTTTTTTTAGCCGATATCATATTTAAATTAAGATCAACACTACTAAAACCAAGATGTTGCGTATTATGGGCGACTTAAACGTTACCAATCATATGTCCCGTTTATTGGGATGTACTTTGCCGACAGTTTCCCGTTAGACCATTTGAAAACTCCACAAAAAAGATTGGACGATGATCATCACCAAGCACACCAGAGCTCGAGCCTCGTGGCAAGGTTCAATCTTATAAATAGCAGTTGAAAGAACTCTTATTATATAATAGTGTGCTAACAAATCAAAACATCTTGCATTCTCTCTAAATTTGTGGCCCTACTTGGGTTATCTGCTCACTTGAACGACGAAGGTGAACATTTTTATGGGTTGGTCGTAAACAAGTGGAACCTTGGGGCAAATGCTTGGTTAACTGGACCATCGTTACATGAAGGAACGTTGCTAGTGGTTTAGGCATCCTCAATCTTCCACATCGCAACTTAGCCATACTTGGCATGTGGCTCCAGAAGCTTCTACAAAAGAAAGATTTGATATGGGTTAACATTGTTACTTCACTATATCCCACTATACCATGTTTGACAAACACTCGTCAACACAATCTATTTTGCAATATGGAAATGTATATCGAATTGCTCACTTTCAGATTCTCGCACTCATATTAGGTTGGCTCAAGTGCTTCCACTCGATTTCTACCTAGATCCATGACTCAATGGTCGTCGGCTATGTGATTTTTTCCCCAACTTTTCTTGCTCGTCGAAGCTCCTAATGCTTACATTAATGAAGTAAATGAATATTTTGCACATAGAGATATCATGGATTGAAATCTCTCCTTCAACAATTATATATGCTCCCATGGATAGACTTGCTCAACATGTGAATTGCCTTGCACCGGTTCTCTCTTGGACGGGTGAAGATCATATTGCTTGGAAGTGGACTACTCATAGCCAATTTTCAACCAACTTTCTATACGAATTATTATCATTTCGGGGTATATGTGACCCATCAGTTACATTCCTTTGGTACCGTTCTTATCTAGGGATGACAATGATACCCGTTTAGGAGGGTACCCGTGGGTATTTACCAATTTATGATGGGTATGAGGGTTAGTTTTCTACCCGTGAAGATTTCATGGATAATTTTTTGTACTCGTTTATTACATAGAGCGGGTACGAGTATTATGGTACTCGTACCCACGGGTACTCGTTACCCACGAGAATTAATAAATTACCAAACTAACCCTTGTACATATAAAAAAAATCCTAACCTAACACCCCCACTACACGCTGCACATCGCCTTCCTCACTCCTCCCTCGTCAGATTCTGCGCACACCTCTCAGCCCTTCTCCTCATCGAGTGAAGCCGCTGCCCTCCTCCCTCTTCGATTCCTTCACAGTCGCTGCCCTCCTCCAGTCCTCCCTCATCGAGTGATCATCGTCGTCGGCTTCATCCGGTTTCACGAGTCTCCACCAACCCCTTACCTACTTCACGAGCCGATGTTTACTCCATCCGGCTTCACAAGCAGCCCGCAACCTGATCTTATGTGAGTGTCAATGTAGATGCCCCAAATTGAAAATGCTGGCCCTACCTAGTCTGTCGGCGGCTGATGAGGTAGAGATCCCGAAGCTCGTGCGGAAGTGGAAGGAGCTCGAGGAGCTGGAGATGTTACAGGAGATCAACTTGAACTGCGCGGGGCTCTCAAGCCTCAAGATGATGGGATCCATCAAGAAGGAAGATGTGGCGGCAATCGTTGGTTACCTTTTGGAGATCAAGCATATTTGCCTTGACAAGTCTTATTTTCTAAGGGAGCATTTGGTGGAATTGATCGATGGATGCCGAGAGTTGGAGGCAATGAGTGTTCATGATTGCGTTGGGTTTGAGCATTTCTTACTTATGTATATTTTCTCTGCCGTCCAACGAAGTTCATATTTCCAAATGTCATTTTTTTGGTGTTTCTTAACGAAATGTGAAGTGCTTGTTGTTGGTTAAATTTATTCTATTTCTTTTTCTTGTTGATGTATTTTTTTGGTATTCACTGTGCTAAGGATTAATTCGTTTATTTGTATTTCCAAATGTTTATACTATTTCACCGTGCTAAATTTATTCTATTCACCGATTGTTCTACTTGAATGTTGCATTATTTTTTGATTTTTGTTAACTAAATCATTCAATCTACATGCTGCATTTTCCATGTTGATGGCATTAGTTTAATATTCAATGCATGTGAGTATGATCATACCTCATTGGCCTTAAAATGGGTACCCGCCAATATTCGTGAGTATTCGTCCCCCTCGCGGGTAATTAAATGAGTACCCATTTTTTATACCCGCGGGAAATAAATGAGTAGCGGGTACTCGTATATTTCGCGGGGTGGGTAGCGGATAGGCACCCCCCGTACTTGCCCCCGCCCTATTGACATCCATATTCTTATCCAATATCCATATTTAAATGACTCATCAATTGAGGAAGGCTGCCTACCAAAGATCGTATACTTACCCGAAACATGGAGCTGGATCCTAAGTGTTGCCTTGCCGATCAGATGATGAATCCCATGAGCACCTCTTCGCCTCATATAATTATGTTAAGCAGGTTGGGCATCCATGATGGCATTATGCAACATCCTTACCCTCCAACTTGATTTTTGACCATGGACTACAGTAGTTATTCATAACGTGCAAAGTGAGGGGAGGAAATATTTCGTCATAATGATTTGGAATTATTTGGAAGACGTGACACGAACGAAACAATAGATGTTTCAATGATACCTCTCCCTCCTATACTGAGCTCGTCATGATATGAGTAGGGATGCCAACGGGGCGGGGCAGGTACGGGGGGTGCCTACCCACTACCCGCCCCACGAAATAAACGGGTACTCGCTACTCGTTTATCCTCCGCGGGTATCAAAAATGGGTACCTATTTAATTACCCGCGGATGGACGGATACCCACGGGTATTGGCGGGTACCCATGATACTTTAAAAAAATGTAAATTACTATATTTTAATAACACTTCAACACTTCAAATATTTTGATAACAACTTTAAGTATAACAATTTTATTTTGATAAACACATAACATTTGGATAATAATATTATCATAAGGTTTCAAAACATAAAGTATATGAATATTGAATTATGTTGTGATTTTTTTAGTATATGTGCCTAAAGTAATATTATAATTTACCAATTTTCGTGGGTAACGGATACCTGCGGTAACGGGTACTATAATACTCGTATCCGCCCCATATAATAAACGGGTAAGAAAAAATATCTGCGAAATCCCCGCGGGTAGGAAACTACCCCCATACCCGTCATAAACGAGTAAATACTCGCGGGTACCCGCCTAAACGGGTATTATTATCATCCCTAGATAGGAGCCTCCTTGTTCAAACTTCTATTGGCTTTCTAAATTATAATTTAAGTAACACTATGTTTGGATTGAGAGTTTCGAAGAGGTTTGGAGGGGGAGAGTTTTGGAGGAATTTAAAATATCATGTTTGGATAACTTTTTTAAGGGATTTGGAGGGATTTGAAATCTCTCCAAATCCCTCGTACAACTCATTTTCAAAACCTCCAAAATGGAGAGTTTTGGAGGGGTTTGAATAGTTAATGAATTAAAAATAGTTAAATTATAAAAATATACATAAAATAAAAAATATATTATTATAAACGAGGGCATAGTGGTCTATCAAATCTCTTCAAACCCCTCCAAACCCTTTATGAAATTTAACCAAACAAAATTTTTAAAATCATTTAAAAAACCTTCAAATCTCCCTCCGAAATCTTTTAAACTTCTTCAAACTCCGCACCCTCTAAATCTCTTACTCAAAGTTATCCAAACATAATGTAAGAGTTTTTTTTTCCTTCCGACTTCAACTTGTATTTTCAAACCTCATGCAAATACAAGTTTCATCCCTCTCAAAAAAAAATGTTATTGTTTTGATATATATATATATATATATATATATAGAGTAGATTATATGCGCAAAACTAATTTATATTTATATATTTTTATTTAAAAATATAATATAAACATTGATATATAATTTATTATTATTTAATAAATATAAATTTGTTATATATAGTTTTATATAATATAATTAATAGATCAAAATATAATTACATTTGTTAAGAAATTATATTTTTCACCTAATTTTCTGTTAATGAAATGAGCCCAAAATAACGAACTGTCCAACAACGCGGTTTCAAAAATTTCAATCCCCGTGTTAATAAATTGCTCAAGTACGTTTCAAGAAATAAAATGAAATTATTACATTGAGTTTTGTCAATATTTTTAATTTTGGTACAAATGATTTATATACGAGCTTCACTGTGTGAAGTTGACGACTCTCACAATAGTCCAAATTGTGTCATACGCCATTCAATTCTTCAATAACTTGATCTGATCGCCATCTAATCTAAATGACAACAATAACCCTACCTTCCCAAAAGAAACTTCCGATCTCTAGGGTTTGCTTTAGGGGATACAGGGGTACTCTGGCCGGAAATGGCCGATTCGTCGATTCCAGGACTCTTCTGAGGAGAAGGAGGCGGCTGCCGCACCGCACCTCAACCTATGGCGGAATCGACATCCCAGTCCCCCAACCCAGCGAAAGCAGACGAGCTGCGCGATCTGATGCAGCGATTTATTGCGTCTCTAGCTGAGTTCTCCCGCCGCCTTCCCTTTACCCTCGATCTCCAGGTTCTTTTTTTTTTTATTGAAAAGAAATTTCTCCCTCTTAAATTTGGGTGCTGCTCCTGATTTGTTCTCAATTCGTCCGTTCTCTCTGTTTGTATTTTGTGCTAAACCGATTTCGTCAAGGCTCTCGTCCTCGATAGTTTGGTAGCAGTGGAGGGTAATAGATGTTTTCTGGAATTGCGTAAGATGGACTGTTTGATTGATTATGATATGCGAAATTAATAATTTTATTTCTCAAAGTTCACCATGATAATTCGTTGGACTCTTCACTTGGTGCTCCATTCTGGCAAATATGTTAAGCTTCGAGCAGTGAGAAAAAAAATGGTTAGCTTATTCCTATCCTGATATCAGGAGAATGGTTTGTTGGGTATAAGTAGTCATAATAAAAGATTGACTGCTAAAAGGCGATCATGTTGACGTTGGTATTGCATGAATTAAAGTCCCAGTGATTTAAACCGTGAAAGTTTAATTTCTTATATGATTGGATCTGATGCCTGCATTGTACAAAAGTGCAAGCAATGTACTTTATGGACACAAATACCAGAATAACATAAGATCTACAGATTGCATGAGACAATTTATAATTTCCCCATTCCACCTGATTGCACGACACCCTTTTGTCAATTTTGTGAGAGGATAATCTCCTTAGTTATTAAAACTGACACTGGGAAACATATTAAATTATTGCCAATATTTTGCACTCAAAGATCACCTTACTTCTAGAAATAGCTAGGAGGAACCTAATTATTTTGGCATGACAAATGATATAGGTGAGTGCAAGGGTAGAAAATTATTTGCTACGGGTCTTAAATCAACCCCTAAAAATGAGCAAATGGTCTGTCTTCATGTCCTTGTCTGTTTAAGCAAAGATTACCTTATAGTGTGAGTCTTTTGACATGTATCCAAATTCCAGCAAGGAAGTGAAATTACATGCATCATTATGGCTCAAGGAATGCATGGTAAAGAGTGTCATCAGTTCATGCTTACATTATGTACAATAGGATGGGAAGTAAAAAATATTTGGTGATCTTTTTGTCTTCCTTTTTTGCTTACCAAATTCCAACATTAATGTAGCCATACATGTATTAAGGATGGTTATGGACTGTACGTGTTGGAAGACAAATCCAACTTTACATGCACCAATATCTTTATAGTTCATATATGGGTTCTATTTGGAGATAAATCCAGCTTTACACATTAGAGTGTGTTTATATATCCGCATATCTGATATAAATAAATACACTTTTGTTTGTTCTGCTAGGGGTGTTTGTTGTAGGGCTTAACGTTTATTCATTTTCATTTGGCTTCAGAAACTCCGTTCTATCACAACTATTGCTGCTCTTGCTATTACTCTAGTTTTTGGTTGGAAGCTTCTAAGAACACCTCCAGACCAACAGAGAAGGCAACGAAGACGAACTTCTTCATCACCTAATGTATCTAATAACAGTGCACGTGCAGATACAATCCTGCAATCCTCTGAAATTTGCTCAACCTCTGGAGACGCAAGAGCACAACGTGCAGTAAATGAGTTATTTCAGCCACTAGAGGTCCCTCCAGTACTTCCTCTAAAGATTATCATATTCTTAGTAATTGGCGGCTGAGGCTTATAATGGTCATTATATTTTGCAGCTATCTCTGGAGCAGCTTGTGAGGCACAAGTTGAGTGAGGGACGAAAGGTAACCGGCTATTGTCAATTTTTTTGCTTTTCATCTAATCATTAGTGCTTATTTGTTTCCTTAGCAATATGGCTGTTCAGCAATTTGTAATTTGTTCAGCATTTAAACAGCACTACTTACTTTTAAAATCAAGGGCCCAGTTCTTTGTTAGAATTCTCACCGCCAACAATTTGAATAATTATGTACCCTAGACCAATTAAATTTTTATATTTGCAGCCAACACTACATTTGCATACTTAAAAAGAAAACTTCATTACTGATTCAAAAGCAGTGCAGGTCAGTGTACTGCCTGATTTTCAGTACTATACTGTTCGGACTATTTAGCAATATAATACTGGTCAGGACTCTCAGTATCTTACTGGTATTTAAATTATTTGAATGGAGCAAATCTGGATAGTTTCAGTTCCACTTGCAGCCAGACACAAATTTCTGGATAGTTGTATAATTATGATCATTTGATGTAGACGTGAAAGGAATTCTTCTTTCAGTGAACAGGAAGTGCTGTATTTGATTATTCACTCTAAACTTGAGTGTCCTACAACACTGTTGTCATTTGACTGCTTTGAAAATTTTGATAACTGATATTTCTATTTAGGCATGTGGCTTTAACAGTTTGAGTTGAACTTAGCATTATAAAATGGCTGGACACCTGAGTTATCATGGTCGATGAATGCCCTGTTGGCTTTATAGAATGGATGTTAAAAAATTGACTTCACCCAACAATGAATGCTTTCTAAGCAGCATATGGAAAGAATGTGAAATAGATAGTTATCCAAAATACTAAAAAATGTTCAAAAGGATCCTGATACGGATATCTTAGTAATTTCAAGCGCTTTATTGTCTGTATTTTTTTTCTTTTGTCATAGGAAGCATACTTGTCCGTCCGATCATTTGTTCCACCAGAATCTCACTCCATCTTTTAGGTACTAAGCTTGTTGAATGCTTTGTGCCTTCTGTAGTACCAACTGTAGCATATATTATTCGTGTTGCCTGTTCTATAGTCGATACTATAACTTTTACAAGTGGCTAAATGAATTGCTTTATTCCAGCTATTTTATAGTATATGCTATTCCAATGCCATAAATTGAGCAAGTATTTAGGTTACTTTATCATATGCTTAATTGCGAATGTTGTTTGTAATCACATCTGATTCTCTTCTAGGTAACATGTCAGTTACTAGGTATAATTCTTGAAGAAACAACCCCAGAGGAGCTCCAGGTTAGTTGGTGTGCCACTTTGTCTTGTGTTTTCAGGTGTCTGGTAACTAAATGAAGTAACGCCTCCTAGTGTTTGCTGGCAGAAACATGCAACTGTGAAGTCATCTGTGCTGGAAGTGCTTTTGCATATTGCAAAGTTTTGTGATGTTTATCTCATGGAAAGAGTTCTTGATGATGAAAGTGGGGTTAGTGTTATTATTTTTGTACTTGCTAGAGCTTGCATTACATTGGTGATTTTTCATCTTTTCCATATTTAGTGGGGAACCCATATATCTAATGCATGTTGCGACTTGCTAACTAATGATTAAGATTGCTTTCTTGATCTAAAATATTTTGGTCCTTTACAATAAATGTTACATGTTTTGTTTTGCATGGTATTAAGTTGTAGATGGTTGGCATCATGTGTGATCCATGTCATTTAAATCTAGCTTGTTTTACTCTGGCATTTGTTTTTGTAACTTTCTATGATTAAAACCAAAAAAAATTGGAAAAAGGGTTATGCTTCATGTTCCCCATACCAATTTCACTTCTCTTGAGCCTTTCATCCACCTTTTAGTGATGTGTTTATACGCTCACGTTTATATGCAGTAAGTATTTGCTGCAGATATCTTTTCAATTACATATTTCCTACAAAAAGATCTGTTGGTTCTGTTGCTACAGATACTCTAAGCCATGTGCATATTCAATATTATTTTATCTACAGTTCTGCACATAACACTTTTTTGCTCTAATTCCGTCATGAAAATAAAACTTTTTTACTGCATATTTGAGTCTCCTGGGATATTTTCGGCATTTGTGTTGCGTCATTTGATAAGCAATGCTGATTAATGTACTTACTAGTTGCTACAACCTGGTTCTGATCTTCTAAGGTTATCTAAGGAGTTCTTAAGTAATTTTGCCCTCTGTTATTATGGTAAGTCATAAGTTACTGAAGAGGACTCTTATTGCAGGAAAGGGTCCTTTCAGCATTAGATGATTCTGGGGTCTTCATTTCTGGTGGTTTGGTAAGAGATAAGGTAGGTGACCTGTTTATTGTGACATTCTAGCTTATTTTTGTTGGTATGAACATAGCCATGTTGATTGTTCTCCGGGACACAATTTATTTATTTTTATCATCTTTAGTATATAGAAAGCAAATTGCAGTAGATTTTATTTGCTTACTAAAGTTATTATGTATATGAAAGAGGCAAATAGCAAAACATACTTTTCTACAGCTCCTCCAGACCTAGAATATCCATTCAAAAGAATCAACTAATATAAAAGATGATAAAGAAGGTTAGTCAATGTTCATAAATGGCCCTAAAACTTCTTTAATCATAAACCATTATCCAACCTTATGCAATCTGGTTCTGAAGTTTACCAGGATTAATTCTATGTTCCAATTCTTAAGGACTCTATTACAAATCCCAGTGGAACATCATGCTTTTATACCTTTTTTTAAACTGATCTTCAGCATTTTATCTGCATTTTTTATATAATATAGAAGGGGGAAAACCAACTTAACTTGGAGAATGAGGGTGGAAGCCATTATAAGTTACATCTGTTTGCCTATGATAACTTTAACTTTCATGTATGTTTGTGCATAGGTTAACATCTAAATTTTTATTGTTATGGGAAAGCAAACTTATTCTCAACACAAATTATCTCACATAAAATACGACAGAAAGGGGTTTTCTTCTTGATTGAGTTATCCAGCTTTGTTTCAGATTGCTGTGTTACTGTCTGTTGATTAATCTAATGGTTCAACTAGCTACATTTTCGAAACGTCCATTTTGCATTTGAAGTCATTTTCTAGCATTCTGATTGCACTTTGATCTGTTACTTATTTTGATTCAATTTTTTAGGTTCTTTTCTGTAGCACCGAGAATGGACGCATATCTTTTGTTCGACAGCTGGAACCTGATTGGCATATGGATACAAATGCTGAAATTATACATCAATTAACTGTAAGTTCTAAGTAGTACGCTCATGATTCAATTATGGCAGACTATTAACATTTTTTTGGCTAATCCTATATGACTATCCCAATTTGTTTATTCTGCTTATGACCACCTAGTGATTCTTGAATCCTCACATTTTAACTGAAGCTTTGTATTGCCATATTTTTTTTATTTAATTTATTGACCATCAGACAGTTTCAAATTCTGTTTCCATCCTCTCTAGCCAATAGCCTTCTGTGACTTGTATGTGCTTGTGCTTAGTCCAGGCTGTTGTCTTCAATACATAACACGCTTGTTGCTTGAAAGTATATGTGAGAATTAACCTTAGGATTGGGTTCCAACTTATTGACTTTAGCTTTGATAGCCCAAAAAAGAATGGCATATGAGATTTGTAGTCTTGCTTATCTATGGAATGAGAAATGAAAAGAACGTTTTCAATCTTACAAACTGTCATATTTTCAGAAACATTCAATGGCCCATGATATTGTTCATTGATATAGTTTCTCCACCTTATGTTGTCAATTGTTGATCATTCACAGAGTTAAGTCCACATTAATGCTTATTTGGATGCCATTCCTTCGCAACTTGAGAATTCTTTTTCTTCTGCAACTTGAGAATTCAGTTCTACCAATCAGTTAAATTAGTATGTTTAATGTTTATCTATTTAATTTATTTTGGCTATCAAGATGGGTTTAGTAGTAATATCTTTATTTACAAGACTGGAAAATGACACCAGTCTGTTCAAAATGCAATTCGAAGTGCCAATTAACATGTTTTGCCTTTGTTGCTGCAGAGATTCATCAAATATCTACTCCATGTTACACCGGACCGACCACAACAGACTGCTCCAAATGTGTTCATTTCAGCAAGTTTGGAACGGTACTTTGGTGATGTAAATGGAAAATAAGTTGCATACTTGTAGCTTATCAGTTGAAGATTATGTAAGTACTCGCACACAATCAGATCCTGTATTAGTTAGGAAGACAAACTTCACAGTGACATTTGAAATCAGTTGACAACAAAATAATGATTAATATAAAAAATCTGCAGAGAAGTGTCTGCTTACTGTGTATTAGCAAACTAGGGTGAAATGGGAAACAGTGCAAGTGAAAAATAGTAGTAACAAGTCAAAGCCGCCTCAATCATTCCAGAACATGATTAACTACACACTACATATCTGGTCAACTAATTGTGTGAATATCTAGGATTCAAACAAGATTTAGTTCACAAATAACTGAAATACCTTCAGTTATCCTCCAACTAATTTCTGTCTGCAAAATACTATAACCAATTAGAGATTGGCCTTCCAACTTACCTCTTTAACCAAAAATTGCTCAAGATTGTTCTTATGCTTGTACCACACATATTGTGGAATAGTCACTTGCTTATTTGCTTCTAGACTAATTACTTATATAATTGGCATTTATCAAGTAGTTTGAAGTAGTTTCTATCCTACACTTGACTGTTCACAATACCCAGCTATGACGCATATTTAGTTCCAAATACATTTTCCTTGTAGTGGTTCTGGTAGGAAGTTTTGGGTGCTTATCAGGGTTTTTTTGCTGTTTAGTGCAGATGAAAGTCTCAATCCTATCTCTTCCTGATTTGTGCTATTGGGAAGCTTCATATGGTTTATGATTGTCCTTTGAATGAAGGGCATAATTTTCTTCAATGATTTAGCCCATGTCGTAAGGTGTAAATATATACATGAGGAAAATATTGTCGCTTTAAATGGTGCGATTCTGTACCTATGATTTTCCGTGTTCTGGGAATAATTAATAGGAATGTCTTCTAAACAATGTTATTAACATATATAGAATATGTATTTACTTTGTCAATGTAATTTTGGTGTGTATGCTTTTTCTGCATTCTTGCGGAGCGATCAATATGGTTTGTTACGATCTGCCATTAATTGTCCTTGTTAGTGCATCGGGATGGCATAAATCAATTCCTATTTTTGTTGCTTTTTGAGGATAAAAAATATCCTTTGTATTATGGATCTTTAGCTCCAGTTAGTTTTTTGTTGGAAATGTTGGAGCAAATGGTTCAGAAAATGGTTCTTCGTAGTAGATGGAAAATTTGGAGCTATTCACCGTCGACTTTAGAGTTGCAGCATGAACTGTGTAATTAGTTATCTTAGATGAATGTATCTAAGTACGTTGTTTTTTTGGGAATAATTACATTCTCAGTTCTTCACATGGACTACACATTACTGTCTGTTTCCCCACTGTTCTCAATTTCATGTCCTAAGCAAGCAAGCAGCAAAATGAAACGATGCTAATACAAATGTAAAATAATTTGCAAATAATTTTGTTATACTTATCAATGCCTACATTTTTTCACTAAGATCTTGTATGGTAATTTTCCTTGGATCCTAATTCTGTATGCCAAACAATTCTTAAAGTCCACCTGACTGGCTCAACATAAAATTAAGAGCGCATTTGCTACTGGTCAAAATGTTTGTAAATAATAATTGCCTGTAATATCAAATATTGTAAATTATTAACTTCATTATTTGGCCAGCGGTAAATATATTTGCAGCTTGCAACTAGAAATATTTGATTAATCACAGAAGTGTAATTAACAAGAGATTGGACAAAATTTGCAACATGCTATAGTCCATTTTTTTTAAACAACTATACCCAAATGACGAACTAATTGGATCAGTTGAACCAACAATTGGTGGCAGATCAACACCGATAATATTTAGAATCAGTATAAATTTAAGTAATACGAGCACCACAAGGTGAAAATTTCCGTAGCAGCAACGGCGCCAATGAATCCAATAAAATTGTTAACAAAAGTTGGATCCAAACTAATAATATGGACATCCATCCTTCAATTCTGAACCAAGAAAAATATCTGATTAAATAAAAAGTAGGAACATACATAAATATGGTATCCGATCCAATCCAATAATTATCAAATTTGAATCCACATGCAAACTTCATTACACCAGTCCCATGAATTTCCTACTATTGGGATGCCTGATGAATTTAACAAGAAATAGCAGAAAAGTAAAATTTTGATTTAATTTTATAACACTTAATGATACTACTACAAACACATGAGCAATACATATATCACCGCAGAGCGCAAACCTTTTATTTTAAGTAACTAAGGTTGTTGTCTACTGTAATATGCTTGGGTTCATGGAATTAGCAGAATTTTGCCAATGTGAGAACTGCTTTCCATTAGCCTGTGAGCCTCAGCAGCTTCAGAAAGAGGAAAGGACTTGTAAACAATGGGCTTCACCTTGCCAGCTGCAATGGCTGGCCAGACATGCTTCTCCACCTCACTGACTATCTGGGCTTTATTTTCGATGCTTCTATTCCGCAAGCCAGCAGCTGAAACAAAAGTTACATTGTGATTAAACTACAAATTCTAAAAGCAAGACCAAGTACTAATGTCATATAAAGCACACAATCAAACTCATACATGTGGGTCCTCCAATGAAGAATATTTGACATATTATGTCAAACTTAAGCTCTTGCAATTAATCCATAGTTTGATAATTGCAAGAAAATAATAATATTCCTATAGAAGTTCTTTGGCAGGGGAACCACCTTCTGTATTAATACATAAATTCTCCAAAGGAAAAAAAGAAATCATAAAAGACAGTGTCTTTGTTGTATCCTTGAGATCTGTTCAGCTCCATATCAATAGTCAAACTACAAGCTAATGTTTAACAAAATGCTTTTCATAGTAAATAGTAATTTCGCCCAAAAGATCCCACTCACCAGGGGCATATGCAGGATTTTAAAAATGGGGGACATAAAAAAATATAAAATTGAAATTAGGGTGTTCAATTATAATTTGGGGGTGCGGGGGCTTGCCCCGTGGTACGGTACAGTATAATTGTGTAAAAATACACAAAATATATAATTCTATAAAAGAAAATCGAAAGAAATAATTGATCAAAAACTGAATTACATAATTTAATGAATGAGAAGCGACCTACTGTATCTCACAATTATCTTCTACGGCTTCTCATATTTTGGAAACGACTAATGATAGCATCATTAGTAAACTTTGACTATATTTCAGCCTCTATAAAGTTACTAAATAATCATACATCGCTCATATTATTGAGTGCTTTATTTTTCACAAACCTTATGCTAAAAAAACCTCTATAAAATTTACTAATGACTTTTTTTTTAAAAAAAAAAGGGGGACAAAATGTCCCCCATTTGTCAACGTGTATACGCCACTGCCACTCACCATCATAGCATCATTCAAATAAATACTTTAGAGCTATGAAGAATGGGAGTTAGGACTTCCACATCCATATTGAATGTGGCTTCATATTGAAGGAAAATGTGAATTCATCCTTACCAAAATTAAAGGCAAGATTCTACAGCATAAGAAATAAATGGCAATATCTATTTCATACTACCTTGAGTCATGCAAAATAATAACAGAAACTTGAAAAGAAAGAGAGGAGGATACATTGTACAGTAAGGCGCCTTGACAATAGACAGGACAAGTTTACTTCTGCTACTGCTCCACCCATGAAACCAATGATAAAAAGCCTACCATCCATGGACAAGCTCTCAAGATTTCTTTGCAAGTATGGCCCGCCAATATTGTCCAGTATAACATCTACACCTGCATCAAAGATACTTCTTGCTCTTTAGATATCTGTATTGCAATCCAAGCTTGATGGATACAGAGGGCATACCCTTTCCTCCAGTTTCTTCCTTTACCCTTGCAACAAAATCTTCTAGTTTGTAATTTATGCAAACATCAGCACCAAGATTCTTGCAAGCAACCAATTTTTCTTCACTTCCTGGTCAAATGCAATTCAAACAGAAAAACATGAAATTAGTAACAAGTAAACTACAACGACTGCTCTGGCAAGGGTCAAAATGTACTATGTAGAAAGTTATAATACAAATGCCATGTTGGCCTGTGCAAGGAGTATAGGCCGATAATTAGCCAAATTCTTAACTTAAGCATTGATAAAATTTTAACATATTAGAGAAGTATCACTATCTCGTGCCGGCATATAAAATTTCTTCGTAAAATAACTTTTCTATTTATGCTATTGTACATTTGTACCTGCTGTGACAAACACTCTAATTCCAAGGTGCTTAGCTATCTGAATAGCGAAGGTACCAATTCCACTAGATCCACCATGAACCTGAGAATTCAAGGAATAGAGTAACATAAAGTGAAAAGTGAACTATTAGGATTTATCCTGTAAAGCATATCGACTTAACTGAATTGATGAAAGTTTACAGTTACTTTCGACAATTACTTATGGCATTTTCATAGAACAGTCAAAGAGGGAACTCCACTTATATGAACATTGGAAAAATTCATTGTGATATTTTGATTTAGCTGAAAGATTATTACCATCAAAGTAAAAGAAAAGATAAACCCAACTTTTTGATTTGTGTAAAGCAAATGCCCAACTCTGTAACTTGTAGGGAGCATTGAAAATAACTGCACCGATAAAACACATGCCCAACTGCACTGATAAAACATATGCCCAATTTTGAACTGTAGAAAGCTGAGAGCAACTTTCTGTTTCTTCCATCTCCCTTATTGTCCTGTATGATTTCCTCACTTATGAAATGAGTACAAGATTCTTCTAAAAAAAAGAACTCTGGTACTTGTAGGCATTTGCAAAAAATGCACTCATTCTCTCTTGTTCATTATATTCAATACAGAGCCACATATTTATCATCTAACTTGCTACAGTAATTCACAATTACATATTAATGGAGGATCTAAACAAGTTGAAGGAAGATGCCTTTCTCGAGGGTGTTCTTTTTTATATTTTAATTGTGCAATCAGCTTCTGTTATGAAGATGAGTCAGATGACTTATGAATCCGATAAACCACAAGTAAATAATTAATAATGTTCCAGTAATGTGCTATATATGTCAAATATGATATTAAATTTAAGAGTTTTGAATGTTGACATACGTTTTTATTTTTATTTATTTATTGTATGCAATACATTACCATGCAAGAAAAAAGGTACATAAACAATAAAGATATTGCGCGCGCGCACACACACACACACATATATATATATATATATATCATTTATTAAAATTATTAATTTATCCTTAAACTACCTGTGAATATTTTTGGAGGTAGATTGCATGAGTTATTTTTTATCTATTCAATTTTAAAGAAGAATGACATCTAAGCAATTATTATAAGTAGCTATGTACTCAAGCATTTGTGTATACATTCATAAGACATGATTTCATATACTAGTACAAGTTTGTATTACATTAGTCTCTTCAAGTTGAAAATAGAGTTATAGACCATACAGCTCAGTATCTGTTGGTATTCATAAGTGATATTGGGCAGTATAAATCAGTAAATTGCCTACTATACTTCTTGCTGGTCCCACAAAATGCTAAAACTGATGCTCCTTCCTCCATTATCTATTTGAACAACAATTAGGAATAAATATATCATACGAACTCATATGGAATATCCTATTAACATATGAATTAAGTTAGATGTCATAAATCCTAAATTTTTAATTTTTAATTGATCGGTAGAAATATTGTCAGTCATGATATTTGACTTCACTATTCCCAAACAATAGGCCCTCAATCTGATTAGCTAATAGCGATGGCATGCAATATATTTGGCATGATCCTTTGAAGACTTGCATATCAGCATATGCACCAGAAGGTCATCAATGTAGTTGCTACTGACACAATGTTAGTGACAGCAAATAAAAGCATAGACCATGTATAATCATTTGAATACATAGACACAAATTGAAAAACACTTACCAAAAAAGTCTCGCCTGGTGAAAGCCGGCTCATCATGAAAACAGTTGACCACACCGTGCATGCCACTTCAGGAACACTTGCAGCATCTCTCAAAGATACACCTTCTGGGATGGGAAGAACCTGCCCAGCAGGTACTGCTACCATCTCCGCATACCCACCTCCAGTTAGAAGGGCACAAACCTATAGAGGATGAACAAAATTAGTTCATTACTCCTGTATAAAAAAAGGTACAGAACCTAATTTTCATGAAAAATATCTTATAGTTCTGCTTATAAAGACAATAATATAGTTACAAACAATATCTAAACCTAATTTTAAAAAAGACTATGAAAATACCAAACAATGCTTCAAAATTCCAGCTTAATTACAACTGGAATCTTGTTCGTGAAACAATTCTTCTTCAAACATTAATCTAGAACAGTAATCCACGTAACAAATACTTAATAGAGATTCAAAAAATACAGAACACATTTACACGGAAAAGCCCTAAAGTCGCCGTAATCCCAAACCTAATTGGCTAAAGGTTGTAGCTTGTTCTGACAAAGGTCGCATATTTTCCTTTAAAGAATAAGAAAAATTCAACTTTGAATTAGAAGATTAATCTTACTGCTGCTTATGAGACCAAAAGAACAGCGTAATCAACATGGGAAGGTGGACGGTACCTGATCGCCGACGCTCCAGCGAGAGACGGACTTCCCGACGGCAACGACGGTGCCGGAGCACTCTAGGCCAGGGTACGGACTCGCCCCCTTGGGTGGCGGATAGAAGCCCTTTCTCTGGACAGTGTCCGCGCGGTTGAGAGCGGAGGCCTCCACCTTGATGAGGACCTCGTCGTCACGGAAAGCGGGTTCCTCCACCTCCTGCAACTGGAGCACTTCAGGGCCACCGGGACTCGTAATCACTACTGCCTTCATCTCGATCACCTCGGGCAACGACTGCGGGTCCGTGCAAGTATATTGCGTTGGGTTTTCTTAGTCGCACTTCGACTACGGGCTTCCGTGCAAATAGTTCGCGTTGAGTCTTTTAGTCCCACATTTCTTGCACTGCAATCTGCAGTCCTTATGTACCAAAACAAATATCTCACTTACGAGGAATAGCAAATCACGCAGCTGCGTGGTGAGCACAGAGCGAACTATTCTTTCGCCTTTTACTAAAGAATACCGTGTGCTCGCCGCATTAAGCAGCATACGCCAATTTTTGGAGGTGTTCTTTTTCCAAAGAACTCCGATAAATCAAATTAAATGTTCAAATATATTTTGTTTCTCATCTGTATTAGCTTTGTGTGTTTTCTTATAAATATTACCGTTATAAGTATGTTTATCAGAATATCTTGTAATTTTTTGGTTAAAAATTTGCCGGTTATTTATGTTTGAGGTAATAAAAAATAAATATGCAAAAAATGACATTAATATAATAATAAAACTATTTGAGCAGAAAAAAGTTAACATTAATATTTAATATGATAATAAGGTATAAATAAAGGTTGTAGCTTGTTCTGACAAAGATCGCATATTGTCCTTTAAAGCATAAGAAAAATTCAACTTCGAATTGGAGGATTAATCTTTACTGCTGCTTATGAGACCAAAAGAACAGCGTAATTAACATGGGAAGGTGGACGAGTACCTGATCGCCGATCTTCCAGGGAGAGAGGACCTCGTCGTCACGGAAAGCGGGTTCCCACCTCCTCTAACTGGAGCACTTCAGGGCCACCGGGACTCGTGATGACCACTGCCTTCATCTCGATCGCCTCGGGCAACGACTGCGGGTTCGAGCAAGTTTGCGTTGGGTTTTCTTAGTCGCACTTCGACTACGTGCTTCCGTGCATTGCGTTAGTCTTTTAGTCCCACATAGCTTGATACAGAATCTTCTGTCCATATGTGCCTTTACAAATACCGAACCTACTAGAGGTTTCACATCACGCAGCTGCGTGGTGAGCACAAAGCGAACTATTCTTTCGCCTTTTACTAAAGAATACCGTGTGCTCGCCACATTAAGCAGTATACGCCAATTTTTTGAGGGTTCTTTTAAAAAAGAACTCCTACAAATTAAATTAAATATTCGTAAATTATCTTTCTCGTCTGAATTAGATTACTATCGTAATTTAACTTCTAAACTAATCCGGTAAACAAAACAGTTCATCAGAATAACATATAATTGGATATACATATAACAAGTAAATCTTGTTTTCCTTGTTGTAATAAAAGATAAATATGCAAAAAGTTGATATTAATTGATAATTGAACTATTTATACTATAATTTTAATGACTGACCAGTTATATATTATTTTCTTTAAGAATATAAGTTTGTGAGGTTGGACCTAGTCGTTCAGGTAAAAAAAAGTGAACAATGAATAATAATACTATGTTTAATTAAAAATACAATAATATTTAAAAATTTGAGAAAGAGGATTTTACTTTTGACCTTTTTAAATTTTGTTATATTTACTACACTAAATTTTGATTAACGAGCTGTTATAATATCTTAAGAAACATCAATTAGTGAGATTCCTGAAAAGCACAGGTCTTCACATTATATAAAACAATGTACGTGCAACAAGCTGTAATATTATTCTATCATCTGTTTTCTAGTCTTTTAATATTTTCTGTAATTAATTTTGAGAAAATGAGTGACGGAATTACTTGATTAAATCAGTGGAAAAATATCATTTCTACTTAAGATCTTCATGACTTTGTATTTTTATTTATCCAATTAGGTACACATTTGCGTCACCCCTTGCAAAATTTATTTGCGAGCTTTGCTTTTGCATGTAAATAAATTTTACAGTATTTGTACTTGCGGGCAACCAAACGCCCCTTTAATAAATCTAAATAAAATAACTGTATTTACAAATATATTATATTATTTGCGAATTATGATACCCAATTTATTATTCCTAGGCCATTGTTTGCAACTGTATTTGGCCCTAACAAATAAAATCGTTTAGTGACGTGCGATGACTCGCCTGCTTTAGTAAGTTTTACAAATCCAATGATTAATCTAAAATCCCCTATTCAGAATGTCCTTAAACTAATGAATTTGCTTAATAAAAAAGATTGTCACTGTACGAAAATCCAACGTTCAATTATTTGTAATGCTTAGAATGCATTTGGATTAATAACACAATTTACCGTAAGTTTTCCGCAATTTACATACGCATTCATATGTAATATTGTAGCCCATGTTATACAAAGTACTTGGGAATTGGCAGGCTCTACTCAACACCCGAAATGACTGTTGTGCTTCAACAAAATTAACTCAAATGTTCACAAACTAAGGCAGAAATAACGACATGAAACAGGCCAACTAATGACAAGAAACTACTCAATATTGGGTTCACAGGATTCAGGCCACCGGGGCTCGTGATCACCACTGCCTTCATCTCGATCGCCTCGGGCGACGACTGCGGGTCCGTGCAAGTATTTTGCGTTGGGCTTTCGTAGTCGCACTCCGAGCCTTCGACTACGGGCTTCCGTGCAAATAGTTCGTGTTGAGTCTTTTAGTCCCACATCCATCGCTCGAGAATATGCAGTGCTTATGTGGTGGGCACCGAGGGTCTACTAAGTGTTGCTATATCCTTTTAAAAATATTACAAATAATTTTTCTAATTACTTATAATGGAATGAATTGTCCCACACAATTCGTACCGTATGTTCTCGCCACAGTAAGTAGCACCGGGGAGGGCTTTTTCGAAAATAACTCCGACAAATCTAAATTAAATGTAGAAATATTTAAACGGTTAGTCTCTTATTGAAATGAAATGTATACTAATCGGGTATACAAATTACTTATCAAAATATTATAGATTTTTTTTGTTTAAGCGGGAGAAGTGCATATTTGATCTTATAAATTTTTAATTTTTTTGGTCTTATAAATTTGCTATGTAGTACAGATTTGGTCATATATATTTACCACGTAGTACAGATTTAATTCTATCCGCGACGATCGGTTAGTTCACCGTCAATATGAACTAACGTTGTTCATATATGTTAACATATTTGGTCCTATAAATTTTATTTCGAAATTTTCAGTCATATATTTGCCTCGTAAAATAGATTTGATCATATAAGTTTGTCCCGTAGCACAGATTTAATTCTATCCGCGACGATCCATTAATTCTCCGTCCACAAAAAAATAAACGACGTTATGCCCATGTTGACATGGTTAATAAATCGTCATGAATATGACCAAATCTATATGATGGGCCGGATAGATTTGCTCTGTAACATATTTAAGTTTGTTTCGTAACATTAGATTTGGTCATATTCATGACAGTCTATTAACTCTATTAATAAAGACATAACGCCGTTTATTTTTTCGTGGACGAAGAATTAACGAACCATCACGAATATGATCAAATTTGTGCTGAGGCAAAAATATTGAACCAAATTTGTGTTATGGGGCAAATATGTATGACCAAATATGTGCTACGGGACAAACATATAGGACTGAAAATTTCGAAATAAAATTTATAGAACCAAATATGTCAACGTGTATAAACGACATTAGTCAACATTGACGGAGAGTTAACGGACTGTCACGGATAGAATCAAATCTGTACTACAGAGTAATCTTATAGGATCGAAAATACCGAAATAAAATTTATAGGATCAAAATTTAAAAAATTAAATTTATAAGACCAAATATGCCTTTCTCTCGTTTGATAATTATAAATATTTAACCACGGAACCGTGATTGACACGGTTTTTACACGTTTGTGGTAATAAAAAAATAAATATGCAGAAAATTGACGTTAACGTGTGATTAAATTATTTATATTATAATTTTTAATGACTGATGATTAATTTATTTATTATAGACAGCTATACACTCTTCAACTTGATTTTAAATAAAAGCTACAACTCAAAAGACTAGACCCACTGCCTGTGAAGTGTAAATTATAAATCTACAATGAAATCCCTACTCGTAAGTTTTTAAACTTGAACGTAGTGCAGTGTTTATAGTATGAAATCAAAAAGAAAACTAATTTTCGTATATTTAGGTTGGAGCTAGTTAGTTCAGTAAAAACAAAATGAATAGTCATATACTGCCTTTTATTAAAAATACGATAATAGTTTGAAAATTTGAAAAAATGATTTTAGTTTGAGAAAATTAATAAAAAAATCTTGAACTATTAAATTTTTGATAAATGTGTTTCGTACTTTTATTTATAATAAATTTATACTTAAATTTTCATCTTTGTATCAACTGTATATTCCTGTTAGTTGGGTGTTAAATAGTCATTATACGATGACGTGGACTACACAATCAACATAAATAAAATAAATTTTTTAATCAAATTTATCTCATCATCAAATATAATGTTGATAGTCATTTATTAAAAAAATTGATGACAAGATAAATTTGATTTAAAAATTTATTTTTTTATGTTGACTGTGCAGTTCACATCATCATATAACGACTATTTTAACACTCAGTTGACGAAAGTATACAATTGATACAAAAGTTTAAGTATAAATTTATTAAAAACTCAATAATTAAGAATATTTGCATTCATTTTCCTTTTTTAGTTTTGACCATTTTAAATGGAAATTCAATTTTATATTATTTTCTGCACTAAGTTATGATTTAATATACGTGCGAATTTGCAACGAGCTGTTATAAAATCCCCTTTGTAGTTTTCTAATATTTTTCTAACTATTTTTTAAAAAAAAAAACGAGTGACGGCAATCCTTCATTAAATCAGTGGAAAAATATCATTTCTATTTAAGCTGTTCATATTTCATTTATGCAATTTGGTACACGTTTGCGTGACCTAAATGAATATAAATAACTGTAAAATTCAATTATTAGAATTGGCAAGTTCTACTCTGCAATAAAATAAATACCACAAACATACTAATCAAGACTAAAAAATTACCATTACCACTTTGATTTCTGAAAACTGAATAGAGAAATGTCGATTGGAAGAACGGACAGAAAATACTAGATTTGCTTGGAAATAACAAAATTTCAACACCCGAAATGACTGTTGTGCTTCAACAAAATTAACTCAAATGTTCACAAACTAAGGCAGAAATACCGACATGAAACAGGCCAACTAAACTACAAATATTGGGTTCACAGGATTCGGTCTATCAAACTAGGTGTTGGTGGCACGCGTGTATATCTGCTGGCTTGAATGTGCCGAAACCATCCTGATGGAACCCCTGGCCATCAAATCTTTGATTGCCCTTCGTGCAAGGGATCCATTTATCTGAATTCAGGAAATCAACATCAACTATAAACTAACAAGGAGATAAATCAATTGAAAAATTTCTCTATCAAAACAAATTTGAGCAAAACTACTGTCCACAACTTAAAACAAACACCAGAAGAAAATATAACATACAGCACATTCAAGAGACAATAGATGCTCTATATGATGGTTAGAAGAAAAATACCAATGTTTCATGAATAAAAAAGACTTTTTTTCCACCAATAGATGAGAAAGAAAGGTCCAAGACAACATTCGAAGGGAAAATCTAGTAAATGCAAGGACTTGTGACTGCATAGCCTTAAATTCATGCGGAATTTAGAATTGGCTGAAGTTGAGTAGTGAGCTATAAGCCTATAACTGAGAGAAGTATATGTAAGACAAAAAAATCTTTAGTCTAGAAGGATGGTTTTATAACATACTGGAGGTGAACAATAATAACAAGAATACACTGCTTTGCTACTAGAATGAAATTAAGGTTTGCCAACAAGTACACCTTCATTAAATGTTCTTGATTTGGAGTTTGGATGAGCATTCTTTGCTATTTAACTGCAGCACGAGCTATTTCTACCAGAGTATGCTTGTTTTTTCGATTTTCTACCAGAAGGGATGAACAATAATTACAAGAATACATTGCTTTACTAATAGAATACAAACCATACCAATAGAATGACTCATTCTATTAAGTCCAACAGAGATTATATACATAACACTGTGATGATGGTTTTCATGCATATCTAAGGTCATCTTAGAATAAACAAGTGT
Organism: Canna indica; assembly: GCA_034359265.1. Taxonomy (NCBI): domain Eukaryota; kingdom Viridiplantae; phylum Streptophyta; class Magnoliopsida; order Zingiberales; family Cannaceae; genus Canna; species Canna indica. The sequence continues at coordinate 3,299,194 of CP136898.1, read as the reverse complement.
ACTTTTAGCTAAAATATCAAGTCCACAATACACAACATTACTATAAATTGATCAACAATTGGAAGACCTAACTTGTTCAAGAAGATCAATAAACATCTACTTATACTCTCTTACAAAGATACAAAGTTATTACCACAAACAACTCCACTTAGGTCCAGACTTCATCCTTCTAAGCAATATATGTGCTTCGACAACTCATAAATTGCATGAAATATTATTTTATAAGGATACACAAACGTAGACCAAGAAATAGATATTTATGTTCCCGAGATTAGTGTCAACTTTTTCAATCAATAAAATCGCATCCCTGAAGCAATTTGTCAGCATAAATTATCACAAGAAACTTAATGAATACATCAAGCAACAATATTCCAACAAAAACAACAGAATTTAGCAAATGTCCACTACTACATAGATATAAGTCTGCAGTTAATTTACCAAATATATGCTACCCGTTTTTTTATCAAAACACAATAAAAACTATTATGATATCGACCATAACCAGCCAACATAAGCCGAAATATGGAGAAAAGATAAAGAGGAGCAAAATTCATACCCTTAACCTCTCAGACAGCACCGATGGGGTGATCTGCTTAAACTTGGGCACCTCGGTGAGCATCTTATCATAAGTTGCCTGATCAAAGAGAACCGCATTGTTCACCTTCTCCTTCTGCTTTCCTTTACTCCATTTCTGCACTCAAACACAATTACATGTCAATTACAGATACAAAGGCACCACATAATTCATCTTCCGTCAAGGAAAACAACCGTCGAATAGGCGATAATAGAAGTATTAAGTCGGTTACCTTCTTCTTTTGCTTTCCACCGCCCGATTTGGCGGGCTTCGAAGACGGCGGCGGAGCCTTTTCCTTCTTTGGCGCCTGCAAAAGAGAACAGATCGAGTTGCTGAAGGCCAAAGTAACGAGAGGAAGGAACCTCGAAGAACAGAGATCCAATTACCATTACACAGTAGAAGCTCGAGGATGAGGGAAACAACGAGCAGAGTCGCCGCCGCCGCGCTGAGGAAAAATAAAGAAGGCACAAATGAACTCTTTATAGGGTGGGGTTTCGCTATTGTGCGCAGGCACGCATAGTAAGAAATCCCAACCGTTAATTATTGTAATCCTGGGGAGATCAGTAACGTTCGTTCTTTCAATATCGTGGGGCTACTTAAATAGATGGTGGTAGTTTAGATACGGGTTAAAGGTTATTTTTACCTACTATTAAAAATAAAGTAAAAATATTTTTTAATTCTTATTTAATTAATTTTTATTTTTAAATAAATAAAAAAATTAAAAAATACTCTCAAACTATTAAAAATAGTAAAAATACTCCTAAATTTATTTTTAATAAATTTTTTATCTATAAATAAATAAAAAAAATTAAAAAATACTAATATTTTTACTTATTTATAAGGATTTTTTTTATCTTTAGACATGAATAAAAATATTAATATTTTTTAATTATTTTCGTTTATTTAAAAATAAAAAATTTATCAAAATAAAATTTAAAAATATTTTTATTCATTTCTAATAATTCGAAAGTATTTTTTAATTATTTTTATTTATTTAAGAGTAAAAATCAACTAAAGATGAATTTGTTAACTCTTTAGATTTTGTGAAAAGCAAAGGTAATTTTGTGCTTTTAAGAAAAATGAGCCCATAAAAATTGGAGGCATTGTCCACTTATACATCAATGAGTATTTTAATGCCCTAGTGAAGACAATAAAGATATTTCAATACTTGATATAAAAGTTCAAGACATTTTAATATATTTTAAAAAAAAAACTAATATGAATGATGAGACACATATTCATGTGGTAAGCGGTAAATTACCTTTGTGTGTGCGTCACAAATAAAGTCTAACATCTCAATCAACATCCAACATCCACATTATCTTCATTAAATCTCAATTAACAAAAATTAACTTAATATCATTTTTATATCATTTAAAATAACCTCATAGGCATCTTAACTTCAAAATAAATTATATATACATTTTAGTATCCCATTGAAAACATTAAGGGCATTTTATTATCATTAAATTTTAGAAATCAAAACAGATGTGCAAAAGTCCATCCATGCTAACAAATACAAGTTCAGATAGCATGCAGAATCCAGATAACTAGCAGGCATATATTTTTCACCTACATGTGTTTGATTTTATCCATATACGGCAAGAGAACTTGTACAAACAGGCCTACCAACATCCTCTAGTTATAGGAACCGAGTGAGGAACAAGAACCTCCATCAGAAACAAACTAAAGGGAAGCAGCAAGAATTGGAAAGAAAAAAAAAATTAAGAACTTTACAGAAATCAAATTTTAAGCTCTTGGATAACGTGAACGTCCTTTTCTCCTTAAGAACTCCGGAATCTCCACCATGTTACCTTCACTAAGAGGAGATAAAGTCTGTCTGTTTATTCCAAGATCTCCACCAATTTGTGTGCCCTAAACTTGGAAACGTCAACAAACTATGGAGATAAACTGAATAAGCATACTTTCTACAATTTTTGAAAAGCAATTTTACCTGCAAAGGCCGACTCTCACTTTCTTCTTGGCGTCTAAAACCAGTAGCGATCAGTGTTATGCTTACCTGACCACAAAGAATAAAGTTTTTACTATTCATGTCTATGCTCCACTCGTCCACAACCATTTAAGCATTTAAATTAGTGTCATTACATGTGATGCAAGCATGTTTGCGTTTTGATCTTGGCCATATTTTTATAGAATTAAGATTGTTGAAGTATTTACAGGCAGGCTTGGCAAAGTCAAAGATATCAACCAGGAATGATGTACATTAAACTTATATACTACAAGTAGCCAGCATAATTACATTACAAGATGAATGCAGTTCTCATGGACTTACCTGACCACCAAGTGATTGGTCAATAACTGCTCCAAATATCAAATTTGCATTTGGATCAACAAGGTCATATATGACCTCTGCTGCGGCATTGACCTGAAGAAGAAAAGCATAAAGATGAACCACTTAGTAAATAACTAGTATTATCATGAACTCACTATGCTTTTGCCTTAACAAAATGTGTATATACCTTAACATGAAAATGGAAAACAGCTATTGAAAAAGAACTCCTTTCTCAAGTGGTAATGCATTTTTTTCACTTAAGTAAGTTTGTCATAAACAGAAAACATAATCTCCAATTTAACATGAAGTACATGAAACACAACTGCTTGCCTATTCTGGTGATAATAGCAGGCTGCTGAACCTTCTATTTTACTGTTCAAACTTAAATTATACAATGAATTATAAAGATTTGTAAAACTCGCCGTGAACAGAATTTTTAAAAAGAAAAGAAAGCACCATGTTTCTATTCACATATGGGAAGAAATGTGAATTAAATTAAGAAAGAAAAAAAAGCAAGCAGACAGGAAGATAAGGAAGACAACTCTTGTTCCTCTTGATGCATTTAAAGAAGCATGAATAATATCTTAAAAAATCTTAATTTTCCTAACAACCCCCTTTCATATGTGGGTGTCTCTCTATAACACAATGAGAAAATAAGACATGAGTGACAAGCATCAAGTATGCATATAAAATAAATGGACAATCAGTTTTTATGTCTCTTGGCATACAGTTCTACAGTTAATTAAAAAAAAAAAAAAAAAAACTTTCTTTCTAGGAAGATTAAATTGAAGGCGCAGAAAATAGTACCTCAAACAAAGTTAGGTCACTTCCTCCAGTAATATTCCAAACAATTCCTGTAGCCCTCTCAATTCCAATATCAAGCAGCGGTGACTGAATTGCATTTAGTGCAGCATCTCTTGCCCTTGTTTTTCCTACAAAATGATGCCAGATGATTGAAAGGATATATCATGTAGAATGCATTGTTAGAGTACCAGTTTAGTCAAAAAAAGGTCTCACTATTTTCATAGCCAACCAAAAAACTTCTAAAAATAGTAATGAGTATACCCTAATATTAAGACACATAAAGAAATAATTCTGTAATAAATAGAATAAACTTCAATAAAAATCCAAATATATCAATAACAAACAACTAACAACTTTTTGTACTATGTACGTACAACTGTATAAGACATTACTGATTAGCCAAAGGAAGTTTCTTCAAGAATACACGATTGACACCAGGTTTTCTAACATGCAAAATGCAAAGCATTTCAATATGTGTCCCAATACAAGTCATTGGCCATTTCGCAGAACTATGCTGTACTATATAATCTACATTTATGTGACTGCATAAGAACTTTTTGAAATAGCAGGCTCTTCAAATGTTGATAAATTGCAAACATAGTTCAACTACTTGTAATGTCTTTCATTAATTTTAACCTACTTTCAGTTTTCAGTGCTCAATTTACAAGATCTACTGCTATCCAACACTATGAATAATACTACAATCAAAATTAATATAAAAGCGTTCACCAATATGGAGAGGCTGCTTGTCTAACAATTCTTTATTGGTTATAGTGTTTGAAATTGATGACAGAAATGTGAAGTTCAAAACACTGTGCAAGAAAGTACTTCTTCCTATGTTTTAACAAGAACAAGGATAAAAATCTAAGACATAACACTATAGTGATCATTTCGGAATTGGTGTCAATTTGAAAGAAGAACAGATATCCTGAAATAGAAATTAGCTCTTTGAACACTAATCTCTTGTTAAGGACAGACATAAAAGCCAAGCCATCAAGTAGATCAGCTACCATTATAACAAGCTAACCAAAGAGCCTCCCCAATACAGAAGTTATAAGAGGAGATGTATGGCTTGTAGGTTTTTCATTTTCCATGTGGTGAGAATAAGGACAGTTTAAAAACCTATTTTTGGAATCCATGGTCAATAGACTCAATACCAAATGATACAAAAGTGTGAAGTGTGAAAAAATAATCTGATTTACTAGGTAGTTTACATACATGGCCACTTCCAAATGTAGTTACTAAAATCTGAACTTCCAGATAGAAATTAGCTCCCATGGAATTACCTGTAGCAATACCTATACCCATTAGAGATGAACCTGCATCTTCCATAATTGTGCGCACATCAGCAAAATCAACATTGACCAAACCTGGAATCTATAATTAAGAAAGCACTCCAATCAGAAACTATTAAGTGATACTCTGCGAGTAGATGAGAACAATAAGCAACTTATATATTAGCGTTTAACACAGGAAACAAATGATATATTGGTATTGCGAAGTAGATGTCATCAATTCTAAACCGATGCTCCACTAACATAAAGGAAAATAATAACTTATAAACTGTTTTTAGCTAACTATATAGCTACACCAAGCAAACATTAGGGCTTAATACCAGGTATGCAAAGAAAACTTTCGAGAAAAAATGAATTGAGTTGAGTTGGCATGTTGACAAAGGGAAATCCATGATTGCATAATAAAGATTCCAGATAATTGTACCGTGATTATATCAGAGATACCACGAACACCTTGTCTAAGAATATCATCAGCCAAGTTAAATGCTTCTGTCACCGGAGTGTTAGGAGAAACAGCAGTCAATAACTTGTCATTTGGTATAACTATAAGAGTGTCAACATTGTTTCTCAAAGCCGCAATTCCTTCCTGTGCCTGAACTGTGCGCTTTCGCCCTTCAAATGAAAAAGGAGTTGTGACAATACCAACAGTCAAGATTCCCATTGACTTAGCAATTCCTGCAATTACAGGAGCACCACCAGTTCCTGTCCCGCCACCCATTCCAGCCTGAGAATGTTATTCTTTCAATGAATAAGAAGTTTCACATTTGACATAAGTCAGTAAATATATTCTCTTTCCAAATTCTATAGAATTTCTAACACGGTAGCACCCTACAAAATTTTATTAAGCTGATTTTTTAAGAAGACTAAACTAATAATCATAAAGCCGTAGGAGATAACTTCCATACAGCATTAGGTCAACAGAAGTGAAACAAAGTGAAGAAAAAGTTTAAATAGGAAGAACATGGACTGTATGAGAATGCCCATAAACAAAAAAGAAGAAATTTCCATATGACTAGCTCACAATTATTTCAGGAAACTAGTTAGAAAATTGTAGACTAAGATCAGAAGTATCAAGACATCTACTTCTTTTTCATGAAGGTTTCATGCATGGAAAACTCTTATCCGTCCCAAATAGCTAGACATATGCCTGAGATTATGAGAATCGTGAGCTAAGTCATGGACTCGTGCAATTCAACGTCTCAAACAAGCTTGGGTGATCCAGATCATAGGTTACATGTGCCAAATGTCATTAAGAAACAGTGGAAGTAAACTACATGACCCTCACCTCATGTGGTGACACAATACAGAACTCTAGAACTAAAAAATAAGTTACTTATGGACAAAAAACAGATTCAATTTCTCAATCATTAGTTATGACAAAATTAAATTGAGAAGTTAAGTATTTAACCACATGCACATGCACTTAATCTACATGAGTCCTAAAAACAGATATACTTCCAAGATCAAGTCATGCCAGAAATCCGTCAAATATCATAGCTAGATGTGTTTGGAAGTTGGTAGTCTTGCTGCCTTGTTCATAATGGAGCATGTGAAATATGATTAAATTATCATTGTTAAGTAACAGAAGGTGAAAGGATAAAATGGATTTAAGTTATAAATAGTGTTCCAATGAATCCAACTTTATGATCTTGTTTAGTATTTATTATGTTTATCACATAATAGAATCCAACTTTTACCCTAACAAAATTAAATATGGCTTAACGAACTAAAATTTCCTTTCTACCAACGTCATTATTCCTTAAATTTCCCACCGGAACATGCATGGTAATGGAATATCAACTATGTACCATGATAGCAAATTATAAACCCATAAGGTGCATAATGTACAAGAAGATTTGTGGAGGATTACATTAAAAAAAACCAAGCATTGAAGCTGTATTATAGGAAATTAACAAAATCGGATGACAGAGAACAAGTGATGCAAACCTAGATAAATCAATTACTAAAAATATCCATAACATAAACAAGTGATGCAATGCACAATTATCTTGTTTAGTTGAGCAAATAAATCAAACCAAAAACTAATATTCATCGTATTTATCATTCATAATGGGGAATCCTCGATCCCCTTGGAGATGTGTTAATTATAAACAAACAGTGAGAAATAAGGATGAGATTTACTGTGACAAAAACCATGTCAGCACCAGAAAGAGCCATCTCGATTGACTCTTTGCTTTCATTTGCAGCATTCATGCCAATATCTGGGTTCCCTCCAGCTCCGAGTCCTCTAGTTAGTTCCTGACCAATCTGCAAGCGATTTTCATGATAGACAGGAGACATTCTCATCGCTTGCACATCTGTATTGACAATCCAAAATTCAACACCTTTCATAGAACTCTCAATCATTCTATTGACTGCATTTGAGCCTCCACCACCAACACCAATGACCTTGATCTTGGCCGCATTATAATTGTTCTCAGCAGTGGAGTCACTCAAATTCTCAACGCCACCAGCACCAGACTTGTCCATTGGACCAATAACAGGGTCATTCCGCTCTCCTCGCAGTAAGGAAACTTCAGGATGGAGGTGCAAGAATGGATCGTGGTCACGGTATGAGCTGAAGTTTGACTTTGCAGAACATCTAACGCGAGAACTCCAAACGTCCCTTGGACCAAAGCACAGACAGTCGCTACTTTTGTTGGACATTCTACTTGGGAGTTTCTCAAATGGGAAGAGCGCTCTTCCTCTGTGAACCGCCGAGACTCCTACAGTACACCGACCATGTAGGGGTGTGACGCAAGCCGTGTGCGCCGCCATCAGTATGCAAACAACAAATCCCCTGAGAATGGTAGAAACAAGTGCGCCGGCTACAGCATTCGCAGTGGCACGAACGAATTCGTCCCCAAAACCTACTTCGTGATAAAAGAAACATGAAAATGATCAGAGCCTAGCAGAGAGGATGGTAATGCTCAAATTTGTTCAAAACATTGGACGCTAGCAAGTTGAAACATCAATGACCTAGGGAAATCAAGAAGCAGATGTTGAAACCAAATAGACAACTCAGTTCGGAGAACTTGGGAAAGTGAGGAAGGAAAGAGGAAAAAGAAGAGAGGTCAAACCAAAGATCGAGACGCACCTTCCAGAGATCAACGGCTCTTCAAAAAATCCGAGTGATAGAAGCCGGCAGGCAACTCCAGAAGCCAAATGGAACAAGAGAAAGGGGGAAGGAGAGTTTGTGGGTTTACGAGGGCGAAGGGGTTTGATCTGCAGGTAGTCAAACACCCGATTGAAACCCCAACAACCGAAACAAGAGAAGGAACAGCTCATGTGCCGTTATATTGTACATAACGATCCTCTTGGGGTAGAAAACGTTTTGTCTCGTTAAACATGATTGTAACAATATATTTATGGATTAATTCAATTTGATGTAAGTTTAAATTTAATCCCAGTAATTAAAAAAACTTGAATTGAACTTCTAAAATTTTAAAATCATATTACAATAAAGTCGTTGAAACTAAACATTATTACATACTCTAGAGAAAATTAAATATTATTATTTTTCATGGTATAATATATGTACGTGAGTTGCACGTCTAATTTATTTTAATCGCATGTAAATTTATTCATGTATTTCCAATTATTTGCATGAAAATTATTTAACAGCAAAAATAATATTAACATAATTTTATAGTTCATTCAATTTAATAACGATATTATGAATCTGGGATCAGTAACATAATGAAAATAGTTCTTGATTAATGAAAACACTAGGATATGTAACGTAGATATGTTAAAGTGCTAAACTTAATTTTAAAATGAAAATAATCATTTTGGAAGGATAAATATAGATACATTTACTTAAAAATTTTCCAATTTGAATTAGATCTCAACCTAATTGAGATTACACTAGGAAAAAATTTAAAAACTCATCAACAAAAAGTATTGTGCTTATTTAATAAAAAATATATTAAATTATAGCGTCGAAATTTGAAAATGAAAACAACACATGAGTTAGTCTAAATCGAAATTTGTAAAACTAGCGCTAGTTCTTCAACTGATTTCAAAAAATTATCATTTTCTGTCCTTAATTTCACATTACTTTTTTTACAAACTAATTATAATTTTATAAATAAAATCACCCGCTTAATTAATTGTTAAGTATGATTTGAATATCAATTTTGAGTAACACCGTTTGTGACAATATTTTATATGTTGTCTAGAAGTCTAAGGTTCAAAATTTAGTATGATCATCTATTATGAATTTTTATCTTTGTTCAAAAAAAATATGATTTGAACAACTTCACGTTCAAAAAATATTTTTCTTAATCAGCTTATTGATTTCACACCGTCAAGCAAAAAGAATAATTAAAACTTTTGATATCGATGCCTCTACTAGCTATTGGCATCGATATTTGATGGAAATCTAACAATCGATATTGTTGTTGATATCCTGATTCATTCACCCAGGGGCGGAACTACATTGAGAAGATGGGGGGCAATTGTCCCCACCCTAAAATTTCAAATTATTTTAGTATATTGGGGGAAAAGTTGAATTTGCCCCTTATACGTAATATTTGCCTCGTGTGTATATATATATAATATTTTTGTTATTTTATCTTAAATATATTTTTTTTGCATTATTATTTTTATATTTTAAAATTAATAAGTAAAGTTGTTACGTCCAATGTAATTTTTTCTTCATTTCTTCATTTTATTTTTCTTGACGTTGTTTGGGTTGTCTCATCTTTGTGCTCACACTGTGATGCATTATTTTTCATGGTATAATATATGTACGTGAGTTGCACGTCTAATTTATTTTAATCGCATGTAAATTTATTCATGTATTTCCAATTATTTGCATGAAAATTATTTAACAGCAAAAATAATATTAACATAATTTTACAGTTCATTCAATTTAATAACGATATTATGAATCTGGGATCTGTAACATAATTAAAACAGTTCTTGATTAATGAAAACACTGGGATCTATAACATAGATATACTAAAGTGCTAAACTTAATTTTAAAATGAAAATAATCATTTTGGAAGGATAAATATAGATACATTTACTTAAAATTTTCCCAATTTGAATTAGATCTCAACCTAATTGAGATTACACTAGGAAAAATTTAAAAACTCATCAACAAAAAGTATTGCGCTTATTTAAGAAAAAATATATTAAATTATAGCGTCGAAATTTGAAAATGAAAACAACACCTGAGTTAGTCTAAATCGAAATTTGTAAAACTAGCGCTAGTTTTTCAACTGATTTCAAAAAATTATCATTTTCTGTCCTTAATTTCACATTACTTTTTTTTCAAACTAATTATAATTTTATAAATAAAATCACCCGCTTAATTAATTGTTAAGTATGATTTGAATATCAATTTTGAGTAACACCGTTTGTGATAATATTTTGTATATTATCTAGAAGTCTAAGGTTCAAAATTTAGTATGATCATCTATTATGAATTTCTATCTTTGTTAAAAAAAAATATGATTTGAACAACTTCACGTTCAAATAATATTTTTCTTAATCAGCTTATTGATTCACACCGTCAAGCAAAAAGAATAATTAAAACTTTTGATATCGATGCCTCTACTAGCTATTGGCATCGATATTTGGTGGAAATCTAAAAATCGATATTGTTGTTGATATTCTGATTCATTCACCCAGGGGCGAAACTACATTGAGAAGATATATAGGGAGCAATTGCCCCCACCCTAAAATTTCAAATTATTTTAGTATATTGGGGGAAAAGTTGAATTTGCCCCTTATACGTAATATTTGCCTCGTGTGTGTATATATATATATATATATAATATTTTTGTTATTTTATCTTAAATATTTTCTTTTTTGCATTATTATTTTTATATTTTAATATTAATAAGTAAAGTTGTTGCGTCCAATGTAATTTTATCTTCATTTCTTCATTTTCTTTTTTCTTGACGTTGTTTGGGTTGTCTCATCTTTGCGCTCACACTGTGATGCATTATTTTTCATGGTATAATATATGTACGTGAGTTGCACGTCTAATTTATTTTAATCGCATGTAAATTTATTCATGTATTTCCAATTATTTGCATGAAATTTATTTAACAGCAAAAATAATATTAACATAATTTTACAGTTCATTCAATTTAATAACGATATTATGAATCTGGGATCTGTAGCATATAGAAAACAGTTATTGATTAATGAAAACACTGGGATCTGTAACATAGATATGCTAAAGTGCTAAACTTAATTTTAAAATGAAAATAATCATTTTGGAAGGATAAATATAGATACATTTACTTAAAATTTTCCCAATTTGAATTAGATCTCAACCTAATTGAGATTACACTAGGAAAAAATTTAAAAACTCATCAACAAAAAGTATTGCGCTTATTTAAGAAAAAATATATTAAATTATAGCGTCGAAATTTGAAAATGAAAAGAACACCTAAGTTAGTCTAAATAGAAATTTGTAAAACTAGCGCTAGTTCTTCAACTGATTTCAACAAATTATCATTTTTTGTCCTTAATTTCACATTTCTTTTTTTTCAAACTAATTATAATTTTATAAATAAAATCACCCGCTTAATTAATTGTTAAGTATGATTTGAATATCAATTTTGAGTAACACCGTTTGTGACAATATTTTGTATGTTATCTAGAAGTCTAAGGTTCAAAATTTAGTATGATCATCTATTATGAATTTCTATCTTTGTTAAAAAAATATATGATTTGAACAACCTCACGTTCAAATAATATTTTTCTTAATCAGCTTATTGATTCACACCGTCAAGCAAAAAGAATAATTAAAACTTTTGATATCGATGCCTCTACTAGCTATTGACATCGATATTTGGTGGAAATCTAAAAATCGATATTGTTGTTGATATCCTGATTCATTCACCGAGGGGCGAAACTACATTGAGAAGATATATAGGGAGCAATTGCCCCCACCCTAAAATTTCAAATTATTTTAGTATATTGGGGGAAAAGTTGAATTTGCCCCTTATACGTAATATTTGCCTCGTGTGTGTATATATATAATATTTTTGTTATTTTATCTTAAATATTTTTTTTTGCATTATTATTTTTATATTTTAAAATTAATAAGTAAAATTGTTACGTCCAATGTAATTTTATCTTCATTTCTTCATTTTCTTTTTCTTGACGTTGTTTGGGTTGTCTCATCTTTGCGCTCACACTGTGATGCATTATTTTTCATGGTATAATATATGTACGTGAGTTGCACGTCTAATTTATTTTAATCGCATATAAATTTATTCATGTATTTCTAATTATTTGCATGAAATTTATTTAACAGCAAAAATAATATTAACATAATTTTACGGTTCATTCAATTTAATAACGATATTATGAATCTGGGATCTGTAACATAATGAAAACAGTTCTTGATTAATGAAAACACTGGGATCTGTAACATAGATATGCTAAAGTGCTAAACTTAATTTTAAAATGAAAATAATCATTTTGGAAGGATAAATATAGATATATTTACTTAAAATTTTCCCAATTTGAATTAGATCTCAACCTAATTGAGATTACACTAGGAAAAAATTTAAAAACTCATCAACAAAAAGTATTGCGCTTATTTAATAAAAAATATATTAAATTATAGCGTCGAAATTTGAAAATGAAAACAACACCTGAGTTAGTCTAAATCGAAATTTGTAAAACTAGCGCTAGTTCTTCAACTAATTTCAAAAAATTATCATTTTCTATCCTTAATTTCACATTACTTTTTTTTCAAACTAATTATAATTTTATAAATAAAATCACCCACTTAATTAATTGTTAAGTATGATTTGAATATCAATTTTGAGTAACACCGTTTGTGACAATATTTTGTATGTTGTCTAGATGTCTAAGGTTCAAAATTTAGTATGATCATCTATTATGAATTTCTATCTTTGTTAAAAAAAATATGATTTGAACAACTTCACGTTCAAATAATATTTTTCTTAATCAGCTTATTGATTCACACCGTCAAGCAAAAAGAATAATTAAAACTTTTGATATCGATGCCTCTACTAGCTATTGACATCGATATTTGGTGGAAATCTAAAAATCGATATTGTTGTTGATATGTTGATTCATTCACCCAGGGGCGGAACTACATTGAGAAGATGGGGGGCAATTGCCCCCATCCTAAAATTTCAAATTATTTTAGTATATTGGGGGAAAAGTTGAATTTGCCCCTTATACGTAATATTTGCCTCGTGTGTGTATATATATAATATTTTTGTTATTTTATCTTAAATATTTTTTTTTTTGCATTATTATTTTTATATTTTAAAATTAATAAGTAAAGTTGTTATGTCCAATGTAATTTTATCTTCATTTCTTCATTTTCTTTTTCTTGACGTTGTTTGGGTTGTCTCATCTTTGCGCTCACACTGTGATGCATTATTTTTCATGGTATAATATATGTACGTGAGTTGCACGTCTAATTTATTTTAATCGCATGTAAATTTATTCATGTATTTCCAATTATTTGCATGAAATTTATTTAACAGCAAAAATAATATTAACATAATTTTACAGTTCATTCAATTTAATAACGATATTATGAATCTGGGATCTGTAGCATATAGAAAACAGTTATTGATTAATGAAAACACTGGGATCTGTAACATAGATATGCTAAAGTGCTAAACTTAATTTTAAAATGAAAATAATCATTTTGGAAGGATAAATATAGATACATTTACTTAAAATTTTCCCAATTTGAATTAGATCTCAACCTAATTGAGATTACACTAGGAAAAAATTTAAAAACTCATCAACAAAAAGTATTGCGCTTATTTAAGAAAAAATATATTAAATTATAGCGTCGAAATTTGAAAATGAAAACAACACCTAAGTTAGTCTAAATAGAAATTTGTAAAACTAGCGCTAGTTCTTCAAATGATTTCAAAAAATTGTCATTTTTTGTCCTTAATTTCACATTTCTTTTTTTTTAAACTAATTATAATTTTATAAATAAAATCACCCGCTTAATTAATTGTTAAGTATGATTTGAATATCAATTTTGAGTAACACCGTTTGTGATAATATTTTGTATGTTATCTAGAAGTCTAAGGTTCAAAATTTAGTATGATCATCTATTATGAATTTCTATCTTTGTTAAAAAAATATATGATTTGAACAACCTCACGTTCAAATAATATTTTTCTTAATCAGCTTATTGATTCACACCGTCAAGCAAAAAGAATAATTAAAACTTTTGATATCGATGCCTCTACTAGCTATTGGCATCGATATTTGGTGGAAATCTAAAAATCGATATTGTTGTTGATATCCTGATTCATTCACCGAGGGGCGAAACTACATTGAAAAGATATATAGGGAGCTATTGCCCCCACCCTAAAATTTCAAATTATTTTAGTATATTGGGGGAAAAGTTGAATTTGCCCCTTATACGTAATATTTGCCTCGTGTGTGTGTATATATATATATATATAATATTTTTGTTATTTTATCTTAAATATTTTCTTTTTTGCATTATTATTTTTATATTTTAAAATTAATAAGTAAAGTTGTTGCGTCCAATGTAATTTTATCTTCATTTCTTCATTTTCTTTTTCTTGACGTTGTTTGGGTTGTCTCATCTTTGCGCTCACACTGTGATGCATTATTTTTCATGGTATAATATATGTACGTGAGTTGCACGTCTAATTTATTTTAATCGCATGTAAATTTATTCATGTATTTTCAATTATTTGCATGAAATTTATTTAACAGCAAAAATAATATTAACATAATTTTACGGTTCATTCAATTTAATAACGATATTATGAATCTGGGATCTGTAGCATATAGAAAACAGTTATTGATTAATGAAAACACTGGGATCTGTAACATAGATATGCTAAAGTGCTAAACTTAATTTTAAAATGAAAATAATCATTTTGGAAGGATAAATATAGATACATTTACTTAAAATTTTCCCAATTTGAATTAGATCTCAACCTAATTGAGATTACACTAGGAAAAAAATTAAAAACTCATCAACAAAAAGTATTGCGCTTATTTAAGAAAAAATATATTAAATTATAGCGTCGAAATTTGAAAATGAAAACAACACCTAAGTTAGTCTAAATAGACATTTGTAAAATTAGCGCTAGTTCTTCAACTGATTTCAAAAAATTATCATTTTTTATCCTTAATTTCACATTTCTTTTTTTTCAAACTAATTATAATTTTATAAATAAAATCACCCGCTTAATTAATTGTTAAGTATGATTTGAATATCAATTTTGAGTAACACCGTTTGTGACAATATTTTGTATGTTGTCTAGATGTCTAAGGTTCAAAATTTAGTATGATCATCTATTATGAATTTCTATCTTTGTTAAAAAAAATATAATTTGAACAACTTCACGTTCAAATAATATTTTTCTTAATCAGCTTATTGATTCACACCGTCAAGCAAAAAGAATAATTAAAACTTTTGATATCGATGCCTCTACTAGCTATTGACATCGATATTTGGTGGAAATCTAAAAATCGATATTGTTGTTGATATCTTGATTCATTCACCCAGGGGCGGAACTACATTGAGAAGATGGGGGGCAATTGCCCCCATCCTAAAATTTCAAATTATTTTAGTATATTGGGGGAAAAGTTGAATTTGCCCCTTATACGTAATATTTGCCTCGTGTGTGTATATATATAATGTTTTTGTTATTTTATCTTAAATATTATTTTTTTTGCATTATTATTTTTATATTTTAAAATTAATAAGTAAAGTTGTTACGTCCAATGTAATTTTTTCTTCATTTCTTCATTTTCTTTTTCTTGACGTTGTTTGGGTTGTCTCATCTTTGCGCTCACACTGTGATGCATTATTTTTCATGGTATAATATATGTACGTGAGTTGCACGTCTAATTTATTTTAATCGCATGTAAATTTATTCATGTATTTCCAATTATTTGCATGAAATTTATTTAACAGCAAAAATAATATTAACATAATTTTACTGTTCATTCAATTTAATAACGATATTATGAATCTGGGATCTGTAACATAATGAAAACAGTTCTTGATTAATGAAAACACTGGGATCTGTAACATAGATATGCTAAAGTGCTAAACTTAATTTTAAAATGAAAATAATCATTTTGGAAGGATAAATATAGATACATTTACTTAAAATTTTCCCAATTTGAATTAGATCTCAACCTAATTGAGATTACACTAGGAAAAAATTTAAAAACTCATCAACAAAAAGTATTGCGCTTATTTAATAAAAAATATATTAAATTATAGCGTCGAAATTTGAAAATGAAAACAACACCTGAGTTAGTCTAAATCGAAATTTGTAAAACTAGCGCTAGTTCTTCAACTGATTTCAAAAAATTATCATTTTCTATCCTTAATTTCACATTACTTTTTTTTCAAACTAATTATAATTTTATAAATAAAATCACCCACTTAATTAATTGTTAAGTATGATTTGAATATCAATTTTGAGTAACACCGTTTGTGACAATATTTTGTATGTTGTCTAGATGTCTAAGGTTCAAAATTTAGTATGATCATCTATTATGAATTTCTATCTTTGTTAAAAAAAATATGATTTGAACAACTTCACGTTCAAATAATATTTTTCTTAATCAGCTTATTGATTCACACCGTCAAGCAAAAAGAATAATTAAAACTTTTGATATCGATGCCTCTACTAGCTATTGACATCGATATTTGGTGGAAATCTAAAAATCGATATTGTTGTTGATATGTTGATTCATTCACCCAGGGGCGGAACTACATTGAGAAGATGGGGGGCAATTGCCCCATCCTAAAATTTCAAATTATTTTAGTATATTGGGGGAAAAGTTGAATTTGCCCCTTATACGTAATATTTGCCTCGTGTGTGTATATATATAATATTTTTGTTATTTTATCTTAAATATTTTTTTTTTTGTATTATTATTTTTATATTTTAAAATTAATAAGTAAAGTTGTTATATCCAATGTAATTTTATCTTCATTTCTTCATTTTCTTTTTCTTGACGTTGTTTGGGTTGTCTCATCTTTGCGCTCACACTGTGATGCATTATTTTTCATGGTATAATATATGTACGTGAGTTGCACGTCTAATTTATTTTAATCGCATGTAAATTTATTCATGTATTTCTAATTATTTGCATGAAATTTATTTAACAGCAAAAATAATATTAACATAATTTTACAGTTCATTCAATTTAATAACGATATTATGAATCTGGGATCTGTAACATAATGAAAACAGTTCTTGATTAATGAAAACACTGGGATCTATAACATAGATATGCTAAAGTGCTAAACTAAATTTTAAAATGAAAATAATCATTTTGGAAGGATAAATATAGATACATTTACTTAAAATTTTCCCAATTTGAATTAGATCTCAACCTAATTGAGATTACACTAGGAGCACTTATTTAAGATAAAATATATTAAATTATAGCGTCGAAATTTGAAAATGAAAACAACACCTGAGTTAGTCAAAACTAGCGCTAGTTCTTCAACTGATTTCAAAAAATTATCATTTTCTGTCCTTAATTTCACATTACTTTTTTTTCAAACTAATTATAATTTTATAAATAAAATCACCCGCTTAATTAATTGTTAAGTATGATTTGAATATCAATTTTGAGTAACACTTTTGTGATAATATTTTGTATATTGTCTAGAAGTCTAAGGTTCAAAATTTAGTATGATCATCTATTATGATTTTCTATCTTTGTTAAAAAAAAAATGATTTGAATAACTTCACGTTCAAATAATATTTTTCTTAATCAGCTTATTGATTTCACACCGTCAAACAAAAAGAATAATTAAAACTTTTGATATCGGTGTCTCTACTAGCTATTGGCATCAATATTTGGTGGAAATCTAAAAACCAATATTGTTATTGATATCCTGATTCATTCACCCAGGGGCGGATCTACATTGAGAAGATGGGGGGTAATTGCCCCCACCCTAAAATTTAAAATTATTTTAGTATATTGGGGGAAAAGTTGAATTTGCTCCTTATACGTAATATTTGCCTCGTGTGTATATATATATATATATATAATATTTTTGTTATTTTATCTTAAATATTTTTTTTTTGCATTATTATTTTTATACTTTAAAATTAATAAGTAAAGTTATTACGTCCAATATAATTTTATCTTCATCTCTTCATTTTCTTTTTTTTTGACGTTATTTGGGTTGTCTCATCTTTGCGCTCACACTGTGATGCATTTTTATTCTTACATCTATGCTCCACTCACAAGCAACTACAATTCTCGCTCATGCATCATCACAATCATGCGCACCAGTCCGACGCGTAGCCTGTCGGCCCCAACACACATTTGTTAAGAGAAATATTTTTCAATACAATTGACAATGCGATTATTATGCAATGTTATCAATGTATAAAACTCGTCGAGAATAATAATAATAATTATTTTAAAAATAAGATATAATTTGTGCTTATAAATTATGCATGGATAATATTTATTAATTTTATATTAGTATAATGAATTATCTTTTAATATTGATTCTTAGTTGTTTTAAGTCTGCCCCGGTTGATTTTGATTCCTAACTGCATTGACTATTAACTTTTGGCTTTGATTTCTTCACATTGTAAAGTATTTGAATATTAATTTATTCTGGCCACACATCTCTCATCCCTACCAGTCAAATAGTCCTCCCTGCTCCTATTACATCTCCCAAATCCATTCACAAGGGCGCTTCCTCTCTAGCTCAAACTTCTCCTTCGATGGAGAAGGCCAAGTTATTCGTCTCCGCTTTCCCTGCCTTCTCTCTCGCCTTCCTGATGATGGGTACAGTTAAATGAAATCCTCTTCTCGTTGAACTGAGTTTTGTGCTTTGCCGTTGCACTTTCATGATATGTGCCGTTGTTGTTGCAGCGACTGTTTACGTTGCAGGGACGTCGTCGTCGGAGATGAATAGTTGCGGATATTACAGCAACCAGAGGAAAGGAGAATACGATAAGCTATTTATCTTCGGCGATTCGTACGCCGACACCGGAAACTTGGGGAAGCTGCTGGGGAGAAACATCGCGCGTTCGTGGTTCGAACCCTACGGCATGAGCTTTCCGGCGAAGCCGGCCGGCCGCTTCTCCGACGGCAGGGTCCTCACGGATTATGTTGGTCAGACCCAGTGTGCTTGCCTTCCTCGACCTCCTTTTTTTTCCCCTTCTAAGCTTTTCTTTGCCTCGTACTATTTTTTCTAATTAAAGAAGGAATCGATCTGGTAAATATATATATATAGTCAAACTAAATCAGATATATTCACCCAACTGAATAACTGATCCATTCAATTGTTTTATTTTTCTCACTTTTTAATGTTATTGATCGTCTGCATTGATAATTCATTAATTGCACCGAATGAATCCAAAAAATAAGTTTTTTCTTTCATAAATATATATATATCTCTCATTAACGTACGCTAGCCGGCCGTCAACCAAAAAGCTAACTCTGCCTTGCATGGCTTCATAATTGGCTTGCATGTTCTTTTACCAACTCACGGCCGGCTTATGACTCACTCCTTTTGTCTTGAACATGTTGTAATTAATCTATTATTTCTTTTGCTTTATATCACGAGGTCACCACCTCGACGTGTCTCTCCATATATAATAATTAATAAAAGTATATAACTCCAATTCGTATCCGATTCTCCAACTTTTCTTCCCTTCAAAGCATATCTCAGTAAGTAATTAAGTATGCTAACACTTGTAGTAATATGGCGTGGCAGCTTCCTTTATGCGAATCCGGTCTCCCATTCCTTACAAAATTAGGAGAGCCGGCTACAGGCTGTCATCATATGGTATGAACTTCGCCGTCGCCGGCTCCGGCGTCTTCGACACCGGCAATTTCCAGCGGAACTTAGCCGCTCAGATCAACGAGTTCCAGGCTCAGATCGACGCCGGCGTCTTCTCCAAGTGCGACATCAAAGCCTCTGCTGCCCTGGTCGCCGTCTCCGGCAACGACTACTTGCACTTTGCTGAGCAAGATCCTAACTACTCGCTCGTGAGTGATTAAATTTTGCTCAAGATTACAGTACGTACTTGATCTTTAGATCTTGCTCTTTTGTGGTTGCAGCATCTTGATAAATTCATGGACAGATTGTTCATCCAGCTGAAGAGTGACCTGGAGAGGCTCAAAGGCATGGGAGTTCCGAAGGTGATGGTCACCAACTTGCACCCGATTGAGTGCACGCCCTCCTACACCAGGCCGAGCAACTACACGGCTTGTGCTTTGGATGTGTCGGCCGCCGTAGCAGACCACAACCGTCGGATCGACAGAATGGTGATGGAGTTGGACGGAGCAAGGAAGAACACAAGTTTCCTCTCTCTCGACCTCAATACGGCCATCTCAAACATAGTACTCCATCAAGGTTGCAATATTATTTTTTAAAGGAAATATGAGCATGGAATTCAAATTAATCAAGTGCTTCTTGTTCATACATATACATGCAAATATGTTACAGTGAATGGAACGGAGAAGTTTAAGTATGCGCTCGTTCCTTGTTGTGAGAGCAAGACCAGCACAAGCAATTGCGGGCAGGTAGATGACGAGGGGAACAAGTTGTACGAGGTGTGCTGCCGTCCGGAGGAACACGTGTACTGGGACTCGGTGCACCCGACTCAGGCCGGGTGGGCTGCCGCGTTCGAGTTCCTCGAACCGGCACTCGGAAACTTTCTTCGCCTTTGATATATACATGTGGTTGTTTGGATAACATTAACACAAAATTTCAAATTTGGGCAAATTAGTTAAGGTTTATAATTCACTTATGATTCATGCTCCATTTTTTTTATATTTATTATGCGATGATGTTAAATTTTGGTTTTTATAATTGATGTATGCTATTTTGGTCCCACTTATTTCTCTTTATTAAGGTGAGATAATTGCCAGGCGATAAAAAATTTTATATCTCCAAAGTTGGAAATAAAAAAATAAAAAAATATACTCAGGCGATATTATATATCTCCAAAATAATTTTAGTGATTTACGGAAACCAAAACTTAGGTTCTAGTAATGACGAGATATGGAATTTGGTTCTGAATATTACCGGATCCAAGAAAAAAAACTAATATGAACAGTATCTCCAAAATAATTTTAGTGATTTATTAAAATCGGAACTTTGGTCACGATAATTACGAGATTCGGAATTTAGTTTCGAATATTACGATATTTGGAATCAAAATTTCTAATATGATCTCCAAAATATCTCTGCCCAACTTTTGATGCAGAGCAAGGACATCTAATGCTGGCGGCTGAAACCTAGTAATTGTTAAAATCAGAAATCGAAAAATCAAGTCTGGTTCAATATGTTATTTTGGATTTTTTTGATAAAATAGCATATTGAACATTAAAAAAATTGATGAACACAAAAGAGAAGAGATATTATGCTATTTCAAAAAAAAATCATTAAATGATTTTATCAAAATTGTTTTTGAAATATCATATTGAATATTATTATTTTGATAAAATAATATATTGAATATATATTTTTTGATAAAATAATATTTTAAAGAAAAAATTATTGTGAACATATATAAAACAAAATAGATAACATAGGATGTTTCACAATAAAAAAAAAGTCCATTATGTATTATACATTGAATATGTGAATATGAATATTCATATGAGGTAAATGTGCGACGCGGATATCATCCACATAGGTATAGTAAATTATGAAAGAATAGTTAGGACATCTTGTATTTAATCTTAGACTAGACCGCCTGATTTGGACTTCCTTTCTATAGGATCTCAATGGTCCGAGTATTCCCAGATTAATAAACTAAGTTGAATGTTTTTTATTTCTGAAGAAAAAAAATATTATTTTAATTCACTAGCATTAAAACACATGATTAAACAGATAACCACTTGCAATTAATTGACACGGATATATACCCGTTGAATGGATAAGGATCGGACAGAGTAGCTTCAGTCGTTTTAATGCACCTATCTCTTGTCTTCATTTTATTTTTATTTTTTGCTTGATAAAAAACGTGCGTTGAAAATTTCCAGTATCTATCATCACTTTCCGTAGTCAGAATTAATGACTTATCATCATCTTGCACTGTTGACTTGCTAAAGATCAAAGAATTTGATCACCAGATTAATCCTCTCTTTTTTTCCTTAACTTTCGCGTTTGATCAAAATGTGTTGAAATACCAGCATTACACACAATGCAGCCGCCATGTTCGATCTCTAGGCGCTCTTGAAAGCTTGGATCAAGAGAGAGAAATGGGACTTACCTTTCGCCAACTCCTCGTCATCACCCCGCCACAGCCGGCTGATCTCCGTCGTCGTGCTCCTAGCCCGGAACGCGAAGACGGCGCCGCCCGATGACTCCCGGAACCACCAGTCGTGCACGTCCCACAGCACGTCGACCGCTGACCCGTCGACGAATATGATCTGATTCCCTCGGAAGTTCCACGATATGCTCTTCACCTGGACCAGCCTCTTCTTGTCGATGCAGATGCAGAGCTCGGCGTTCCCGGCGTCGCACTTGTTTCCCCTGCACACGATCGAGACCTCGTGATCCCTGCCGCCGTCGCGAAACCGAGCCTTGGTGGAGTACTGGACCCCGGCGCCGACCAGTACTCGCTCCTTTCTGCAGTACATCGAGAACTCGGCCACCGGTACCTCGTTTGAGAGCGTCTTGATGAAGTCTCCGCACTTGTCTCCTAGCAGGAGAATGAGCTCGCCGTCGGCCATCAGAATGAGGTAGAAGTCATCGGAGGGCTCCGGCCCGGAGGCGTACTTGGCGGCCGCGATATCCCAGTAGGCAACAATAATGGATTTGGCGGAGAAGAAGGACCGGCTTCCCTTCTTCCGCAGCAGAAGGGAGTTTGTTCCGATGGGCTCGAAGAGGGAGGAGGAGAGGCCGTCGTCGACGACGACGGCGACCGAGGCGTCGCCGTTGTTCTTGTGCCAGATGACCTTGACGAGCAGCTCTTTCCCGGTGGAGGCCAACGTCGCCCTGTAGAAGCAAGAGACGGAGTTCAGCAGCGGCTGTCGCCCTCCCCTGGCGCTGCTGTCGCCCGCCACGCTGACGGCGGCGTCTCCGAAGCAACCGCTGGCGAAGTCTCTCATTACCAATCGAAGAGAACGAGGACTTGGGTTATGGCTGCCGCTTGCGATCGATCTTTGATCTTGTTCAGCGGCATGCGAGAAGATTCATCTACGTGCCTCGCTCACTGAGATCAAGACTGGCACAGGAGGACTTTAAATGGAAATGGGAATGGAGAAGCAGGGTCGACGTCGTCAGCTAACAGCTAACTTGTTCTATTTTCTAAATTGAAGAGTACAGTGTCAAACAAATGCTGAAAGCTTCCAGAAAGCGATGCGCGTACTGTGACAGAAGGACGGATGGATGGGGGTGATATTTCTTATATTATTTTGCAATTTATCATTTGGGGCTTTTGATTTTGGTTTTTACTGAAAAGACCCCTTGATTTCATTTTCTTAATTTTTGGTTGACATAAATGGGAGTGCTTTACCAGGAATAAACTTCTACGAAGCAGGGCTCCATAGAAATTTTTATGGAGCCCCTCCTATAAATAAACTTAGATTTATTAATATTGAACCTATTATAATTTATATTGAATCTAGAGTAAGAGTGAATTTATGTTGCAAATGAATGAAGCTAATATTTTCAGTTCAGGTTCAATATTAATGATTCTAGATTCAATATTAATAAATTTAAGTTCACTCATAAAGGAGCTCCATTGAAGTTTTTTTCTTTTATCGTAGCTTATCATTTGATATTGTATTTTGTCATTATTATTTTTTCACGCTCATAAGTACTCCCGCATTTAATTTAGAAAGACCGAAAAATTAGCATCAACTAAATCAAAAATTAAGTCTAGTTCAATATATTATTTTATTAAAATAATATATTATTTTGGTGAAATAACCCGTTATATGGTGACGAAAAGAAGAGAGGAGAGAAGAGAAAAATGATTTTTTCAAAACAATTACTATGTGCAGTTTTACCAAAACAATATAATATATTATAATTCAATATGCTATCTCTGTGAAACGACGTATTAAAATCAGACTCAATTTCTAATTTGACTATCATTGATTTTTAACTGTATAAAATTAAATGTTCGTGGTCCAAAATAAAGTGTGGGGGTATTTTAGAAAAACTAAAATATTTGATTCGAGATTTTGTAATTTTTGGAATCAAGTTCTCATCTAAGTAAATAGCTGATAGGTTTTTTTATGTAAATATTCAAAATGTCCCTTAGACATTAGTCTAGAGTTTATAAATAACAAATCACACTATAAATAAATTATTGTTCGCATCTTTAATTTTCATGTAATTTATGTATTTAGCACTAATCATCGTTTAGTTTTAAATGTTGTTTATTTAAAAGTTACAATGTTTGGTTGAAATTTCCTAACTCATTACACTAAAATATAAATAAACTGTGATTTATATCTGTCTAATTAATTTATGTATTTAGAATTAGTTATCATGTAACTTAAATATTGTTCATCCATGACATTAAGATAACACTAAATGTATCTTAATTATATTTTTGTCCCTAAAATATTATATTTTTTTCTCCGTTTGATCCCTCATTTAAAAAAACTTTTTATTTAGTATATCAAAAATTATTTTCATTTTCGTTTGGTCCATTCATTAATTTTTAATATTAAGTGCCAACATTAATATTGACATGGACTAAAAAAGGACTCAATGGAAAAAATAAAATATTTCAAAAAATTAAATAGGGAAAATATATATTTTAATATCCTAAAATATAATTATATATTGATATGTTTTAGGTTATTAAAATGTATATTATTATATTTTAGGTTATTAAAATATTTTTTTCTTCTTATAGTCCCTTAAAATATTTTTTAAATATTTTGTTTGGTCTCTCTTTAGTCCATGTTAATATTACATGTTGACACTTAACATTAAAAGTTAACGGATGGACCAAACGAAAATAAAAATAATTTTTGAGGGACAAAACGAAAAGTTTTTTAAAATGAGGAACTAAACGGAAAAAAAATATAATAATTTGGGGGACAAAAAATATAATTAAACTTTTAAAAAAATAAAAATAAAAAATCACAATAGATGATTATACTGGGGTTCAAACTCTATATTTCTATGCAATGTTCAATATGTTGTCAATAATAAAAAAATGATGTAGAATTTTTAAAAATTATCTAATGGTATTATGATATTTTTTTTTAATAATTAAAAAAAAATACTAACCATCATCGTAGCATTTGTAGGAACCAATCTACCACTAGATTAAGAAATATTAATTAATATAATAATATATTTTATATAAAATAATTTCTTAATTAAATATAGGGGATGTGCATAGATACTGGATTGATCCGAAATCTGTTGGAGTCTATCTGATCAGATAAGTTCTGAGTAGACTCGAATTAAATTCGATTATGGCCCGAGACAAAAATTAAGAAATCAATTAAAATCAATTCTGATTCCAGATCTAACACATTGGATATCCAAAATCGAAAATGAAAATAATACCCTGAACAATGAACATATTTCAACAGGATATCCGAAATATGTACTATACCATAAATTTCAGGTAGGATTCGATTCTATGTCCATATGATTTGAGTTCAAAACCTACGAACTTTGATCATATACAAGGTAGGATTCGATCAGATATCATGAAAATATACGGTACTTGGATCGAATCTAATTAAATTTATGCGATACAACTTATTTTTATATATCAAAATCAGTTTATTATTAAAATAAAAATAGAATAAAACAAAATTATCCATTATTAAAAATTAGAATATGAAAATCGTTCAATCTTTTTTTTCCCGGTCTATCAAAAACTTAATCCGACCGGTTCCAATGGGTTTGGTAGAACCGGAACATACCTCTGTTTTGGTCGCCTTGCCCAACGCGCGGCGAAAAACCCTAACTCAAAGCCTCAAACCCTGCAGTCACCGCATCTTCTTCCACTTCTTCCTTCCCTCCAGCGTTTCAAAGCGGGCAACACAGCATAGCCCTCGGCATCCTCCTCTCCTTACTTCCACCGCTACCTTCGATCTCTCTCCAATGGCGGTCACCGACTACTTGGAGGGCATGAGCGATCCCCGGCTGAAGCCGCGGTTGCTCAGGTCGCTGGTGCGGGACCGCCTTCCCGAGGAGAACCGCCCCGATCCGGGCCCCTCTGAACTCTCCTCCATCCTTGCCTCCGTCAAGACTCAAGGTCTTCTATCTGAGCGCGTTTTCGATCCCTCGGACACGAAGCTGGTCGAGGCCTGGCGAACCGCCGTGGATGCGTGGGTCGAACGCCTCCTGTCGTTGGTCTCCAGTATAATGGTATTGAGCTTGCTCTTTTTTATCGCGGCTTAAAATGCAGTTATAAAGTTCTGGAAACATCAGTATATATCACAGAGTGATGACAAATCTGATGAATTGATTGGGAAATATAGACGCGCTAGATTTTGTATCTGCTGTTTTTCTTTTGCCACTGGGCTGTAACGTTTTGATCAGCTAATAAGCGTGTGTTTATCCGGGCCCATTAGTCTGAATTCTCCGCAGATCCATCCAGCTTGGCTGTTACTGCCATGTTTTTATGGTTTGATCTTTTGGCTATTTTGACACAGCATCCATCATTTTGGAGACCGGGATTGTTATAAAGAGATTCATCTTTATGATTTGTATTCATATTTCAAATAGTAAAAACTTAAATGAACATTTTGTTTATTTTCTTCACAGTTTCGTATGTACCTTTAAGGATTCCTTTATTTTCGTTCCATTTATTATAGTTGTTCGACTTTTTTACTCACTCATCTCCTCATTTCTTGCGTTCTTGTAGCCAGACAAATGCTGGGTCGGTGTATGTTTGCTCGGTGTGAGTTGTGAAGAGTGCAGCTCTGTTCGTTTCATGTCATCATATTCTCTTTGGTTCCAGAAGCTCTTGCTAATTATTCAGGTATTCATTCTATCATCTGCATCCATATCTCCTTTGTTCTAATTCTTTTAGGACCAACATTATCTGTTTATTTTTGCTATTTGAAGTTTCAAATATGTAATGTTTTATTTCTAAGATATGTATATATGCATTGTTTCGTAAAATGGTTTATGCTTCTAACATGTCACGTATAAAGGTATGCAATTAGGCCACTTATGTGGTTTACTTACACATGCAGCATTGCAGCCACATATGCTTATGATTCCTGCATATGTAATCAGTAATCACTTATGTAGTTTGGACCCAATAAATTGGGTTCAATAAACCTACTAAAACTTTATTTCTGCCCGTTATGATTCTGAAGATGATGCTATAAATCATAATGTTTGAACTTTCTGCATAGACACCAGATTGTTTTTTCTCGAAGTAGAGCACGCAAATGACTTGGCTACAGGTTCTTTAGATAAAAATGACTTTGTATTCATAAATCAACTGAAGATGCATTATGATATTTTTCTGAAATAATACTACTTAGTTCTGAACATGGGTAGAAAGTTTAGAATTTTTTATTGACTTGGTTCAGGCAATCTGTTACAATTGACAAAATAATTCAGCTTTCAACGAGGTTCATTTGTTTGGTTAAGCATCACTTGTTGTGATTCAGTATTGACTATGAGGGCTCTTCCTCCAGGGAACTTTGCTTGGAATGATGGATTATGAGTGTTCACATGTTTAATAGGTTCTTGTTACGAGCAGTTAAAATATTTGTTTATTTAAATTTGGTTGGTATTGAGTTCATTCCATGAACTTAGGATTACATATCAACCCAGTTAACTTATTACACATTTGAAGTGTTAGTACAAACCATTAGTTAATTAATAACTAAATACTTTTAAGAATCTAAGTTTGATATTATGTTAAAAGAGAAATTCTGTTAAGGCTACTTTCTTTTTTATTCTTTTTTCTTTTCACTAAACATCATTTCCCTAAATGAGATTCTATTATTTCCTTGCCGTACTCACATAGTGCGCACATACCTCACATAGTGCAAGTTCCTTAGTTTTATTTTATTTCATTTTACATAAAAGTTCATAGATAATTTATCTGCAGTTAACTTTGTTTCGTTGATTTTATTGATACATTGGTTTTAATTGGTATTCCTGTTGATGGCGAGTTAATGGTTGTTTTGGGAGGTAATCATGGATTATTTTCTGAGTTAATCATTTTGTTTTCTTTGCTACTTGATTTTTAATCATTAATTGTTTTTTTTTTCTGTGTATTATGCATAGAAGTATTAGAAGCAATTTTTTATTAGATTGTAGACTTATATAATTCTACCGAGACCATGGACCCTCACCTGAGTCAAGGTAGAAAGCAAGTCTTGTAACCTTGATATCCATATCTCTTGAGTGTTGGCGTCTCTCAATTAGTATGTTATTTTCAGTATACATATGCTTGAAAGTTGAAACAAGTTTGCACTTTCTGATGCATGGCATTTTCCCTTGGATAAATGTTACATTATGTCCACATGTTTGTTTGTGATTTATTTTTAGTGGTGCTTTTATATGATGAATTCATTCTGCTGGTGTATTATAGATTTATAGTTAAGATATAAAAGTAGTAGTGGTTATAATTTAAGCCATTTCTTATGAACTTCTTCTTATGTATCAGAGGACACACACACCTGATTTATAGTGTAAAGTTGAACATGGATGGCATATATTACCACAGATGTTTTTTTTAAACTAATATTTGTCTTCCTGCGCTTAGCTACCATCCAGCTCTAGTTTTGTGAGATTGGCTGTTTGTGCTGCCTTATCTGATCTTTTCACAAGGTTTGTTGATTTCTTACTCAACTATTTATTTATCCGTATTTTATTTTTAAAGTTCTCAATATTTCCTGGACAAAATAAATCCTGAGTTGACTGGCTGATGCAGAACTGAGAGGGGAATAGAGGAATTAGGGAAAATAGAGAATACAAATTTTATTTCAGTCCAAAGCTAACATCTCGTTACTATGATGGCCACTATATAGGTCTTTAGTTGAAACTAAGAAGGAGAAATTATCTTCTACTTGTTTTCAACTTCACTATGCTAAGAAGGAGAAATTATCTTCTAATTTTTCCCAACATGACTAAACTAACAAGGAGAATATCTCCAATTGATAAATAACGAAAATTATTAAGTAGACCCATATGATAGGTCTCTCTACCACTTGTATTATCATGGTCCGAAATCTTGTACTGTACCGTGCTGTTAGGGAATTTTTCGATGCACCCGCGCAACGTCGAATAATGACCGAAGGTTCCCTACATGTTTGTAAATATGAATTTGTGTCCATGTAAATTTTCATTCCATTCTTATTCGTTCATGTAAAATCCCGTTGTGCGATCCCCAAGGGCCCATGGCACGAGTTGTATGCATTTCGAGGTCATTCGACACTTGGTGCGTGTGTTACGGCTAAGCGGAGCAACTTGTGTGCATTCGTCATGGCCGTGGCCATGGAAAATCACCATGTCGGGTGGCCATAATTTTGTCATGCTCCTCGTGCTTTGCGGAAACTTGGGGGTGGCACTTGGGGGTTTGAGGTCCCATGTATAGTGTAGGGGAGTGTTGGCTTACGAAAGCGGTTGCCTTGCGCGGAAACGAACGAGCGGCCCACATGGGCATGTGACATGTCGAATTCGCCCATGGCGATTGCGGAACTCACCCTACATCTGTTTTTGCATTTTCTTGTGTCCATAGTCTTGTAAATGTTGTATTTTACTTTACGCCTTCAATACCATTCGGCCAACATGGTCATTTGAAGGCGCGGACATGGAATGCGAGGTTGGCACGTGGTCCGACATATGCCCCGCGATGTTAAGTCGGGAAGCTCAATCGGGACGGATTTCATATCAAGGCTTATCCCTTGCATGCGATGCAAGGGTGCCGCACGGGTTCTTCTGCACCAAAACAATTGGCCCGTGACAGTGCGGTACGCCTGGTATGTACCGGAAATTTACATTTTCGGTATTCGGTACACCCGGTAATAGTCGGTACCGGGCGGTATTTACCCTATACTGCCCATACCTGGCGGTATTTTAGATGATACTGCATAGTTCAGATTTCAGTCTGTATATGTTCTAATTTGTTTGGTCTATATTATAAATTATATAGGTAAGTGGTAAGTGGTAACACAACCCTTCCATACAAAATCTTATGATTTTCTGTGATATTTATTATTATTATTATTATTATTATTATTATTTGTTGATGTTGTATATGTGATTGAGATAGTGATAATAACACTCAATTACCGTTATCTGTTTTTTGGAAAATAGCATAACCAATTATGTGCTGTGAGATTAGGTTGGCTGGTTTTTCAAAATTGAAGAAAGACGCAACAGCTTTTGCTGGGAAGATTGTCCAGTCCGTTCTCCAGTTGTTGAATGAGAATGAATCAGATGCTGTATTGGTTGGTTTCATTTGCATGTAACCTCCTTGTGTCTCTAGATACTTGTCGTGTAATGTGTTTATGACCTGTCCTTGATATCCTTGCAGGAAGGAGTACTCGATTTGTTATATGTCATTCTATCCTTCTTTCCTTCTTCAGTGCATCGACACTATGATGATGTGAGTTCTCTTCTTGCCTTTGTTTTCTATTTTGATTAAGTGTTCCATTTTGTGTGCGCTGTTGTAAACCTGTAGGACAATAAATGCAAATGAGTTGCACTCTAATCTGTTATGCAACATATAGTTGGAGTTTTGAAGTTTAAATGAGATTTGAAGCATAGAATGCCTAAATTCTAGTTATGTTTGGAGGTAAGAAGAAACGTGTTTCAGTTTCTAAGCCATCTTACAAAGATTGTCTATGATGAAACCATATGGTCTACTACATAATAAATGGTAAGGTTGAAGGATTTTCACCTTCTATTATTTCTGTGAATTTGGGATGTTCACAGGCATAATTTATTGCCACATGACTCCTGGAGCTGGACGTGATAGATCAGTGGCAGTTGCATTCTTTACATTCTCAGAGATGTCTAACTTCCCAAGAGAAAACAATGTTACTGTCTTACTGATCAGTCTATTAAACTCATCTCTTTGGTTAAATGCACTCCGGAGAGGCTGAGTTATAGTTGAAACTTGAAAGTATATGCCCAGCACTATCCATTGTCAATTAATGAGCCTATTATGTATTGTGTTTATTAGATTAGCTTCAGATTTCCGAGGCATGAATGATGAATCCAATGCATATAATAGATTATCTACTAGTTTCATTTTATGTTAATTTCCATTTGAAGGCTTTAAACCGAACTTTCAACTTGAAATTTGAACTTAAATCTTACAAGTAATTAGTTGGACTTGGTAGAACTCTGATAGTCTGCATTATGATGACTATGCTGTGAATTTGCACAGACAAGAATGTTCTGATCGGTGAAATTACTAAGATAGAGAGAATGGGTAACTGGTTTCAATAGGTTGACAATTGCAGCTGCATGCCTGCATATGATAAAATTGGTCGGATTTTAATCATGTTATGATGTGCTAGGTCGACATGCAACAAGAATAGATGAATACTAGGAGGAAAAGCTGGTACTTGTATATGTGTGTGGAAGGATGATTGAAGTTCTAAGTGAAAGTTAAGATTGTTTTGGGCCTACTATGTACTGCAGGTTGCTTCTTAGTTTATATTTTTAAGGATTTTCTTTCTACTTGTTACGATAATGTGCATAAGCTTGTAAAGCATTTTTGTGCATGAATAATACTAGTGCTAACTAGCTGGATGACATGTCAGGTTGAAGCTGTTCTGGTATCAAAGATTCTGTCATCAAGATTTAATGCAGATTTATTAAAGGTGTGTACTTGTGTTGACTGTTGAGATCTCTTGCCGTGAGTGCTGTCTCTTGTAGTTTTCAAGTTTTTTTCTCCAGATGCATAGTTTTTGCAGTTTACTAAATGATAATTTTTTTCTTCAGAAAATTGCCTATTGTTTGGCACTACTCCCTAGGGTAAGAGGTGATGAAGATGCTTGGTCTGTGATGATGCAGAAGATTATAATAGAGATAGATATGCTTTTGGATGATGCTTTACAAGGACTAGAAGGAGGTATAGGAAGTCATTACTACTTGTCTTGAATATTATTCTGTTTCGTATAACACACCATTGATGAATGTGCAGAACTTAAAGGTTCTACAGTTGTGAGATTATTGATTCCGCCCGGAAGAGATCCCCCTCCCCAATTGGGTCTAAAGTTGCGACTCAAAGAAGCACCAGTTGAAGCAATAAAAAGATTTCGTGAATTGGTAGTCCCCACAGTATCCACTTTGATTCATTGTTGCTACATGATGCTTACAAATCCATACCCTATTCAGGTTTGATGATACACATTATGTTTTAACTTCTAGATAAGGTTCCTTTTAATTATTGGAGCACTAGGATGATTCATCTAATATATCAATAATGGTACAACAATGTTTTTGTATTACCAAAGGTAACTGTTCCTGTTCGCCCCCTAATTGCCCTGGTTGAGAGAGTTCTTATGGTGGATGGTTTATTACGCGGGTCCATCACACCATTTACAACTGTCATGAATCAAGAACTTGTCTGTTATGAACTTCCAGCATTGCATTTGGACACTTTGGATCTTTTGGTTGCTATTACTAAGGGAGCCCGAAGGTAAGAATTACCTTATCATCTGCTAATTATTTGAACTTTCACTTGACAACCTCTGACATTTTCACTGCAGTCAGCTTCTACCACATGGTGCCATCATTGCACGAATCATCATAGAGTATTCACGGAAAGCTACATTGCTACCTATAAGGATAAAAGTGTACTCTGTAATGCAGTTCTTGCTAATCTCTACGGGACTTGGTATGTGGTATTACCAGTCCCTCGAGGCGCACTTGTTGTTTGCAAAATTGCATTTCTTTATATCTGATTGTTGCTGAACAATGTTAACAGAATTACTTTATCATCTTGGTTTCTATGAAATAGCATACAGTGGACTTTCTTGTCTGCAAGAGAATAATGGGTGGTATTAAATTGGAAATAATTTTTTAATAAAGATGATAAGATGGTTACTCAGCATGGACAAATGTTTGCAGCTTTGCGCAGTATTTGATCACAATGCTCTTGATTGGTTGGCCTTTCCCATTTTTGCTTTCATAGTAGACATTAGACAACGCTCTCAACCATCAAACAAGTAACTTTCCTGATGATGTTTGCCCAATACATTAGGTTATGCATGCTTTAGTGCACTCGATAGCACTTAACCATATACTTTGACATTGTCTTGAACTGTGAATTGCCATCATTAAATTTCTGTTACTGCTTTGCTGATAACAACTATTACATTTTTGATGGTATTGTATAAAGCTCTATTGTGATGTATGTTTTTTAAGGCAATAGAAAAAAGAAACATCCATATACACATTTTGGTTGACATGCTTGATTTCTGCTTAGTAATTAGGCCATATTTTTACTAATTTGCAGGTTTGCATCTTGATCAGGAATGGTTTTGTACCTTGCTCAAGAATTAATCAACAATGCTTTTGCTGATCTAACCGAAAATACTGGAAGCACACTCTTACCAGCCGAACACTCATTAGAAGAGGCTGGTCAGGTTTTGCTGCAAAATAGTCCACGGAAAAGGAAGCGTGGTTCTGGATCATCCAGACAGCACTCGAATGGTACCGATAAAGAGGATGCAATAACCAGCATAAAACCTGGAGCTTGTTATCCTGTAAAGATAGCTGCATTGAAAGCACTGGATGCTCTTTTGACTGTGGTATTCCACTATGTTTAATCTTTTGACTCTATTGCATATATATTTTGAACACATGCAACAAATCAAGTTCAAGTACTCACAGTTTAGTATATTTTGTGAGCATATACATGTTGATCATATTGCTGCCTTTGAAAGTGGATCACGCGGCCATGTCATCCATTTTCCAAACATCTATGATGCCTCAAAACTGTCTTTGTGTTTATGTTGGTGTCTCTTCTTTTGCATTTAATTTTCAATTATGGTGTTATGTTAGAGAATGTCTTAATGGATTGCATCTGTCACCTGCAAGTACTACAAGAACCTGACTGCAGTGAGCTGGTTTCAGTAGTAGTAACATGATCCACAATAAATATATCTGATGCTTGTTTTTTCTTGGATTTTTCTAAGATCTTTTGCACTCAAGGCGGTGATGTATTTTAAAAAATCCAACGTATTAGTAAATGATCTTCACTCATTTGTGGTCTTAAATTTTTCAAGGCGTGGGCACTGGTTGATAATTTTGAATCTTGATGTGTTATGTTGAGTGCTTCATTTTGTGATTTTTCAGTTGTATCATGTTTATAATAATATTTAAGTGTTTTTTCCAAGTTGGTCCTTTATACCATTTGTTGAAGAGGCACTGAAAATAGTTTTCACATTATCTGGAATTGTTAGGGAGGTTCTTTGAGATCAGAATGTTGGCGGACAGATATGGATTATCTTTTGATAACTGTAGCAAAAAATGCTTGTGATGTGGGATGGGCTTACGAGTGTAACTCTTCCATTGCAATGGTGGAATCAACCGTCTCCCGAACAGATTTTCAGCTTGCAGCCTTACAAGCTCTCTTAGCAGCATTGCTTTCTCCGTCGTATGTTCGCCCTCCATACTTGTCAGAAGGGCTTGAACTTTTTCGCAGAGGTAAAAGTACTAGCATGAAGGTTTAGTGCATGGGGGAATTAGTGTACCCTTACTCTGTAAAGCATGCGAGTTGGTGGTAATTTCAAAATATTTTTTTGCATTGTACTCCCATAGGTCATGCTGGTCTTCCTAGCTAATTCTTCCTTAAGTTCGTTCTGTAATTAAATTGGTTGATGTTGTTTTTTGTAGCATCACTCTTATACTTGCCGTGTTTGACTGATAAAACTAATGATGTTGATATGTAGTCATCAGTTGTCCTTTTGAGCACAATAAACTGTTCTGATTTGTGCATAGTAACTGCTTATGGAAAGATTTGGGCATATTTAAGTGTACCAGAGAAGGCATGAGATAATTCTAGTTAGTGATGTGGAAATGTCATCATGTCAAATATGGGGAAGTTATGAACGACTAATATGTCAGTAGATGCTTTTTAATTTTCTGATTGTCATGTGAACTAATATTTGGCACTTATTTCTAAGTTAGAAATGTAATTATGAGACATGATGCCAATTGAGCACTGCTGATATATTCTTAAATAAAGAAATTGTTTCAAGAATTTGGAGTGGGAGTTATAGCACATACACCTTAGTTCCTGAATTCTGCTTGCCTCTATATTTCCAATGTTTGCTAACTCTGATTTCTAGTTGTTTAAGAAAGCATACTTAACTTCTTTTTTTTTGTTTTTGCAGGAAAATTGGAGGCTGGAACAAAAGTTGCCGCATTCTGTGCGCATGCACTATTAGCTTTAGAAGTTCTTATCCATCCTCGGGCCCTACCTCTAGTTGACATCCAAGGTTCCAAGACAATTGGTGAAGGTTTCAACCAAAGGTACCCAGGAAATATGTTCTACAGCAGCCAGAAGCCTAATGTGCCTGCTTTTACAATGGGCAATTTAGGAGCAAGGAATGAAATGGATGGTGATGATGATGATGATGATGATGATGATGATGAACTCAATGGCTGGTTTGGTGCTGGTGAAGAGGAGAGACCTGTTCAGCTTCTCAAGACTTCTATCAGTGAAAAACCTGCTGGAGTTGGTTCAGAAAGAGTTCAGCAGACGATGAAAGTCAGTCAAGAACCTCTGAAGAAACATGAAGTGGAAATATCTTGCACAAGCAAAGAGATAAATATGGATGAACCAAACAAAGCCGATGAGCATAATTCCAGGATTGCTATTATCGATGACTGTGATAAGCCCTCTTCTGATGAAGGTAATGTTGCTGTCCAAATATCAACAGAAGCGATGGTTACTGAAAATGTTGGTGCCAGCATGTCTGACACTATGGAAGGGAAGTTTCCAGGCAATTCAGGAGTTCCATCAGTGGAAGTAGGGACTGTCTCAAATGAGATGATGCCTGCAGATAATGCTTCTAAAACCTTGGATGTCTCTGATAAGGGAAAGGATTCAATGCTTACCTATGATTCTGATTCAGGTTCTCTCAATTCACTACCAGATATTGTTGATGCTGATCCAGATACAGACTAGCTGCACTGCATGAGCCTTTAGGTGCCTGATGGTAGAAGATACTTTCAAGGATGCCGTTGTAATTTTTTTATTCCCATATAGCTTTAAAATTACACAGCTGACCTGATATGCTCTCCCTTGAAAGAAGTTGAAATACCGTCTTAAAGCGTTCTATGAGCTTCCTATGTGGATTCTCCAAGAAATTGGAGGATGCGCAAGCGGAAATCTAGTTTTAAAGGAACGACGGTTAGCCGTGTTTGTAATGAATTCTTGGTGAATGATTCCACTGCAACAAGCTTGCAGTGAAATTGGTCCTATTAAAAAGATCTCCATTAAGATGACTATATTTTGAGGTAATGCACGAGCTGCATGGATAATTATCATACGCAATGGTGCTACCCTTTTCTTTTTCCCCATATTCTTAATATGTATTTTTGACATCAATTTCTTTGATTAAATTGAACTGTCTGAAGACCCAGTTGGATGCTTTGTGGTTCTATTCTGCCTTGGATCTACGTCTTGCATGCTTGAATTTGATCGTTCTTACTGAGAATTGTATCTAAGAACATTGAAGATGGTTGCCTACCAGAAAGCACTAGTCTTCTTAAATCTTCATTCATTCTAAGATTCTAAGATTCCAAGATTCCAAGATTCCAAGATTCCAAGATTCCAACCTTACTGAATTCGTGTATTATTATAGTAACTGTGTGGTTACCACAGGGATCGAGAATGTGATCGTTGATCATTAAATGTGCTTTAATAGAAAGATATATTGAATTTTCCGATCTAAATCAATTAATAATTTTTCAAAAAAAAAATCAAATAATAAGACCAAGTTAATGAAGTAGAGTAATTAACTTTGTTTTCTTAATGATGAAAATATAGTTCTCTCATCATCCATTACATCAAATTATGTTGTAGGTTTAAGGAAAAAAAGAGAGTTAAATATGTGAAATAACAAAAAATAAAATTCCAACTTTTACCGTTCCGTACGAATATCTTGATTATTTGGAGCCGTCCGATTAGGAGTCTCCTATCCGATGAACAGTCGGGAAGCATATGCGCTCACATATTCTTCCCATCTAAATGACGTCGTCGCCTTTTCGTCTGATTTATATACAGAACGATTTACTCGGATTTGTCTTTTTGGACTCCGAAACTTCACCAGCGGAACAACTCACAGCTGAGATAATGTTGTCCCCGTGCAGCATCCGAGCCATTTGGATCATCAACTCGCAAGACGCCGTCGTCTTCTCGAGGTAAATCGATCCGCCTCCTATTGCTCGTCACCTTCCTCTTGCCAATTAATCCCTAGGGTTTTCTTCTCCGTCGATGGAAGCCCCTTTCGTTTATGTATGAGTGTCAGAATGTGTATCTACGTCAAAGCTGGTTTTTCCCTCCTGTTGTTCTTTATTTTTCTTTTGACCTGTTGCAGGAGATTTCCGACGGTGGAGAAGCGATGGCGTTCGGCTCGTGCGAGAGAAAATGAGGGCTCGGAGAATAATGGACGTACCACCGTGCAACCTTTGCTGCCGTCAGATTCTGAATTGGCCTCTGCTTTTTCTGAGAGGAAGAGGAGGTAACTACTAACTAATTCCGTCAACAATCTCCCTTTTGTCGATTAGGGTTCACTAGAGTCTCTGACGCTGTGTTTCCTTTCTACACATTCATCAGCATTTAATTGATCATGTTTTGTAATAAATCCAAGGCAGCAAGGTTTTGAGTTGTTTCATTCTAGATTATAATTATAAAGTGTAATGTGTTTATGATTGTGAAGTTCCTTTTTTTGACCTTTTGTTGATTTTTTTCCCCTGTCCAGGGAAGGTTCTGCACGAGGTTTTGGCATCCGCCTTTCTCAGTCAACTCAAGGATCAGATTCTTGGGTTGATGATCCAATCACTCGTCACATTATATCACTTTCTGTTACTAGAGAGGACGATGGGAAAGAGTTCATGTTGTGGCCATTGGTTTTACACATAAAGGGCGGTTACTACCTGATGATTTTACCTCTGGTTGAGCCTCAACAGTATAGAGCATATGAGACGTTGTATAGAAGAAATGATTGTGGAAGTTCAGTGGGTGAGAACAACCTTTCATCGCTTGTAATCAATCTTCCATGTATCACAGGGTAATGTAAGTTTACATCTAATAATGGTTTTCTAGTGATACCTAAGTCTTGTTTTCTTTCGAGAATTGTTAGTTAGAAGTTAGAACCATCACAATGCTTGGTAGAGTTTTGTAATACAAACTATAATGTGCATATAGATCTGTATAAATCCATGTTTCTAGTATATCTAGCCAGTTATGCCCACTTGGACTTGAGATGAATCATGCTACATTCTGCATTTATATAGAAGACAGAAACAATTGCACCGTGAGACATGAATGAGTTTGTCAATACTTATTAGATGCATAATGGAGGGATAGAAATCCAAATGATAGTGTCACTAAAGGAGATAATGAAGTAGGCATAGCACAGTACACAATACAATTATCTAGTTATTGAATCATCCTATCATTTTATTGCATTTGGGTTCTGTTGTAAGGATAAATCAACATAGGATTTTCTTAGAATGTAAGCTAATTGGAAAACAAATGGATTAGGTGGACATTTTAAAAATGCATTTTCATTCTATTCAATGATTCTCATTTGGTCAAGTGCTCCTGTGGTGTTCTTTCTTTATTTTTATGCATTCTTGGTGATTAGTTGTGGAACTTTGAGATCAATCAGAAATAGCTCACTTTTTCTGTATTCTAATGGATTATTATTTTTCCAGAGCAATTATGGTGGCACATACTATAGGGGATATTATAACTGGTGACATAGCAGATCCTGAAGTGGTCACTAGTTCATCTCCCTACGTAGGAGGTTTATTGGATTCGCTAACTGGTAGTATAGGCATATCAGGAATTTCAGCCAGGCCAAGACCTATTGCAGCACCTGTTGCAGCTTCAACTACTTCAGGTGCTTCTGCAGTTGGTACTGCAGCAACAGATGGTTCCAGAAACAGTTCCAGACCCATAGACAAAGATGTGTTGCGCACTTTTATCAGCAACTCAATGCCCTTTGGTTGGTACTTTCTGTTATGGTATTTCTCATCTCAGTTTTTTTCTTAATGTTGCTCCTTTAATTAAAGACCTTGGATGGATTTCTTGATAACACTCTGATATTTTCCTTTTTTTATCACCAAATATCAAATGTCAGGAACACCTGTTGACCTAAATTTTTCAAATATCTCTGCAATCAAGGTCAATGGTTTTTCTTCTTCAGATCTTCCACCTACAGAGCTTAAGCAGCCAGCCTGGAAGCCATACTTATATAAAGGAAAACAGCGAATGCTGTTCATGATTCACGAGACTATAAATGCTGCAATGTATGACCGTGATGAAATACCAGATTACATTTCAATTTCAGGTCAAGTAAACTGCAGAGCAGACTTAGAAGGGCTGCCTGATGTTTCATTGCCTCTGAATGGAATGAAGAATATGAGCATGGAAATATTATCATTTCATCATTGTGTTCAGGTGTCAGAGCATGGAGATGATAAGCGAGCTATAATGTTTTCTCCGCCACTTGGAAATTTTGTTTTGATGCATTATCAGGCTTTATGTGGTCCTGATCCACCAGTGAAAGGCTTTTACCAATTATCAATGGTCTCAGAAGATGAAGGTGCATTTTTGTTTAAGTTGCAGTTGATGGAGGGTTTCAGAGCTCCCTTTTCTATGGATTTTTGTACTGTCACTATGCCATTTCCTCGTAGAAGAGTGGCATCCTTTGATGGAAATCCTTCTATTGGTACAGTTTCAATGACTGAGCATTCGGTGGAATGGAAAATTGTTACAAGTGGGCGTGGTATCTCTGGTAAAAGCATTGAGGCAACTTTTCCTGGAACGATTAAATTTCATCCAAGAGCAATCCAAAGAGGTCTGTCAATGCCTAGGTCAGTTTCAATTAATGTAGTTGAAGAAGATAGTGATGTTGAGCAAGACGCTTATAATAATACTGCCAACACTGAGGAAAATTTCTTGGAAAAAATGAATAAGGAACTAGAGCCAGTAGATCTGGAAGAGCCATTTTGTTGGCAAGCATACAATTATGCAAAGGTAAGCCTCCAAATTCCTGAGGTTTTTATACTTGTTGATTTTATTTTACTTTTGGTCCTTTTGTTTTTTGAGATGACATTTGGATCAATTATCTATTTTCACTTTGCAACATCGGTGCAATATATTTATGTTAATCTCTTTTTCGTTGTTATTTTTTTATACATATGATGTAGAATTTTGCAATTCATCCTATGAACAAGTATGATAATTTGTCCAAATTTAGGTGCTAACCGTGTTCTATATGCATTGTTTATAAGTTCCCTTCACTTTTTTTTGTTATAATTTTAATCCATCGTCATGTTTTTTATGGAAAAGACTACTCTTTTGGCAACATGATGTCTTGGGAGTAGTAGTTTGTTACTTTTAGCTCCAATGTTGTAGTAGTTATATTTGACAATACCATTAGAATGGATAGAAAGTTCATCTGGACTTTTATGATCTATGCCTTTGTTGATCCTGCTGGACTGTTTGCCATGTTGACTTCAAGCTTGATGGTATATTTGGTATTTTATGTAATGGGGTTAGTATAAAATTTTGATGTTAGATATACACAAGTTAGCATTTGCACATATTTGGCAGATAAATTTTTAAATCACAACTTGGCTTTTCTAAATCTCTAGATCGGATCATTTGACATTGCTCAAGAAGAAATATGTAATTTCCCTCTTAGCATGTCTGAAGTATTTCATTCTCTGTTACTTATACATGATTTTCAGGTTTCTTTTAAAATTCTTGGAGGCACACTATCTGGAATGTCAATAGATCCAAAATCTGTAAGTTGTTTGTGAGTTCTTTTTAAATGCATTTCATTATTACATTAAGGTGTAACTTTTTGAGGATTAACCCTCCATTTGTGCAGTTTGTGATTTGCTTCTTTTTGGAAAATTTTGCTTAGAAGGTATTAATCATGAAGAAAATTTTAGTATTGATGAAGTCTCACACAGACTAATAAGGACCCACACAGACCCATCTTGCTTCTGAATCTCTTAATACTTGATGCAGGCCCCACTCATCAGATTTGTGATGGGTCACATAGACCCTGAAATAGCAGTATCCTAATTTTTTGGAAAAATCTCACGTGTTTTTGTATAGTTGTCTTCAATAAAGATTCCAAAATATTAAATGAAGATATGGAAAGTTTGTTATAAGTAATTTGCGGAATGCTAAAAGTATGCTTTTGCACTGTCGTATAATCTACATTATCTTCAGCAGTCTCTCAATTCCAATTGTGCTTCATATCCTTTTTACCCTTAAAATCACATGTTTCTATTGCTCTTTTATTCTTTAACACATTTCATACATTATATACAAAACGACCGTTTACATATCAATGAAACATTAGTTGTTCATATATTCAATTTATGGATGCAGTTTTCATGTCTAGCATCACCAACTAGGTTGATGAGATAAAAGTATACCTTCTGAACTCACACTAACCAGTCAAATCTATGAGTTGCTTTAGATGATGGCTTCGTTTTTAGATTGTGTTTTAAAATAGTCATGTTAGACAACCATGGATGAATTGTCATTGCTTGTCTTAATTTTATCCGGATTTATACTACACCTCAGCTGCAATAGTATGATTTTAAATAACTAAGCAATTGTTGTGTAAGGTTCATAAAATTGGATTTGGATTGCATGGGTTATATAGTTATTAGGCCTTAATGCAATTCATCAAAAGCATCTAGAATATCACCAGGATTGGTTGTGAAACTTATTGAAATTTTGCTAAGAAATATGCAGCTTATGGGATCCATAGGGATTTGGTGATGTCTTTGTGATATATAATATAGGCTTACTTTATGGATTTTTACCAGAAATTCAATTACAGGTTTTTATTTTGATTATAGACAATTTGGACATAAGGTTAGGAATTCACTTTTCCTGTCATAAGCTCTTCTATGTATATTTCTAAAAACTAAGTTGGCTAAGGATGTTACTGATTACTTGTTATAGATGCAACTATATAGTAGACTGAGAAATTATCACACTGCATATAAAATTGAATTGTTGCTATACTTTTCATTTGTTGTATCATCTTTAGATAAATGTGAACACCTTTTTCCGATAAATGTGAAGTACAGTTGTACAGCCATCCATTTTTGCATACATATACATTCATATATGTGCAAATTCGTAACATGCATATGAGAATGCAGTTTGTGTTGTTAATTTATGTTTCCTTGGGTGTGCTTTTCAGGTAAGCATTTATCCAGCTCTTAAAGCGCCAGTTGAGCTCTCTATGCAGGTACATGTGTTATCTTTTCTTGTGAGAAACAAGAATTCATTGCATGAAACTGTCCTCAACTGAGAATGTGGATAAGCAAATTTGAATAGAAAAATTCTCACCAGGAAAGCTTT
Organism: Canna indica; assembly: GCA_034359265.1. NCBI lineage: Eukaryota > Viridiplantae > Streptophyta > Magnoliopsida > Zingiberales > Cannaceae > Canna > Canna indica. The sequence goes on along the minus strand of CP136898.1, from coordinate 3,256,708 downwards.
AAGCTTGGGACTAAATAGATTTGGGTCATACTTGAGCTCATGGGTACCTTATTGCATTTGGAGGTTTTAAATGTCATTATATGATTCTTACCCATTATCCGTTTATAGCAAAATTATTTGATCAGTTTTTGTCATGAAAGCATGAGAATTGGACAAGTACTTGAATTGATAGACAAAGGAAAACCATGCGCAAAGAATAGAAATTCAGGTTTCATGCTTTCAGTTAATTCTCCTAAATCCTTACCGCACATGCAATCACCTTAAACGAGAAGATAGGTAGAATCTATGTAACAATATTTGTTGCATTTAGGATTGCAGAATAGCTGATACACTTAATTATTATAATGCTTCATCTGACTTCATCTCTTTACTAGCAAGAATTTGTCGTAGAGTATGAAAAATGGTTAACTTCTTATGAGGAACTCTAAATGAAACTTCCTGCTGATTCAAGCAAACTTCCTTTTTAATGGCTGTACCTTTCTAATGTTATCACAAGTAACTGCCACATGGATCAAATTAGCCACTGTAAAGCTTCAAGATTGTTGCTAACACTAATATTTTCATTAAAATTCTACATTAAAATCTAAAAGCATGTTTGTGAAAAGTTAGTTTTTTCTTTTCATTAGTCACCATTGTGTCAGCTTACTAAGGTTATTTATTGTGAAGAATGTGTGCATTGGAGGAAACTTGGACGATTGTATTATCAGTTATAGCTCATGAAATGTTTGGTTTTGACAGGCTTCCTCTGGAGACTATATATTGTGGAATACTTTAGGCAGATGCCCTTCGGCTATTTCACCAAAAGTTCAATGATGAATGCCATGGTCTCTTTGTCATCTTCCCTAGACCAACAATCTAGACGTTTCTTCTTCTTTCTGCAAGGACGTGAGTTACTACTGTCAAAAAAATTTAAAGGGTGAAGAGAAACACAACCATATTTTTAAACCATATGGAAGGAGAGTGAATAGTAAAGTATCAAATTCAAGCTTTTGAAGCTTGTAACCGGTAACCCATCATTGAATGTGCAATCAGTTTGATATGTTTGAACATTCATTTTTTCAGTTTCTTGCTTTGAAAATACAATTTGATCAGCTATAATCTTCCTGAGTTTTGCTCTTGACGAGGTGAGCATCATGTCACGCTTTTTTACAGGCTACATTTTTGGTTGTTGTGTTGTTTTTGTATATTGCCTTTGTGCTTGAGTTGGCGTAAGAGTGTTCCATGGTGATGGCACGTTCGAAACCAAGCAAAGTGTTTATTTTACAGTCTACACTAATGGCACGTTCACCTATGGCTATGGTTCGAAATCAAGCAAATAAATTTATTTTGTGTTGACCTTCAAATAAATACAGTATTTTAGTCTCAAATGCAATAATTTCAGATCTGGAAAGGACCGACCAAACTCAGAACCTAATTTAAGTTTTATACCATAATCAATTAAATTTGATCAATAATTTGATTAAACAGTGCGGTGTATCATTAGATCAGTTCTAATAAACTCACTATTTAGAAATTCTAAATTTTTATCCTAGAGAAAATAATATATTAAACTATGTGACAAGATAATGTATTTAATTTTAATTAGTTTTTATACTCCAAAAAATGTTGTATAAAAACTTAATTTGAAAAAATTGAGTTTTGTTGAAAATTTAGTTTATTATTTTCTTTACTGAAACGACATATAAATTATGCGACGAGATATTACATCATTTACAGTTTTCAAACTTTTATATTCTTTTGATAATAATCGAGATGATGTATTTTTATCTTGCATTTATTAATATAAGTAATGGTGAATTAAAACTTTTTGCTACTATGTTTTTAAAGTAATAAATTATAATCGTGATAAAAATAAATAGATTAATAATAGATAAATTATAATTTTTTTAAATTTTATTTAGTTTTTAATTTATTTATTTTTTTAAAAAATTGATTTAATGTAGTTTTGACTTGAACTCTTAATTTGGTTTAATTCATATGATAATTATATATATAAACATTATTTATTTAATTTAATCTAATTTTAAATTTATTTCATTTTCGATATATTTTGAATAGGTACTTTATAAAAAAAATTATGAGAAAATTAATTTAGTTCGATTTTAATTTTTAATTTGAATTATTCAAGATACTTTGATTTATATTTTTTTTATCTTTTCAACTGATTATTCATATATTTAATTTTATTTAATTTTGAGTGTTGTATTTTTAAAAAATAACATATTGCATTTATTTTAGATTGTTCCACTAAAATATAATAAATAATGGACAACAATCTTCGTTTAATATATTCATTATTCTACTTTTATTGAAACAAAATAGAAAAGTGTTCAAGGAAATCCAGAAAAGATTATTCCAGTTTTGATGAATTTTAAAAATAGTTTTGATTTTGATAATTCCAAAATACTAAGTTTCAATTTTGATAAATTGTTATTAATCTTTTTTAAAAAAATATTTGTTGAAAATATCTTATGTCGTGACTCTTTTCTTATATATTTATATTTTCTTCAAAGAATAACTCGTGTAGATTTTAAATTAAATTCAAATATTAAAAACCAAAAGGACATTAATTATTAATGTCCAGGTGGAACAAAAAAACAAAAACAAAACTAGTTTCTTTAAAAGCAATTTTTTTGTATCAATATAAAATTAATCTATTTTATTGAACGACCAACGTTAGTATCATGAAAGTCAAGGTCCAAAATTAAATCATATTGAAGGTCGAATTAACGACGAGATAAACAATATAATTATCAAGTTCAAAAAACACCAAAATAAGATATCGATCATCAACAAAACTGTAATTAAGAAGAATCTATATGGAACATTAACTGCAGCTCTATTATTTAATTCAGAGAGATTAACAATATCTTATATTCCAAAAAAATTACTGGGAATAAGAACCTCATTTTTCTCAGCCATCGTTACAAAATATCGTCTCAAAATGAAAATTTTAATCAGAACAAGGATTAATATTATAACTTCCATATCACCACATTAATTTCTCTATGTTTCTTTTAGCTTTTTGGTGACGAAGAACGCCACCCCTACGGCGGCGACGACGACGCCGGAGATCATGAGGACGGACATGAGGGTGTTGCCGAGGTCGCACTTCTTAGCCTCCTCGGCCGCCGCTACGCTTCTCATCTTCGCCTCCTCCTCCTTCATCCAACATAATTAAATATATCAATAACGTACGTACATGTTAATTAATCATTTCTAATTCAAATTTAATTAATACTAAGAACTAATCATCGATCACATCATGAATGCGATATATATATATATACACATACCTTGTTACTGGCAACTTCGGAGGAGACGGGGTCGACCGGGAACTGGTCGGGCTTGTCGCGGTTCAACTCCTGGGTGACGCTCCCCTCGGGGAAGATCTCACCGTGTCCTGTCATCGCTTTCTTCCTTCTTGCTTGCCCTTCAATATGAGATATATATATACACTACTTCGATATATCTCTTGTTTGTGTTGATGTCTTCTTCTTCTTCTTCTTCTTCTTCTTGCTGTGGCTTGTAACGGATAATAATAGCAGGACGTACGTGTCGGCTGCGGGGTATAATTTCTGTCTCGTCTTCTCTTGTCACGATTGCGGCTTTTAAAGTGAAGGGGAGGAGGAGAGAGAGAGAGCGCGGAGGCTTCGGTCAAGAAAACCATCGGATTTCTCGTTTGCCCAACGGTTGACAAAAAGCAAAGCCATACAATTAAAACGAGAAGAAAGATTGACAAAATAAGTAATTAATCATAACTAATTTGGGTGTTTTTTCCTCCATTTTATTCGCATTAAATGCGGGATGCTTGATAGATTCGGGGTAGGGATTTATCTGCTGTAATGTAATAGTCACTTAAAAATTTGACAAAGCTTAAAAATCATCAATGGATCAGTGTAGTCGAGTTGTTGAAAACAGTAGTCAGAATCAGGTAGTCTTTAGAACAAATATTCATCTCGAAACACAAATTCTAGTTAATTTGTGGTTGAGTTTTAATTCAAATATTCTAAGTCAGTTGAGTTAATTGGACAAGGAGGAGCAATACTTTTAGTTTGAATAAACCATGTTATGCATGATGCTTCTAATAATCAAAATCCGTATCAAACAAATCCAATCCAAATACTTTCCCCTCTGAAGGAATGAGCCAGTCTAACTACTAAATTTTTATTGTTGCCAACCATCAGTGATTATGGTTATGTTAAACCCGGGTTTCTGATTGAACGATTTACCTGCTTTCTTGATTTAATCGAATAAAGCTTTTACTTATTTTAAAATTTCAAGAGAAAATCGTCTTCTTTAGCTGGCCAGTTCCAGAAGGCATTAATTTAACAAACAATTTAATCGAGCCTAGCTCCAAGGCAATATATCAATATTCATGATACTTGTTCTCGTATGGTCCAAATTTCACGCAAAGAGGATGTTAATTTTCAATTGCAAGAATTAGAGGCAGTTAACACACAGAACTAGTCATGGAGATTGTTAATGTGTTGGAAAACCATGAGATTCTTTGTTATTCTGAATTGAAATTAATATCAAAGAGTGTATCAACTAATTAAACCACAAACTACGAACATAAACTTCTCAAAATCCCAACATCTAGAGAAATTTTGGCATTACAAAAGCAAAATAAAATGATAGCAATGGGACATTTTGTTATCAGCAGCAAAACCAGCAGGATCCCATCAATAGTTTACTTGATCTTCTTCTTAGGCCTCAGCTGCAAAAAGGACAGACTCAGACAATCGGCGAAAATATTGCTTGTGCTAGTAATGTATAATTTTAGAAGGCAAATGCAGCCCAAAGCACTCTCTTGCAACTTCAGAAGGTGTGATAACCAAAAGTACTATGTACATGTCTAAACGAGTATAAAAAATGAGTGGGAGTTAAAAGCTACCTGATTGCTGTGGCCACATTTCTTCTTGCGGCAGTTAACAGCCCTTGGGTGTAATCTTGCATAGCACCTGCAAATGCAAAAAGATTATTAAAAGGCCATCGCTCATGTCATTAAGTGTATAGAGTGATTCACCAACTTGAGTCATGACATTAAGTATATTGCTACTCTAAATGAGTAAAACCATTGCATTAAAAACAACTTGAGACGACACTTGAAAAGAAAACGTGACTAACAGACTAATGGTAGGTAGACAAATACAACTTAAAATCCTTTAGCACATGCAGATCGTTGAGCCTCAATAAATATTTAAAATTCCTCCAAGCCTAGGTTCGTTTTTGTGCATCAGAGGGAGGGGGCAGTGGTTTGAGGCAATGTGCGAGAGTACATAAGTGCGCGGAGGAGATTGGCGTTGCCTTCCCGGAGTTCGCGGATTGATTTTTAAACTTTTCATTGACTTCCTTATCTCAAAATCATTCACTCCGTGAAGAGGACTCTAGTATCATCCTCCTCATTTGCATACCCCTAGCACACATCACCCCAAACTGTTGCCCCCTCCCTCTAATTCACACTAACAACCCTATGAGTAAAGGGGGTTGAACTATTTATTAAAATCAACACTTATGGTTTCATGGACTAACAAATTAATTTCAGTTTGGAACCCCAACTAAATAGATTCTTATATAAGCTAATTTCAAAATCAATTAATTAACACCATAATTTAAATTAATCACTATTTAAAAATTTATATTTATCAATCATTTGATTTTTAAAATAAAATTTAAGTTCAAAATTACAATGTTCCAGAATACATCTAATTGATTCATCAGACCTTCCATGTAAGTTTCGGGAAGTATAGCAAGAGGAATGCCACCTGTGGGTAGCACAGTTGGTGGCAACATGTTGAACGTTGCCTAGAGATCTAAGATTCGAACCCTAGTATAGCAAGAGAAATGCACTAGAAATAGCTATCTGATTGATTGTTTGTTTGTTTTCATTTAGAACTGAATTCAAGAAGGAAAATGTACAAAACTGAAATTTATGGAAATTGAACATAGAGATGGCCCTATAATGAATAAGGGCATCAATATCACAAGACAATTAGTTCATGCATTTGTCACCTGCGAAAATAAATAGCAAAGTGGACCAAGTGCACATGATAACATGTTAGTAAGTTGATTCTCCAGGAAGCAGAAGGTCAAACATGCAAAAATGATACTACATAGGGAGGAAAATAAATTGTGCTTATGTTCCCGAAATTGTTGGCTAATTACAAGCTTGCAATTAATTTTAATACAAAACACTGTAAAACAATATACAAGAGTGAAGAACGGTCAATTTATGGTTAAATTAACAAGAAGAATAAAACATACTTTCTGCAAATCATCTTTTCCTGATTGTACTTCCTAGCAAGAGCCATAAGAGAAGGCTCAATGATCCCACCCCTCAGCCTCAGCACCAGATGCAGAGTAGACTCTGTCCAGAAACCATCACAACCAAATGATTCAGTATATACAATAACAAAAAAACAAAAGGAAGTGCTACAAAATCTAAGTCTAGGAAGCTTCAAACACACAAAGAACAATTTGAAAAATTTTCTTGCTAAAGGAAGGACCTTTCTGGATGTTATAGTCGGCGAGAGTTCTTCCATCTTCAAGCTGCTTCCCCGCAAAGATCAGCCTCTGCTGATCCGGCGGAATCCCTGTAACGGTCGGGAATACAACAACATCGTTCAAAACGTGGGAGAGAGCAATTCAGCAAAGAAGTGGAGATGGATCAAAGCGAGAAGATACCTTCTTTGTCTTGAATCTTAGCCTTGACATTGTCGATGGTGTCGCTGCTCTCAACTTCAAGGGTTATGGTCTTCCCCGTTAGGGTTTTCACAAAGATCTGCATCTTGGCCGACTTTTCCCAATCTCCCGCGCCTCATGTTCTCGTCTTACTATTTATACTCTCGGTATCTAGGGTTTTCTTCACTTTTGCTACTATTACGAAATTACCCTTGAATGGATAACTGATTTTGTTTCAAAATTTATGGGAAATTTTCTGCCCCTAAAGTAGGATATCTGTTGCTTTTTGGTCATTTAATATTTAATATTTTTAATTTAATTATTAATTTATCTCGGTTTAACTATTGTCTCGAATTTTGGAATTTTTTTCAATTATATTTCAAATTTTTATTTTTTTCTATTATACTCTAATTTTAATTTTGTTTCAATATAATCTCATTATTAATTCGATGTTAGTTTAATATTTAGTTGACATTAAAAAAATTTAAAAACGACACGTAAGCCGCTCACTAACTTGCTTGCTCATATCAACAGTAAAAATATACATATGTTCGTTTCATTATTTCCCCTAAATTCGTGCACCTGGACAAATCGCGCCTATCTCATCAACAGTTAAAGCTTGAGTTGCAAATGTGTCATTTCTTATTTTTTTTATTATAATTTAGTTTGTTTACTGAGCTACTGATCTGTGTTATCAACACCACATCAGTAATTAAATAGTAAAATTAACCTCCGACTAACCGTGGAATAATATTGAAATAAAATTAAACTAATTGTATGTTTATTTAATTTGATAGGATTGAATAATAAACGAGAAAAAATTAAATATGAATTTTTTAAATTCGATGTACATCAAATATAATATTAATTTTATATTCTTCTAATTTATGCATTAAACAAACAATGAATATTAATCAATCAATTATGTTATTCTTCTTTATTCCATGAAATAAATATGTCGAGTATTATTTTTAATGCAGATATTAGTTAGTATTCTTTTCAAATACTATATAATATTATGATAATACTATACATACAGACTTATACAGAGTACCAAATGGTCATTAGAGTATAGTATTTCTACCAGTTTAATTAGTGATGTATTATCCATAAAATATTATTGTACCTGGGCAAAACTGGAATAAGTCGAATTTTGAATTCTGAAGATGCATGTGAATTCAATCCTAAATGAAAAAGAGTATCCATTTAATTTGTCCTAATAGAAAACAAATAGTCAAGTACGAGCAATTGGCAGCCTTGAATCCGAGTGATTATGTAAAGCGGCATATAAAGCTGAAGAAATTAAGCGACAAAAACATTAAGAAATCTTAAATTCTACACTCTTCAAATGGTTGATGTTAAAGAAAGATGGGGGACTTTAAAGATAACTTTCTCCAAATTACAATATCTGAAGCACATGATTGTTTCTCAATAATACATCAATATCTGAAGCACAAGATAACTTTCTCCAAATTACAATATCCGAAGCACATGATTGTTTCTCAACATTACATCAATACATGGTCACTTTGCCATGCAGCAGGTACAATTTCTTGAGTTGCTCTGCAGCACAGAATAAGAATCATAGTTAAAAGAAGGCAAACAAAGTAGAAAAAATAATATGGTAATGACCAACTGGAAAATTCGAGGCACAAGGCAATAATGATACTTCTTAGTGGGAACATCAGATCCTCAATCTTTGACTATCGTTCTCAGTATCTTCACATCATGTATTGGCCTGAATTCAGCAGAAAGTAACTCACTAATTAGACATAATATCAAAAATGATCAACAAACTTAAAGCCAGATATCTTAAGAACTGAAGGTGCATGGGGGGAGATGCATTACTTATTACCATTTTAACTAATAAGCATTATACACACTAGGGACTGCCTATGCAAAGTACAAGATCCAAATAATAAAAGGTTCGATTTTGAGATTTAGCTAATTGTACTTTGTAAAATGATTTGTGCCAACCAAGTGAAATTTCTATGAGATGCTTCCATCTCCATCTTTGAATACCTAACAACATTCTACTAGGAAAACCTCAATGAAACACAAATCTCAGCGTCCAGACAAAATAAAGGCATGAAGAGAAAGGTCCCATGAGTTCTTTTATAAAATTCTTTTAAGTTATCAAATTCTTTTACCAGCTATAAAAATATGAGATTGTAGCTAGACTATATTCCCATCAACCCAGTATGGCAAAAGTAAATTTTTACAAGTCAGATGGTATAATTCCTCATTCTACTAAAATATCAAGCAAGTAGCTGGACTCTTAATAAAATTACTTAATTAATTGTTCTCCTTACAATAACAAAGTTTCTGGGTTCTTTGTCAGCACATCCATGACCAAGCAATGCCACGTGGTGAAAGAAACGTTAGAATCTTAACAAATGTGGACTGACAACATATATTAGTTCCATCTACCAACATTCCAGTTCATAACTTGTGATCTTTAAGCAAAGATATTTGAAGAATATAAAATGAAGTAGACGAGATGCATTTTGATCTAAAGAGGCCTGGCTTTTTTGTTTTTTGCTTCTAATAGTTTTCAGTCAAGGATTTACATACTTCTAATTTCTAAAACATAATCCACATATATCCAACAAGCATCCCTGTCCCTTAACACAAAAATGTGCAAAGCATCTACATATTTTTGTGATCTAAAACCCCCCAAGTTCTTACTCTTTTCTATTAACATGCAAACAAAGTACATGAATTACCCTACACACTAGTTCATAATGTTACCTTGCTTATCAGGAGAAATATGGATACTGGACGCCATACTGCCATGAAAAATACTATTTTATGATGATTTTTATACTTGCCTCATCTATCACCCTGATTATTGATATTTGCATCTTAAAACATGACCGTTGATATGCATGTATATGCTACCTCACGTAAATTTAAATGTTAATGTATCATAAATACCTATCACTGTTGTCAGTTTGCACACTTCCAAGGCGTTTGATAACTTCCATTCCCCTGCAAACTCTTCCAAAAATGGTATGCTTCCCTGTGGAAGGTCATTTCAAGTTCAGGTAAGTACAAAGCATATCGAATTTAAAAGCAGGAAACTAACAGGTTTTATGAATCATTGTTGATTACCATAAAAAAAAGCCAAAGGTAGAATTGAAAAGGCATAGTGATCAAATAGATAATCAAACAGAAAGATCCAAGAGCTAACAGTTGTAAGTAATCTAGGAACCTATGGTGAACAGTTGAGTAATTTAGGAATAATTTATTCAGGGATAATCTGAAATCCATTTCAGCTATCCACTAAGAAAACAAAGGAATATGTTTGTACAGTTACCACAATATCCTTATATATTTATTATATGTTTAGTATCCATTAGGAGACTCCTTTCATTTTAATTTCCACTTTTCTCTGAGGGCACAATTTAATAAATATAAATTCTCATCTCATAGGATAACTGAAATCCCACCTCCTAGGTGGAATTGGAATACCAACCAAACATAGGCTTTCTAGGATTCATGGGATGGGAACAAAAAAATCTCATACCAAATGAGGCTAGAATTTAATGTTTTCTTACTCTTGAGATTTTAAAACAGAAAAGAAAAGAAAGGATATGATTGTGCAAATCATATCCCCACAAGTAGCACAATTATTCTGGTAGAGCTCTGAACTAAGGTCAGTCTAGTTGCAGTTGCACAATCCTGTGACACCAATGCTCATCCTAAAAATTCAATAAATGTATTGAAAATTTATATGGTTTATGGGAAATAGTTTCCACAAGATACATTTCTTCTATTAAACACCAGAGTCCATGTAACAGCAAAAAAGAATGAAATGGCATGTACCATTTATTGAGTATTACATAAAGATATTGAAAAATTATTTGAGTAATGAGTAGATATTTTCATGAACCTGATGTCCATGAATTATGTAGAACATAAAAAATTTGAAAAGTCACCCCTATTTGCATGAAGTTGTGATCAATCCTAATTCTGGAGGAGATTCGGTGGCAGGCATGCAAAATGGGGAGAACGGTGGCTGGCGCTTTAGATGAGCCAGGGAGGTGGAGGGGGGAAGGGTGGAGGAGCTTAGAGCCTTCATTGGGGAGACTTCCCTCTCCGAGATTCCTGATCAGGGGAGGTGGCGGTGAACGAGCAGTGGTTCTTTCTCTACCTCTTTGGCCTATGAGTTTATCATGGAAAGAGGGGTGAGATGGCCGGATCTCGAGTGTATTTGAAATGTGTGGTGCCCGCTGAAAATGAAAATCCATTTGGCACCGCACATATGTGGATCCTGCTGACAGACTAAGGAGGATGGGGACCCTAGGTGTGACTTTTGCCGGGGGGGGGGGGGGGGGGAGAGGAGTGGATTTCCCATCTGTTCGTGGAGTGCGCCGTCACCACTGCAGCTTGGAGCAGCTTTCTGGTGGACTGTGGGTTTTCCACCACCTCTCCTATCTGTCTAGAGGCCTTTGCGGGGTGGTCGGGTAGGAGAAAGCTCGATGCGATTATCTGGTGCTGGAGCCTTTGGTTCTCTCGAAACAAGGGGCTCTTCGATGGCGACCCTTTCGACCTGAATATTGTGGGCAGGTTGGCTAGGTCCTTCTGGGTTCGGTTGATGTTGGCCACTCCGTCCCAATCTTTGGGGGGCGGTTGGGGGTTTCCCGCTTGCCCATTTTTGTTTTTTTACGCTTCTTCTTGTTTTATTTTCCTTTAAACTCCTTATGCCTGCTCTTTGACGTTGCTTCGTCGTAAGCTCCGGTCGTAGTGTGTAATTATCATTTCCTATCTCATGAAATGGACGTGTGGCTATGCCTTACTTTCTTCAAAAAAAAAAATCCTAATTCTGGAGGGCATTTAATATGCAATTAGGATAATCCATATCTCTTTGGAGATGTGATCACTTTAATCTTTCTTTACTAATGATGAGCCATAATTTCAAAGATTATGAACAGCTAGTGCAGAAGCTTATAGTAGTGAAGAATTAATTATGTGCAATATATCACAAAACTAATACTCTTGTGACACCAACAAAGATGTAAACATTAAGGAGGTATTTGAGAGTTAGTATATCACATTCTTTTCCGTTCACCAAACCCCAATAAAATCATGGGTTTCAATACCACTCAACAAGAAGAAAAATTTGGCCAGAGCATTCAATTTGATAACTGAATATCATTAAAACCACAAAACTTAAATTGATAGAGCATTGGACAACACCTACTATATATCACTCCTGAAAGTTAGAATATATGTCCTTCTATAGGCTTATTGCAGGCAGACTAGATACAATGTGCAAATATCCAATATACAAAAGAAAGGACAATTTCCAGTAGAGCAAATTTAAACTTCTATTTTGCATATCACTTTGACCAAATATAGCTAACACCATTAGTACAATATCATTGTTGGACTTATCCATGTTTCTAAATGCTTGTAGAAGACAATTTGATGAAAAAGGATAATGACAAGGGTAGTGCATGATGTTTACCACATATCCCATGGACAATGTTAAAATTGACTTATCCACGGGTGGATAATTTGCTAACATCAATGTAGATAGGCAAAGTGACACGAAAATATAACTAGTATGCAAGTTTGAAGTTGACCTATCTTGAGATGGGTAAACTGCAATTTGCCTTTAAATCTATACCCTCAGTCTCTGCATGCGAGCAAAGGTAATTTCTTATGTCACATTCTAGTGAACATGATTCATATTTGGACTCAACTCAAAAACTTAAGAAGTTTGCCTTTGATGATAACTTTGTAAGAAAAACAACTTTCAACAAAGAAGACTTCTGAACATGAGGTGGCATGAAGCCAGTAAAACATCGAAGTACCTTAAAAGTTTCCTGGTACATACAGCAAATATAAGGCCCACATGTACAGTATAAGTAGCTTCACCCATAACATGTAGATTTGGGCCAGATTTATGAAACATAAGTTTCACTTCTATAAACAATCCAGCAACGACCATGGTAGAACACAGGAAATTAGTGCAAAGCAATCACATTAGTGATGCCCTAAAGTAACAACAATGAAATAACTTCAATTATTTCTTCGTGAAAAAAGAAAAAAAGGACAATTATCATTGGCATTACCGTCCAATGACTGACATGGTGCTAACGTTATGAAAAACTGGCTCCCATTTGTGTTAGGACCAGCATTTGCCATTGATAGTATGCCTGCTCCCGTATGCTTCAACTCGGGTCTTATCTCATCTTCAAACTTCCGACTACATAAATCCAAGCCAAAGTATCTCATCAATCAATCATGCAGTTAACAACCACAATCCAAAAAACTCTAATGTGAACTCCATAAATAAGTAAAATCACATTCTAGTATTGATGCATCAGAATGGATTTTTAGCACTGGTCAATCGATCTGCCAAGTTAAAATTTTGGCACTTCAAGTCTTCATAAAAGCTACTAATTTCCAAATAGAAGCAAAACTAAAGCTCACAAATCTCTCTTGGGTAACGACAATAAGGACAGCCACTAACCCGTAGATGGATTCACCACCCCTTCCGGTCCCCGTCGGATCTCCTCCTTGCACGATAAAATCCTGCTCCACAGACTCGACTACTTAGTTATGACACAAACAACCCCTCAAGGGCTTAGGCTGGGATAGGAAGAACAAGGAGGAACCTTAATGATTCTATGGAACTTGACGTTGTCGTAATAACCTCTCCTGGAGAGTTCCACAAAATTCCTGCAAGTCTTGGGAGAGTGCTTGTAGTACATCTACGATCCACAAAAAAAGAGACGTGAGAGAGGGAACCGAGGGCACACATACAGATAGAATCTGAGAACGGATGTACCTCTACAGTAAAAGGGCCCATTGAGGTCTCCAAGGTGACCTCCGGCGGGCCGCCGTCGTCGCTCCCCCACATCGCGACGTGTGAGATTGTGAAACCGTGGAGATCGGAAGAGGGCGGAGGCTTTGGGTCTCCCCTCTGCTTAAGATTTTAATGGGGTTCGGGAAATCGGGTATGCATCTAATAAAATTCATATCCGAACCCGATGATCCGAGTGGATAGTGGAAGTGGACTTCTACAATTATCGGATCGGGTTATCGGGTCACATCTTCTTCCTTCACATAATCCCTCTTTGCCCAATTATTGGATTGGCACTAGAGAATGTTTCCTGTTATATACCACGCCAGAGAATCCTGTAACGTCAACTTCTCTTGCTGCCTTTCGTGCCAGCGTTATTGTGCCAAAGAAAGAACCCTAGAACTCTAGAAGACCAACCCGAGGTAGATCGCCTGAGGGGAAGAGGAAGCAGCTCCCATGGCGATCCTATACGCCGTGGTGGCGAGGGGCACAGTCGTCCTTGCTGAGTTCTCTGCGGTCAGTGGAAACGCCGGCGCCATCGCCCGTCGGATCCTCGAGAAGCTTTCCCCGGATTCCGACACTAGGCTCTGTTTATCCCAGGATCGGTACATCTTCCACGTCCTCAGCTCCGATGGGATCACCTTCCTCTGCATGGCTAACGACACCTTCGGGAGTGAGTTGAATGTTTCTTCTGTCTGTTATTTGGCAGGTTGCTGTATTGTGTGTCAATTTCGGTTCTTTATGGCGATTTATTGCTCAATTTGATGATAGTTCGATTCTGTCTTCTGGATTAGATGGAGATGTTTGACCTGTTGTTGGCTGAAGTTGCAGCATTTTTCTGCTCTGAATGTTTTCTGTCAGCTAAATATATTAATCATTATTTATCCACTCCTATGCTGCATGATTTTGTTTCTCACTATTTTTCTTATGTCTTGATAATGATATATTACTTGGATGAAATTAGACCTTAGATAATGAAGTCGTGATCATGTTGGCCTTAAGTAATTGGTGGAACAGGGCTTATTTGTGATCCATTTTTTTCAATGTAATTTGAGTTAAGCTGGATATATGGTTTTGAATGCTTCATCACCTCTTGGTCTTGGTTCCAAACCTCTAATAAATTGAAAGTGGATCTTGCATCTGTTAGAATGTATCAAGGTAATCCAGAAATAGTTGTGCAGTGACTGTAGGCGCCTCCTCTTCTTGCTGGAGGATTTCTTTTAGGAGTATTTTACTGTAGATGATTTGACTCTGAAGGTATAACTACTGATCAAACAAACGGAACTATGATGATAGACTTGAAGATACTGAAGAATCAGACCAATGGATCAGTTCTCCTGGCAAATGATTGATTTGAGCTTTAAAAAGCCCAAAAAATGAACATAAAAAGAAGAAAACAATGGGAAAAGCTCAAGAAAGGTGAAGTCTGATTATTCCTGCTAATTCAAATGATATAGATGTATAGCTTGGAGTTCATGAGACAATATCCCTAGAATAGAGGGAGTTGAGTATTTGGACTTAGTTGCATTGTTTTTTTGTAGTCTTGCTTGTAGGGAACCAGAGTTAGGGAGGTGCACCAGTGAATGTGAGTACGGTTCTCTCAGCCATAGTTAGGGAGGGTCTGTAAAGATAAAGGTTAAATTTCTGTCAAATTTATTAGAGGTGCTACTCTGTTATTTATTTAATCAGAATTTGGAAGGATAATGTAATCATATGCCATTTCTAGATTGAGTGGAATGATATGATTTTTGGAAAGGAAAAATGACTCTCATAGTATAAAGGTGTTGATTAAGTGGATCAGACCAGCTGTTCTTCTGCACATTTCGTTTGCTTCATGGTTACTGTTCTATTTAGAGAATCTTTTATCTATAAGTGCATGACTTCTGGGTCAAGGAAGTTGTTAACTTTTCTCCTAGTGCATCTTGGTCATGATTTTTTTTATAGATAAGGTGATCCTTGGCATCACAGTAAGATTACCTCTCTTCAACCTACGTAAGCAACCTTACTTAGCCATGCTGAGTCATGAGAACAGCCTCAATTACACATTCAGTCATGAATTTACCAGTCAAGGAAGATGTGGCAATTAATTCACCTAATCAGCCAAGCAATTCTTACTCTTGTCAAAGAAAACAATGTTGTGAAGCAATCTTACTGTGCTACTGATTGCTATTATATTCACTAGCACTACTGAGCCACTTATTGGTGTAGAAGCTGCTGTGTGGTCTTATGCAAAGCAAAAATAGTCTGAAGAGACAGTGTTTTCATACCTATTTCTGAAATTATTCTGTGTTTCAACTTTCAATATACTTTGGCATACATGATGACAGTATGACATGAATATTGTCTTCATATTTGGTCGTTTGTTTTGTGCTTGACTATTAGTAATTTTAGGAGCTGCTGTCCAGTTGTTCTGATGTTATGCTTTTCATTTTGTGCATTTTTCTAGTAAGACTTAATTTTTTTAACATAACCAAAGGAAACATGAACATTACTTTGCATATACATAAGAAAGTCCATCGAGAGGTATAAATGCATACATTGGTCTCTTTCCTAACCGTTTAAGCTTTTGGAAAAGTTGATCATTTAACCAAATTTATCATGGTATCAGAGATACTCCAACTTCAGTTAAGTCGATCCATGTGTTGGTCTTGGGTCAGTCTTCTCAAATTTACCCACCCACATGTGAAGGAGAGGGGGTGTATTAGGAATATAAATGCTTTAGATCAGTCTCTTTCCTAACAACTTAACCTCTTGGGAAAGTTGATCATCCAATCAAATTTCACAAGAGGAGATTCCTTGTATCAGAGTAATTAACTGATGTTGTAAGCAATGTTCCTTGCATCCTTGGTGCATAGAGACATCTTGTTTCTATTTTAGTAGACTAGCAATAATTTGGGTCTTCAGAATTCATTACAAAACCTTTTTCATGTATAGTAGACTAGACAATTCCTTCAATTATGTGTTTACAAGATATTTTAATTGCGGTCAAATTAATAGAAAAACCTTAGTGGGTGGTTTAAATGCAGTCTTATGATGGTTTAAATATCAATTGTAGTTTATATGCCATTCAGTCTTCAATATTTCAAAACCTGAATATATATTCATGATCTCTTCCTTTGTTCTGGTGTAGGGAGGGTTC
Source organism: Canna indica (assembly GCA_034359265.1). Taxonomy (NCBI): domain Eukaryota; kingdom Viridiplantae; phylum Streptophyta; class Magnoliopsida; order Zingiberales; family Cannaceae; genus Canna; species Canna indica. The sequence continues at coordinate 3,240,068 of CP136898.1, read as the reverse complement.
CTTTTATGTATTTAGAAGATATCCACATGAGATTCATGAAAAACTATGGCAGGGTTGCTCATTCAGCACTGGCTTATGCAATGAATGATGAATTCTCTAGAGTACTACATCAGCAAATGGAGTTCTTCTCAAGCAATCCAAATGCAGACACACTTAATCGTGTGAGAGGTGAAGTTAGTGAGGCAAGTTCCAGCTGTTAAGCTTGAAATTTTGTATGTTTAAAATAATAAGATGCAGTGATCTATTTCTGTTGTGATGATTCTATTCCATTAAACCTGTTTTTAATTAATTGATAAGTTCATTGAGGAGGATGTACTAGCTATTTGAGTTTTTCTTTTGAAACATTGACCTGTTGGGGGGAAACCTCCAAGTATATTTATTATGCTCTCTCATTGGAGAAATTAAAGGGTTCCCCAAATATATAGAGTTTAATTCCAACTTTGCAGATATATTCTATTACCAAGCAGTAGTTATCCAATAAAAAATAATGATTGCTCTGTACTGATCTCAGTAAATCTGTAATGCTTTAGATGATTGTTCATCTGTGGAATGTCTTCCTACTGACGGGGAATTCACTTCCTCTTCTATAGAAACATGATATATTGGATTTGTCCATCTAGTAATTTTATGCTGCTTGGGGTGGGTGTTGATGGTCCTTGTGAATGCTGCTTGTGAAAACTTGAACTCAGGGTAAGAAAAGGATTTTGATCAAATTATACTATGGACATTAACTAATCCTCAATACTTCTAAAATCTTGCATGCATGATTATGACCCCTTGGAACAAGTCTGTATTGAACAAACATTGCTGTTGGATTCTTTTTGGATTCTGAAATTGGCATATTGTTCATTTAAGGGTCTGCCATCCATGGAAGGTGTATCTAGCAATTTTGTCATTCTTTATTGTCTAAACACATGTTCTGCTCTAGAGATTTGTTTTGTCCTAGAACTTCATTTTTTTTTAGATTACTATATTTGATACAAATGGTTGGGGAGTGTTAGTTTTGTGTAGTATCATATGTTTGTTTAACCTATGAGTTTTCAAATTTTTCAGATACATACTATCATGGTGGAGAATATAGAGAAGGTATTGGACAGAGGTGATCGCATTGCACTTCTTGTCGACAAAACTTCTACAATGCAGGATAGTGCCTTTCATTTCAGGAAACAGTCTAGACGTCTTCGTCGTGCTCTGTGGATGAAAAATGCCAAGCTTTTGTAAGTACCTAATAGTATAATCAGTCTATTTCTTATATCATATTCTTGTCTGTAGTATTTAGTTATAGATGAATGCAGTAGTCAATTTAGTGGTCCTACTGAAAATTGTCTCTTGTTTGGTAATAGCTAGTTGAAAGGTTCTCTGCTAAAATATCTATAGTAGGGTGATTGATTTGTTGATTAATGCCCCTGGACATTGCATCATTTTTGCCTACTTACTATTTCTGAGGGTGTTTCATGGCTATTGGTGTAGTTATAGATTTTTTTACCGACTCATGGTTTACTTTTATAAGGATTTGTTTATGGGTTAGTGGGCTATGTGCCAATCATTCATGAGGGTTATTTTTGAATGGACATGGTTCTCTACTGTCGTTTGTTGTACTCATCCTTCTGCTCTGACATCTGTTGTCCTCTCATTGCAGAGCTGTGTTGACATTTGCGATTGTTGTGTTGTTGTACATAATAATAGCAGCTTGCTGTGGAGGCATCACTCTTCCATCATGTAGATCGTAATCAAAATGGTATTAGACTCTTGTGGGAGGCACGTGATGTTCTTTTGCTGGTTTCCATGCCTACTGTGTCATTTTCCTCTCTTCAGAGAACAAACCTTTTCTATGTGCAGATGTTTAGTGGTTTTATTTCCTTTAAGTGCAGCATCTATTTGTGCTGGAGCTATTACACCACTATGCTCCATATTTTCTACGAGAAACCTATTAATTACATGGATGGATGTTTTTTTAGAATAAGTTGGGTTTGTAGATTTCTGTGCAGTGCTTGGATTATTCGTTGTATATCTGTAGTCTTAGCATCAGCTGTGATTCTGCATTGAACATTTCGTGCATAGTCAATTTTTTGTTGAGGTGATGATTCATCCTGTCTTCTTGAGTACTGTTACTTTTTGGGCCCAATTGGTACTATACAGTAGTACTAGCCTGGATATTATTAGTCTGGATTATTTTGTCTTAACCAAAAATTAAGAACATGCATTGAATATTGATTTTTTAAATCATTACCAAAAATAAGGATTTCTCAGTACTGATCTCAGTAAATCTTGAATGATGATTGTTCATCTGTGGAATGTCTTCCTATTGAAGGGGGAATTCACTTCCTCTTCTAAAGAAACCTGATATATTGGATTCGTCCTAGTAATTTTATGTTGCTTGTTTGAATTATTTTAGGGTTGGTGTTGATAGTCCATGTGAATGCTGCCTATGAAAACTTGAATTCAGGGTAAGAAATTGATTTTTGATCAAATGATACTATGTTCCGTGTAAATGTTGTTAACTATTACACTTGCGGTGAGAAACACATCTGTAAGACTTGAAGGGCTAGATGCCTATATAGGAAAAAAAATTATTATACAGCCCGGCTCCGTAGAAAAGCTTTATGGAGTCGGGCTCCGATGATAAACATGAATCTTAAAGCAAAATTAAAGCTATTTTGAGATTCGTGTTTCACCATCGGAGCCCGGCTCCATAAAAAAATTTTACTGAGCTGAGCTCCATAATAATTTTCTTCCCTATATAGTATTATACGATAAGATACTATCAACTTCGAACCATTTGGCTTTTATTAGTATGAAACTATGATAAGGGCATCCCTGTAGTCCTGTCCTGATCATTGAAACCTACCCTAAAAATTCGATGAAAAAGATTCAATAAAATTTATATAAATAAGTATATATTAAGTAAATAGATACTATATATATATACTCAATGAAACAAAATAGAGCTAATCTGGCAATTAATATATTTTATGATTCAGTGTATAGTTAAATTTCGTAGTACTAATTATTTCACGTAAAATCTGAAAATATATAATATAGTCTATTTTAAATATATATTAATTTACAAAATAAAAAAAGAATTAACATATAATTTGATCCCTTAAATATAGTCGAATTTTTATAGTTGTTCATCAAAAAAATAATCGGTCAATGTAGTCCCGTTAAAATATGACTCGGGTAAAATAGTTCTTGACTCGAGCAAAAATAATCGAGTTTTGAGATTTTTGGTACTTGTTGACAATCATGCTATGGATTATTTTGCTCAAATTATATTTTTTTTAAAAAAATATTGACTGGTTTTTTTTGAGAGAGAGACTATTATAAAAATTCTATTATATTGGATGGATCAAATACCCCCGTAGAAATATAATGCAATGAGTAGGACTTAGAATCGAAACTAAAATCCACTCCACATGAACAAGATTGGGATTACAGCGTGGCGCAAAAGAACAAGGAAAGAATGCATCATTAATTAATCAGTAAACAGTGAAACAACGCAATCCAAATTCACTATTTCAAACACTTCACTCCAAAATCTGTATTGAAGCTAATAATTAAAGGCTCCTGCTGACGGTGAAGCCCCCGTCGACGAAGAGGTTTTGCCCGCTCACGTACCTCGACTCGTCGCTGGCCAAGTACAGCGCCGCCTCCGCTATGTCTTCCGCCTTCAGCGTTACGCCCTTGAGGGTGGCCGTCGCCTTAAAAAATCTCTCCGTTTCCTCCTCGTCCTCCAAGCCGAACGCCTTCATCGACATCGGCGTCACCACACCGTGCGGCGACACGCAGTTCACCCGGACACCGACCCGCCCCAGCTCCGCCGCCGCGCTCCTCATCAGCCCCACCACCGCGTGCTTCGAGCACGTGTACGCCGGATCCGCGAGCCCGGCCAGCGCCGAGGCCGTGCTCGCCGTCATCAGGATGCTCCCGCTGCGCGCGGGCGCCATGACGCGCGCCGCGTGCTTCGTCCCCAGGAAGACGCCGAGCACGTTGGTGGCCATCACCCGCTCGAACATCGACGTCGACGGCTCGGTGTTGAGGAAGCTCAGGCTGAGATCGACGACAGCGGCGTTGTTGAACATGATGTCGAGCTTGCCGTGGAGGGAGACGGCGGAGTCGACGGCGCGCTCGACGTCGGACTCGTTGGTGACGTCGCAGTGGACGTACGTAGGAGGCGGCGGCGGGGCCGAGGGCGTCGCAGAGGGTGAGTCCCTTGTCGTCCTGGATGTCGGCGACGAGGATCCGGGCGCCATAGCGGGCAAACAGTTGTGAACGGTTGCCGCTGAGCTATAGTCGTCGTGTAATTATTTGTTGTCTGATGGGAGGCTGCAATCCCTTGATCTATAAAGCTATTCTTTTTTCATTAGTTTCTAATTTTTCTAGCGCTTCTTGCTATTTGATGTCGACGCCTTCGTTGAAAATTTATTTGGCGACGACGTTTATAATTTGGTGAGTCTTTTTGGTTTTTGTCTTGGTTTTTGTGTTATCGGGAGGTTTATACTGGTTTCTGATTTGTCTCCATTTGTTAGGGCCTTTGTGATCTCAGACTATCGGGCTAATGACGAGAAAGGGTCTCAGGGTTAGGCTAGAGGTAGGGTCGTCGAGGAGAACTTTTGATCCTTGTTCTTAGGTACATCACAAAATACAATAATAGGTCTCAGGTGATGACCACCCTTAGCAATATTTAAGTTTTTTAATTTTTTGTATCAGTTCAAATTGCATCTCAATTAAAATTCAGAAGTTTTTTTTTTGCACCTGAATAAATGAGGTGTCGAGTGTCAACGCGTGGCAATGATGTAGAATTCTATTGAAAATTTAACGGAGAGATGACGGTATGGAGCTTTTTGCTAGTTTTTATTAGTTAGTCGAGTTTTTTCTAATTAGGCTAAACTTCAAGAGTTTTTCACCCTTTCATGTCGACCAAATTGCTAAATTGTTACAATTATGAAATTTCGTGAAGCATACACAACCACACACAAATAAGAGATAGGAGAGAGAAGACACACAAGAATTTTGACGAGGTTCGGTCAATATTACTACGTCCTCGAGGCAAGAGCAGAGAGCGTTTCACTATTCAGATGAAAATGTATCGTTCCAATTTTTCACAAACCCATACAAAATGCTTTGTGAAATCCTAAATCACAACTGGGCCAAATGGGTCTCAAAAATATATACAGAATAATGCAACAGGTCTATCGGCCTAAGCCCTCGGCTACCAACATATATTTACATTTTTATTTCAATTTAGGTTGCACCGCGATTTTTTCGGGCTAGATTATAATTCGAATCTATCAAAATTCAAGACATAAAAGATATCAGTTACTTTAAATGGTCCCATGATTTATTATGTGTGTAGTTATTATAGAGCGAACTATATATTGTGTCGAAAATTAACTTACATTTTATTTTCCAAAAGAAAAATCACACATGAATTATTATTGATAACCACCAAATCAAGCTGGTCACGTGACATAACGAGTGCGCCACTCACTTGGTTGACGGGAAGACCAAGTTAGAGCCTTTGACGAAGGTGTAGCCCTCGTCGACGAAGAAGTTGTGCCCGCTCACTTATCGCGAATCGTCGTTGGCCAAGTAGTGCACCGCCTCCGCTATGTCCTCCGCCTTCAGCGTCACGCCCTTGAAGTTCCCTGTCGCCGCCATCACCCTCTCCGCCACCTCCTCGTCCATGCCCAGCACCTTCGTCACCATCGGTGTCGCCACCCCCGTGTGGCGACACGCAGCTCACCCGCATCTCGAACTGTCCCAGATCCATCGCCGCGCTCCGCATCAACCCAACCAGCGCATGCTTCGAGAAGATGTTGTTAAAGTCACACATTGATTGGGATTGTGGTCTAGATAGTCTTTAAATAGATGGGGAAATCCTTCCCCTTTGAATTATCATTTGGGGTAGAGTTAGGTTCAATGCTGATTTTCTAACATGGTATCAGAGCAAGACCTATTGTTGATTGTGGGCCACCTGCAGAACTTCATCGCCGCGCTCCGCATCAACCCAACCAGCGCATGCTTCGAGAAGATGTTGTTAAAGTCCCACATTGATTGGGATTGTGGTCTAGATAGCCTTTAAATAGATTGGGCAATCCTTCCCCTTTGAGCTAGCTTTTGGGGTGGAGTTACGTTCAAGGCTGATTTTCTAACAGACGTACCCCGCATCCGCCCAAGCTACCGCCGACGCCGTGCTCTCCATTATCACAATGCTCCCGTTGCGCGTCGGCGCCATGACACGCGCCGCGTGCTTCGTACTCGGGAAGGCGCCGAGCACGTTGGTGGCCATCACCCGCTCGAACATTAACGTCTCGAAGTTGAAGAAGCTAGCTGTTGTCCATGCGCGGGATGTAGATGCCGACGTTGTTGAACATGACAAGGCTGAACATGGCCTTTGTCAATCCTGGATGTCGGCGATGATGACTCGAGCACCATGGCGAGCGAAGAGCTTTGTCGTGCTCTCGTCGATACCGCTTGCGCGCGCACACACCCCCCTCGAAAGGTAGAACTGATATGCTTCCCATATCTGCAACTCCAAGTGCAAGTCAGTGACGTTATTCACTATTTATAATTGATTGTAGTCAACCTCCTTTTTAAGGAAGGTACGCGCACAGAAGCGATGTGCTTCCCATCTCTGCAACTGCAAGCACAAGTCAGCGGCTTACGTGACACTGCATGCGCTCTGTTTTTATTCATCTTATCAGAGTTATAATTAACTGCAGTCAAATATACCTTCCTTGCTAGCGAGGTAACATAGAACCGATGAGCTTCCCAGTTCCCATATCTCTGCAATTGCAAGTGCAAGTCAGTGGCGTGATACTGCAAGTCAGTTCCCAAACCAGGATAAGGACACTAGAGGAGACGGTCGCGCTTCAGAGTCAGATGATGGCAGAGATGCATGCTATGCTACGCAACATCTCAGCTCATACCGGAGCAAGCATCCCCTCGATATCATCTGATCTATCGTCCTAGCTCGAGTCAGTCCACGCCGGTCTACACCCAAGCACTCCAGACCCCGCCATATGATCCAGACCATCCTTCATCGTCATCGTGAGATTTTTTTTTTTATTGACTTTGTTACTTAGATACTATACTTGATTAATTTATTTTGTTTGGATATTGATACTTCAAATTTGCATTTGAATAGTTTTTATACGATTGTGGATAATTATAAATATAAGTATAATTATTTTGATGTATATCTGAGTATATTTGTGATGTGTGAATAGATGTATGTATGGGTGTATGGGTGTGTGAGTTATGTATCAGATAATGTATCGATGTATTAATAAAAATTTAGAATTTTATTTTTTTCGGTTGCAAGTTTTAGTCATCAGCAATGACTTTTCCACGGTCGTCCGTGGGAAATCCGTTACTAAAAGTGTATCGTAAGCCGTTGCTGATGTCATACAACAACGGCTTAGCAACGATCTTTCACTAACGGGTTTGCCACGAACACAGGGCCGTTGCTAATAATATTATCAGCAATGGCCCCGTGTTCGTGGCAAACCCGTTGCTGATAATATTATTACCAACGGCTCGAGCAGCCGTTGCTGATCCATTGCTAAATTATAAGCAACACATTTTTTTGCCATGGCTCCGTTACAACGGGCCGGACCGTTGCAAGCCGTTGATGCCCATTATTTCAGTAGTGCAAGAGTTATTCACTATTTATAATTAAATTGTAGTCAAAGTCTTTCATTCGATCTTACTTGTTTGACTGATTAACTTCAGTATGAATTAGTCAAGTTCTGATTAAATCATTTAAATTCACTTCAGTTTTTTATAGTTTTTGACAAATGCTTACACTTTGACAAATAATCAATTAAATTATACTACTGTATGATGCCGGCGAGTTGCTGCAACATTAATTAATTTGTTAGTTTATATATAATTGCAGTATACATTGAGAAGGAATCAATAATATTTTGTGTTGTTATGTCTACCACTGTACAGTGATGCGGACTGACCACTTTTAATTAATTAAGCTCCGTTTATATATCAATTAATTATGATCTAAATCATGTTAGCTTGAAGTTAAGTTTTTATTGAATCAAATTGCCTCAGCTTTCTTTTTCCTCGAATCATATTGGATCTTATTCCTCGATCTGAACCGTACGTAATACAAGCTACGTAATCATAGCCGTTATTCTCACAGACAGATGCAGGGCGCGAATCTATAAGCTTTTGGTAATGGTGAAGCCTCCGTCGACCAAGAGGTTGATCCCGCTCACGTACTTCGACTCGTCGCTGCCCAAGAACAGCACCGCCTCCGCTATGTCTTCCGCCTTCAGCGTCACGCCCTTGAGATTGGCGCCCACCTCCGCCATCTTTTCCACTCCTTCCTCGCTCTCACGGAAACTCCCCGTCGTCAGCGGCGTCGCCACCAAGTGCGGCGACACGCAGTTCGCCCGCACCCCGAACTTCCCCAGCTCCGCCGCCGCGGTCCGCATCAGCCCCAGCACTGCGTGCTTCGAGCAGGCGTAGCCCGGCGGCGCCAGGCCGCCGATCACAGACGCCGTGCTCGCGGTCGTCACGATGCTCCCTCTGCCCGCCGGCGCCATGACCCGCGCCGCGTGCTTCGTTCCCAGGAAGACGCCCGTGACGTTGACGGCCATCACCCGCTCGAATCCGGCGGCAGTCGTCCCGTTGTTGAGGAACCCGCGGTCGGCGGCGGAGTCGCCTCGGCCGGCGTTGTTGAACATGATGTCGAGCTTCCCGTGGAGGGAGACGGCGGTGTCGACGGCGCGCTCGACGTCGGACTCGTTGGTGACGTCGCAGTGCACGTAGGAGGCGGCGGCGGGGCCGATGGCGGCGCAGAGGGCCTGGCCCTTGTCGTCCTGGACGTCGGCAATGACGACTCGGGCGCCATGGCGAGCGAAGAGCTTGGCCGTACTTTGGCCGATGCCCGTCGCGCCCCCGGTGATGAGAGCAACCTTTCCTTCGAGCCTGTTATACTTAGTTAATCTTCAATTCTTCATATATGTAGAGAGAGAAAGATAAAGAGAAAGATCAAACCTTCTTGCAACGGAAGATAGAACTGATGCGCTTCCCATCTCTGCGAGTCAGCAACGTGACACTCACCACAAGCACTCTGATGTTCTTCCGTGCTATAACTTTAGTATGATTTATAGCCGAAGAAGGATGTTGCTTTTGCTTGTCAAAGTACTGTAACTGCGCATTCCAAGGTTGACGATGGGTGGACGAACTACGCAGTACATGGAGGGTAGATGGAGGTCCACACCACGTGAGTTTTGTTCCCGATATAGTCTTTCCGACAGACGAGATGCCCCGTTATCCCACTCAGGGACTGCCACGTGGAATACCTAAAGAGAATTACTTATGACTGTTCTAATGATACACGCAATTTAATCAAAATAAAGTATATATTTTTAAGAATAATGATTAGGTCTTATTCTTTTATGTATTGTGTCATAAAGTTTGATTTGACAAGTAGGTAGAAAGATTAATTATATTAATTCTGTAATGAATATTGAACTGGTTAAGAAGTTATTGTAAGATCGTGGGATGCTCTATTTATTGTGTTATAAAGTTTGATTTGACAAGCAGGTGAAATAATTAATTATATTAATTCTGTGATTAATAACACATTGAACTGGCCTCTTAAAGAAATTATCGTGAGATTGAGACTTACGATATAATTAATCTACGATAATATAAAATTAAAGATAAATTATATTTTTATTTTTATATTTTTATATTTAAAAATTAATAAATATAAAATTTATTTTTAATTAATCTTTAATGATTTATAGAAATAATAATAATAGAATTATTTAATTGATTTGATTCTAAGTTATACAAATAATAACATCAAAATTACTTAATTGATCTGCCTCTAAATTTTTTTTTAAAATTAATTATGAATAAATTATGTGTCTATTAGTTTTTAAATATAAAAATTTAGAAATAAAAAATTAATCTTATGTAATTCTATAGGTCAATTTTATTGTAGTGGGATAAAATAAAATTAGAGCATTTGATGATGGTGTAGCCCCCCGTCGACGAAGAGGTTGTGCCCGCTCACTTATCGCGAATCGTCGCTGGCCAAGTAGAGCACCGCCTCCGCTATGTCCTCCGCCTTCAGCGTTGTAAAATAGTATATAATGAAGATGTTGGTGATGACAGAATTGCATAGTTATCTTACTGTTTCTCTTGTAGCGGATCAGTTACAAGCTGGTTGTAGCTCAATAAGCAACCTCGACTTGTGAGGTCATTTAGAAAACCTAGATCGATTTCTGTTTCATAGCTGAGTATAAATAGCTAAGCATTTTACTCATTTGAATGTTATCTTGAGCATTGTAATTGTTTTCCCAGTTTTAATCAAAGCTGAGTTCATTCCTCTTTTTTCATCATCTGCTTCATGCTTGTGTTCTCGAGTGTGAGTGAGTGAATCAAGAGTGATTCCTTCAGTTGGTATCAGAGCAAGGTGCGGTGGCGCTGCGGAATCATGGCCCAGACCACCACAGGAAGCGGGATGCCGGGAATACCAGTCTTCGATGGATCCGGGTATGAACTTTGGTCTCAAAAAATAGAGAATTATTTCATTTCGCAAGATCTATAGGAGATCGTTGAAGAAGGATATGTTCCAGAGAGGATGACAGTAAATCGATTGAAGGAGCTAAGAAAACGAGATGCTAAAGCTATCTTCTGCATCCAGCAAGGGATCGCAGATAAGATAGGTACTTGTTTGGGAAGGATCTCATCCGCCAAGTCTGCTTGGGATGCCTTGAAGAGTCGATATGAAGGGACTTCAAGAGTGAAGGAAGTCAAACTACAAACTCTTAAGGGGATGTTTGAAAGTTCATTCATGAAGGAAGATGAAGATATAATGACCTTTGCTTCTGGTGTGGTTGAATTAGCAAATCAGATCCGGAATTATGGTGAAGAGTTGGAAGAACTCAGAATAGTACAGAAGATTCTGAGAAGTCTGCCCCAAAAGTTCGATCATGTAGTTACGGCAATTGAGGAGGGGAGAAATGTAAAAGCAATGACCAGTGAGGATCTGATAGGATCCTTACTGTCACATGAAGACAGAATGAAGAGATTTGAATCAAGTAATTCTAAAGGTATAGCATTCTACATGAGATCTGAAAAAAATTCTAGTTACAAAACAAATAGATGGAAGAAAGGTGAATCATCGAGAGACAATGAGATGAAGTCAGATTCAAAAACAGAAGAAGGAGAGAAGAGAAAACGTATTCAATGTTTCAATTGCAACAGACATGGGCATATTGAAAGATTCTGTCGGCTGAAACAGAGACATGAACAAGAGAAATTGCAAGCTAATTTTGCTGAAGAACAGTCTGATAATGAAGAGGATGAGAAGGTTCTTTTGTTGGCTAAACTAAATGATGAACAGAATTGTGAAGGTTGGTACATTGATTCCGGGTGTAGCAACCATATGACTGGAATAGCCGACTTGTTCATATCCATTGATGAGACAAGATCTACTTCAGTAAGACTAGGTGATGGAACTGTTAGAAAGGCAAAGGGAATGGGTGATCTTAAGTTCATCACAAATAAAGGTGAAGTTATCATAAAAAATGTGTTGTATATTCCTGAACTTGAATCTAATCTTCTAAGTATTGGTCAGTTACTTAGAGATGATTTTAGAATACAATTTGCTGAAAATGAATGTCAAATCTTTACCAAAGATAAAGAAGTAGCCGTACTCACTGTTACTATGGCTACTAACAACTTGTTTTTCTTGAAGAATTATGAGTTTGCCTTGAAGATAGCAAGCGCAGTGAATACCAAATTATGGCATAACAGATATGGTCATTTAAATTTGATTAAGCTCAGAGAGATGACAGTTAAGGAAATTGTAGAAGGATTACCACATCTAGATGAAAATGATAATGACATATGTGAAGATTGTGCAACTGGTAAGCAAGCCAAATTACCATTTCCCAAAGGTCAAGCACATCGAGCTACTTCGCCTTTGGAACTGGTACACACTGACTTGTGTGGACCAATGGAGGTGCAATCAAACTCAGGCTATAGATATTTCATGGTATGTGTAGATGATTTCAGTAGATTTCTGTGGGTATTTTTTCTTAAAAATAAGTCAGAAACTCTGAAGTTGATTAAACAATTCAAAGCTGATGTAGAATTAGAATCAGGACACTTGATTAAATGCATACGTTCTGATAGAGGTGGTGAGTTTATGTCAACAGAGTTTACTGATTTCTGCAACTCACATTGTATCAAACATCAGTTAACTGCAAGTTATACACCTCAGCAGAATGGTGTAGCTGAGCGCAAGAATAGAAGCTTAGTAGAGATGACTAAATGCATGTTGAAGAAAAGTCAACTATCAAAAGAAATGTGGGCTGAAGGAGTGAATACTGCAGCTTACTTACTAAACAGATTTGCTACCAAGGCATTGGAGGAGAAGACACCGTATGAAGCCTGGTTTGGACATAAACCAAATGTCAGTCATTTCAGAGTGTTCGGCTCTCTTGCTTATTGCCATGTGCCTAAAGAAAAGAGGAAGAAACTTGACTGCAAAAGCAAAACTCTGATAATGATCGGATATAGTAGCCAAACAAAAGGATATAGACTGTTCAATCCAGAGACTAAAGAGGTATCTATCAGTCGTGATGTTCACTTTAATGAAGAAAAAATTTGGACCCAAATTGATCAGTTGAAAGGAGAGACTGATGAGATGAATGAGAGTTTTAGAATTCAGAATGTAAACTTGGAAGAGCAAATAGAAAATGATGAAGAAGTGCCTCTTGAAGAAAACCAAAATTCAAGTTCTGAGGAGATACCTGAATTGATCCATTGTGAATCTGAATCAAGCTCTCCACCAAGAAGATACAGAAGTTTAACTGAGTTGTACAGCAGTACTCATGCTTGCAATTTTACTAAAACTGGTGAACCTACGTGTTATGAGGAAGCTAAAGGCATTAAGGTATGGGAAGAAGCTATGCAAACTGAGATTCAGGCAATACTTATGCATGATACATGGGAGATAACCACTTTACCAGAAGGCAAGAGACCAATTGGTCTAAAGTGGATTTACAAAACTAAACTTAATGCTGATGGGAGTTTGAACAAGTATAAAGCAAGATTGGTGGTGCAAGGATTTATGCAAAGAGAAGGCTTGGATTTCAGTGAAACCTTTGCACCTGTGGCCAGATTTGACACCATTCGATTGCTTATTTCTGTGGCTGCAATTAACAAATGGAAGATATATCAATTAGATATCAAATCAGCCTTCTTAAATGGAAAGCTTAAAGAAGAGGTCTTTGTGTGCCAGCCACGAGATTATGTTGTTCATGGTAAAGAAAACTGGGTTTATAAGCTAAAGAGAGCACTGTATGGATTAAAACAAGCACCTCGTGCTTGGTATGAAAGAATTGATGATTACTTTAGCAAAGCTAAATACATAGCTGAGTTACTCAAGAGATTTGGAATGGAACAATGCAATGGAGTAGGAAATCCAATGACTTCAGGAACTATACTCAAAGTGGAAGATGATGACAGTCTTGCTAATGCTACCCTGTACAGAATGATACTGGGAAGTCTGATGTATGTAACAAATTCAAGACCTGACTTGTCATTTTGTGTGTCTCTTATCCAGGTTCATGAGCAAACCAAGTATGACACATTTGAAGGCTACAAAGAGAGTGATTAGGTATCTTAAGGGAACTCAACAATTTGGTATTTTCTACTCATATTCATCTAAACCAGAAATGGTGGGATACACGGACAATGATTGGGGAGGATCAATTGAGGATCGCAAGAGCACTTCAGGATATATTTTTAAACTTGGAAGTGGAGCTATTTGTTGGAGTTCTAAAAAACAAGCAATCACTGCATTGTCATCTGCTGAAGCAGAGTACATTACAGCCACTGCAACTAGCTGCCAAGCTGTTTGGACTCGAAGAATCTTAAGTGAATTTGGTATGAATCAGACTTCATCAACTACAATAATGTGTGACAACTCTTCAGCTATTTCAATCAACAAAAATCCTGTTATGCATGGAAGAACAAGGCATATATATTGATATTAGATATCATTTCATCCGAGACCTTGTTAGAGATGAAGTTGTTAGTTTGGAATTTTGCAGAACTGGAGATTAGATTGCAGATATCTTTACAAAACCTCTGCCACTTGATAAGTTCACTTATTTCAGAGACCTTTTAGGTGTTCAAGCTCTTCATTAAGGGGGAGTGTAAAATAGTATATAATGAAGATGTTGATGATGACAGAATTGCATAGTTACCTTATTGTTTCTCTTGTAGTGGATCAGTTACAAGCTGGTTATAGCTCAATAAGCAACCTCCACTTGTGAGGTCATTTAAAAAACCTGATTCTATTTTTGTTTCATAGCTGAGTATAAATAGCTAAGCATTTTACTCATTTGAATGTTATCTTGAGCATTGTAATTATTTTTCCAGTTTTAATCAAGCTGAGTTCATTCCTTCTTTTTCATCCTCTGCTTCCTGCTTGTGTTCCTGAATGTGGGTGAGTGAATCAAGAGTGATTCCTTCGGTCAAGCCCTTGAGGTTCCCTGTCGCTGCCATCACCCTCTCCGCCTCCTCCTTGCCCATGCCCAGCACCTTCGTCGCCATCGGTGTCGCCACCCCGTGCGGCGACACGCAGTTCACCCGCACCTCGAACTGTCCCAGATCCGCCGCCGCGCCCCGCATCAACCCAACCAGCGCATGCTTCGAGCAGACGTACCCCGCATCCACGCAAGCTACCGCCGACGCCGTGCTCGCCGTTATCACGATGCTCCCGCTGCGCGCCGGCGCCATGACCCGCGCCGCGTGCTTCGTACTCAGGAAGGCGCCGAGCACGTTGGTGGCCATCACCCGCTCGAACTCTAACGTCTCGAAGTTGAAGATATTAAAGAAATAACTCTCAATCATTTCTGATGACACTGAGCTGTTTGTGGTAAACTCCATAACACTACCATACGTGGTCTTTTTCACCACCATCTTCTTTGCCATGACAGCTCCACCTGACAGCTTTACAAATGGCTCCACTACTCCTTGATATGGCTGTTTTATTTGACGTGATTTGATTCTTTCTGTTGTAACTATGCTCTCTATTCATGTATAAATATGTAAGCTCATCCAAGCATTTTAATTCAATTTTTACCTTCATACATTTTGTGTACACACCTGCTGTTTTCCAAGTTATAATAGAAGAAGCTGTTGTCCATGCGCGGGATGTAGATGCCGACGTTGCTGAACATGACGTCGAGCTTCCCGTGGAGGGTGACGGCGTGTCGACGTGGGACTCGTTGGTGACGTTGCAGTGGACGGGGCCGATGGAGGAGCAAAGGGAATGGCCTTTGTCATCCTGGATGTCGGCAATGATGACTCGAGCACCATGACGAGCGAAGAGCTTTGTCGTGCTCTCGCCGATACCGCTTGCACTCCCGGTGAGAGCAATCTTTCCTTCTAGCATGTTGAAATAATTAATGTGATATATGTTAGCCAAATATATATATATAGAGAGAGACCTCCTTGCTAAGGAAGGTAGTATTGATGTTTCAGAAGCTTTGATGACTTATACTTGCTGACGGTATTTCGTGAATAATATCAATCTCAATAGACTTGAGTGCTTGTCATTCAGATAGAAGAAAGCAGTGGAATGAAAACTTAAATGATCGAAAGAAAGACCGGTGATATTGTATTGATATGCTATATGGTATATATATATACACACGGAGGAGTTTGTTACAAGAGCATATCAAAAGGAAGAAAATAATAACAGTTGTCCTGTAATAGTTGACGCGTCTGAAGAGTGTTGTCTCTGCTATCTTGTACGGTGGGCTGACGTGGCAAAAAAAAAGGATATTATTGCAATTAAAATTAAAAGAAATGCTGTTGATATTATTTTCATTAACAGGTAGAACCGATGTGCTTCCCATATCTGCAACTGCAACTGCAAGTCAGTGACGTTATTCACTATTTATAATTGATTGTAGTCAACCTCCTTTCTAAGGAAGGTACGTAGAAGCGATGTGCTTAATTCCCATCTCTGCAAGTCTGCAACTGCAAAGCGCAAGTCAGCGGCTTACGTGACACTGCATGCGCTCTGTTTTTATTCATTTTATCAGAATTATAATTAACTGCAGTCAAATATACCTTCTTGCTGAGGAGGTAACGTAGAACCGATGTGCTTCCCATATCTCTGCAATTGCAAGTGCAAGTCAGTGGCGTGATACTGCAGGAGCTCTTCTTCAATTCATTTCTCAGAGTTATTCACTATTTATAATTAAATTGTACGTAGTCAAAGTCTTTCATTCCATCTTACTTGTTTGACTGATTAACTTCAGTATTGATTAGTCAAGATATGATTAAATCATTTAAATTCACTTCAGTTTTTTATAGTTTTTGACAAATGCTTACACTTTTGACAAATAATCAATTAAATTATACTATTGTATGATGCCGGCGAGTTGCTGCAACATTAATTAATTAATTTGTTAGTTTATATATAATTGCAGGAGTTACACATTGAGAAGGAATCAACAATATTTTATGTTGTTATGTCTACCACTGTACAGTGATGCAGACTGACCACTTTTAATTAATTAAGCTCCGGTTATATAATAATCACTACAAAATAAATGACATATACTAACGGATAATATTACTAACGATCAAAAAATTTGTTAGTAAATATAATTTTTACAAATGAAAATAAGAGTCGTTGCTAAAAGTCATATCCCGTACCAAAGGACAAACTTTATTGTTGGTATAGAGCAAATTAATTCTAACAGATTATGTATCCGTTAGTAAAGTTGCTCACGAATTGTATGAGTCGTTAGTAAAGCATCTTCTATACTAACGAATTTTTTGGGTGGTTGGTAAAGTTGCTAACGTAGTTGCATCCGTTAGAAAAATTTCTTCTATACTAACGAATGAACCATTACTAATAGGCTTGACAAATTTTAGCCTAGCCTAATAGTCCGATAGGGGTGAGAAAATTTCATCAATTAATCAACAAATTGATTAACTGACTAAATTGAAACCGAAGTAACCAAACCAAATTGTCCAATTGATTTTTGGTTCGGTTAACAGTTAAAATTTTAAAGATTTTTTATTTTTTAGTTCGGTTCAAATGAACTGAAATATAGTTTAAGTAAATAAAATTAAAATATACACACATAGTACATATAGTTTGCTTGAGTGGTTAAGATGTAATATTTTTCTCCTTTCAATCCAAGTTCAAATCTTGATAAGTTTATATGACTATAAGCAAATTATATTAATATGTTCTTTTTCTAACGAGGTAGTAATGGTTAGCAAAGGAATCTCTATGCTAATGGTAGGTATTTACTAACGGTGTTAATCATTCGTTATAATATGTATATCGGTTCGTTAGTAAATGATATTTTTCTTGCAGTGAATTAGCTATGATCTAAATCATGTTAGCTTGAAGTTAAGTTTTTATTGAATCAAATTGCCTCAGCTTTCTTTTTCCTCGAATCATATTGGATCTTATTCCTCGATCTGAACCGTACGTAATACAAGCCACGTAATCATAGCCGTTATTCTCACAGACAGATGCAGGGCGCGAATCTAAAAGCTTTTGGTAATGGTGAAGCCTCCGTCGACCAAGAGGTTGATCCCGCTCACGTACTTCGACTCGTCGCTGCCCAAGAACAGCACCGCCTCCGCTATGTCTTCCGCCTTCAGCGTCACGCCCTTGAGATTGGCGCCCACCTCCGCTATCTTTTCCACTCCTTCCTCGCTCTCACGGAAACCCCCCATCGACAGCGGCGTCGCCACCACGTGCGGCGACACGCAGTTCGCCCGCACCCCGAACTTCCCCAGCTCCGCCGCCGCGGTCCGCATCAGCCCCAGCACTGCGTGCTTCGAGCAGGCGTAGCCCGGCTGCGCCAGGCCGCCGATCACCGACGCCGTGCTCGCGGTCGTCACGATGCTCCCTCTGCCCGCCGGCGCCATGACCCGCGCCGCGTGCTTCGTTCCCAGAAAGACGCCCGTGACGTTGACGGCCATCACCCGCTCGAATCCGGTGGCAGTCGTCCCGTTGTTGAGGAACCCGCGGTCGGCGGCGTAGTCGGCTCGGCCGGCGTTGTTGAACATGATGTCGAGCTTCCCGTGGAGGGAGACGGCGGTGTCGACGGCGCGCTCGACGTCGGACTCGTTGGTGACGTCGCAGTGCACGTAGGAGGCGGCGGCGGGGCCGATGGCGGCGCAGAGGGCCTGGCCCTTGTCGTCCTGGACGTCGGCAACGACGACACGGGCGCCATGGCGGGCGAAGAGCTTGGCCGTACTTTGGCCGATGCCCGTCGCGCCCCCGGTGATGAGAGCAACCTTTCCTTCGAGCCTGTTATACTTAGTTAATCTTCAATTCTTCATATATGTAGAGAGAGAGAAAGAGAAAGAGAAAAAAGAAAGATCAAACCTTCTTGCAACGGAAGATAGAACTGATGCGCTTCCCATCTCTACGAGTCAGCAACTTGACACTCACTACAAGCACTCTGATGTTCTTCCGTGCTATAACTTTAGTATGATTTATAGTCGAAGAAGGATGTTGCTTTTGCTTGTCAAAGTACTGTAACTGCGCATTCCAAGGTTGACGAGAAAAACATTATCATGGAGCCGGCTCCGATCGATGAAACACGAATTTTAAAGCAAAATAAAAATTATTTTAAAATTCGTATTTCACCGTCGGAGCCCGGCTCCTTAGAAAATCTCTATGGAGTCGAGCTCCGACGTTGAAATACGAATATTAAAGCAAAGTTTTGTTCCCGTTATAGTCTCTGTCTCTCCGACAGACGAGATGCCCCGTTATCCCACTCAGGGACTGCCACGTGGAAAAACTAAAGAGAAGTACTCGTGACTTTTCTAATGATACACGCAATTTAATTAAAACAAAGTATATATGTTTAAGAATAATGACTAGGTCTTAATGTCTTATTTTTCTATTTATTGTGTTATAAAGTTTGATTTTACAAGTAGTAGAAAGATTAATTATATTAATTCTAAAGATTAATTATATTAATTCTGCATCAATTTTTCAAATTCAGGATTTCGGGAAGGGAAAATTTCCAAAATCGGGTTTGAAATTTTAAAATTTTCAAAATCGGAATTGAGTAGATCGGATACACATTTTAAGTAGTTAAAGATTTAGGTTAAAAAATTAAAAAAACAATTTTAATTTATAAAAAAAGAATTATAATATAATTGAGGTGTTGAAGTTTAAAAAATATATTTTTCAAACTTTTTAATTTATTAGAGACTTTTGCAAAAGTCTATAAAACTAAATTTAAATTATAAATTATAAAATATTTTGATGAAAAATATATTTTTTTAACCGCAACACGTCTTTTATATTTTAAAAAATATATTTCATTAATTAAAATTATTTTTTTGAATTATAAAGCTATTATAGACTTAGTGATCTCTAATACATTAGAGAATTTCACTCAAACTCTATAAAATTAGGATAAATTACACTGACCTCCCCTGAGGTTTAGTGAAATTACACTGATCTCCCCTCTATTTATAATTTTATCTTATAACTCCTCCTAAGTTTTGTAAAAGATTACACAAACTTTCCCTATTACGAAATAAAATTACACAAACCTCCTATGAGTTTTGTAAAATATTACACAAATATTCCCTAAAAAAATTACTCAAAGATTACTCAGGGGAAGTGATTGTAACTTGGACAAATAGAGGGGAGGTTAGTATAATTTCACTAAACCTCAGAGGAGGTCAGTGTAATTTACCCTATTTAAATTTAAAATAAAAATATTAAAATATTTTTTGTCCAAAATATTTGTGTTCGACTCGAGCTATATTCAAACCTCAGCTCGTTAGGCTGATTTATTTTTTCAAGCTGGAGTGAGCACGTGAACAAGCTCGGTCAAGATCAAACTTTGTGGGCTCGAATTATCGAGAAAATAATTATAGGAAAAATGATTTTATTTTTTTGAGATATAGAAAAAATGATTTCATTTTTTTGTAGGAAAAATTATTTCGATTGTGCATTTTAATACATAATTTTAAAGAATAAAATATTTAGTCCAATTTTTTTTTCTCATTCACTTAAAATGACTTTATAACACAGTCATTACAAATCGCAAACGCGATAATATACGCACAAGGCGTATTACAAGACGTACAAAGATGTGAAAAAGACGCAAAAAATACTATAACTAGGAATTGAACTCAAAATCTAGACAACATATTCGAACGCTACTATCAATTTAGCACAAGGGAGTTCCTCTTTAGATTAAACCAGCCAAAAAAGCGGTTGATACATAACGGCATCGATAAATATCCACAATAACGCTTCGACGTTATAAATACAATGCCACAAAATCCTCTTCGGCCTCTCGATTCATCGTCGACGACTCGACGTTATCTTCCGAGACTCACTTCAAGCCCTTCGAACCGTCTCTCTCGTGCCGAGAGATCGAAGTAGCGATGGATGTGCTGTTTCTCCCCGCTTCCTTCTTCCCTACGAGCCTCGCCTCGAAGCCCTCCCTCCTCTTCCCCCCTCGCGCATCCCACAAGCCTCCGCCAGAAGCCGCCGTCCGCCGCCCTCTCAATCCCGCTATTGTCCGGCAACCGCCTCCTGATGCCCCGATCCCTTCCATCCCCGTTGGCCCTCCTCCTGCCCCCCCTGACCCCCTTAAGCACCCGGCCGCCAACCCCCTGGCCCCCAGGCTTTGGCTTTCTAGCAAGCTCTCCCCTCCACCTCCGCCCCCGCCGCCCACTCTGGTGGAAGTTCCAGGGGTCGAATCCAATGTCGAGGAACCGCCCTCCCCTGCTGACAATACGGTTTCCACCGCCAATGCGGCCGAATTCCGTGTGAAAGGGAAGATTTTTGTGGGTAACCTGCCAAGATGGGCGAAGAAGAACCAAATCAATGAGTTTTTCGGGCAATTTGGACCTCTGGAGAAAGTTGAGCTGATCAGGGATCACGATGACCCAGAGCGCAACATGGGTTATTGCTTCCTTTTATATGGTGGCCCTACTGCAGAGGAGTCAGCGGCCAAGGCGGTCGAGTTCGACGGAGTGGAGTTCCATGGGAGGATCTTGACAGTAAGGTTGGACGACGGCAGTCAGCTGAGGGCGAGGAAGGAGGAGAAAGCGAGGTGGCTGGCTGGGTCCAACGGGAGGGAGTACAGGTCGAAGTGGCATGAGGAGAGGGGGAATGCTAGCATTAGGTTTATGAAGGTTTTGGACACTAAGCCAGAGGATTGGCAGGCGGTTATGTCGGCATTTGAAAAAATACCAAAGGTATTAATCTTGATGTTGCTCTAGCACTCTTATTCCATTGTCTTCCGTTGGACCTCCATCGAAGACCAGCGTTGCAAGATTGTTTTGACACTAAATTTAGGAAATAATTTAAATGAAAAAAGGTGCTTTCTTGGAAATATGAACTTCTCATACAGATTCAGATATTTTTACGGCATCTTGTTTCATTAGGATACTTGCAGATTTAGATATGCAAAAGGAATTTGAAAATTATACTATGGTATATAAGCGCAAACGTAATGATGACATTGACGGTCTAACGTTTAATTAGGATACTTGTAGTTGAAACAACTAACAGTTTAGTGCCAGCTAAAACGTATGGCAATAGATGTGTACTCATGTTCTGAAGTCTGAACATCTATATAATAATTGAGGCATAGTACTGTAGTAGTAGGAACCTATCCAAATGTTACCTTGCTATCTTGTGATTCAGAATCTTAGATCTGAAGATATCAGACCTGAAGATATCCCAAATAGTGGATAAGATATCTATCATTAACCTGTATATTGATGTAGTGCTTAATTTATGTTCTAATTGAGTCCAAAGAAAATGAATAATAAGAAACAGGGGCACACTATATCTTGTGGGGTGCAAACTTATATTTTGGTTAAGCAGGAACAATGTAACATAATGACCAATGACCCAAAACGGAGTATGTCGTAAAATCAGCTCTTGACCTTAGATGTAATCCTGAGAGATTAGTATTTGTCATCGATTATATTTACTGGAAACTGATGAGTGTATTTTGCAACCAAACTAATTTAAATTTGTCTCCATACACATTTCTTGAGGATGTACTTTATGATTCAGCCATCTTTAGGAGATTACCGGTTGATGGTCAAGTATTATGCAAGAAGGGGTGACAAGCATCATGCAAGAGCAACTTTTGAGAGCATGAGAGCAAGAGGAATTGAACCAGATGAACGCATATTTACAAGGTCTGAATATGATCTGTATAGTTAATATATTTTGTATTTTGCTAAACAAGCATTTTGTTGCAAATATTACAATGTGTTTTGATTTGACATAGACAGAAAAATCGAATATAACTGTATCTGATGCTCTTTTGTTATGCGTGAAAGCTTCACTGAAATTAGAATTACCTTGTATTGATACAAGAATATGCTTCCATGGTTGCACGACCATTGTAACAATAATCAGGAAGATGTTTGATTATTAGTTCCTTTGGATTATACAAAATTGTAAATAAATTTCTTACTTTAGAATCTGAAAAACATAGCCATAATCATATTATTTGATTTTTAATAATGATAAACAGTGGTCCCTTGCATTGCACAGGTTATATTGTTAGTACAGAAAGATAAGTTGCTATCTTGTTGTGTTGCTTTGACTCATAAGGAACAACTGTTCTGTGAAAGGAGTTGCCTTATTTATAAATGATAACACCTTTTAAGCACAAAAACACTTTCATGAAGAAACATGCTATACAAAACGAAGTAAGAATGTTCTCAATATTTACCCTCAATTGGCTAATAACCATGCACAATGAGACTGGGCAAGTTTATGCTGTAGAAACAAATTACATATATGGAATTTTATTTGATAAAAAAATAGTGATTATTGTCAAGCTTTTAGTCAAAAACTGTCACCAAAATGTTTAGATGAAATATTTGCTAATATTTCTTCATGGCGCTGAATATCTTGTCATACCTGTTACTTTTTGAATGCAAGGGAACTTTATATGTTATATCTATTTTCCTGCATTGAAGGCAATTCATTTCATGCAGCCTTGTTCACGCTTATGCAGTTGCTAGAGATATGCGAGGGGCACTATCTTGCATTGATGAAATGAAGGGAGAGGGCATTGTGTTGACTGTGGCAACATACAGTATCCTCATAGCTGGGTTTGCTAGAGTTGATTCAGAGTGAGTATTATTATTCATTATTCTTAGACTTTTCTAATGTCTTTCTATTTCATGTGTAATGTCAATGAATATCTTGGTCCTGATTACATTAATCCATGAACAATGCACTGCGTCGTAGTAAATGTGATTTGCCATCAATGAAAGAGTTTAAATGGATGCATGCTCTTGGTCATGCCTCTTTTGCTGGTATTGTGTTAGGTACTAAGTTTAATCAGCTGGGGCGTGCGCGATTTGTATTTCATCAACGAATTTTAAGTACCTTCTGATTTGAGATATTTACCTTAGTCAAGAGCTAGTAATGATATGTCAATTTGCATAGTTGCCCACTAATGCTTTCTTTGTTACTTTGGAAGATCTGCAGATAACTTCTTCAAAGAGGCAAAACAGAAGCTCTCATCCATGAATGCTGTAATATATAGCAACATTATTTATGCACATTGGTTAGTATTTCCATATTAGTTCTTATCGTCCATCTAGTTGTACTACCTATTTGATATTGCTATTTTGCAAGGTAGTCCTCCAGTAGTTCTATTTTGCTATATGGTGCAATTATTTATTTTCTGTTTTTGGATGTTGTACCTTAATCTTAAAAATGCATGTTGGTAACATGTAATAAACCTTTGGCATGTTTGATAAAATTTGTTGTGGTTATTCATGTAACCAAGCTGCTTGTTATGCTGCCAACTTAAGATGCATATTTAAAACTTGGGTGGCTTTTTGGTGACAACCTTTAGTCACACAAGAATTAGAGTTTCATTGGGTCATTCACTTCCCACATACCCCATTCTTTCTTTACCAACATGCAGGACTTTTTGATTTAGCTCCTAATTGTTTTGTGAAAAAAAATAGCTTTCACGAAAGTTTCCAGTTTGGTCATTCTTTGTCAGATTTATGTGCTTATTTTTGCTGTATATTTCTCTTTGCAGTCAAAGTGGCAACATGACTAGAGCTGAAGTTTTGGTTCAAGAAATGGAAGAACAAGGAATTGATCCTTCTATTAATATATACCACAGTATGATGGATGGTTATACCAATATTCGTGATGAGAAAAAATGTTTAATTGTATTTGAAAGGTTTAAGGTAAACAGAGTGTAGTTTCCTTTGTATTTTAATTATTGTCATTTTGGTATCTTATAGCTGTTCATCATCAAATTTTGGCATTTGAAGCTCTCCCTTTTTATGTGTGGTCACACTTCAACTGTTTTTATACTATATTTTCTTGGCAGCATCTTGTACATTTTTTGCTAGAATTGCTTCATTTTTTTCATCCCTTTTCACCATATGGTTAGTTGAGTCTTTCTATTGTATAATAGAGCTCGCTTCAAACAACATTCTGTCGGTGATAGTGAAACCTGATCATCGCCGTGTTCTTCCATTTATTTCTTTTGTCCTTTCGATATCCGTGCCACAAATGGATGAGAGAATGCTGGAAATGGAACATTTTTATTTTGAGTTATTCTCTCTTTGTGCCACACTTGTGCCCAGAACAGTTGACAAATTAAAATTCTGAGATTTTTTGTTATTATTAGGAAACTTAGAGACAACATCTTACAAGTAGTACCCTCTTGTTTTTTTCGTAACAACTTCTGACATCCTGCTATTGCCTTGACACTTAAAACACGGTTCATCTAATGAGTTATATTGCTTTGCTTGTAGTTTCCTGTACATATGACATTTGATGCTTAATTATGTTTACTCTTTTTAGATATATATATATATATATATAGATAGATAGATAGATATAACACAACAGTAATTCATGACTCTTTGAAAATGGCATGAACCTGCAATCTTAATAAGAGAGCCATAAAACTGTTGATGTTATCATATAATGGGGTTTCTTTGTGTATGTTCTGCAGGAATGTGGATTTACACCTTCAGTCATCAGTTATGGATGTCTTATTAACCTCTACACTAAGGTAAAAGAGCTTGCTGTCATTTTGTGTATTATTCGGAATTGACCTGTATCCAGACATTGGATTTTTTGTCATATGGTCTTTCCCTGTGACTGTATTCTTTAGACAATAGCAGATTGAAGGTCTTTTTTGTTTCCTTTTCAGATGGGGAAAGTCTCGAAGGCCCTTGAGGTTAGCAAAAAGATGGAGTTGAGTGGCATTATGCATAATCACAAGACATATTCAATGTTGATCAATGGCTTTATCCAGTTAAATGACTATGCTAATGCTTTCAGCATCTTTGAGGAAATGTTAAAATCAGGCTTGAAACCTGATACTGTCCTCTATAATAACATCATATGTGCATTCAGCAAGATGGGTAACACTGACCGTGCTATTCAGATTGTACATGAAATGCAGAAAGGAAAGTATCGGCCTTCCACTCGCACTTTTCTGCCAATTATAGATGCCTTTGCAGCATCAGGTGACTTGAGAAGAGCTTTGGAAATTTTTGACTTAATGAGGCAGAGTGGATGTGTTCCTACTGTACAAATTTACAATGTTCTTATTCATGGCCTCATTAGGAAGCATAAGGTAGTTTCTGTGGCTAATGATTTAAGATTTTCTTTGATGTTAATCATTTTCATATGCGTGCTTTCTCTATATCCTTTGTAGATGGAGAAAGCTGTTGAAGTTATTGATAGGATGCATCTAGCAAGCATAACACCAAACAAGCATACCTACACCACAATCATGCAAGGGTATGCTGCTGATGGTGATATTGGTAAAGCTTTCGAGTATTTTACCAAAATCAAAGAGGCAGGTATAGAGCTTGATGTTTATATTTATGAAGCACTTCTCAAGGCATGTTGCAAAGCTGGAAGAATGCAGAGTGCTCTTGCAGTTACAAGAGAAATGAATGCTCAAAAGATAGCAAGGAATACGTTCGTCTATAACATATTAATTGATGGGTAATATTAGAAGTTCATTGCTTAATTCTTGCTATTCTTATTGTTGCCCTCTGAACTAACTTTATCTTCTTTCTCAATGGAATATTTTATTTTTTAATGTGAAGATGCACATGAAAACAATTGAGACTTCTTGGTAGAAAGTTGTTTTATTTGGAGATGGATGCATATATATAATGTGCAGTTCAGTTATAGAATTGTGAATCCAGCAATTATACGTGGTTATGCATTTTTTGTTGTGTTTATAAACATCTACATAGGGGAGTGAATGAATTACTCAATCAATCATATAATAGAGTCATAGATATTTGCCATCTAGTAGACATTAACCAACATTGGCATGATTAGAAGAACTAAGTTGTAGCCATTTTACCATAACAAATATTCTTCACCAGATATATGCATATAGAAAATACTAGGGTAAATTACACATAACCTTCCTCGACTATAGTCGATGTGCGCAAAGAATACCTAAACTACCAAGTGTGCACAGAACCCCCGCGACTACACTTTTTGTTCAAATAACCCTCATCCGTTAGCCCGTCCGTTAGTAACTTAACTGTAAAACTCCCACGTACATAGAACCCCCTTCCCCAGTGCCACGTGGCAGCAATCTGGACCCTCCATTTCATCTGACGGTCATCACTTCTTCTACCCATCCCTCATCTACCTATACTCATCCCCTTGCCCTAGACTCCACCGCCCCGTCGCCGCCGCCGCCGCCGGAGGAGGAGGAGGTCACTGGAAGAGGAAGAGGAGGCTCCTCTAGAAGAGGAAGAGGCGGAGGAGGATGATGGTGGAGTCTAGGGCAAGAGGAGTGTAGGTAGGTGAGGGATGGGTAGAAGAAGTGATGACCGTCAGATGAGGTGGATGGTGGAGATTGTTGCCACGTGGCACTGGGGGAGGGGGGTTATGCGCACGTGAGAGTTTTACCGTTAAGTTACTAACGGACGGGCTAATGGAGGGGGCTTATTTTAACAAAAAGTATAGTCGCGGGGGGTTCCATGCACACTTGGTAGTTTAGGTAGTCTTTGCGTACATCGACTATAGTCGAGGCCTTGAGGAGGGTTCCGTGTAATTTACCCAAAATACTATCCATGACATATGTGTATATTTTCATAGTTTTCAGTATATATGTTTCTGCTGAATTTTGTGTTTATATACTATTTCCATAACTGGTTATCTCACTATGCAGATGGGCTAGAAGAGGAGATGTTTGGGAGGCTGCTGATTTGTTGCAGCAAATGAAAGAAGATGGAGTTTCTCCAGACATTCATACATATACTTCCTTAATAAATGCATGTTGCAAATCTGGTGACATGCCGGTAATCAGCAAAACTTTACTCAGTATACTAGAATGTGTTTTCTCTCAAATCCTGGCTACCACCACAGAGCTTCAGCCCTCTTGCCAATCAAAAGAATCCAACAAAAGACAGCGATATGAAACTTCAAAAACATTGCGAAATAGGTTGTTCAATGAAGCCATGCTTTATGGGTGAGAGGTTGCTTGAGTGAATCATAGCTGCCTGGGTTTGATGGGTGGTGGCTACAAAAGGGGGTGAAAGAGAAGAAAGGGATAAAGAATCAGGACAAAGTTAGGGTTTTATTGGACTTTCCTGGAATTAAACTATCAGTTTAATCTGAATCTGTTCAGTTTTGGTATAAAATGACCTTAAATTTGGTTGGTAAACTCTTTCCAAACTTATGTCTTTTGTGTGTGTTTGTGGGGCCCCGGGGGGGGGGGGGGGGGGGGTTGCTAGTCATGGTCTTCTACATGGGATAGTCATCTGAAGTGTAACCAAGTTTAATAGGTTATCTCTTCTCAGAAGTTTGCTCAAGAACATCATGCAAAGTGATTGGCAAATTATTTAAGAAATGCTTGTGAAACTTTTTTTTAAAAATTATTATTACAATAAGGATATCTTGCTTTTGGTCTTGCATGGACTAGGCCATAAGAAGAAAGTAAAACCGAGGCCAACTAAGTTATGGGGACCCTGCTATATAACAAGCATCTTCTGCTGCAAGGAATCCATAAGTTAGAATGTTTATAACTTTCTCTTTGAGAATCGGAAACATGCAGCACGTCTCAATATTTGCGTTGGAATTTGCCTGAACAGCAGTTGTGTTATTCTTTCACTCTGCAAAATCAGGTTTTTAGCATAACAGTATGCCTCTTAGTGTGTCACTGTGTCGGCATATTTTTTGTGTCAATTGGCCTGGATACTGCAGACTGCCAGGAGCTCTCTGCTAGGCTGACCTTTCACATGCATTAACAATGTATTAAGTTACATATTGCTGATACGAGTTTCTTTGCTCAAGGTCTCCTTTTTCATTAGTCAGTTTATAACATTTTTTTCTCTTCGTTCAATAAAGCAGTTTTAGACATCAGTATTTAATAATAAATGCATTTTCATCATAGTTATGTTTGACAAGATTTTGGATAAATTTAGTGTGTAGGCTCTGTCAAAAAGAATGCGTCTACTTCCATGCAAATTTCTTTGAGCAATTTCTTTCATCTTTTACATGTTGATTTGCCTACTGTGTATCAGTTAGAGAGCTTTTTTTTTATAAAAAAGTTTTCTCTGAATGAAGTATATAGGTTGGCTTCATCTACAGTTAATTTTTTATGTATGCAGAGAGCATCAAAAGTAATTGAAGAGATGGAGGCTGCTGGAGTGAAACCTAATGTTAAAACATACACAACATTGATTAGAGGTTGGTCACGGGTTTCACTTCCTGAAAAAGCTTTGCAATGCTTCGAGGATATGAAAATGGCAGGTTTGAAGCCTGACAAGGCGGCATACCATTGCCTCATAACTTCTCTCCTGTCAAGGGCAACTGTTGCTGAAGATTACATATGTTCAGGAATTCTACGTGTTTGTAAAGAAATGGTAGAGAATGATATTGTTGTCGACTTAGATACTTCTATTCACTGGTCAAAGTGTTTGCGCAAGATAGAGAGAACTGGAGGTGAACTTACAGAAGCTTTGCAGAGGACCTTCCCCCCTAGTTGGACTTCACATGAGACCCCTGAAATTTCTGATTAAGTGGCTGTTCTCTTACCATGCTCGTGCTGCTGTTAACATTGGTGATGATGCTGGTGTTGATAGGATGCAAAATAATGCCAATTATGGAACGATAAAAATTCTTTTGCTTCATACAAATTGCTAAACCATCATATTTAGTAATTTATATAGCAAATCAAGCTTGCGACAGGAGTCATACAAGGTAAACCATCATATGTTGTACTGTGCTTTAATTATCTTTCAAGTATGTATTTTTCTTCTCATTTTTTCCTCTTTTTATTTCTTTTTTTGGGAAGAACATGCTGAGATAATATCCAAGCCAGCTTGTTCATCTTGTCTAACACTCATTTTTCTTCTAAGTAGTAAAATGTGTATAATATCATTTATTAATGGTAAATTCTTCATGTTACTCTTTTTGGATAACTTTTTGAAGTAATATTTATAGATATCCTATCAAGTGGACTCACATTTGTACTGAGTCTGAGTTCCATTACTATCAGTTCAACTACGTCGGGTGTGAGTCCAGCGGATCACACCCCATGGCGTGTCTATCTCTTTATTTAACGAAGATATATACACTTATTGATGTGTGAGTTTAGCGGACCCGAGTCTAGCATAAAATAAACCATTTTGAAGAGCTCATCCTCGCCTACTCTCCCTGCACCCACCCAACAAACAAACGCCGGCCACCAATCACGCATTAAATGAAAGAAATGCAACAATTAGTGAACCCTCCTCCCTTCCTGAGACATTGATGGCGGATCACATTGCTGAATCTTGCATCTCCCATGATATGATCCAGATACCAAAAAGTATGATCACCTCGATCGACACCACACATCACCTCATCCCCCTTCAATCCTCAGCGTCCATCAAAGCACGAATGCACCCACTCTTCAATGGCTCGTATTCAATACACCATCTGACCCCCCCTACTTCCAACCTCTATTTATTACCGCCCACATGCATGATCCACTCACGAGAGCTCTCTCTCCCTGCGCTTTATTTCCAAACCCTAGATTCTACCCAATTCAAATTAACTTACATCTCCCTCACCCTTTCTCCTTCTCCTTCTCCCTGTAAGCTCTCTAAACAAAGATAAGCAAGCCCTATAGAATGGGTAAGAAACTCGGGTTGACTTCTTTCTTCTACAGAATGGCAGGAGCAAAGGCGCCTTCTTCTACTTCTACTTGTAGTACCTCCCCTCCTTCATCGCCATGGCATTCTTGCAAGCATCCGAGGACTCACTCCTTCAGGAAGGTCGACTACCACAAAGGTCATCACCGTGACCTCAACTCCTTATCGTCGGGCTCGTCGGAGGCTTCCGCGGCCGACGTCGATGTCGAGGTGGTGATCCGCGGGCTCAAGTCCGACGACCGGCTTTTCTTCGAGCCGGCAGGTGGGTCGAGATCGGTGGTGGACCGGCGGGAGAGGAGGGATCATGCCGTGCTGGCTGCTGCTAGTACTACTACTGTTCCATTTGAGGGCAGCATTGCCATGGCGGTGGACTCGATGGACCCTTACCTGGACTTCAAGGTGTCGATGGCGGAGATGGTGATGGCGCACGGGGTGAAGGACTGGGAGTGGATGGAGGAGATGCTGCTGTGGTACTTGAAGATGAACGGGAAGAGGACTCATCGGATCATAGTCGATGCCTTCTCGGATTTATTTTTGACTGCTCTTGCTTCTTCTTCTTCTCGATCTTCCTTTTCTTTTGAGGTTGAGGTTGAGGTTGAGGATGAGGATGAGGATGAGGATGAGAATGGATGAATCATGCAGGCTAAGTGGCTAACTTACCATATGCAAGGTATTGCATGCTGTACTTTCTGTGCATATTAAATTAGAAATTAATAGGCCAAATTAATTGCCACTAGCTCGTACTATTCATAGGTGGAAGTCATTAATTATGACTTGCTGAAAAATCCACTAGGCTGTTCTTAGCAGTTGGGACTAGTCTTTTCATTTTATCATTTTTTATGTATGAATTTTATGTAGTTTATGCAAAAAAAGAATGGACCTGTGACCTGTCTATATATAATTATATATAAATAGACAATCTATGTTGAATTGCCATGTCCTAAGCTCTCCTTAATTGCTTCATTATATATATATCTTGAAGAGTTTAATTCTCACCAAACAAATTAAAGAGACCGTGGCATGCATGGGGTCTATACAATTGCTTGGTCAAAAGTCAAAACCCATTCGGATCCAATTGGTTTGGGTCGGCCCTCTCCAACCCATTTGATCCGCAATATATTCAGTCAAAAATCAAACCAATTGATCATCCAGTAAGAGTTAATTTGAGGGATATATTATTGGAGAATGCAAGCATCCAGTTGCTAAATCAATACCAGCATATTCAGCTCTACACGCGGAAGTTCTAAAAGAAGCTTGTTCTTTATCAATTTAATTAGTCCAACATGCTCAAAAACTTATCCAATCGAATTGTTAATTGCTCATTGATTCCCTGAAAAAAAACTTTCCACCACAGTGGAAACTTTCAACTATCATTCACAATATTAAAGCTTTCAAGCAAAAGTATTCCAACATCCAATTTTCTTATGCACTGAGAACTGCAAACAAACTGCCCATGCATTGGGCAGCAAAAGAGGCTCGTATTAATCAAGAGTCATTTATATGGACTCAAGATCGTCCTCGTGACCTTGAACTCATTCTTGTAATAGATTCATTAAGTAGTTTAATTCCTTTTTTGTATAATAATAATAATAATAATAATAGTCTTGTTGTCTATATGAACCTTTCATTTATATATTGGGAAGTAATTGAAAAATAATATTAAAAGGCTTCTATGTATATATATCTTAATTAAATTAATTGTTTCTGAAATATTAATTTAATTTAAATAAAAATTAATTATAAAATCTAGATTTATAATACGTACGCAATATATTTACAATTATTTATTAAACTTAGTTGATAACTAAGAGCTGAACCAAATTAACTGAACCAAAAGTTTAATTTTAATTTTTTTATCAAGAGAAAAGGGTTAGATAAAGTTAATATTTGATCAATGAACAGCTAACTTTGGCCTTTATTTAGGTGAAAAGGATTTGCACCAAACAATTTCCTAACCAACCTTCTCATAATACTTCCAAACAAATCACATGATTATTTTTGGTACTAGGGAAAGTTAGGAAAAATATTTAATTTCCATATAATATTAAAAATAAAAATAGAAGAGAACAAACTAAATATCACATGATTATTATGTTTCTTTATAGGATAAGAGATAGATTTATATCCATTGTTTATTTAGTGCTGTGGCTAAAATAATATGATATTAATATTATATCCAATGATTATTATGTTTCTTTATAGGATAAGAGGTAGATTTATATTTATTGTTTATTTAGTGCTGTGGTTAAAATAATATGATATTAATATTATATCCAATATACCTTGGATTTTTTTTATAAAAAAACTATCTCATTTATTATCCTAAAATAAACAAACCATGAGTGTATCTTAATTTAGGTATTAAATGATTATAATATTAGCACCAAATAAATAAAACATATATATATAAACATTGCAAAGCATTCCTTGGCAGAGATAGACTGCAGAAACAGCCAATGTAGAATGTCAAGTTACAATTACCACTGTCGACGACGGCAATCTCCCTCGCCGCCGGAACTCAGACGTCGATGCCGCACTCTGAGATCTGCTGGAAGCGAAACAACTTCGGCGCCTCCTTATAATTATCATCCCCATGATCTATCGACAGGAACACTGGGCAATTGGCCCGCAGCCGGTAATGGCCGGAAGTCCACGAGCCGACCTTCCACCGAATGTTTCCCTCCACCTTCACGTTGATCATGAGGAGGCCCGCCGTGTCGTCCTTCTGAAGGGCGACGGAGAGGTACGGCGCCACCGGCACGGAGGCGCCGTAGAGGTAGGGTGACCACACGACGACGTCTCCGTGGCCCTGGTAGCCGGGAGGGAGCGCGGTGGGGGCGGTGATCTGTTCCCCCTTGTAGACGGCGTAGGCGTCGAGGTTGCCGTAGTAGACGCCGATGCGGTCGTTGGGGTTGCGCGAGGGGATGGTGACCTGCATGGTGGTGGTGAGGAGATTGGTGCCGGCGGTGAGGTTGAACTGGTAGATGGAGGCGTCTTGGAGGTAGAACTTGGGCATCGAGGGGCGGAGGGAGAGCCAGATGATGAGGATGACGAAGAGGATGACGGAGACGAAGATGGCCACGCCGACGAAGATGCGGCGGTAAAGCTTGCGCTTACAGCAGTTGCTGCCGTGGTTGCCGCAGTCGTTGGTGGACATGGTGTCTGAAGAATGTTGTTGTGGTGATGAAGGTTTAATTGCATATGTTTGTGGAATTAATCAGTTTATGGTGGCTGCTGTTTTTGTAGTGCACTGAAACATGCAATCATGCATGTTTAAAAATTATGTATAGATTCATTTTTTTAAAAAAATATATTTAAATATCAGTCTGATAATTCTTCTAACCACTCGTAACGACATAAGTGATAAATTTATTAATAATCATGAGCATATTAAAATGATTATTAAATACATTAGTTAGGAGGATTTAGAATTTTTCAGTTTTTTTACATATTTGGAACAAATTAGTTTGTTTGTTTTTTTACCACCAAATTAGCTTATTTAATGAGGTGTTCAGCGATGACTTGCAATAAATTCATCGAACAATTAAAATTGGAGAATATTAGTTCATGGTTCGTGGAGAATGTTAAGCTGACTTGCGGCGACTTCAATTACTAATAATCTAATTAATATTAATGCTCGATCGGTTGCATTAATTATTTTGCTTCAAAAAGAAATTAATTTCAATATTTAGCCTTTCATCAAATAATTCAGTAGATATATCACTAACTAACTAACGGCAATTTTTCAAAACCGAATTTTAAAAATAAAAAAAATTCCAAATCCGAATTCTGTGAATCAAAATTTTTAAAACCAAAACCTAATGGATTGGATACTCATTTTATCCATGATTAGAGACTTTGGCAAAAAAAATAAATAAATAATATTAAAAAATAATTTAAATTTATAAAATATTTTTATAATAAAATAAGATATTAGAGTATAAAAAATATATTTTTAAATTTTTTAATTCATTAAAGACTTTTGCACAAAGTCTATAAATTAAAATTAAAATTAAAAATTATGAAATATTTTGATGTAGAATTTTTTTTTGGATCATATTAGATATTTTGTATCATTAAAAAATTATTTTATGAATTCAAATATATTTTTTAAAAAATATAAAATTATTATAGACTTTGCACAAAAATCTCCAATGAATTAAAAAAATTTATTTATAATAATTTTTAATTATAAAAAATAAAATTTAATTCAAAAATATATATATGTGATTCAAAAGATGTGCCGAAGTCTATGGTAATATTTTGGACAAAAAATATTTTAATATTTTTATTTTAAATTTAATTTTATATACTTTGGATGAAAATCTCTAATAGCTTTATAATTTAAAAAATAATAATTTTAATTAGTGATTTTTTTAAATACAAAAAATGTGTTGTGGTTCGAAAAAATATTTTTCATCAAAATATTTCATAATTTTTAATTTAAATTTAATTTTATAGACTTTTACAAAAGTCTCTAATGAATTATAAAGTTTGAAAATATATTTTTTAGACTTTAACACCTTAATTTTATTATAATTCTTATATATATATATATTTAAATTTTTAACCAAAGTTAGAGATTTTGACCCGGGGATAAAATGAATATCCGATCCCCTCAATTTCGATTTTGAAAATTTTGAAACTTCAAATCCGATTTTTAAAAAAATTTCTTCCAAAAATCCGAATTTAAAAAATTATTGTATCACTAATTCGCCCTAGAAAATTAAGTTAACTCAGTATATTATTTTCTTTCGAATAAGAAGTTTTACAACCTAATTATATTCCGCTGCCACTGCATATATATATATATAATATTACGAGGTTAACCTTATATTTTAAAGCTTTTTACAAAGTTAAAGGCATATAGAAAAATCCTCGACCCTAAATTTAATCACGAGTCAATTGCGTGCATGACTTCGGAGGTGACAAGTTAAGACTTAGGTGCATGGAGAGCATGGCTTGACCACAATTAATTAAACCAAATAATATAGGAAGAAGGCCATCGAACACATGATATATAGTTGTAAAAAGAAACATTAATAATTGAGACGCGATCAGTACAAATAATTACACCCATGGAACACGCTTTACTTCGAGTATGTGTTTGGCTGCCGGCATTAATTAGTCTTACTGTCAATCTAATTACAATAAATAGATATATAGTTAGAAACTAGCTAATTTGTTTGCAGCCTTTTTATATTTACAATTAAGATTCATATGTTATAAGATGAATTATATGTAACTAAAAAGTCTACATGTAAATAATGTAAGATTCATATGCCATTAAATGAAATATATGTAACTAAAAAGTTTACATGTAAAATGCATGCAAGGTGCGTGTAATGTTTAATTTCTTATCAATTACCTTTTTGAGACGAACCAAATTTTTATAATTACAAGCTGCAAACATATCCCGGGCAACCAAATAATAAAAATGTAGCTATAATTTACAATATTTACTATAGCATGCAAAAATTAGGCTGATTTGTGAGCAATCACACGTCCCTTAAATTCATTAATTATTTCAGCTCCATTGCCACTTCAAATTTCATCAATTTAATTGGTTGGAGTCAATTAAGTCAATTAAGAAGAGGAGCTCGATTAATTACAAGCACTAGAATTATATATGAACAATGTTAGTAAGCTTTACTGGTCTTCGATCATATATAACACAAAGTACATGGCAGGTACTTTTCTGAGTATAAAAATCTTTGACTTGATAATGACAGTGTAGTAGTTTTTTAAAAAAAAAAATGAAAGCAAATTGTATTCAATTCAAGAGAAATGATGAGTTGCAAATGATTAGATAGATGGGACGATAAAAAAATTATGAAAAAAAATGAAAAAAAAAGAATAAAAAACTAAAGAAGAATACAGCACCACAACCATCCCATCACAACACAACGACAATCATGTAGACTGCAAGGAAGTGTAAAAACATGCAGCAGCAACAAGTTCACCCAAGTATTTAGATTTGCCCTCAAAACCTCTGCTTCTTTTTCGAACCAAAGAAATCATTTCCACATGAGATCGAGATAGACAAAACCTTTTTATGCATCTCCTATTACTGATTTAGTCGTTGGAGTCCCAAGGCATCCATTTGACTATGTGAGGTCAAAGAAATTGGGAAACTCAGACGAAAGTAAGCCGGACTACTACTGACGATGCGAGTGTGTCTACCGCCCCTAGAAAGTAGCTTACCTTGCCAAGCACTTTTTTTTTTACTAAAAGCATAGTATTCGATTCATGAGTAAGAATTGAATACAAGGGGAAGAGGAGGAGAGCTTAAAAGTTACAATCTTAAAACTTTGACGAAAAAAGAAAAACAGAAAAACAGGTCCAGAAATTGGACCAATATTTTAAAAAAGCACTATACAACCCCATGAACATCAGTGAAAGAGAGCAATGAGGCAGTGAAAGCTTCAACTCCTCGCGAGGTTTCTTCAAAACACCTTAGGTTCCTCTCATGCCAAATGTACCAGCTCCAGACTATCAGTAACCTTGTTCTTTTTAGAGTAGATTGCAAGTCCGGATTCGATCTCAAATCTTCATGCTTCCAAGTATTTTCAAAGAAGGGTATTCCCAACAGATTGAGGTAGTGGCGCCAAGTGTCCTGAGAGAATTGACAATTGTTGAAAATATGGTTGTGAGTTTCTTGCTCCAACTCACAGAGCGTACAATTTGTGTTGATGTTCAGCCCCCATGAAGCTAGTCGCACCCGAGTTAGCAGTCGTTTGCGAATCCAGATCCAGCCAAAGATTGAAACTTTTGGTGGAAGTTTGGTTTGCCAAATGAGCTGATGTGAGGGGTCTTCCAACCCTCGATAGTTCAAGATTCGGTAAAGTGATTTAGTCGAGAAAACCTTATCAGCCCCCCATTTCCAACTGTATAAATCATCACCACTTGTGCCTTTTATAGGTTCCAGCTCGAGTAATAAAGCTTGAGGGAGTGCAGGGTGCAAATAGTTGTAGAAGGAAATATTCCAGCCTTCAAAATTTCCTTGATCATCCAATATTCTAGCATCCGCAATGTTGACATTAGGATCAGTAGCAAATCTGAAGAGCTGAGGAAATCGGGCAGCCAAGCATTCACTCCCACACCACGGTTCGAGCCAAAGCTTGATTCTTGTTCCGTCTCCAATTGAGTAGGAGATAGCACACCTAAATATATGTTGCAATTTGATGATATGTCGCCAAATTGGCGAAGCATGATGAATGTTCCAAGTATCATACCAGTCTCCATGACCCCTAGAAGTTGCTCGGATAATGTCAATCCACTGAATTTGCTATCAAGCACTTAGTTTGCTATCAATCTTAGAGATAAGCTATCTCCAATCCTCCTTTTTGAGGCCGGAGTTCCTTAGTGGGAGGCCCAGATATGTAATGATACCGTAGTAGTTAGAACTTGATATGGTGCATCTCATTGTCAAATTATTATATCTAATGATGATTATGAAAGAACAAGTTGGGCTTTGGTGATTTTTCACTTTAAACCCTCAGGACCACTGATTAATTAGTCCATTAAATATCAAAATATTAATGTTTTAGCAATATATTATGCATGTATAATTAGTAATCCTTGTAATAATTTAAGTATAATGTCAAAGATTCTTCGTACCTGGATAATAGACTTGCAATATTTATTTCTTTTGACATTTTTTATTGCTTCAGTTTTTGTCAAATTGCAACGAGAAATTAGACGATCAATGCAAGAACAAGTATTTGAAAACATAATCAGCAGTGGGGGAGAAGAAATTAAAGGCAATGAAACGAACAGTTAAGCAGTGGGAAATTCTTTGAAGCTGGAAATATGATAATAGAAAAAGAGGTAAGCAAAAGAGAGCAATACCTAAAGTTGATAGTGATTAACCAATTTGGGATCTCACAAAGATGAGGTAGGAAACTAGGAACAACGTTGATTTCCTGCAAAAGGATACAGTTAAGTTGCACTTAAATTTGTTAAATATATATCAAGCTGACTCATCTCGGGAATTTTATTATGTCAATCACTCAGTTCACTTTTCCCATCATTGGTAAAATTATCATATAGCAGAGGTCATAGGCTCATAGTACTTACTCTCCTGGAAATGTTCCCCACTAAAGCATTCCGCATCCTAATATTTTACCTATTAAGGCTCCTCCTGAAATGAAAAAGACTTAGTTCCACAAAAAAGTACACCTATCCAAACCAAAGCAGCATCAGATCCTCACACCGGTTCATTTATTGAAGTGTCATCAGCCAAGGTCATCTAACCTGAATCAAGTATACTATTACTTTGGTAGTTTAAGTTGTCAGATGTCAAGAATCATTGCCTCCATAATCCTGGAATTAATAAGAGGAAAATTGTCAACATGGACTTAGAATTCCCAAACTTGAATTGAACTATAAATGGTAAAATCTTGATAATGTCTTTTGTCATGCCTAGCAGCACAAGTATGATTGATCATTTTAGGTGAACATGCGAGTAGCTTTAAGAAAATATTAGATTGATTGACAACACAGAATAAAATACTTTCCTGGTTGTAGCTGGTCTCTACAAACATGCAAATGACATTGCCGAAATTCAGCATCAATCAGTCTGTTGCTGAAGATGGTCCAAGCCACTGGAATGAATTACAAGGAAGAGACACTTTGTTAGACCAGGTCATATTAGTAAATTTCTTTTATCCACAAGCAATGCAACAAGGCGCAAAGTAACAGCAAAATTTGCAACAAGAAGTCCTATATAGGAAGTTTCTACCAATGATAATTTGAGTAACAGGTAATACCTGGTTAACCACTTACCCAGCAAGATGAACTGGTATACACCATAATCCCAATGAGCGCAAACAGTTATATTTAACTGTTAGGAACTCATTAATCCAGTTGAAGTACAGGCGATAATTTTCTTTTTTTAGAAAAGACAACTATGAATAACTCACACATGCACAGATTAGTAGTACAAACTAGAGTGATAGAAGATAACAAAAAATGTTGTGTTTCAATTGTCTTATCCATACCCATTTCATCTTGAATTCAAACAATTGGATCAACATTTTAGACTAAGAAATAACTGCCATAAACCTGCACTATGTCACACCCTATAGCATGCATCGAGCTTTCCGTCCAACTCCAGCATGTCATTGAAATTCCTAGAATAATAGTTTACAGTAGTGTAAAGTTCTACATGATTCTGAGTGATGATTGATTACATTCTAGATTACTAAAAACTAAAAAGAAGGTAGAATATATATGTTGCAATATAAGATATTAAGATCTTGTTTAACATAATACATGTAACACTTCAATATAATCTATTCCAAATTTGAAATTTGTTCCGACTCTTGAATTTCATCAGTATATTTAGCTATAAGGTTTAGCATATACATTATTTACACAATTGAATAACAGGAAATAACTGTGCAAATCGATCCAAAAAAAAGAGGATAACCAAGTCGGCAGGAGAGAGGAGAAAACTGGTCTGAAACAGAATATGTAAATCCTCATACTTTGTTGTTGCCATCCTCAGTCATCATCCCCTTGAAGCTCCTTGCTAACCAGATTGCAGTTTCTCTAGGAGAGACCTTATACTTCCCGAATGGCCTGAGAACTACAGCAAGTTCGTCCAACCTGTTGTGCTGCAGAAGATCTGCAGAGAGCTCTAACAAGCCTTCAAGTGCCTCTGCTCTCTGTCTAAAACATTTCACATCCAACATTTCTTTTGCTGAAGCTTCTCCTTCCTTTAGACCCAGCATTGCCTCTGAAGATATTGCTTTAACCTCTGTAGAGCTTGATCTCACTGTTTCTAGGTTGTTTGGTTTCTCTTTGATAGTGCTGCTTCCTGAAACATGTGATTTAGTAGTCACTGTGTCAACAAATCTTGTAGGTTCTAGATTCTGTGAGATGCTTCTCATGTCTGCCTCTTCTTTGACCAAATTTACTAGTTTCCCCGTTTCCAAGTTTTGGATGCCTTTATCCATGCTCTCTAGTAAAGGCTGTTCACTGCCAACTCGGAAGCTGCTATGCCTTATGACATGAATGACATCTTCAAATGCTGGGGCTAAATGGGATGCCGCTGGCCTATCCAAGATGTGATTCTTTATTGGTGGCTTCTCCACAGATGTGTTCTTTGACAATGTTGGAGCAAAAGGTACAATATCCGTGATGGACGAAAGGAGCTCTCTTACTGTAAACTTGTCATCACCAGCTTGTGTTGCGATTGGGTCTTGATCATGCTTGCTTACTGAAATGTGATCTTTGAAAACATATTCTTGGTCAAATCCGTGTAAGGTTGGCTTTAAAACTGAACTAGAAGTCATTTTATCACTACTTCCAGTGCTTTGATGCAAATCAACTTTATCAACTTCATTGATTTCTGAATTTGGTAAAGGTCCACCATCATGCTCTTGACTCTCTGCAAATGAATAATCAAGACCAGAACATAGGGAAGAGGACAATGAACATGTTGGAAGACTGGATTCTGAAAATTCATCTGCACAATCAACTGTGCAATTCGAGTACAGTTTGCCATGTTCCTTAACCTGTGACATTGGAGATTCTTGAGTTTGAAGAGGTGGTCCATCAGAATATTCTTTATTGACCTGGATTTGTTTTGAAGAATCTAAAGGAGTCACCTCAGACTCTTCTACCAGTGTGATGGCTTGCTTAGAACTACAGATTTTCTTGTTCGGACTAGCAATTGGCTCCTGAGTTAACTTGACCACAGGACTCATGATCTCATTGCCCACGTGACTTGGATTGTCAACTCCAGCAGATTTTAGAGAAGGGACTAGTGTAGGCCTTCTTGCGAGGTTGGATGGTAGAATCCTTTGCCTCCTCTTAGGAGGAGCATTATCTTCCGCAATATGCTTAACAGAATCAGTGGGTAAAACATCATCATATCTGACTTTCATTTTCGTAGAAGATTCAGAAACAGGAAGCTGCAACATGCAAATTTGAGAGATTAAATATGAGAAGTAAATAATCTTTCAAGCGATTACTGGGAAGATTATCTTACTAGGTGCTTAAAGTTTTGCAGCCCTTGCGCTTGTTTTGCAGAATCAGAACTGTTCTTGTATTGTACGCCAGCTGGCACTTCAGCATTAAACTTTAACTTTGAAATACTGGCACCAATAGGCTTGGATATCTTAGCTGATGGGTTTGTATTACACTTGTGATTGGATGAAGCAACTAATTTTACCCGACTTGATCTCACAGGAGAACAGCTTTCTCTAGCTTTATCCTCTTTAAAATATGCCAGTATATTTTTGGCAATTTTTGGCTGCTTTGGTTGCTCAGGCTCAATCTTTTGATGCTGATCAACTTTTATAAAATTTGAGGATTCTTGACTCTCTTCAACAATACTGGACTTTTCAATGCCACCTCTAGCATCAAAAGGAGAACCACAGTTATAATCAGAAGTGATCCCGTCATCCATTGAAGCAGTGTCTGCTTCGATTGCTTTTTGATCACTCTCAAGTATTAGTTCTGATGTATGTTTGTTGCTTGACTGTGAACTCTCCTTATCACTGCCAGAAATGCTGCTGCATTGGCTTTCAGACATGTTGCTGTGACCTTGTAAAATTGAGATGGGCTTTGACAGCGATTGCAACACATTTGAAGGATCAGGGCATGGGCGTTGTTGATAGACATATGGTTGCAAATATGGATGCCGTAAAATTTCAGATGCCTGATTGGATTCAATCATAAACTAGTTAGATAACGTAGTAAACAACAATAGATGCACACTGCCAGGCACATGTGCACATGCCAATAATAAAATTTGTTATTATATGTATGAATAACTTAAATGCCTTACACTTGGCCGATTCTCTGGGTTCTTTCTCAGCATGCTTTTGATGAGAGTTTTCCTGCCGAACAACTTATAAGAGATCAATTTTCCTAAGTCAATTCATGGAAACATTAAAGTCAAATTTATGAATCTAAACCTCAGAATATCCTGAATAAAGTTATGGATAATAGAGAATCATTAAGTGGAGTATAATATAGCAGAACCTATTTTTATTAGCACAACTTCACATAAAGTATCTTCCCTAATATAAAATAGTAACCTTTATAGCTCATAGATAAGTTTCTAGCATTATCAGGTGAATATGAGTGATGAAGTTAGACAACAAGAAAGTTGTTAACAGGACTTACAATCCACATACCAGTACATCAAGTTTGCATAACTAAATAACCCATGTAACTCCACCAAGTACAATCCAACATCTTGGATATTACATATTATTAAAATGATAAAATCTTGAAAATACAGAGTATACATGTTTGGTTCAATTTAATATTGACAAAAGCAAAATGTCAATAATGTCAAGATAAAGTTGCGGACCTTGTGGTGTGATAATTTAACCAAGACAAGTCATCAAATAACATAATAAGCACAAAGATATTAAATGCTAAAAGAAGTCATTCATAAATCATAACATAAAATTTAACATCCTCAATACCGATTGCACTCAGAAACTGCATCAAGAATGCCCCCGGCAAAACAGCTACTAACTACAGAAAAGTGCTTTTAAATACAGAAATATTAAGCACATGGAATGAATACATTTGATAATGGAATATAGATATGTACTCACAAGGAAGAAGAATAACATGTAGGCAAAGGACCCATTGATGATCGGTTAATCTTAGTTATTAATCCAGCCATATCCTGAAATAATATTTTCCAGGCCCATATTTAGTAATTATAGCCTTTCACATTATCAATAAGATTAAACTAAAATCTTCTGGAATGATAATAGCATACTGAACCAAGGA
This sequence comes from Canna indica, assembly GCA_034359265.1. Lineage (NCBI taxonomy): Eukaryota > Viridiplantae > Streptophyta > Magnoliopsida > Zingiberales > Cannaceae > Canna > Canna indica. Next base: position 3,197,096 of record CP136898.1, on the reverse strand, counting down.
ACCTCAAGAAAGGATTTGTTTAAATTAATTCTAGATAGACTTATCCTTGTAGAGCACAAAATTGACAAAAGGAAATAAATGTTCTATCACATAATACTATGTCTATCTTCAGTTGAAACCTTTGACACATTTCTAAGTACCTTATATATGTCAATCAGGAAGAAACTATTTTCAGCAATAATGCAAAGGGCATGTTAATCTACAATTTTAGAGCATAAAACAGTATTGTATAACATGACATAATAAGAATGTAGCATAACATGGTATAATATGATATAGCATGGCATATAAGCTATAGGATAGGAGAGAATAATAACACTTATGAGTTGTAGATTTCATTATACAAAATAAAAAGAATTTTAGATTTTACAAGTAAACATACAGTCATGCTATTCAGTATAGAACTAATTTAAAAGTAATGATGGATATGAGAACAAATAAATCAAAGGAGATGCCCTTGAAGAAAACATAATTAACATATAGTTAATTTCTATCAACTACAGCAATGAAAAAGACAATACACACTGACAGCAATACAAATACCAAATAGATCCATTATAAGAACTAAGAACTTCAAGGAATAAGTTTCCTTCGGCATACAATGTATGCATTTCTCAGAGTCTATATTGTGAAACTACATGATGACAAAACCATATACAGAGATTCTTCAAAAAGGGAATTGGTAGTTGCCTCTTCATCCCAAATTTTTATAGAAGCATGTGAAAATTATTTGTATTTTATTATAGTGTAAAATTTGCAAAATGGCAACTATACCTGATTGAACTTGGTCAGCATATATGCTCCCAAGATCTAGGAAGGCCACAAAACCATGAATTCTGAACCAAACTTTCACAAGTAAGAAAGCAATACTCTCCCACCAAGTAATAATGGATACGTACATATGATCTAATGTGCTTTGTGGGAAGCATCTTCAATTTGAACACTTTGGTAGGCCACTTCACTTATGTTGTTGGGTTAATAAGCTGAGATTGGATAAAATTTGAAAATGGTACTAAAGCACCTATCAGGACTCTCCATAGTCCATACAGATCCCCACCCCCACCCCAAAAAAAGAAGAAAAGAAAAAACTCTGCATACGAATTCAAGCACATAAAGAAAGAGATGTGCTTGTATACCCAATGATGTGCAAAGTCTAGAGGAGGATTGTATGACTGAATGATGAGAACGTCAAGTATTTCAATCAAGAAGAATACGACACCCTAATCAGCCAACTTCATGGCATGAAAATGAGATGGGATATTGGACCAATCAGTATTAATAAAAATTCAGTTCAAGTATTTTCTTATAATAACAATGTAAACATGTGCATGCTAGAATAAAAATAATAAATATGTGCATGCTAGAAACTTACAAAAGCTTTAAAAGCGGGCCGATGAGCAGCCATCTCATAGATACAGCATCCTGTCCAAACAATTTTCCTATAATCAATTACCTAAGTTAAAGATTTGCCCTAAGAAATTGAGAAGTCACCATACCTAAAGACCAGATGTCTGATTTAAACCCGTAAGGAATATCTGCAAGAAGCTCTGGACACATATAGTTGGGCGTTCCAACAACCTACAGAAGCAAACAAACCTAATAACCATAATTTCAAAAGCATAGCAAAGCATTCTGAAACACGACATTTATTAAGGAAAAATAGCTTATATCAATGTAAAACACCACTTTGAAATGTCTCATCCAGGCAATTGAACCGGTGCTAGAATAAAATGTTCCAAATAATTTTATGCATCAACTTTGACAAAGTCAAACAGCTTAAAGTAATTGAAGATTGAAAAACTAGTTTAATGAGATCAAATATGTAATGAATCCTGGATGGACCTAAAAAGATAATGACGAGAAACAAGCTCGTGAGGCCACTTAATAAATAAAGGCATACACTGCTTGAAATTCAGCTATAGGTAATTTTCCATTATGACCAGTGTAGCATTTGTCTACGCATTCAGAGCAGAATGTGTTAGCACAAGAGGGGTATCCACACACGCACTCAGGGCAGGATGTCAAATTGGCATACCCCTTTATCAAGTGCAGCAGTCTGACTGCTGCCATAAACTACATAATATGATGGAGAAAAGAAACAACCAGCCTCCATTCCTCCATCACAATTAGAGTAAATTCTTATCTTTTAAAAAAAAATGTATTTAAACTTTTCCATGTATCTTTATTTCCATTTTGTGCTGCCAGCAATATCCATGTCAACCTGTCATCAACATGGAGCCAACTGACAAATTATCTGACAACCACCGCCAAGCACAGGGAGCTGCAGCTGCAAATATCTAATCATAACAGCTTTAGTAGTTAAGAAATTTAAGAGCTTATATTTTGTGAAAATGCAATTTAAAAATTTACTATCATGAACCTTCAGTTGTTCCTCTCCCCCGATCTCTCTCAAAGACATACTCACTACTTAGCTACCAACTGCCTCTTCCACTGCTATAAAAAGAAGACATGTGGGATATGGGGGGGAACGAAACCGACACATTATCCAGTATCGATCAAGAAACTTCAATGAATTAATGGTGAGCTTCACGGCGTGGTCAGCTGGGGGATTCTCTGGATCTTAATGTCAGTGTTACGTGCATTTGCTGGGCTAATGGAGAAGCTCCGCTTTCTCCACCACCATTGTTTGTTTTTTACTTATTGTTATTTGATGTAATTTACTTTGCTAGTATATTCTTTTCTGATGTATCATGTTGGGCCCCCTCTCTCCCAAAAAAAATGCAATTTAAAAATGAAAACTTGGACCAATCTGGAACACTTTCAGCTATGAACTCTGGCATTTTGCAATTCATATGATAGCTCTGCCATTGTGGCAATCTCCAAATATTTTTATCCTAACATATGGTTGAAAACATCAACAATAGCTCTGTAAATCGCACACAGTGGGTTAGGCATGCGTAAAAGGAAAAGAGTTAGAATATCAAGAATGTGGTAACTGATAATTAATAGGATGGTTAGAGAGAAGCCAAAAAGGACTATTAATTCATTCGTCTAATCACCTTATGTTTTTTGCTTTCTCTTTGAAGAGGAGTTTACGAACATCAAAGGTATCCCTCTTCAATTTGTATCATCTCCCTCTCATTAGTAAATTAAAATCTACTTGATCTCCTCACTAATATATGACAGAAATCCAAACAAACAAAAAACATTTGTGTACTCTTGAAAAAAATAAATGCTAGAGTTGTAACGGGAACAAAACATGTATAACACATTTTATTGGATAAAACTTGGAATAAAAGTAACAGGAGTTTAAATTTTCAAGGCCAAATGAGGAATTGGTTACGATATTCACCTATAAAAAAAATTTCTATTCAAAGATTATGGGACCAACTCATACTACAAATGGTGGCAGGAAAGTCAATTTGATGTAAAATTTCTTCCAGAATAGTGTGCAAGAAGAAATCTCCAATATTAAGACATTTCAATTCTTTCTGGGATTAACATACTCATGCAAGTACTCACATATGCATTTTTCATCATCTTTTGAAAAAATTCAAAAACACAACTAAGCTGAATCTCTAATTTCCTAAGCAATGGCTTTTCAGTAAATAGAAATAAGTGTAATATTTGAATCTACTTAAAGGCATTTCACTCTGATGGAAACTCCACAGCGTATCTCTAGAATTGTGTACTGCTGGAAAAGACACTTATGTATTTAAACAGTAAAATGAGGTACTACGTACAGAAGAAGTTAAATCATCTGCTTTTAAAGTTTTTGCCAGCCCAAAATCTCCTGCACATGGAACATATAAGACAAAAGTTGGCCTATTGAGCAAGCACAAATACTAATCCTGTAACTGAATGGAAAAAAACTAACCAAGACGAATATCCTGATCCTTAGTTAAAAATATATTTGAGCACTGCCAAGAAGATGCAAGAGCATTGCAGCATAAAATTAGTCAACAGTCGTCTAATTGGTAGTAGAAAAATACATTTTCTTCTCAGATACCTTGATGTCTCGATGCAAGATAAAGTTGGAATGCAAGTAGTCGACAGCTAACAATAGTTGAGCAAACCATTTCAGCAATTTCTGTTGACAAACAATACACATCACTATATTGTCAATCACATCGTTTTCTTGGGTAATTAAAGGATATGAAGAAAATGATACTACCTCCTCTGAAAAGTATGCCCCGTTTGATTTCTTCATCAACTCAGCCCTTTAAGACACCACATTTCAAAGATAAATTGACAGTACCATTCACTAGTAAGGATACAATTTATAAAATTACAACAGTTTAGCAACTTACATGTCTCCACCTTCACAATAACCAGTGATAATACATACGTAACAGCCCTGCAGAAGGATGAATGAGGTGCATATCAGTGTCCCAAGTTGAGGTACGTTGAATTCAAGCAGTTCGTTTCAATACCTTCTCCACCCAAGCTTCCTTGAACTCAACTATATAAGGGTGTTGAAGCCGTGCAATCAGAGCCATCTAGATCAAAATTTTCAAGCTCTCAGAAAAGTAGAGTCAATTAATACAAGACAGAAAGTAATGTGATTCACAAACCTCTTGATGAGCAGACCTCCGGCAGCGCTCCGTTTGTCTTGCAAGCCGGATTTTCTTCATAACATACCTGACATTCAAAAACTTGTAAGCAGCCAAAGATAAAGTAAGGAGGATTAAATCAAAGCAAAGGTAATATATTAGAACCTACTTTTTCTTCTCCAACTTATGATTCACAAGAATTGCGGCACCAAAGGCTCCTCGGCCAATCTGCTCCATTATCTCATACTGATCCATTCGAGACTCCATAAATTCGATCAAGAACCAATAGATATACAAAATCGAAGAATGATCTCTTCCAATTCTAAACGAACTACACTTTCTTGAATCAAATGAATTTCATGAGAAGTATACGAATATTTCCCTCCCTTGCACCATATAAGTCCCAAGAAATGTATCGTCAAGTGAAATAGACCGGGACCGGTCCACCTTCTGACAACAATTTTGTTCTCATATTTCGAATTAGGTACATCTAGATCCAGGACTACGACCAAAACAAGTTCCCTTCTCAATCGGCTCTATAATCATCTCGTGCGTCATTCAGCACCAGTAAAAAGGAACGAAAAAAGCGATCCTCTTGCGCTTTCGGCGAAGAACTCAACGAGCATCAAAGCAGCGATTCGACATCTTACCATCCGATCAACAAGCCACCTGCTACACCCACCATCGGATGCCCAGGCCCTCCACCCAAATATCCTCCCTCCTGATCCACCCTCGCCACCAGATAAGTGAACCTACGATCTTCGTCGACTTCGACCCCAAAAAGAGGCCTGGCAGTCGGCGAGGATCGGACACCATCCAAGAACGGAACCCCCGGAGCACCAGGCCGCAATCGAGGATCGAATACGGCAATGCAGGTTGCAGTTGCGGCTTCTCCTTCAAGTCTTCGTCTCTTCTCACCAGTCTCCACTCCTCTCCTCTGGCGCCAGAGCGAGAAGGCGGCTTTGCGGCACCTTCGCCCCCCTTTTTTATCTCTCTCGTTTATTTATGTTTGACTCAACATATTTGAACTCCAGTGGAGTGAGTAACTAATGTTGGTTTCTATGCGGGGCCTTCCGCATAAGAAAATATGAGAACGGTTGATCACCCGTTCTCCCCACTTATAGATAATCACAGCCGTTCGTCTGATTTTGTTAAATCATTTTTATTTTTTTTAGTCCAAATTAGACGAACGGTTAAGATTAAAATAAATAGTTGGATGGACGGCTGTTAAGAGTTGATCTATCAATTTTCTATATACATCAAATTTTGTTTATTTAAAAAATAAAATTAAACTAACCATTGATTTATAATAAATACAAATAATCGCGAAATTACTATTAATTCAACTGTTATCTCCAATATGCACACAAAATAAGATAAAAGTCAAAATCCAAGAAAGAATCTCAAAAGGGAAGGTTTTCTACTGGAATGCAACCACTCATGATGCTCCATAAAAATTGACTTGTCAACCACTTGTTTGGCCAAAAGAATTATATTTAGATCATTAGATAAGATTATTGCAATAATTAATTCTCCGAAAACTAAATGCCAAAAATGCCAACCAAATCATAGAGTGCGTGCCACGTTAATTTATCGTATTATGCAGCAAAGACATGGATGTATATATATTTTCCCCGAGGGGGTTATTTGCACAATCTGCAAACTTGTCACGTGTGGTACAATACAAATATGGATTGGCCTTGAGACAGCAAAAGTCAACGTCCAATGACGTCAGATGCAGTAGTACACGTGGCCGACGCTGGTGTCAACATCTCGTTCTCAATGTATTATTCTAATCAAATTGATTATAAATGTGTTTACAGTATTAATGAATTTAAAATCATTTAATTCAAATCACTATTTGTATGCACAATTTAATATATGAAAACGTAAACCCAAATAAAAAAATAAATTAAATTATTTTCATTCTAATTCAATTTTGAAGCACTAAAGATTTGGATGCACTGTTATGGAGGACAACGGTTCGATTAACTATATTTTTTTTATGATTAATCAAAATCAAAATCGTTTATAATTTCGTTAACCAAATTCGAATCGATTATCTAACGGATAACTGAAACTGATTAGTTTGGTTCGAATAGATACAATTATTCGTTTACTCACTGAATAATTGATTAATCAATAATAATAAAAATAGTTAAATGATTATTAATTAAAATATTAATGATGTATAATAATCAACTATAACTAATTTCGGTTATTGATTATCCACTAATCAATAATTGAAACTTAACAAAAAATTAATCTATTTTTTTTCAAATTCACTGACCAGAATTATAATTGATTTCGATTATCGATTATTTGCTAATCAATGACCAAAATCGAATTAAATTTAATCAATTTTTCAAATTTACTAACTACAATCGAAATTGAATCGTAAATTCACTATTTGAAATCGAATGTTGCGATTTGATTAATCAGTTTCAATTATCATCACTAGCACCTATTACAACGAAAACCTGCTAAATTTAGTTTAAAGTAATAAAATGTTTAAAAAAACACAATAAATTTATATTTGCACAATGCATATAATCCTAATTTAATTTGGTAAATTAAAATAAAACAATTAGGTTCGAAGAAAAAGAAGAATCAACTAGGAAAAAAAAAAGGCATTTGGTATGATGGATCGTCATTTAAGAAATATAATAATCAGGCATGATAACTTATCACTGCACTTAATTATCAACAGAAGCGTTGAATGCATTGTTTTATTAGTCAAATCACCGATATAATATATATGAATACGTACATTAGTTATCAAGTCACTTCACATGATATATAATTATATATTAATAAACACTTTAAAGGTGTCTCTAAAGGTAAAATGAAAAAGAAAAAGTAGGGTGCGTTCCATATCATTAGACCCTTGCTCATTTTCTTCACAAACAAGCTCAAGACAACAACCACCACCCAATTTGATTCCTCTCCACCTCCTCCATCTCTACTTAAGCATGCATGAGTGGGTTCAAGAGCTAGCACCACACTAATGGACATTCCAACTTTTATATTAATCCATAATCCAACTATATATCCGATTAATTAGTAATTGATTAGGGCACTCATCATTTGGCTAAATTAATTAATTAGTAATCATGTTGCTCTTTTTTGGTGCTGTGTATTTTTTTATCAACATGCTCCAACTGAAAAATGCAGCATGCACTTTTAATATATACACATTTATGTCTTCTATTAATTTTGTTGGGTCAGCAACGGTCGGGTCCATTTGATTTGGTGGGTTGGGCTTACACGTTTGGTTCGACCTGGTCCACGAGGCAAAGAGATATACAACCTGTTACATCACCACCAATTCAGAACACACCACTTCAACAATATGTTGGGAGCAAAATCCTGCACCTACCCAATCCCTCTATTGTTAGCGGTGCAGAACAGAGAGATAATGAATAATATTTTAAAATCAAAATACAAAAAAAAATAAAAAAAAATAAGAGCACACATAATTTTTAACGTGAAAATCCTCTCAATGTGACAGGTAAAAATCATGGGACCTAATCCAGATCAACAATCAACTATAATGATAAATGAGTGTACAAAAGAGCTTCTAGTACCCCTAGAATCTCAAACAGTAACTACTCATCATATACAAAGTGAAAACAAAGCAAAAGCATACCACGTAACCGTCAAACAACAAGAAGATAACAAGGATTAAGGATATAAATCATCATGACAACTATTGTTCTTGAAATCGGACAAGATTTTGATTCTCCAAATAAAATATGCACTGTTTAGATCAAATAACAAAGAGTCCTAAACAAGCTCACCAAATTTTATCCCGATCAAACTACATATGACTGCTCGACAGTTGTGATAATGAAAATCACTGCAGAGAATAGTTAGAGAAAAAGTCTAGTTGTTATAGGAAAATCTTAGCTTGAATACCTTCAAATACGATTACCACTGTTCAGAATAAAGAACTAGTATTCTTTATCTCTCCACAAAAAATTAGCTCAATCGAAGTTCGACTCGCCGTCCGATCAAAAAAAAAATGAACCGAACAAGTTGGGATAGCACTCTAAAAATCTCCCCCTTTTTTTTTTTTTTTTCCCCTCTCTTTGGTAGTTCTATTGATGGTTGAAATTGAAAGTAGCGGCTGCTGCTTGATATCTTGTTTGTCTAGAATGACGCTGTTTCTGCACAACTGGGTTCATGTGGTTGGTTGTCTGCGCCAAATATTTATTTATTTATTTATTTATTTATTTATTTATTGGAGCAATGCATGCCTTTGCCCGAAAAGTTTAAGCCTTTCGTTTTTCCATCAGCCAAGTGACAAATGATCACATGCTCCATTTTTTTGAGAACGATGGTTGTATAAATGCAGTGTAATGTACACTGTTCTGCACCAAATTGTGATCACATGCTCCATTCGATCACACTTATGCACTGTTATGTGACCTCTGATGTTACAATTTGCTCAGTCAACATTCAAAAAAGCCAGCTGATATAGAAAAGTTTATCCATTTTCAGCAACAATAGCAGTAGACTGCTTACTGCATCAGCCATGACAGGTTAACCTTGTCCTATGTGTATGGATAGGAAGCTCAATCCTCAAGCACTTGCCTAGAAATTCTGTCGTCAAACACAAGACCAAAAAACTCCACTGTGCCCTCAAATTCTCCACAGTTGATACCTCCGATTATATATATATATTATAGAAGAGCATCTCACATCTGTCTTCACTCTCCAACCACTCGTTCCTCTTCCCCCCATCTTCTTCGGCAGCTGCAACAATGGACGATGGCAGCCTGCACATCGTCATGCTCCCGTGGCTCGCGCTCGGTCACCTCTTCCCGTTCATGGAGCTCTCCAAGCGCATCGCCCAGCACGGCCATCGCATCTCCTTCTTCGCGACCCCCAAGAACATCCGCCGGCTCCCCAGAGTCCCTCCCCACCTCTCCTCCCTCATCCACTTCGTCGAGCTCCGACTGCCGAGCGTCGAGCACCTGCCGCCTGACGCCGAGGCGTCGATCGACCTCCCGTCCGACGATCTCCGGCCGTACCTGAGGCAAGCGTTCGACACCTTCCAGCACCAGCTATCCAGTTTCCTGCGGCAATCGCTCCCCCGATTGCCGGACTGGATCGTGTTCGACTATGCCCCCTACTGGGCGCCCCGAGTGGCCGCCGAGTTCGGCGTGCCGTGCGCGTATCTTAGCCTTTTCAATGCAGCGGTGCTGAACTTCTACGGCCCGCCGGTGTCGTTGATGGGAGGCGAGGGCGGGAGGACGACGCCGGAGGAATTCATGGAGCAGCCGCCGTGGGTCCCTTTTGAGTCCCACATCTTCTACAAGCCCTACGAGGCTCGCGAGCTCTTCAAGCCCGGCGCCCTCCCGGACGCCTCCGGAGTATCAGAAGCTTATCGATTCGGGAAAAGCATGGAAGATTGCCAATTAATTGCGATAAGGAGCTGCGAAGAGTTCGAAAGCAATTGGCTTGACGTCCTCCGGCAGCTGCACGACAGGCCAGTGATACCCGTAGGGTTTTTCCCTCCCTCGCCTCAGGAAGCAGATCTCGACGAAGAGAGCGAAAGCAGATGGCGCAGCATCTGCAGTTGGCTCGACAAGCAAAAGCCCGGCTCGGTTGTTTACGCTGCATTCGGTAGCGAGGTGAAGCTGACGAGTTCCCAAGTGCGCGAGATCGCTCTCGGCCTGGAGAAATCCGAATTGCCCTTCGTTTGTGCACTGAGGGCCCTGGCTGGCTCCGGCGGCATCGCGACGTTGCTGCCGGAAGGCTTCGAGGAGAAGACGGCAGGGCGAGGGCTGCTGTGCGTGGATTGGGCTCCTCAAGTTCGGATTCTCCGACACGGGTCGGTCGGCGGGTTCTTGACGCACGGCGGGTGGAATTCGATCATCGAGGGGCTGTCGCTCGGGCTGGCGATGGTGCTCTTGCCGCTGATGTTTGACCAAGGCCTGAACGCGAGGAACCTGGTGGGGAGGGGGATTAGCGTGGAAGTGGCGAGGGACGAGGAGGACGGAGCGTTCACTGGGGAGGGGATAGCCAGGAGCTTGAGGTTGGTCATGGTGGAAGAAGAAGGCGAGAAACTGAGGGCGAAGGCCAAGGAATACAGGGAGGTGTTTGGAGATGAGGAGATGAATGACGGCTATGTCAGGCAATTCATCGAACAGTTGGAAGAGCACAGAAGAAAGGAAGCGTAGCCGCGTGTCGATTTTGGTCAGACGATGTTTAGCGTTTATATACACCTTGTAATAATTATATTATAAAATTAATTAAAAATATAACTATCTTAAGCGATCTCATCAAAAAATAATTTGAATATTTAGCCATATTGTTTTTATATGAAATCGTTCATATTATATACAATATTTAGCATATTAATCTTTAATCTTAAAGTCATATTCAATTAACTCAGCATACATTGGAAAATGTTGGATGAGGTAGTTTTTTTCCGACAAATTTCATCACTTATCATGTCCGTGTATTTTTTATAACAAATATAATATATACTAAAATTTAAACCTCGTATGTCTAAAAAATATTCAAGATGTTGCCACCAATTGTACTACTCACAATTGACTATCATATATGTGTATTTATAATGGAAGATAAATTAAATATTATGTTACGGTAGTCAAATCTAGAATAATAGATCGATATTTTGCTCTTATCACATTCTTCTTCTTCTTTTCTTGACCAATTGAATTAATTAATCGGTAAATATCATTATACAAATATGTCATCATCTTTTTTTTTTCTACTCTAGTTTCTTGTTTGAAGTCGGGATGATGCAAGCTTTTGCGTCTCTTGGTCCGACACGACTACATGGTGACTTGCAAAGATACTTTGACGCTTAAGTAAGAAAGAATTTTAGATGATGGGCACGTAATTGGAACTGACAGTATACTCGACGTGCATTGTGTCTATTTTATGGACGGGTCAGGAATATCTCGGGCGATAATATCTTCATGAATCTCGCCGGGATATATCCGAAATGGGTTAAAATTTATCCCGGAGTTGACAAGCTCATTACTATCGAATTTCATAATTAATGAAAGATGTTGATATTCTTATTTGGTCGAATGGAGTCTCCGAACTAAATTATAATTAACTCGATCCGAATTTGATTCATGAGCGTTGGCGCAAATCGAGTTTGATTCGATTAAGCCCAATAAAACTAGTCAAGTCTAGAACATTTAAAAATGTTTGACTATACGAAGGCCACGTATATTTGGTTGGAAAAAATTATAATTAAAAAATTGTGTAGTGGAAATATTTTTATTTCCTTTTTTTGATTATTTAAAACAACAAAAAGACATTCAACCTCTATAATTATATATATATAACCTCATTTTTCATGCCACTTGCTATATAATCTCATTAATTACCACATACACATTTCCTTTCATCCACCACATGAATTAAAAATTAAGCATATTATTTATAATTAAAGGCCACATGATTTTTGGTGTAGCATCTCAATAATTAATTGATTCGTCCAAGATGACGGCTTCTGCAATTAATTAACTAAATCTACTTTAGGCATTGCCAGACCTGTCGCTATAATATTTTGAAAATTAATTTGATCAAAATCTTTATCTTAAATATTTTCTGCAATATATATAATTCAATTACTTACTTATTTTGCTGATTAATTAAGGGAAAAATATTAAATCAGCATTAATATTCCTAAATATTACAAGAGTATACAAGTGTGAGATCGATGTTGATGATCAAATCTGGTTTTGCCAACTTGAATCGATCGAGAATTGATTTCAAGAACAAGGATATGAGATCTGGAAATGGGGAGAGAGACAGGAGTTCTTCCATGCTCTCGAGTGCAGCTTCAGTATCTCCCTCGCTCTCTCCTTCGTCTTCCGGTTGCACTCCACCTGCAACACCAAGCACAGCTTCGCCGCCACCCCCGTCTGCAGCATCTCCTGCAGCAGCCCCGCCGTCGCCGAGCGCCGCGCCACCGAGTGCAGCACCCTCACCGCCCGCTCGCTCGCCACCTCCGACACCCGCAGTATCTTCTTCGCCACCACCGCCACCCCGGCCGCGTGCCCCACCAGCTCCGCCCGCCCCTCCGAGCACCCGCAGAGCCGGTCCATCGCCACCAGTGCCAGCTCGCACACCCTCCGCTCCGGTTCCTCCAGCAGAAGCTCCACCAGCACGTGCACCGCGCCCGCGTTCACCGCCTTGATCCGGTTCCTCCCGCTCGGGCTCGCCGTCACCAGCACGTGCAGCGCCGCCTTCGTCGCCGCCCGGTGCGAGATCTGGTCGCGCACGACGTTCACCGCCTCTTGGAAGAGCTCCTCGCCGAGGCTCGCCAACTGCTCGGGCGAAAACACGCCGAGTATCGACTTCAACAGCAGCGTCGCGTGGGCTCGAGATTCGTAGTTGGATCGTCTCATGATCGCCGTCAAGGACTCGACCACGTCGGCATTCTTGGCGACGACGTCGGCGAGGCCTTCCTCCGAGATCTGAAGCGCCTGGAGAATGCCGAGCGCCTCACCGCAGGCGCTCGTTGACTCCAAGCAATCGTCGTCGACGACTTCTTCAGCATTGGAGATGTGATGGCTGGCGACGACGACGACGGACGCGAGAAACTCAACGACGCCGGCGGTCGCCTCGACGCAGCGCTTGTTGCGCTCGCTCTCGGCGACGATCGCCCTGAGCTTGCGCAGCGAGGCGAGGCGAGACTGCGGCAGCTTGGCCTCGTCGAGGAGGCGGGCGATCTGGGCCTTGTCGACGGGGGGCTTCGGGGTGGGGAGCGGCTCGAAGCCGCCGGAGCAATTGACGGCGCACCAGGCTTGGATGAGCCGTCGGAGGGTGTGGTTGGGCGTTAGCTCGCAGTCCGGAGGCAAAGGCTGCCGCGTGACGGGACACGTGCGCTGCTGCTGCTGCTGCTGCTGCTTCCCGGCGAAGATCCACTGCTCGATGCTTTCGCGGTCGTAGGTGATGCCGGTTGAGAGTATGACGGGATCCTTCATCAGTTGCAGAGATATAGGGCAAAGGAAATAAGACGGTATCTCTACTTGCTCCATTGACAACGTACAAGCTCAGCAAATAAGTATCAGTCGATGAGAGATTGAAGAAGAGGAGATCGATCGAAGAGGAGGAGGAGAAGAAGTGAGCTGAGTCGAAAAGGAAAAGATTAGGTATACTACTTATAAGCAGGGAAGGAAGAAGATGAAGTGGATTCTAATTCCAACTATGTAGTCCACGCGGAGGAGTTAATTTACATGTAATTGTGCATCGAATTATACATGGGTTTGAATCTTAGAGAGGCCAGAGGAGTTGACCAAAGTGTTGGCTAGTAATGCATGTGAAATGCGTCGGCTTTGACCGTGAGTTGTAATAGAGGTGTATAGCGCAGCAGCCAGCTCGCGTTGACTTCCCGACAAAAATTGTGCGGCTAGATGTTGATAGATGATAACGTGGATTTACCGAATCCAGGGTTTGGTGATCTCAGCGTATGGCAGTTTAAGGTCAGATTCAATGTTAAATTTGCTTTTTGAACATGCATCCATGGCAACTTAGTCCAGCAAAACAAGGAATTATTCTATTACCAGCGTACGTGTCGGCATATATATCTCAGTTTGGTACAACAAATCTCTTTATTTCTATGCATATATATTAATCTTGTTTTATATGTCATTAATTATACACAATATTTTAAACCTTGTCTATGATCATTTAATAGGAAATAAAAAGTGAACGAGATTGGCGAAGGTATTGGCATTGAAGCATGTACAGTACCTCTCATATCACGTGAGTTTTTTAAATGCATTAATCCACTCCCCAACCACGTGAAGGGGGGAGAAGACACCAGATTGATGTGAAAAATAATTTTTTATATAAAAAAATATAATTAATGTGAATTAATTTTTTAAAATTTTTTTAAAAAATATTTAATTATTAAGACGAAGGGTAACTCTACCTAAAATATATTTGATTGACATCAGTACTTCCTAGAAAGTACATATCAAATGATCAATATATTTTTTTAAATTTTTTTTATAAAATAATATTTTAATTTATATGAAAAAAAATAAATTTATTTATATATATATATATATATATATATATATATATATATATATATATATATATAATTTATATATAATATTATATATATATATATAATTTATATATAATATTATATATATATATATATATATAATATGAAAAATTAATTTTTATTCATAATTAATATGAAAAAATATAAATTATAATATTTTAATAATACTTCAACTCTTCAAATATTTTGATAACAACTTCAAGTATAACAACTTCATTTTAATAAATACACAATATTTTGATAATAACATCATAATGTTTCAAAACATAAAGTATATGTGTATTGAATTAGGTTAAAAAAATTTTAGTATATGTACCGAATGTAATATTGTAATTTACTAATTCTCGCGGATAACAGGTATCCGCGAGTACGAGTACTATAATACCCGTACCTGTCCCATATAATAAACGGATAAGAATAATTACCCGCAAAATCCCCGCGGATAGAAAACTACCTTTATACTCGTCATAAACGGGTAAATACCCGCGGGTAATATTACCATCCCTAGCAGGAAGTGCAACTTACCTAGGGGAGCCTAAGTAAGTTACTTACTGCATTTTACAGAAAATTATATTTACTTAGTAAATTATACTTTTTGCAAAATACAAAGAGTATGTAAATCAAATATGATCACTTTTTCTTATTTCTCAGGAAATATAATTTTTTTTTTGTTTTTTTAAGAAAATAGTGTCAATCAAATGAGACCATTGGATTTGGTGTGGGGGTGGGGGAGGTTTATTTGTAATATAATATCTGTGTTTTAGATGCAATTTGTATAAAAATAATGCATTAATTAATAAGCAATGGAAAAGTTGTTGTTTTAGGTAAAAAAGGATGCATGCAAACCACGCCGAAGCATTAATTCCAGTATACAGATATTAATTAACTGTCTCCCATATATATTTTCCTGGAAATTGATATATATATATATATATATAATATCTTATAGTACTTGACCCTCTTAATCAAGATAATTAAGTCAAGTTAAGATGTCTGTTAATTAATGGAGTTTTTGTCTAGACTAAACTAGTATTTGGGCTCGGCCTACTGACACACAAAAGTGCCCACATGTATACATTAGTTAGTCTGAGGTTTATTCAGTTGTACAAAAATACTCACGTGCTCATTAATTATCATGAATTCATCAGTAATGAATTCGACATATCTGAGATTAATCTCACCCTATTATAAGTATATCAATGCGAGATTCAGAGAGATATCATCACTCGAGATATTTTTGATCCTGCACTATATACAGACACAACACACGTCAGGTATATTTTCGATTTTAATTTCATACTCATCAATTGAAATTCTTTTTTACTTTAGCATCAAAGTATCTTTGCATGTCCTCTTCTCTTATCGGAGTCCCACCGGATCAGAAAATGCGCAAGCTCACGTCACCCAAACTTCTAGCAAAAACACATCTAATTTAATTACACGATAAAGAGTCAAAAAATGTGTAAATTTTGTTTCATTTAGTTAATATATTGAAATTATGAGGATATATGTGAGTAAGAAAACTCGTAGATTGTTAAAGGAACTATGCATTCTAACTAATAATTATAATAATTCCCTTTAATCTGATCCTCGGTTCTATATATTCTAATTAAGTTACAAACTTTTTTAAAATTATCAGAATATATACTTCCTCTAGTTTATCCGGAAAAATTCGACATATATAATATAGAGAAAATGATCAAATTTGCTTTTGAAATATTGAAAAATGTGCAAATTTGCCTATCAACTATGTTTTTTACCAAAATTGTCATCAACGTTACATAATTGGATCATTTTTGCCATTTTCGTTAACGAAAGTCCACGTCAGCAAACGGAATCCCACGTGGCAAGTGTAGCGGCCACATAAGATGCCACGATGAAAAATGACATATGACAATTTATGTAGTAATAAGGGCAATTTTGGTCTAAAACATATTTAAATGAGCAAATCTAAATATTTTTCAATACTTTAGGGGCAAATTTGCACAATTTTCAATACTTCATAGGCAAATTTGCATATTTTTTAATACTTTAGAGGCAAATTTTATCCGTTAATCTTGAATAAAATATATATAGTGTCAAAACAACGTGTTTTATGTTCATTGCACGATTTCTGCAAGTTTGGTTTTTATCTTGGAATTTGAACAAATGCTTTAGTAAATTTTTTGAGAAAATATAAATTTTAAAGATGAAACAAAAATAATATTCAAAAAAGATATTTCTTAATTACTAAAATAAAAACTTGATTAAATTTAATTATTAGTAATTGGTCCGGCCCGACTTGAAAGTTCGGGGATAATCTCGTCCCAATTCAAAATCGGGACGAGATAAGGACAAAATTGTGATGCTTCATATTCGGGACTAAGACTGGGACACATATTTGCGTCCCAACTCAAAATTGGGACGGAATCGAGACATACCAAATCTCGACCCATCCGACATGAACGTACTAACCCCTACTATGTTGGTTGGTTTCTTATTATAATGATAAGTGACTAAATCTGTTCATATATTTGAGTAAACACTTCAGTTACAATACAAAGTATAATTGTCGCCTTTATTTTTTTGATTTTGGTAAAGATGATATCAACATCATTCTTATAGTGTTAATTAGAATCACATTAATGATAATAATATATAAAAAAATAATTAAATTTGCCCTTGAAGTATTGAAAATGGTGCAAATTTGTCTCTAAAGTATTGAAAAAGATTCATATTTGTCCCTTCAAATATGTTTTGGGCTAAAATTATCATTGTCACTACATAATTACCACATGTCATTTTCCATCGGCAACTTATGTGGCCGAGCTGCACTTGCCACGTGGGATTTCGTTTGCTGACGTGGACTTCCGTTAACGAGAAGGGCAAAAATGATCCAATTATGTAACGTCGATAGTAATTTTGATAAAAAAAAAACATAGTTGATGGGTAAATTTGGATATTTTTCAATACTTCAGGGGTAAATTTGGCCTTTTCCCTATATTATAAGATTTTGTTGCAGTGGTTCCTTCTTTTGCTAAATATACTTAAGGGAAAAGGTACAAAAATGCCCCCGATATTTTCTCACTGGTACTAAAATACCCCTAACATTTTTTTGGGATCAAAAATACCCCACGTTATGAATTGGGTACAAATAAAATGCCCCTATAGGCAAACGGTATTAGTTGAGAGATAACGGAGCTGACGTGGCTGATGACTGGGACTGATGACGTGGACATCTGACGCGCATGCGGGTCAAGATATTTTCTCACGGGTACTAAAATTCCCCTGACGTTTTCTCACGGGTACTAAAATGCTCCTAACATTTTCTCACTGGTACAAAAATAACTCCTAATATTTTCTCACGAGTACTAAAATACCCCTAACGTTTGTTTTGGACCAAAATACCATTGAGATTATTGAAAATGATATAAAAATGACACCGGGCTAACTTTTGTTAGGTGAGACTCAACAAAGATGTCATGAATGCTGACAAAGATGTTGATTTTACACGTGACGCATATGCAGAGAACAACTTGCCACGTAATCGTATGAGTGAATAAAAAAATAAAAAAATCGGTTAATTAAAAAATCGGTTTGAAATCGAACCAAATTTTGCAGTTTTTGATTTATTATGTGTCCCTTATCTGAGAAAACGTCAGGAGCATTTTTGTACCCGCTAGAAAATATCGGGAGTATTTTTGTATCTTTTCCTTCTACTTTAATAGTGGCAGATAAATCTCCACCAATTGCATGCCCAACCAATCTAATTAATTAATGCATGAAAGCCCACAATGCATGTCCAGCCCAATTAATATCACTTTTCTTTCCAAATTAGTCTTATATTTAGTCATTACTAGGAAGATATTAAACGTATAAAATGCTAAAATTAAAATTAATATCGTTCCCTAAATATGAGTGCAAATGATTTATCATATGACTCTTTAACAGCGCATCTTGTGTTAGTGACGTCGAACTTATAAAGAGGTCACTAAGGATCAAACTAGGCACTCGTTGAATATGGACCGTCGATTATGATTCATCGCCCGAAGAGGCGAAGACATGTATTTTTATTGAAGTCACGAAAATCAACTAACTAAGATAAATATATGACAAAGAAATTATTTATTTAGGTGATCAAATTTACAACTAAGCAAAAATATTAGTGATAGAAAAATGCTATATCACTAAGTCCAGCTAAAACTAGTGTATGCAACGTCGTATATGCCTAGGATTAATTAA
The DNA here is from genome assembly GCA_034359265.1 of Canna indica. Lineage (NCBI taxonomy): Eukaryota > Viridiplantae > Streptophyta > Magnoliopsida > Zingiberales > Cannaceae > Canna > Canna indica. Next base: position 3,178,289 of record CP136898.1, on the reverse strand, counting down.
TTAACTAATTAATTAATTAGAGACAATTAAATGATCGGGTTGGGTTGAATTTCCAAAGCCGGCCTAATTAATTCTCATTTGTATAATTTATATTTAATTAATTAATGTTGTGCAATGTGGATTCCCTGTACAACTCTCTCATTGACCGATTCCAAACTCACTAATCCCCCATCATTCTTGGCGATTTGCCGCGTGGAGCTCATTTATTAACACGCAGTGACAACTACTTTAAATCGTTTATTATTATTTTGGTTAATATTATATTATAAAATAAATATCTAAAGGCAACAAATGTGTAGGACAAGGAAGGTGTGAGTCTTCCCAAGTACAACTCCAAAATACCTCTTTCTGAGCTAATATTTTTTATCTCAATTAAATTATTATTTACCTTTAATTAATTTTTTTTTATCTCAATTAATATTTTTTACTATTGCTCTTGCGATTGCTTTTTTTTTTTTTTTCACCCCCATCCAACACACCATGCATTATCATCAACTCGACGGACAAAAACACTCACATCTTTTCTCTTATTTTTCCGTCACGGGAATTTTTGATATCTCTTTCCTCTTCTTTATATATATAATCTTAATTGTAATATTAAAAATTCATGAAGGGTAAAATTTGAAAAAGAAAAAAAGAGTGGAGAGGAAAATATCAACTATGGGTTTCGGAGTGCTGTTTTGATTCTGATGGGTTGAAAATTAAATTGGAGGAATAAAAAGATGACAAATGGTGAATGTAGTTCAGCAGAGATTATCTTCTTCTCCTTTTTTTTGAATCAAATATGTTTATACTGTCACAAAATTAGTTTATTTTTTAATATAATTTTTAAAAAATTATTTTTGAAACTTATAATTTGGAGTTTAAACTGAAAGTATTCTACAATCTCACGTGCTTATAAAATTCAAAAGATAGAAAAGTAATTCTAAAGAATTCTTTAGTTACCAAGGCATGACATCAACTAACCCTCTCTTACGATAAACTTTACCTAATTACAAGTGAAAAATGAGTAATCGAAGCCAACCAGAGTTTTAGATCTTTTTATTCATTTAATTTTCACATTAGAAATTATTCCTGGTCCCCAGTTTTGGACACCTTCAAAAGTTTGACCATTTCTTGAACATTGGCTGACCAATGACCGCTCGGGACATGACGCCGGCAACTGAGTAAAAATTTACCCAACTCCTATTCACCTTCCGACACCAAACAAAACAAGAAGCCAATAGATCTCGGACGCGTCACAATGGTTCCTTTCTAACTTATCGAGGAAACCCAACGCCGAGTCCTCTCCAAGAACTCCGCAGAAAAATCCCTTCAGCTTTCACCGATTCAAACCGTGAACTCGATCGTCCTACGTGTCAGTGATCTATTAGTCAAAAAGATGGAGCGTGTCCAGAGCACCCTGTATGCTGGCGCAGAGGCAACACTCCATCATCGCATACCTCATGCACGTATATTAAATAACCCTTCGCCATTCGCCAAGGCATGGACGAGTTCACCTCCGCCCGCCGGATCGAGTTTTCTCTGTCGTCCTTCCTTTTGCTTTTGGTTTGATGAGATTATTAGCCGCTGCAACACTTCATTGACCTTATTGGCGTTTTCAATTTATATATACACAGATACTTGCATTGCGTCTCCAGTCAAATTCAGGAGCCTCGAGCTTTCTTCTTCCTAGCTCTCGTCGTCGTCCCCAGGTGTTCCATTCTGAGATCGAGCACCCACGCGCGCATGGAACCCTCCGACCTCTCCCTGAGCCGGACATCGCCGAGGCGGGAGCTCCAGGGGCCGCGGCCGACCCCTCTCAAAGTCCGCAAGCACTCGCACAAGATCAAGAAGCCACCGACGGCGGCGGCAACTGCAGCCCCTGTCCGGCCGCCGGTGATCATCTACACCGTCTCGCCCAAGGTCATCCACGCCAACCGCAGCGAGTTCATGTCTCTGGTGCAGCGCCTCACCGGCGCCGCCACCGCATCTTCTGCTGCTGCTCAAGCGGACGCAGGAGCGCCGTCGGCGGCTGCTCGGCTTGCGGCGTTCGAGAGGGCAACGCCTCAGGGGAGGCCGGCGGCGGGCGGTGATGATCAGGTACTTCATCAGCTCGGGATCGACGGCGGCGGAATAGCAACGGGTCGAGGTACTGGTTTCTTCCCCGCCGGGGTCTTGTCGCCGGCGCCTTGTGAGCTCTTCGCCTCTTCGTCGGCGGTGCAGCACCAGCTGAACTTGTTCAACGAACTCAGCCCAGCTCTGAGCAACAGTGGTTATGTGGAGAATACGTTTTTGCAAATTAGTCCTGGCTATAACAATAATTTCTTATCCAGCCCTATTTTGCCTTCTCCGGGTGCATGTTGGGATCTCTTGAATCAAAACCATGGCTTCTAGTTTTCAATTAGGAATAACTAGGAGGAGAACAGATGGGATCAGGTGGATGAGAAATATATAATTAATTAAGGGGGGCTGATGATGCATATTGCTTATTTACTCGTTAATTATTAATTCGGTTGTCTACATTAATTTTTAATTAATTAATTAGTAGTAATTTTAATTTTTTTTTAATTCGACATTTTGACGCATGATCATACGCCGATATGTCAGATTCAGCCGTCTTGATTATGATCTCTACTTTTGTCGCTCTGGCATAAGTGTCGAGATGTAATGCTAATTTGGTGTTAAAATTTTAATTCTATTTTGTTCCTCATCGTCTCCTATCAACGATTTTTATATATATATTTTTTACCTTGATTTAACAATTATTGTTTGCAAAAAGACAAATATATATGCCACTAATTCGCAAGAGATTGTTATATATATATATATACGTGAAAACAAACACAAAGATATTGGTTACTTAATTATCGTCAGATCTCAATAATTCCACCTTGATTTTTAATTATATGTATCGCCATTTTTACAAGGTCAAAAGAATCAGCTCGCATGTCAAGACTATGAAATCAGCAAGCAATGAATACATTGACAAGAATAAATACTTTAACAGGTAGAACGGGATAGGGTTCTTGTTTGACTTTTTTGACAGCGCTTTAATTAATGAATTGGTTCTTTTAATATAAAGAATAATTTTGGTTAATTAATTGTATATATAGTTAGGAGAACATAAGTATGCATTGTCTAAGTATGCATACTTAAGATGAAAAGTAAAGTAAGCTTAAGATCTTTTGCCTCTATACATCCATCGAGTTCAAGGTCAGAGTTCAAGGTCAGGTCAGGTCAGGTCAGGTCAGGTCAGGTCACGTACTAAAGCATGCATTGTCTCACACTCGACATGATGATACATGATGATGTCACCCATCACCTCAAACCTCTCTAATTCATAATTATATTAATATATATTTATATAAAAAGGACTTATACGTAATACGTACACAGTTCATGGCTAGTGAGTAGTGACACCCTCGCCATGCCCCTCAGCGTACCCCTTTGACCAAAATGATGGATGCATATGGCTGCCAATTCATTCTAATTTCTAAAACATATATGTTCATAATAATTAATTCCCACAAAATATAAGTGTAATACTCATATATGAATGACTCATGCATTGTGTTGATCTCCAAATATAATTTGCATTAAAATAGAACATATGCGAGCATTAATTTTTTTTTACCACTTACCAGTACATTTTTAAAGACTTGCATTCTGTCAAATTAAAGATCATTCTCTCTGAAAAAAGATATAGATCGGTAGGAGAGGAATTAACATGTATCGGCTACAATTAACAAAGTTACAAAACAATGCATGCGAGTCCCCTTCATTTTTGCATACGTACGTACGTACCTTTCCTTCTCCTTCAAGTTCGAGGTGTTCTTCGGCCGCTCAAGCCAATCGAGTTGTGGCGCTTCGACGGCGCCGATGGAGGCACCGGCATCGATCTCGGCAAGAACCCAACGAAATCACCTGACGTCGTCGTCGTCGTCTTCTTCGGCCTTGAACTCGCCGCTTCCTTAATTTCTTTGCACGACGCATGCATGCAGAGGAGGAGGACGATGATGAGGACCACCAGAATTGATCCTTTAGCGAGTCGTAGTCCCATTTGACGACCAACACAAAGCAGATCGAGAAGAAAAGCAAGTTGAGTCGACGAACAAAGTTTAAGAAACCTTCGCACAAGTCAAGATTATATACAGAAGAAATGATGACAGATAGGCAACTGATAGGTAAAATATAAATTATATGGGCATGCATGGTTGATGTGATTTCATTTTTCCAAATATCTTATTTTGGTACATATATATTAAACTTGCCTTTCGGTAGAAATTTATTTCCAGCTGAATATGGTAGTACGTGGAACAATCAATATATACATACAGTGCTGAATTAACGTTGATATATAATTTTGGGAGGAATACCGAAATTGAATGTATAATCTGGCTGACTGGCTCCAGTGCGAGAAAGAAATCTTGCACATGGGTCCCTTTCAATGCATGGCATGCCCTCAAAAGTCGAAGTCCAAAATCTCATAACTAGTTACATGTATATATGATCTAATTGAGCTGCAATAATAAGGCATCCGAAATTATATACCAACACATCAATATATATATATTGAGTTAACTGTATCAGTTTTTCCATTCTTACTGTTGCTCGTAATCAGACCACTATGCACTTTTTTTTGCAGATTGTACATGTGGGTCTGAACATTTAAACAGTAGCTTAAAAACCAACAAGAAATTAAAATAGTGTACAATGTCAAATCTTTGGTCTAGAGGTCTCCACGTCTAGTCACTCTTGCACACCTTGCTAAGGGCATCGAATACACTCTGTAGAGTTGCCTCTTGAACAAGCACAACCTTGTCCCTGGATTTCGAACCAGAACCGATAGATACTTGCCTTTTCTTCACCCCTAAAACCTGCAATTGGAAATTGTTTGTGAGAGTTCAGGAAGGATAATGATATGCATCTCTTCAATCTTGTCCAATGAACATTTTTCATATATAAAGAGTCCTTTAGCAATTCCAATATTAAGTTATCGAAGATAACCCATTTCCCTGTTTCAGCTGTCTATGACAAGTTTAGTTGAAGCATGTTGTAAGACGTCAGGGAAATAGGCTAGGTGTATACAACAACTATTAGATTTTTGAAAGAAATATCTATCTTTGATGCCGTCTAGATTGGTAAATTGAGATTCAAGAATCATTTAAAGATTACTCTTCAAAATATCCAATGAAACTTCAATTTTGATTGCATCAATACCCAATCACGTACTCCCAAAATTTTGGACGACTTACTCTTCAGATTAGCACATGAAGAACCTGATCATGAAATCCCGACTTTAAACATCTGAATAGGCAAACAGGCAAAAGATATGAACTTCAAGTTAATTACGAATGCCAATGCAAAAATGGTAGAGACATGGAAGAATTATGTCTAAATTCACTCGTAGAAATACTGTTTAATTTACCAACTTCAGTATCCAATGAAATATAAATTGAGAGCTTTTACTACAACTAAAATGTAAAACTAGGTTCCCTAATGGCAGATTAATTCAAACCATCCGTACAACTTTAAGGACCATTGAATCTTGAGAAAACTCAAGCACTTGAGAAGGCATTCAGGGAAACAATAAATTTACTACTCAAGTATAAAAAAGCTACTTAGGCATGCAAATTAGTTGATGGTGATGATAGTTTCACTCCAGCTATGATAATCTAATTTTTCATCTCTTCCTTTATCATACATTATGTACCTGATAAGGATTCTGGGCCAGTTACAATATAAGATTAGAGTTGTGGCATACCCTGAATTCATGAGCACTAATGGGATCTTAACACTGGTACTACAAATATGTCAGGAAAATATTTTAATGCTTTGAGGTCATTCTGCTAATTGACACTTTATGAGGAATATAAAAAGTATACAAACAAGTTCATGAGTGTGACTATTTTTTAAGTATATGAGCTTATTTCTTTCTGACAATATGAGCAGTATATAAAAACCTCTTTAGGTTTTAATGATGACAGACATAAATGTCGCTTGCCTAAAATTCATTTGATGGAGCTCCTTGATGTCTTAATGGAACTTAGAGACCATTTTATATCAATAAACACCAAATTTTGTCAATTTTATATGAACGAAACAGATTTGAAGGAAATTACTAGAACAGCCTTGAATTGTTATTTTTCCCTTTGAACCAACATTTTCCTTATTCAATCTTAGTATACAGGTGTGCAGAGTTTGTCATTTGTATCTTTATATAAATTCAAATATTGTTTACACAGATCAAATGCAAAGCTTATTATTTGGTCCCCTTTTACCCTTTTTGCTTCAGAAATAAACATTTCTCAAGTTTTTCCAGATTCACCACAACTTTAGTAGCTTGCGAACAATTTCCGTCTGTGAAGTATGAGAGATACATTTAAATGTTCCAAAAATCACTTAAACTAGGAATTTCAATAAGACTAAAAGACAAAAGATGGTGCTAGCAGCCACAGAGTAAGCAGGGCAAGGACTAACATAAATAACAGAAAGCTAAGGGTTTGAACAAAAATAATAAAGAAAAGTGACTTTCATTTTGAATTTGTCTTGTCACCAAAGGGTCAACAAAACTTGTCATAACTAACCTAACAATGTTCTGTCTTGTGCTATTTCTAGGAAGCGTCTACTCCATGGAAAAAAAATCATTGCAAGCTATCACAAACAGAATGATGCAAAATAACTGCTTGATCCAGTCTAATTGGTCATTTAGGAGACACTAGCACTTCTTCAAAAGAGTGGATTTCAAATTGCTTGAAGAAGACACTAGCACCGTACTTGGTTAAATGAATAAAGACATTTTTTTGTAAAGTATGCCTTTTGGAGGTCATAATATCCCCTGCCTGACCTATAATACATTATTAAACCAGGTGCCACTATTTCATAGTCCTCTTGCAGATGCCTAAAATAAGAAACAATGCTTCGAATGCATAATCAGATCTGTGGCCAATGCGAAGCACTAATTCCCTATGTAGAATGTTAACCGATGAGAGTTGGACCTCTAATGGCCACTTCTCTAGCTGGAATTTGTTAAAAATAATAATAACCCAACAGTAACAAAGTGTTCAGTGAATTACTTCTAAGCAACATATATAAGAAATGACATAATTAACCACAATCAACAAAGATCCCATCCGTCTTGCTTATCCAACAGAAAACCCTAAGATATTCTTTTTATGGTGTTGGTCTTTTTTTTCTCTGCTCATGATTGGTGTCAAAGGGTAAATTCTACGATCAGGTTTTTTCACCACTTGATGGCAACTAAGCACCCAATTTAGTTCAGCGTACTGTTCGTGACATGCCCTTGGCTCGAATGGCCCGAGCAAAGCAAGGCGTGCCCTTTGCTCAACCATTTATACGGGATGAAGAGTTAGGGGGCTGACAGTTGGGGCATACAAAACTTTACTCTTTTCGATTAACATGCAAAGACTAACTATGTTTAATTATGTGCTAACATTCTTTCACAAATCTAAACTCGTCGCATTTTTTTCAATGTCTCACTCAATCTTCCATTCTGTAAGTAACTTTGAAATGACTATCACAAAGTCCGTTAAACCAACCCAACGACACAGGTCGAAAAATCTACAGAAAAGAACACATCACAAGCGGAAAGAAATCATACAAAAGGATAGAGGAACTCACCGAGCTGATGTAGTCGAGCAGCGCGGCGTTGGCCTCGCCATCCCTCGCTGGAGCGTCGATCTGAACGCCGAGAGCCTCGTCGCCGACATCTGGAAAAACAAGGAGAACTCTTGTAAGTGAAAAACAAAGCAGATGGAACGGAAAGGGGAACAAAGAGGAGGGAGGGGGGGAGGGTAAAGAAGGCGGACCGGTAATGGTGGCGACCTTGGATCCCGGCTTGGCGTGGATGGTGATGGCGACGGTGGATGGAGGGAGGAGGCGGAGGCAGCCGGGGATCTTGGGCTCCGATGAGGCGGCGTTGGGTGGGGCGGCGGACCCGCCCTTGACTTTCCCACGTTTGGGAGGCGCCATTTCGTTGTCGGAGCCGGACGATCTTTTTAGCTCCTTTCTTTTGCCTGCTCGATTCGCATGTGATCAAGCCGGGGTTAGTTGGGCTCAGAAATATTGGATTTACACGTAAGGGTGACAATTGAAATCGATGAACCGGATTAATCGAACCATAAAATCCGATGACAATTGAAATCGATGAACCATTATGGTTCAATTTCGATTTCGATTAGTAAAATTTAATAACCAATTAAAATTAATTTGATTTCAGTTACCGGGCCGCGGATAATCGAAACTAATTATATGTTTCGATTATCCGCGATTAACAGGTAATCGAAATTGATAATAGTTTATTATTATATATTGATAATTATATGTGTTAAGTAATTATATATATTTGAAATTTATTAACCGATTACCTGCTTACTAACCGGTTAACTAGCTAGTAAACGAATAACTGATTAGTATCTGAACTGAATTTATCAATTTTGATTATCTGTCGAATAATCGATAATGAATCGATTTCAGATTCAAATGCTAGTTTTTGAAATCGAATGATTTCACTTTCAATTTTGATTAACGAGTTTAGAATTGAACCGTTTTCGTCCCTAACAAACGACATCAATTGCACAAGTTCAATTATTTTACTTGTACAAATGATCATTTTTCTTTTAAAAAGTAAAAGTTGTGGAAATTTAATTACAATAAATAGATCAAATCACGTGTTTAATATTACGACTAATTTATTTACAAATATACTTGGACTATAATTAATAAGAAAAATAATTTTTGATAAATATATTACTCAAAAATATTATATTATGATATTTAAATTCTAAAAATTAGGATATTTTTTAAAAAACATTATTTTTATAAAGCAATTTAAAAAGCTAACACAATGCCAAACAAAAACTGATTTAATGATTATTCTTACACATCAAAATTTTATCAACTAGAAAGAAAAATGGATAGATATATAAAATTACAGTCTAAAAACTTGGTAAGAAAGAAATCAAAACAAACTTAATTTTCTTCTTTAAGTAAAAATACACCGAATTTATATAGATCGGATGACTTGAAGTCACTGAACAGTGAAAACAAACATTGAAACTACAATGTTACATAGTCTTGTCATTCCTTAACACATATAGAACTGACATTTCAATTCATTGAAGTGAAAAATTAAATCTTTTAGCGGCACACCTTCAAGCTCACATTTAGATAGATATAGAGGGAACTCTATATTTATGTATGCTACACAAAAATTCTCATAAAACAACCATATCTAGAATACCAAAAAAAGAACATTTAAGCAATTAAAGGCCAATGCACATTAATCATATACAAAATCGTGAATTTGTAATTTCACAAGCAGTGGTATAGAGAAGTTAGTACAAGTGAGATGGCAAGCATCGGAAAACCTGATCCATGCCTCCATGGAAGACTTGAGAAATATTCACAGTAGCCGTCAAAATGTCTCAGCTTCATGTTTTGGGTCAGAGAATATTTACTGCTTTGATAAATATAATCTATGATGACGGGATATACTTCCGAAAAATGGCTACTTGGCTGATCAACAACTTTATACACAACGGCAAAATCAAATGCCACAGCAGGAATAGTAGAACACCGGTAAGCGTAATTTACTTCAAATTTGAAGCTGCTGAATCTTGGGTTTCTAAAAGTTCATTCTGTGCTCTTCTCGCTCTATGCCTGCCAGTATAATATAATCCAAAACATATTTAAATTTAATGAAATGCTTATGCATTTGAAATAGCCCATGATCACCAAAATCCAAAGTTAAAAAGTTGGCCACAGCTGTTCACTAATGAACAGATTCTGTCGAGAAGAAAATAACTCATACTGACAGTTGCAATAGGAATAGAGTTTGGTATGTGGACATGAGTAATGTAGCTGGAATAGTTGATTAGGAAGTGCACCTGAACAAGCTCTAGGAGCTCCTCCAGTTCTCCTGTAATCTCTTGAAAAGTGGGTCGTTTAGCAGGAACAGCATCCCAACATCTCTGCATCAGATCTAACAATCTAGGATGCATATTTTCTGGAGGGTCTGGTCGTAGGCCCTGCCATCAAAGGATTGTTGGTAGCGCATCATCTTAAAATTCTAGCAATAGTAATTTTCAGCTAATAGTAAACAAAGTTTTTCAAAATCTAGGGCATTGCACTCAACATATCTTTATTACTCAGTGGTTGAAGATAACAGACCTGTCTTACTCCCAATGCAGCTTGCAACGGTGACATATTATCGTATGGAACCTTCATGACAACATTATAAAAATCATTACTCTCACAAATATTAGTGTACTTACAATTCTTTGACCACAAATCAGAGGATCAAAGTATGATACTGTGAATTTCTTACCCTTGATGTTGCTAACTCCCATAGCACAATTGCAAAACTGAAAACATCCGCCTTATGATCATAGAGTTGATGATTTATAACCTTGAACAGAAAAGTAGACATGTAAATAAGAAGAGATGTGATGATATGAAGGCGTGGAAATATTTCAAAATTAAAAATACATAATTCGATAAAAGTTTCAGCATGAGATAGGAACACAGCATGCAAAATTTTATACTTTAGCTCGTATATAGTGATAAAAGAGCCAACCTGCTGACATATTCCCCCATCATGGAATATGTTTCAAACTGTGACAAATTTATATGCACAACTGTCCCCTAATTATTTGAAATTTATAGTTCCCTTCTTCTCCTTACCACAAGGGTCAAAAACCTTCCACCTTCTACATAGGAAAAAGTCGGAAAATTCTAACAGAAAAACCTGCACAGTCGCAGTTGCAGAATTATCCTAGATTTGGTTGAACATATGGGATGTTGAAATTTTAAATTAATGCCATCATGATATTCCTCATTATTACTTCCTGCCCTCAATTTAATTAACATATTACTGATGGCCATTTGCAATTATGCTCAAGTAATCATATAAGCATCAAAAGCTCATGAGTGTTATGGCTTCATTTTCTAAAATCAACAACATTAATCCAAATTCAAGTATATTTCCTACTTCAATATGGATGCTGCATATTGTTTGCAATTTTAAAGTATTCCAAAGCAGCAAGCAAACCTACAGTGATATATATATATATAGTTTTAAAAAAACTGTTCTATAAACCAAACTAATGCACCACATGAGCTTATTTGAATGTTAACAGAAAATAACCAATTGCCAGATAACACTGAACTGCCAATATCAAGGGATCAAATGACCTAGAATGCCTCTAAATGCTAATCACTATTACCTATCAAAATAAAAACTACCTTAATTACCTGCAGGAAGCATGTGTGAAAAATATCATAATTGTATAGTTGTACTGGGCCTAATATGGCATGCATGCTTTTCCAACAAACAGTGGTCCGGCCTTGGGACCAGTATATCTTTTTAATTATTTCAACTTTGAATACAACTAAATTTCAGCATATAAACTTAGTTAAAAGCTAAGTAATATGGTATAGTAAAGAAGATATTAATATAAAATAATTAGGTCTCAACTATTTGACCTGGGCCCTACATTCAACAAAAGAAATCAGGAGATCTCTTGCCTGCTCCCAGTTCAATTTAGCTAAAAAATGTTCACTTCATGGAACTATGCCATAGTTTTCATAATGATTAAATTAAAAGAAAGCACACTTTTAGGAAGTTCATCAGTGTTGATATATTATTAACCTAGGGGCCCAAGAAAGGAGTTCTTCCTGTTTGTCTTGCTGCTTCTATGTGGGATGTTTTCTCTTATAAGATTAAGTCCACAGACAAGTTTCTTATGCTCAAACCAATAAGGATACCATGAAAGTAATATCAGCATAAGATGTTATAGAAGCTAATTTTTCTTATTTGATAACAACAAAATCACAACAATGGTATTATAAATATATAAGCTATAGCTATTGAATTTGAGGAGAATCAACATCACTGGTTAGTGACATGATGTTTAAATTGCAATTCTCATATTAATGATGGAGATCAAGCAAACAAGAAAAAAGTTTACTGAGAATAGTTCACTTCATAAGAGAAATTTAAAAGACTTGCACTGTTGGTAAGTTCTTAATAGTAGACATGGCAAAAAGGGTCTTTATAGGTCTTTAAAGGCAGACAACAAACTACCTCAGGGGCCATCCATCTGTATGTTCCAGTTTCAGCAGTCATAACTCCATCCTCATTCTGAAACCGAGCCACACCAAAGTCAGCTACCTTCACAACCTACGTGGGTCAACATATTTGATTTAAGTACTCATTTAGCCAAAACAAGACTGTATTACCTAATCATTTTAAAGAAAGAAAAAACTGAAAAATAAATGGTTATGAAGTTTATATACATGCACATGCAAAAATCAAATTATGGTAATGTGGGAAAAAAGCCTCATTCTCAGTGGTTGCCCTTTAGAGGTGGAATTTTTTTGTTTAATGCACATACTAAAATTTACAAAAGAGAAAGCAAATATAGAAAGATGAGTTGACAGGTGACTGATAGAATACAGGGATAAGTTGATAGGAAGCTGCATACACAATTCGCATCCATCAGCAGGTTAGCTGTCTTAAGATCCCTGTGAATGATGCTGCTTTGGTGCAAATAGGCCATCCCTTTGCAGATATCAATTGAAAACTTCAACAGTTGGGCAAGCTTCAAAGTCACATGATCCTTGTGCAGATAATCATAAAGGTTACCACCCGTCATGTATTCTGAAGAGAAATGATTTAATTTGCAAGTCAAAAAAGTAAGCAAAAAATTTGCAAGAAAAGCTTTATTGCAATAACAAGCAAATTAGATGAGAGAAAAGGATTACCTCCTTACCTCCTAACATAGCACTAACTAATTTTGAGAGTAGTTAAAGACTTAAAGCTAACTATTGACAAACTAGCAAGTGGCAAAAGTTTTATCAACAGAATTTGAAAATTACCTGTTACTATGCAAAATTCTGTAGGCTTTGTGCATGCACCAATGAAGCGAACAACATTTTTGTGGTGAACCTTCCTGAAATGGTGAAATCATCGGAATGAAAATGGTTTACCTGATATAACTAGTACAAAGATGTCACAAGATGTTGAATGTGCAATTGAATTTGTATCTATGTATCACCTTAAAATATCTACTTCTTGATTAAATTCCAACAACAAAGCTTCATTTAGCTGCTCAGCTCTAAGAATTTTCACTGCAACATCCTGACCTAAGTAAGTAGCTCGATACCTGTATAAAAAGGCATCAGAAGACAATATTATCTAACAGTTTTGACACAACTATAACAGAAAAGGTGAACAAGCAGAATCAACAGTCAAATTTTTGGACTTACAAATCTCCATAAGATCCGCGTGCAACCCTCTTTCCCATCTTCAAGAATCTTTTATCAATTTCCCAATCAACAACCTTTGACTGGTAGCCGAGTACCTTATTAGTACCTGAAGAACGGGATGTGCTACAGAGGGAACCCTAAATTTGTGTGGGCAAAGAGAAAAAAAAATAACATGTGAAAGTTTTAGTACTGTATTGCATAACCTAGTCCACATAGACTTTGGGAGTTTAATTATAAAAAATCCAAAAAATTACCAATTTATGTTCTGACACAGGAAAATCCAAGAAAAAATATATAATGGTAGTTAATTAAGGGATCTAACAAAATTGTACCTCGTTATTTGCAACTGCAGCTTGGAGCTCCTTCAGCAAGCCATCCGTTTCCTGACCACACCATTGCAAAGTCAGCAACATTTTCGCTTGGAATAGATGCCTGCCAGTAGAAGAAACTAGGATCACAAAGACCCAACTAATTTAAGGGCCCATATGGAGAGTGTAATCCATCACAGATTTATTTACTGGTTTATGGGCAGAACATAGGTAAACTTACAAGCATTCGACTTGGATGAATCCTATCCGCCTATTAAGAATGTAAATGAATATATAGTATCTCATTTAATGGCTTAAAGTTGTACTAAAATATCATTTATCAACAACTTAAGAAAATCAAATTAAATTTATTACCTAAATGGAATCAATTCTGAAACTCACTTTATCATACAATGCTCTCTTATGATCCCATGTGGAGCTCTCAACCTCCGTACCATATTAATTTATCAATGGTATGGATACTGGAAAGGTAGCAGTTCTCCCCTAAAAAATGTTCTCTTTCCACACAATAGGTTGAACCACATGAAATTACATAATTACTACCAAGGCTGTGCAAAATCCACAAAATATTGGTTTTTATATATTTTGTGGATTGATTGTGATATTAAACAATGAGACTTCTACTAAAGCTAAGGAAAAACAAATGTGTCAAAGGACTCTAAGTGATCATAACTTATCTGGGAGGAAAAAGGATAAAGAGAGACAGAGAAGCCTACCTCCTCTGGCCAACCATCGACTTCGAACACATCCAAGGAATAACCATCAATTGTTGAAAAAACATGAGCTTCACGAATGTTCAACCCAATGTCAGCAAGCAAAGCAGACAACTAAAACAAAAGACAATTTAAACCTTGGTTAAAAAGAGGGGGTAAAAATTTTAAAAACAATGAAGTAGTCATGACACTTGATATTTCACGGAATCGTCTAATGAGAAATTTAAATCAGCCAATGCATTGAAAGAAGTTAAGGAAACAGCAATTTGGAAGATAGAAACAGAGGGTCATCTCGATCTCATCAAGAAACTCGAGTAGCAAACACAGTATACAATTTTCACAAAGATTTTACCAAAGAAAAAATATGCAGATAAATCAATTATTAAAATCAACTAATTCTTGATCTTCTTCTCTGTAAGCTACATCGTCGCAGACATGTCCATGGGCATGGACCATATTAGCAATGCAGACCTATATAGATAAAAAAATCAACTAATAGTTTGTGTTCTCCATACTGTACATCATCACAGACATGTCAAAGGGTGGAGACCACAAATTGGTCAAGGAACATTGGCACCTATCTCACCTTTACAGATGTTGTGTGAGATAGAAGAATATGTTACTTAATAGTCTTGGTAGCAAATCTGGTCACATGTGAAAACAAAAGAAATTTTGTAATTCAGAAGAAATCATTCTACCTGGCTAAGAAGCTTGGGCTTGTCAATCGATGAAAAGATTATCTCATGAACTGGGGTATTTTTAATATCCTGCCTGCAAATTACCAAAATTCATTTTCTTTTAGCAAATAGTTAAACGTGAATGATATTTCTCAAGCATGCACCAATAATAATAAGGTATATTTGCTTGAAAGTTAAATTAATACATAACTATGCAAGTGATCTAATGAGATGCATGACGACATTCCAAAACTGACAATGGTTAGAAGTTAGAACTCATATCCTTCACGTCCAAAAACACCTCCAATGAAAACCCCATGCTCTAATAAGGGCTAGACCAGCCCTTTAAGGCAAGACAAATGTAACGTAGAAGTATCAAATTATGCTGTTGGAAGAGTGTTAAGCCGAATCCCTACTTTGTTGAACTGCATTTCTATCATTAACATATGAGGGTCCAGCTCCTCATTGAACTCACCAAGGGTGATAGGAGACCTTCTTGGGGCTTGAGGGGCGATGCCCCAAAAGGTAGAGAGATACACTGGAGGCTAACTCTATTTTTTTGTTGAGCTTATTACTATTTGTGTATTTTTTTTATCTCTTTGCACCTATTCTTTGTTTGCCCAAGACTCTTTGCTTTTATAGGCCATATCATCTCTTGTGTTGTCAGTACTCTCTTTGGAAAATAAAAAAGTTCTTTGTATGGCCATGGACGTGGCTAAGGTTTAGTTGAACTACATGAAATATATTTCTTCCTCTGTGTTTGTGATCTCTAGCTTTTTCCTTGGCCTTTTTTCTCTTGTTCTCACATCCCACTATGTGCACAAGGGGTGATCCACTCTTTGCAATTAAAATTTTAAAAAAAATGTAATTAGAAAAAAGATTGTAGAACAGTGCAGTTTTTCTTAAGAAGCCTATCTCCTTAAACTGACAAAAAATCAGTAATTATGAAAGGACTATAGCCTAAACAGACCATCCTTCTAAACTTCATTGCGCTCCACATTTTTTTACAAAAATATGCATTTATTTTGCTGCTTTCAGGAATCAAAACTAGCAGAATCACTTTTCAGTCCCTTCTTAGCTTTACCCATAACCATTACAAGAAAACAAACACATTCATTTTTAGTGCAGGATTTCTTAATCAATTTTATGCCTACTACTTTCTCTCCCTTCACTCATATTTCAATTCATGAATAATAAAATTCCTGCATAATTTATTGCACAAGACAAGGAATATATATCGCCATAAATGTCAACAATAGCAGTAAGGTTAGTTTGAATATAATAGCCTAAGCATTCATGGGAACAGAGAACATGTACAATATATATATGATTTCATGAGTATTTGCAGAAGTTCATATAGCTAACATGCTGTTAATGGTTTTGATTTTAGTATCACCAATGATCTTGGTATGTTTGAGCATTAAACTAAAGTTTATTTTAGAGTTAGGCACATACCTAGCAGATAGAACTTCCTGAGGATCTCTGATTTCCTGGACAGTAACTTTGACATCTAAATTCAAATCTTCAAGCTTTGAGCAAGGTTCAAATTCAATCCTCTTGTCTCTGCTTCTCCTAACCAATTAGTGTCAATTAGCAATATCAACATATGTTGAGCATCAACATGTACAAAAATTTGGTTTAGAAGCACAGAGATAAGCAGAACTAAAGAAAACATAGGTAGTTAGCTTTAAGCAAGCAGAATGAAATTTTGGTGGATAGAATACCTGGAATTTGGTTTCACTTCTCCACCACTGACTCTATTACCAGATCCATCTCCGGTTGAATCAACTCCCAATGATTGCTGCTGATGATCACTTTCGCATGAACCAATCCGAACAAACTACCCAGTATGAGATATAACAAATGAGGACAACTAACAAGTACTTGTTAAACAGCATTAGGATTTACGACATAAAACAAATGTGTTTTGTTGACCTCATTTTTTTTCTTTAATCCATCAAACTGAGAGTTTCAATGCAAACTTTTATGTCTATCCTATAATTAAAATAGATACAAGAAAGATAGTCAGTTTGGAAAACTCTTTTGCACCCAACAATTTGTTCTTTTGAAATAGTCCAAAAGAACACCATAGGTCGTGTTGATAACTATAATGATCAAAAGCAAAATACAAGGTGAATGAAAATGACCCTGACGGCAAGACATAGCATGAACATAGTTATACTTACCATCACACCACCAGATGGGGGAAAAAAATACAAAAAGGAAGAACATATTTCTTGTCAAACAAAACTTTGCCAAGGATATACCGTTAAGCTTCTTTTATACCTTCATAAAGCGGACATGGAAGATTGGGCGCTTTGTTGGGTCCTCAGCATCTGCAAGAATCTTCTGATGCAATAGCACATCCTCTACTCTGTCCATGTTCAGATCAAGCCGATATCTAACAATCGCACAAGCATGAAAAAATCAGAATCAGAATCCAGCTCAGTGAAAAAACAGCTGCAAAGAACTTTCCTGTCAATCTATTTAATTTACAAGGAACCAAACAACTGTAACACCAGAACTAACAACCGAGTCCAAGGTGCCAAGCGGAAGTTCTATGTACCTTAACTTCAGAAAGTAAAAAAGCAACGACTTTTAATGAACAAAACCAAACAACACTATTTCGACGGATGTAACACAGACATAAGACACGGACAGAATCAAAGATATTCCTTTCCCGAAAACCGTCCACCATACGAGTCCAAGAACCACGGAGCAGAACCGGGGAGGTTACCGGAGGGGCAGGCGGCTCAAGTGAGCGTCAAGCAGGTCTCGGAGGTGGGGGTTCGAGATGGCCTCCTCGTTGCCGCTGTCGACGAGGCGCTCGTAGATGTCGTTCCGGAGGGCATCGTAGGTGAAGGGGGCCCCGGCGCCGCCAAGGGGCCTCGCCGGGGACGTGCTCTCCCCTTCGCCTTCCTCCATGTTCCTCG
The DNA here is from genome assembly GCA_034359265.1 of Canna indica. NCBI lineage: Eukaryota > Viridiplantae > Streptophyta > Magnoliopsida > Zingiberales > Cannaceae > Canna > Canna indica. The sequence continues at coordinate 3,160,365 of CP136898.1, read as the reverse complement.
CCCAGCTACGACCCGGACGGGAGGGAGCCCATGTGCCCGCGGATCGAAGCTAGGGTTTAAATGGCGGGAACCCGGGAGAATCTGCGGGAAGATGGAGAAGAATCTCGGGGTGGATAAGGTGAGAAGTGCGGGATGTTTCGGCGTATATGGAAAGTTCGTGAGGGTGAGGAGACGGCCAAAAGAAGAATTTTTATTTGGTGGGGAGGGGGGCAGGCAGAACAGAAGTCAGAAGGGAAAGGGGGGTGGTTTTATTTCTTGCGACAGGATAAAGCCATGGGGAAGACAAAGGTGAAGAGGGAGAGCAGCCTTTGCCTCGCGCTCGCCCTCGTCCTCGCCCCGCCATGTCACGTTCTTCGCCTTGTTGGTTGGAGTCTTGGAGAACTGCCCCCCACCTCTTTTTAATTGTTCTACTGTTTGATGCATTCTTGCCTTCTTGGAAAGAAAGAAACTTTATTTGTTCACCAACTCAAATATTTTATTTTTGCTCTCTTTTTTTAAGATTAACCAAAAAGAAAAGTTATCCTATTGCTTGAAGGTAACCATGATCAAAGAATTTGCTTACAATAATGGATTCAAAGTCAGAGGCCTAATGTCTGTCCAAATCTTACAAGTTTATAGAAGTTATAGTATAATTTGCTACAAAATAGACAAATTAGTTACCGTAACTGAGGATGATGCAATCACGAATCATGCACGAGTGAGGAATTGTTACCATGATAAAGAATTTTGGTAAACCAAATTGCAAATCTAATAAGAAAAAAGAGTGAAAAAGCCAATATCAAATGTTGGGCGAGACTTGTCTTTACGTAGGGAGACCGCAATTTCTTCCTCGGCCAAATAAGATTTTAGAAGGCGTCTGAACGGGTAATCTATTCAGATTATTGTCAATATTATATTTAAATTGCATGGGACTTATTTATTTACAAACAAAATTATTCTCCTTAAACTCTAAATTTTTTACAATTCCAATACCTCGTCCTTTTATAGAAAGAATGTTTGCCTCCCACGACTTCTCCCCCTTCGTCGTGGCATCGCAGAGTCGTCGCCAGCCAAGACTGTTGCAGTCTGACCATCGACCGAGCTCGCTGGCAGCATAGCGTCAACGGGAGGCGGCAACTGGCGTGGCGACACTGCTTGTGCGACAGCACCGACCAACGCTGGCAGCCTCGCCAGGCTGCGGTGTGGCCCGATGCTGTTTGGGGCATTGCGCATAGAGTAGCGTCGCTAGGCCGTGACGCGGCCCGACAAGCAGAAGTGTTATTGAGTGTGAGCACCCTAACGGGACGCTGTTGTAGGTGTTGCGCTTGGTGCGAAGCTCAACAGCCCTAACTCTTGGGGCAATCACGCCCCAATAGATCGAAGTCATCGTCGTATGATAGGCAACGACAAAGCCAATGGCGACCGATGGTGGTTCCACGCGTGAGCCCCGACCGACCAAATCTAGTGGCGGTGATGGCAAGGGGGTAGGAGATGAACCTACAAACCTAATTTTGGATAAAGAGATGTTTTTGAGAACGTGACTGTGTTACGTACATTCATTGTAATAACGTGTGTTTCATTGTTGTGAAGTTATCTTATGATGTAACAATGATATTTATTCTGAAACTAATTTTATAGTTCAGTTATCGTCCGAATTGGCATCTACATCTTTAAATATGTAATGTTTAAAAATCTTGTTGTGCTAATTAATTAATTGGATTCCTCAACTTCACTTGAGTAATGCTTGCTTTGCTTAATTTGCATCTTAAACTTTGGCAGGTTCTACACATATAGAATAGACGATCATATTAGAAATCGAATCCTAAATATTTAAACAACATACAATATAAGTATAATTATTTATAAAATCATTTAATTATTATTATTATTGTGAGGGTTGAATCATTTTAAATCCGAATCCATTATAAAATTGGGTTTGATCAACACAAGCTAATTTTCAGGGTCAAAAAAAGTATTTCAGCCATCCGATTAAATCAGACGGAGCAGCAAAATCCTTGAAGATTTTTTCTCCACCAAATTAGGCATGAATTGGCTCTCCCCATTTATTATAAATAGGGGCCTAATATGCAGTTTCAAAGATAATCCCAATAATTCTCAGAGCCTCCCATCTACTCCGTTTCTCAAACATGATTCTTTTCCAGCGGCTCTCTTCCTCTTCACACCGTATTAGGTAGAAGCAAGAAGATCAAGGACGCCGCATCCACAGTTTTCAAGCAGAAGCAGAAATCAAGATTTCAGGGTGCAGAAAAATATTCGAGAACATACAGTATTTTTTTTTACAATTTATTAATCAATTGTATTCCGCTCTTGTATTGGTCGTGTTTTCTCCTCCTTTTAATAAAATCAAGTGTCATCTTCTCCCCGTGGAGTAGGCCTGGTACCCCGTCGGGCTGAACCACGTAAATTTAGTGTTCTTTGTATTATTTATGGATTTACTCGTTTTGGTTTTTTTCCTTTTGGTGTTTGGATTTTCGGATCCTTGCAGGAAGACCCAATTTCTTCCTAACAGTTGTGGTATCAGAGCCAACAATCCACAATGTCAGGGGCAAAATATGAAATCCAAAAATTGGACCACAATGTCAACTACTCATTGTGGGCTTTGAAGATGAAAGCAATTTTGGTTAAAGAGAACCTTCAAGACATTATTCGGGGGCGAGATGCAATGGAAGACACTTATAGGGAAAAGGACCGGGCTGATGAAAGTGTTAAAGCCACCTTGTACATGAGCATATGCGACGATGCACTACGAGAAGTTGCATCAGAAAATACTGCCGCAGATGTATGGAAAAAACTTGCTATAATCTACCAGGATAAAACTCTTACAAGTAAGATGACACTTAAAAATTATATTTTTTACGCATGACTGATAACACTTCTGTTAAAAATCATATTAGCACTTTTCGTTCTATTCTTGCTGATCTTGAGGATATGGAAGCTAAATTTGAGGAAGAAGACAAGGCTTTTATGCTTCTAATTACTCTCTCCGCTTTTTTTAAAAATTTTCGTGAAAATTTATTGTATGACAATAATACTATTACTCTGGATGAAGTGACAACAATGCTAATATCCAAGAAGGTTGTCGACTCTCAACTTACCACAAGATCCTTTAGAAGCCGTAGAGAATACCTGAACACTAGAGGACGAAACAGGTCACGGGACAAAAGCCGGGGTAAGTTCATATCTAAATCCAGGTCCAAAAATATGCAGTGCTATTATTGCAAAAAGATGAGACACATCAAATCAGAATGTCGTAAGCTGAAACGGAGACATGAGGAACAAAATCAGAATGGGGAAGCATCCTATGCAGATGAGGATGAAAAAGTAGATGTACTTACAATTTCTGTTTGTTATGCTAGATCTCAAGATGAATGAATTTTAGATTCAGGTTGCTCTTATCATATGACACCGCACCGATAATGGTTTACCACATATGAACATGCTGATGGTAATAAAGTGCTAATGGGAAATGACTCATCATGTCAAGTAGCAGATGTTGGCTCAGTAAAAATCAAAATGCATGATGGCATTACAAGGACTCTAACTCAGGTATGACACATTCCAGGTCTTTAAAGAAATTTAATTTCTTTATCTTCTCTATATGCACTTGGATACAAGTATTCAGGCCAAGACGAAGTTTTCAGAATCACAAAGGGATCCTTAGCAGTAATGAAAGCACTAAAAGTAAACCAACTCTACATCCTGCAAGGCACAACGGTAACAAGTGGTGCAGCTATGGTAACTTCTGAACACTATGATGATATTGCTAAATTATGACATATGAGATTAGGGCATATTAATGAAACGAGCATGCTAATTCTTGAACAAAATGGACTACTTGAAAAACAAAAATTTGCTAAGTTAGATTTATGTGAACATTGCATTTATGACAAACATAAAAGTGTCTCATTCTCCACATGACAACATTATGCAAAAGAAAAACCGGACTACATCCACTCTGATTTATGGGGACCATCACCGGTTGAATCCCAATGAGGAGCTTGATACATGCTCACATTCATTGATGATTACTCCATAAAGGTATGAGCTTATTTTATTAAAAATAAATCTAATGTTTTCTCCAAATTTCAGTCTTGGAAGGCAATGACTGAGAAGCAAACCGATAGATATGTTCGGACCCTGCGAACCGATAATGGCCTAGAATTTTGCAGTGGAGAATTTAAAGATTTTTGCTCGAGAGAATGGATCATAAGACATCATACAATTCCCTACACACCTCAGCAGAATGGAGTGGCAGAAAGGATGAACCGCACCATCATAGAAAGGGTAAGAAATATGCTTTCTGATGCTAACATTTCTAAAAGTTTTTGGGCAGAGGTTGCATCCACCGCTTGCTACCTGATAAATCGATCACCTTCTTCGTCCATTGAATTCAAGAAGCATGAGGAAAAATGGACCAGGTCGCCAGCCTCTTATGACCACCTTAAAATTTTTGGGAGCACTGTCTATGTCAGAGTGAATGAAGGAAAATTAGAATCTAGATCAAATAAATGTATTTTTTAGGATATCCTAGTGGAGTGAAAGGCTATAAAGTGTGGTGTCTAAATATAAAGTCGAAATCCATAGAGATGTAATTTTTTATGAACAGGTACTCTTGAAATTGAAAAAGAAGAACCAAGAAGAAGATGACTCACAGGAAACTACAGTGCCACCAGAAGAAACACCACCTCTGCCTGCTACCAAAGAATTTTGGTTCCCTACACCTGCGCCTCGATCACCTTTCATAGAAGCCAATGACACTGCTCCATTAGAACAGGCCACTGAAGAACATGTTCAGGTACAGGAGGAGCCACATTGGGTCCAGGAGGAGCAACATCAAGTTTTGGAGGATAATCTTTATTCCATTGCCCTCAACCGACCTAGGCGAGCACCACGTCATAATCCTAGGTATGCAAATATTGCTACATATTCTCTAGCAGTAGCAGAAGAAACTCCATGCACTGAAGAACCAGCCTCCTATAAAGAAGCTCTAAACCGGACAAATTCAAGAAAGTGGCATGAAGCTATGATAGAAGAATTCAAGTCCTTGCAGAAAAATAATACTTGGGAACTTGTGAAGTCTCCACCGCACAAGAAACTTGTTGGGTGCAAGTGAATCTACAAACTCAAAGAATGCGGCATCTATAAAGCTCGGCTTGTGGCAAAGGGATACAGTCAAAAGGAAGGTATTGACTACAAATATGTTTTTTCTCCTGTGGTTAAACATACCTCTATTCGTGTTTTTCTAACATTAGTAGCCATGTAAGACTTGGAGTTAGAACAGCTTGACGTCAAGATAGCTTTCCTACACGATGACTTAGAAGAACAAATCTACATGACACAATCAGAAGGGTTTGAAGAGAAAAATAAAGTTGATCATGTCTGCCTCCTAAAGAAGTCACTATATGGCCTCAAGCAATCTCCCAGACAATGATACAAGAGATTTGATCAGTTTATACTTGGTATTGATTTCAGTAGATCATCTTTTGACAGTTGTGTTTATTTAAAGAAAACAACTAGTTCTATGATTTATCTGCTTCTTTATGTTGATGACATGCTTATTGCGGCAAAAGATATTACTGAAATAAACAGGCTTAAGAAATACCTTAAAAGCGAATTTGACATGAAGGACCTGGGGCTGCAATAAAAATCTTTGGGATTGAGATAAAACGAGACCGCAAAGCAAGAAAGTTGTACCTAACTCAGGAGAGTTATGTAAAGCAGGTGGTTAAGCGCTTTTGCATGCAAGAAGCAAAATCAGTGAAGACACCTCTTGCCGCGCACTTCAAATTATCAGAGTTACTGTGCCCTAAAGATGAAAAAGAAAGAGTTAGCATGTCACAGGTACTCTATGCAAGTGCAGTTGGCAGTCTTATGTACGCCATGATCTGTACCTGTCCAGACATAGCACATGCAGTCAGTGTTGTCAGCCGGTACATGGTAAATCCGGAAAAAGCACATTGGGAGGCAGTCAAATGGATCATGCGCTACTTACAAGGTACTTCTAAAGTCGGCATTATTTTCGATGGAACTAATGAATCGTTTGCAGAATACCCAGACTCGGACTATGCTGGTGACCTTGATAAGAGGAGATCAATCACCGCCTATATCTTCACTATAGGTGGAACTGCAGTAAGTTGAAAAGCCTGTCTACAACCCACTATCGCCCTCTCTACCACTGAAGCGGAGTACATGTCTATTACAGAAGCGATTAAAGAAGCAATATGACTCGGAAACTTGATAAAAGAACTAACTTTTCAAAATGGGGACATAGTCGTGCATAGTGACAGTCAAAGTGCAATTCATCTGTCAAAAGATCAAATGTTCCATGAAAGGACGAAGCACATTGACGTCAGATTCCATTTTATTAGGGATATTTTCAAAAGGATAAATAAAGCTTCAAAAAATTGACACAACTCACAATCCTGCAGATATGCTGACTAAAGTACTACCAACGATTAAATTTGAACATTGCCTGAACTTGGTAAGATTGATTCATGGTGCAGGTTAGCTAAGGCTCTTGGGAGAAGAGGAGAAGACTACATCGGGCTTAAAATTCATCAAAGAAGGAAATTATGAGGGTTGAATAATTTTAAATCCGAATCCATTATGAAATTGGGCTTGATCAACACAAGCTAATTTTTTAGGTCAAAAGAAGCATTTCAGCCATCCGATTAAATCAGACGGAGCACCAAAATCCTTGGAGATTTTTTATCCACCAAATTAGACATGAATTGGCTCTCCTCCTGTATTATAAATAGGGGCCTAATATGCAGTTTCAAAGATAATCTCAATAATTCTCAGAGCCTTCCATCTACTCCGTTTCTCAGACAGGATTTTTTTCCAGCGGCTCTCTTCCCCTTCACATCGTCTTAGGCAAAAGCAAGAAGATCAAGGACGCTGCATCCATAATTTTCAAGCAGAAGCAGGAATCCAGATTTCGAGGTGCAGAAAAATATTCGAGAACGGACAATATTTTTCTTTATAGTTTATTAATCAATTATATTCCGCTCTTGTATTGGCCGTGTTTTCTCCTCCTTTTAATAAAATCAAGTGTCATCTTCTCCCCGTAGAGTAGGCACGGTACCCCGCCGAGCTGAAGCATGTAAATTTGGTGTTCTTTGTATTATTTCTGAATTTACTCGTTTTTATATTTTTTCTTTTGGCGTTTGAATTTTTGAATCCTTGCAGGAAGATCCAATTTCTTCCTAATAATAATAATAATAATTATTATTATGGAAGCTTAAAATACAATTTTAATCAAGCCCAATAAAATAGGGATTGAGTCGATTGGGGTTTGATTGTAATACAAAATTAGTATCGGGTGGACCCCGTTTTGATTTGGTCCATGACGTCATTAATCTGGGCGTGGAAGATATGTCCTCCTGTCTCTACCGTGATATATATATATATATATCTATATTCCTCTTGTAAAAATAATATTAACAAATTCCAGGATCAAATAAATAAATATGTCCTCCTTTATTCCTATTACAAGCAAGATTCATAAGCTTTTGACTTTGTGTGAATTAGTGGAACTATGACTTGCTTGTTTTCGTTCCTATCAATATTCGCACTTAAGCGGGCTATTGGATTGAACATGTCCTATTGTACTACATTTATTTCACAAATTTGATCACAATATTAAACAATAATGGGATTTGGAATTGGACAACCCACTATTTTTGAATGTATATTTGCTCGGAAAGTCTGATTCGAGCTTTTTTCTTATAAAATCAATGAGTGCTCTAGTGATATACTTATGTTGCTGGGTAATCCTAACATGAGCAGTTCCTTTAAAAGTTTTATTATTAGTATTATTTGATTCATTTGGTTTATTAGGTTTATTAAAAACAAGTACTATATTTTTAATGACAGGCAGCACACCACTATTAATCTAACGAACAAGAAACTAATCGTCAACAATAGGTTGTTACGATGGCAATTCCTATAAAACTATACAATATTCCATTCATAAAAAATATTAGATTCCCCCAAAAAATTGATGGATCGATGTAAATTGTGATGCAACGTGGGATAAAAGAGCCAGCATCTATTATCTTTGTTGTTAGGAGGCAAGATGATAATTTTTTTTCTAGAAAAATAAATAATTGTCTTTTTTTTTCTCTAAATAAATAAATAAATAAAAGTCAATCAGATCAGATAATGATTTTAAATTTCCATCCGATCCAATCGAATCCGATACCCGTTGGAGATGGAAACACGGCTCAATAGTGGAATTATGATGCGGTTGGTGAACCCATAAACACCTGAATCTTCTATTGTCATTTGCCAACAATAATTTACTTTTTCAGACGATGACATAAATTTCATCTCACGCCCATCAAATTTTATGTTCAACCCCGATCGAATCAAATCACTAAACCCGAACCAATCTGATTAATCAATTCAATCCAAACCCTCCGATCAAATTTTTAATGAATAAAAGGAATAAAAATTTGAAAAAATATATAATTTCATCTCGCAAACAAGAACATATTGGAATCAAGGGGAAAGAAGAGAGGGAGAAGTGGAGCCAACAGGAGAATAATATACTGAGTGAGAGTGAAAGAATATGACATTTAATTGGAGACGAAGCATCAAGGAAGCTTCCTGCTTTGTCCCAAGTCCCAACTGCGTGCTTAACATTAATTAATTAATTAATTAACAGGAGATAAGCATGCCCAGCCGACAAACCATGCTTGATGAGGAGATGAACACAATGTCACTCGCTCCCTTTCTCAAAATACAAACTTGAATGGATTAAATTATCCAAGTATCAGACATGCAAGGCATTTCATTGTCTTACTTTTTATTTTAAACTACTACAACCAATTATTATTACTATTACGAGCAACATTTTGTTTGATTTATCGCTAAAGGTTGGTGTGAATCATCATGCCACGTCATATTTATCGCTACCAGGTAATACATATTACATAGACCACTCATCTGTTTAATTATATGCACTTATTATACATATAATTTCATTTAAATATTAACTATGTACTAGTAGTAGACAAATGACACAATGAACATAGCGGGGATAGCTCAGTTGGGAGAGCGTCAGACTGAAGATCTGAAGGTCACGTGTTCGATCCACGTTCACCGCATTTAATTTTTCTTTATTGTAAGGTTTTTTTCTTTTGTAACTTTGATATATATAAGACTTCAGTCATACAATTCGTTGTTATCTCATTGTCAGGAGTAGGTAGCAAACATTTCCCAAAACAAGTTCAAAATTTAAAGTCCAACGAAGAGCCACGGATCACAATCCGTGTGCTCTAGCTGGAATCCATACCAACCGTTCGTATAAATTAATCGAACGATCCAGAAACAACCCGATACTCGCAATGCATTTCCCAAACTTTTCGTTTTCTCACATCTCAACTGTTCATTAATCGCGATCGGACGGTCCAAAAATAGCTCAGTTTTCGCGTTGCCTCTCACTTATCTCTCTCCCGCCCTTTTATTTTTAATTATCTTCGGATATAAAAGGACTCCATCCCTGATCGCGATTTCCCACTCCCAAATCTCGAACCCTAATCGCCTAGCGATCTGCTCCTTCGGTCACAACTCTCGCAATGGCGCGGACTAAGCAGACGGCGAGGAAGTCCACCGGCGGAAAGGCCCCGCGGAAGCAGCTGGCGACGAAGGCCGCGCGGAAGTCGGCCCCCGCAACGGGCGGTGTGAAGAAGCCTCACCGCTTCCGCCCGGGAACCGTGGCGCTGCGTGAGATCCGCAAGTACCAGAAGAGCACGGAGCTGCTCATCCGGAAGTTGCCGTTCCAGCGGCTCGTCCGCGAGATCGCTCAGGACTTCAAGACGGATCTTCGTTTCCAGAGTTCTGCCGTGTCGGCTCTCCAGGAGGCGGCGGAGGCGTACCTCGTAGGGCTGTTTGAGGACACCAACCTCTGCGCTATCCACGCCAAGAGGGTGACCATCATGCCCAAAGACATCCAGCTCGCGCGCAGGATCCGCGGCGAGAGGGCTTGATCTATGCATCTGGCTTTTGTCTTCTCTTTAATCCTTTTGTTTCCGCTGTTCTAATATTTGTACTTGGAATGTGGTTGTTGTCGCTGTAAAAATGCAATGGGGAAGGATGTTATGCTTTAGCATTTCATGGTTGTTTTGCTTGTGATTATACAGTAATGGCAACTAAACGATTGAATTCAGATTTTGTTATGCAGACTGCTCAAGAATCATTGGACAATTGCCCACGAATCTGTTCTGAATGTTATGTAGACTGCGATCTGCCAAGGCAGTTCTATAAACTTGCGATCTGGATTTGATGTCATTACTCAACTTGATTCTATCTCTGTTTCTAAAAGATTATGCATTAAAAAAGAGATATCAAATCATAATTTCTCAAGACAGACAAGCTCGAATACCAATTAAAGAGTTAAGGTAACTCTTATTGACTGAAAAGTCATCTAAGATTTGCTGAAGCTGGTGGCAATGGGGATGACGATAACCAGCACTAGCAGAAGCAGCAAGATGATGCCGATGCAGAGCCACTTACGGCTGCTCCTCTGGTATCCCTTGGCGCACTTGAGCTCGTTGGTGCCGTTCTTCACGTACTGGGAGGCGCTGCTGACATGGTGTTCGATGTTGTCCATCTTCTCCCCCTGCACCTCCACCATCACCGCCATGTCCAAGAACACCTGATGCAGCTCAAGTAGGCTACGCTCCACCTCCCTGGCCGCGTCGTGCCGATCCTGGATCTCCTGCACCGTCTCCACCACCTTCCCCCGGCCGTGCTCCAAGATGGCCTTCTTCATCATCCCCTCGCTCTCCCCGTTGGCGATGATCCGCTCGATCACCTCCTCCGCCGCCGCCTCTCCCGTCACCGTGAAGTACTGCCGCTCCACCGTCTCGCGGTGCTCGGCCATCATCCGCTGCCGTAGCGCCTGGAAGTCCATCATCAGCTCCTTGAGCTTCTTCCGTAGCCCGTTGGTGACGGCGCCGCGGGTCCGGTCGACTGGGGTGCCCTCGCGGCAGCCGGAGAGGCGCCGGTTGGCCGCGTTGGAGCGGTCCATGGCCTCGAGCCGGCCGCGGATGGCGCGGGCCGTCTTGAGAACCTGGACGATGTCGGCGTTGATGCGGACGCGGAGGCCACGGAGAGCCTCCGGGTTGTGGAGGGATTTGCTGTCCTCGTTGGCGGCTTGGAGGCGGGCGAGCAGGTCCCGGATGGCGCCCATCTCCTCCTTGACGACGCCGGCCTCCTCGAAGAAGTGGCGGAGGTGGGAATCAGCGGAGCCGGCCATCTCGATGGCGGCGGCGTCGTCTTCGACGCCGGACTCTAGGTCCTTGAGGGCCTCCTTCTTGAGATCGGCGTAGCTGTAGAAGGATTTGGTCATGAGGTCGTTCATGTTGGCTTCTGGTCTCCTCTGCTTTGCTCAGTCACTGGAGAGAACTGAGAAGGACGAAGAATGGAAAGGAAAGAGAAGGGGAGGCGATTAAAAACACGGATGCCTTCCAACGGCTACTAAAAAGCTCAACGGCTACTAAAAGAATCAACGGCTATTATAGGTTGTCACATGGATCTGATCAAAGACCGCCATTAAAGATTTTTTATGTTCTGCTACTTGAGCTCTCAAGTAGCATATTCTCATGCCTGATCAATGAAAGTCCAAAAACCAAGGGGACGATGTGGTTTCTCAGATCTTCCTGTAGCTGGAAACATCACACTTTTGTTCGGACATCTCTCAGAATCACTATTGCTTGTTGATATTTAATCATCATACATTGACTTTAGATTAGGAAGACTTCTAAGACTAATTTCAAAATTATATTGAATTCTTTTTATAAATGACTTGATATAGACAAGGTGAGAATAGTATCAAGCATCCTAATTTCCTTGAGTGTGAGAAAAGTTGTCTGTAAATTTTAGTTTTTTACTAGCTGTTCTTAGAGATAAGAGATTATTAGAAAAAACCCAGTCCTAATCTTACTGTATCTGATTTGTCACTTGGTTTGATTAGCTATCAAGCAAGAACTTGAACGGGATCTATGTTGGAATTTGAACGCAGGAAAAGGACAAGGCAGAGAGCTGAGAGTGAGAATTACCTTCAAATACGGAGACTAGTGCATTCGGATTTTTAATGAGTTAAAACAGGTCATATTTATCGCTAGAAGGTAATATATATACCACTCATTTATTTGATTATTTGCAGTTATACAAATAAATTTTTTGTGAACTACTGTAATAGCTTATTGATAACTAAATCATACATTGCGGGGATAGCTCAGTTGGGAGAGCGTCAGACTGAAGATCTGAAGGTCACGTGTTCGATCCACGTTCACCGCAATTTATTTTTTCTTTTGTAACTTTATGCAACAAAACGGCAGGATTTAATTCTAATTTAAATTTAGCAGATGACGGTTTCCCGAAACAGGTTCAAACTCCGAAGTCGTACCACGAGCCACGGATCATAATCCGTGTGTTCTAGCTGGAAGCCATCTTAACCGTTGGAATAAATTAATCGAACGATCCAAAAACAACTCCGTACCCGGAATGCATTTCGCAAACTTTCCCTTTCTCATCTCAACTGTTCATTTATCGCGATCGGACGGTCCAAAAGTAGCTCAGTTTTCGCGATGCCTCTTACTTTTCTCCCTCCCGCCCTTCCCTATTTAACTCTCTTCGGATATAAAAGGACTCCATCCCCGATTCTTTTCTCCATTGCAATTTCCCCCTCCCAAATCTCGAGCTCCAGTCGCCTAGCGATCTGCTCCTTCGATCACAACTCGCAATGGCACGGACGAAGCAGACCGCGAGGAAATCTACCGGCGGGAAGGCCCCGCGCAAGCAGCTGGCAACGAAGGCCGCGCGGAAGTCGGCCCCCGCGACGGGCGGCGTGAAGAAGCCTCATCGCTTCCGCCCGGGAACCGTGGCGCTGCGGGAGATCCGCAAGTACCAGAAGAGCACGGAGCTGCTCATCCGGAAGCTGCCGTTCCAGCGACTCGTCCGTGAGATCGCCCAGGACTTCAAGACAGACCTTCGGTTTCAGAGTTCTGCCGTGGCGGCGCTCCAGGAGGCGGCGGAGGCGTACCTCGTAGGTCTCTTTGAGGACACCAACCTCTGCGCTATCCACGCCAAGAGGGTGACCATCATGCCCAAAGACATCCAGCTTGCGCGCAGGATCCGCGGCGAAAGGGCTTGATCAATTATTCTGGCTGTTGTCTTCTTTTCTTTTTTAATCCTTTTGTTGCCGCGGTTCCAAGTTTTGTACTTGCAATGTAGTAGTCGTCGCTGTAAAAATGCAATTGAAGGATTTCTTGATTGCGCGTATCATGGTTGCTTTGCTTGATTATAAAGTAATTTCAACTAAACACTTGGATTTCATGTTTGTTTAGCTTATTATGCATATGCTAATGTTTACTTTGTAAATTCACCATGAATTGTGCATTATGTGTATCATTGTTGTTTTGCTTCAACAGTTGAAAATGCGATTATTTTGTAATTGAATATTTGTTCTCCTTATTCATGAAACCTACAGATCTACTGAAATTCTTAGGCTATGATAAACTTCTTAATAACAATTTTATCATAATGAAAGATAATTTTGAGAATTATGTTCTAATATTCCAATTCACAAAATTAGAAATATAAAGCATCTTAGAAAAAAAAAGAAAAAGCTAGTATGAGCAAAATTAATCTGAAATTAATATCCCATTAGTGGAATTATCTCGTTTGCAATAAGGAATCCAAATGCCTACCCCAAAGCAGTATTCAAGTTCAGAAGATAAATAGACAATTTTTCCATACAGCCCACCAAATGATTAATCGAACTGATACGTTAATCGACACTACCATGCAGTAAATGAGTACATGTTTCCAAATGCCTTAAGCTACTGTAGCGAGTGCTTGGAATTTACTGCCTCAAGCTCTGCAATATGTATTGAGCATAAAGATCCCTGCAAATATTTGCCCAATAAGACTCAGCGCTTCGTTTTGTACGTGCAATGCAGAAGCCAAAGTATGTTTTCGCCAACTTACATAGAATGCTGGATGGCTTCACGGGCAGTACTTGCAGGCAGGAACTCGTTGACGGCAACCTCTTTGTTCTCGTTCTTCTTATCTGGACAACTTGTCAAGGATTTTAACATACAATTCTCGGAAAATAGCAATGTCTCAGGCATCATAAGTTGTAAAAGGACAATATTGACAGGATACAATCTTCAAAGAAGCGGCGTATCTCAGCAAGACGATGAGGTGGCAATTCATTGAGATCATTGTAGTGACGATACTCCGGATCATCAGCACAAACAGCAATGATCTTATCATCTTTCTCCCCCTGTTAAGTTATCCACGCATCACAATACTTCATATAGATGATGGAGATGAATCAATCATATTGTTATATTTTACGCAGATACGTACCTGGTCAATCATAGGCATAAGACCAATGGCCCTGGCTCGTAGGAAGCTACCGGAAAGAACTGGTTCCTATTCAGAACATTTGGGTTTGAATATCCAGTCACCACTAAAAAAATACATTTTTCAACTAGCCTTTGTATTGCAGAGAGAATAAATGATATTTTCTTTAAGGCCTTGTTTGGATGAGGTGAATCATGGTTTAGTAATGTATGGTAAAGTATTCTATGATATGGTACTGTAAAAACTATTATCTTGTTTGGGATGATGATATGGTATGGTATAGTTAAATGACAATAGTTATGGAGAAGAATAGTCTTGGCTAAGTCGATCAACCACCAAATCCATGGTTTAAAAACTTGGTCAAAATTTATGTTTTTCAAATCATGAGATTACCATACCATACCATGACCATTTATTAGGAGTCTTCCCAAGCATAAAATTAAACCATACCATATCATGATAAACCATACTCTACTATGAAACAAACAAGGCCTAAGAAGTCAAATTAATAAATTAAGACATGCATAACTTTAGGGTAATAAACTAATAACCTGCATGAGGATCAAAACGTCCATGGGGTCACTGTCTTCACAAAGAGTACGAGGGATGAAGCCATAGTTGTGAGGATAGACCACTGAGGAATACAAGATTCGATCAACCTGGGAACAACAATCAGCAATTAACAAAGAACTATAGGTTGCAAGTTATAACATATTTGAATAGTTTCCAAATATGTGTCCTTTTGGTCTAGATCTTAAATATAAATATATAATTAGAAAATATACAAACCTTAATCAGCCCTGTTTTCTTGTCAAGTTCATATTTAACTTTACTTCCTTTTGTTATCTCCACGACCTACATAGAACATGGAATGTGAAACAACACAGGTCGGAGTCCAAAATCCAAAATTATGCTTGTCTTAAATAGCAAAGAAATGGGGAAGTTACCTACATGGTTTTGAAAGGTTAGACAACACTCAATAATGCAGAACTTAACATTTGGGTATTGATCTTTCCAATTAGTAAAATATCTACTGCATATGGCATGAAATTCTACACGTCTCATCTTCTGAAGGCTCTGAATATATGATGTAATTTTACTCATAAGGAAATGAAAAACTTTAACTTTGTATCTGTTGCAATCAATGCAAACAATTGAATGGGCAGTTGAGAGATAAACAAGAGTGAGATGCATTGTTTATAATATTGAAGCTATCCTCTAATGATAAAAACAAGAGCAAGGCAAAGTTTTGTATGGGAGCTAATTGTGTCAAACGAGTCAAGGGTTTAAATTTGTAATTATTTCACCTAAATACAATTTTACTATATGTTAGGAACAAACAACCAAGGTATCAATAATCCCATTAAGAGCCTACCAAATTTATGTTCCACAAAGTTTTAGTTTGCCAAACTCCATCTGCTAAATTCTAGTTCCAGAAAATGTTCTTTGCACTCCATCTGCTAAATTTTAGTGCCACAAGATAGAAGCTGAAGAATTTTGCATTATAGTATTATACATTTTAGTAACTTAGAGAAAAATTTTCTGCTCATTGACCTTTAATTTGGAGCCTGAGCGTGCATTACATTATTTTCAAATCATGCCAAATTCCGGTTCTAGTTTAGAACTTCTTGGATATATTGGATCCTATATTAGAATACAGCATTTTCCAAAACATGGCATTTTAAGAATACTCAAGGAAACTTTGTTCCTCTTTGAAATATGTATAATTTTATTCTTAAGGATTACCTCATGTCATATATTATGGTTAATGCAATAGAAATGATGATCAATCTATTTTGCATAAGTTACTTCAGCCTTCTCTAGTTATATGGAAGATTGTGTTAGGAACTACTTTTCCAATTAAAAAACGTAATTACATGTCTTTTAAAGCTACAAGTCAATTACTTCTTGTCACATGATATGTTTAAGTTTCTTTTATGTATGACTCATAACCTATTGCATCCTACTTTATTCAATTATTTTATTCGCAATCTCTATTGAGTCTGATTGGCCTCTATATGCTACAGAGTTGCCAACTTACTGAGTTAGTGTCAGAAGAAATCAACAGAACCAGTGCTGTATAATACATCTTCCCCTTCGTTTCAGTTATTTGGTTTTGTTTTAGTCAACTACCAAAGATTTGAATTATCAAAAGAGAATACTTACAACATTGAAGACAGCAGGAGCACCAGGACCTGCAAGTGAAGTAATGTGTTCAGTCAACTTAGTATGCATGAGTACCAAAATTGACTCCACTACTTTAGCATCAAATCTTATACCAATTTCGAGGTCATGCCAGGGATGTGCCGCTACAGATCTCCTTGACATTGATGATATAATCCTTTCATTAAGTCGTGGAGCTTGGCGTTTCTCAGTTGAATTTGTCTCACTTCCTTCACTCATGTTTCTATCCACAAAGTGTATGTAGAAAAACTTTAGTGCAGTGCAAGAGATTTTATCATTGAAGAATTACTACATTATAGCATAAAATGCTATAGATGGTTTCAAAACTTCAAAAAATCAATACAGTGAAATGAAATTTTACCACTAAACCAAAACCTATCAATAGAGGATATGTCAAATGAATTTTTTAACTTCTTCATAAAATCAATATTCAACAATTTCTTAACACAACTTTAAATGCTACCCAAAGTAATTAGGATAACAAAAAAACTGTCCGCAACTCACAGAAAATTGAAGATACCTGATGATAGGGACTGCATATCATAAATTGAATATCTGAATTTCTTGTCCTTATAATTACTATTGGTAGAGCCTAACTAATGTGATTGTAATATGGTGATTAGGCTAATATGATTTTCAAATCACTATATTCATCTATCATTTGTGGTCTAGTTAAGATCAATTATTTCTTCCCTTCCTCTTTACACCACATTTCCTTTCACTAGGTTCACACCGTGGATTCTCATTTGCATGTGAGCTACTGAATCTTTATATTTTCCAAGCATATGTAGGTGTTACTATTAGCAAAAACAGTCCAATTTCAAATTGTATGATCATGCACAATATGCTCATAGAAACCAACCAAAAAAAAGAAGAAAATTTTTTGTCTCCAAGAAAAATCAAATCAAAAATAGATTCAACGGCATTGGTTTTTAGGGAAACATAATGAAATGATAAAATGATAAGAAAAAGACCCAACATATATTCAAAAATAAAGAGAACTACTAAAGATACAAGGACGTCAAAATATGCACACATTAAAAAAGAAAATAAAAGAAATACATATTTATCAATCAAACTAGAAAAAATGACGGATCCAACAGTGGAAAAAAAAGTCAAATACAGTCTATTGCGACCATAAAACTTAAATCCCAATCCTCACTAGTACATACTGATCAGTTCTACCAAGTACCAACTAATGCACGGAATATCTATGATCCATAAAAGCAAGCACAAATCACCATTGAATCTTCCATCGAGAACTACCCAAATCATAATCTTATAGATCATTTCGTAGACGATGATCAAACACATACCAATAACCAACCAGAAAAAATTTACCGGACTCTGCAGAAATGGGTGAGAAACCTGTTTTAGGTGATCCAACGAGGAAAACAAGGGCAGGAGGAGACGCCGCTGACGCCTGGTTGGAAGGTGGATGCTGCGGCGGCGGTAGCGAAGGAGTTGGCAAAGAGTGCGAGCCTGCGAGGGGCGGAGTAGTTTAAGCGTCTCGGACCGGGTTCAGCGGAGGCATCATGTGCACACGAAAAAGATACCTTTCAACGGGTCACGCTGACCCGGTTCGGTTTGGTTTTCTCTTTTTGGAAAAATATCAAAAAGATTATATATATCATATTGTAAAAATTCGAATACCTGAAATGCTTTTCGAAGTTAAATTTGTCTTTATTTTTGCATCCGGTTCCTTTCATTTTGAGCCACTTAAAAATGACTTATAACGAAGAAAATCATATATATATATATATAGTGGAAATTTTAATTTCAAAAGTATTTTGAATATTTAAGTTTTTAAGTTATGATATTGAAAAAAAACTTCATACTATACTTATGGAGATTTTTTTAAATTTAGTTGTTATGATTTAGAGAAATTCCTCAAAAGTATTTAAACCCCTAAATACTTTTCTTTTTGGGTTTGATTAAGATGTGATATATTTAGGGAAATGTTAATGCTTAGTTTAGGAAAGATAGTAAATGAATATAAATATTAATGTTTAGTTTAGTTGTTAATGCGTATTTGTGGTTAAAAATGATTTCAAGTAAAAGTCTTGAAAGTAGTTAAATGATCATTAAATGTATTTAAAAATTTATATAAAAAAAATTAAATTAGTTAATAATTTTCTTTGAAATTTTAAAATATATTTTCATGATCAAAAAATAAAAATGTTGAAATAGTTTCAACAGTTTCAATGAAATCGTTTCAATATTTTTATTTTTTAATTATAAAAATATATTTTGTCGTCAAAAATATTTATTCACTAATTTATAATTTATATAATTTTTTAAAAAAAGTTTAGAATGTATTTTTACGATTAAATGATCACTTTCAAAAGTTTTAAGTAAAATATTTTAAAAGTTTTAATGCAAGGATATATTGAGAATATTTTGAATTTGGTTATGATGTCGGGAATCTCGAATATCATATTTGATTTTGGTAAGTTTTGAATATTCGTATTCGAATTTATGAAAATTCTTGAATTAAATTACTTTCAGGCTCGACCTTCTAAGAAAAATACTAGTCAAACTTGGAGTCCTCTTGTGAATTTTCTTTTATCATATTTTTGGTACGAGCTTTTTTTGCTTTTCTTTGCAAGGATTTTCAAAGGCAAATGTTTATATGCTTCTATTAGACATATTTTTTTGGGACGAGCGGATTCGAGTATCTTATATTTTTTTATAATACCTAAATTTTATTATATATTGGATCAGTTTTTAAGTTTTGGATCCGGATCTTACTCGAAACTTGTGATGTAGTAGTATATGTTTCAAATATTCTGTTTGGACTTGTTCGTTTTTACATATTCCAATGTACCCTGTTGGAACATGTTTATTTATAGATTCGAAGAGTACAAGTTATTGGAACCTATTCAAGGTATCCTGTTGGAACATACACATGTTCATTTATAAATTCCAATGTATAGATTTCGAATACCTATTTCAATTATGGGTACTCGATGTGTTGGATCATGAATCAGAATCGATTTTAGTCGGTTCCTTAATTTTATCCCCGATCCTATTCAAATTTAATTTGAATCTATTCAAAATTTATACGATCGAATAGATTCCAATCGGTTTCGGATCTACTCGGTACTCATGCACATCCCTGCCAACTCCTCAATATTGATGAATGAAGCTTTAGCAATCAAAGCGGCTCTCTCGTTTGCTACGGTAGATTCTTACCAAAATATTTTTATTGAATCTAATTTTGATATGTGTAACAGATGTTAGAATCTTTTGGGTCCGTCAATAATATTCTAAAGAGTAATTACCTGAATATATTATGAACTATGCATTTGTTCTCAATTGTGATTAATTTTAAAATATTACCAAATTATATCCTGAACTTTGACATTTGTCTTAATTACATCATTTCGTTAACTCTCTGTCAGTAGTCCCGTTAAGACGATTACGTGGCTTTCTGACGTGGATTAAAATAATATTTTCTATTTAAAAAAATAAAAATACTTCAATTTATATTAAATAATATAAAAATAAATTTTTTATTTTTTATTAAAAAATAATTTCAAGCCATGTCTAGGATGAATATAAATAAAAAATAAAAAATATTTTTTAATATAAATTGACGTAACTTTTTTTATTTTTAAAATAAAAATTTTTATTTTAATTCACGTCAGAACGCCACATCATCGCCTTAACGGTGCGGCTGACGAAGAGTTGACGGGATGATATAATTGAGACAAATGTCAAAATTTAGGATGATAATATTTTGAAATTGATCATAAATATGAAAAAGTATATAGTTGAGAATATATTTAGGTAATTACCCTATTCAAAAAAGATGTTTTAATTGTTGCAGATCTATTTTTAGAAATTAAGTCCCAGCGTGTTACGCCGCAACGAATTGCTGTCATCGGTGGCTCACTTCGATTCGACTTGCACGAACCCGTAAGAACTGGACTCAAAACCGGATCCAGAACAGTCTTGCTCCCTCTTTTACGTGTGGAAGTGAAAGGAATCTCCGCATCGAATCATCTCCCGCTTCACGGATTCCTCCGTTTTAATGCCACCCCCCGCCTTGCTTCTGCTTCCTCCGCTCATCTAAAAGAAGCCCCACCAATCTAATCCCTCTTCTGATCCTCTACCATATTCTAGGGTTTGAGACAATCGCCTCCTCGGGGTTTTGTTTGGGTGCTGCCGATCTTTGGTGGCAATTTATATGTTCAGAAAGTTTGTTAGTTGATGATCTGGAACTGGTGCTCTGCTCGTGCAGCTTTGACTGGTTGTTGATGCAAAGTTGTCTCTCCAGTAGGTGAGAGTTGCCCAACAGTTGATATATCGATTGATATGGTTTTACTTGTGATTCTTATTTTTGAGTATGTGGGAATTGGAATCGGGTGGTCTCGCAGGAATCTGTGGTTTTGATGTGATCTATGCGGATGAAATGGCGAGCGGAGAAATGGTCCATAGGGCGGCGGAGTCGGCAGGGGAGGTGAATGACGCGGAAGAGCCGATTGGTTCTTTTGTAGATGGTAGCGAATATACTCTGGAGAACTCTTTGGAGTTTTCCTCTGAAGCACACTTGACTTGCTCGTTTCCATCGCCTCGTCCAGGTTGATTTTCTTTCTGCTAATCAAAGACTGCTTATTTCTCTCTTCTTTATAAATGTCCTGAATCTGGATTATTGGGTATCATTCTGGTTTTTGGTTCATTTGAATCTTTTTGAGACAATAGCCACGTGAACTAACATTGGTCATATATCTTTCCCCTTGGGCTTTGGTAGACTCAAA
This sequence comes from Canna indica, assembly GCA_034359265.1. Lineage (NCBI taxonomy): Eukaryota > Viridiplantae > Streptophyta > Magnoliopsida > Zingiberales > Cannaceae > Canna > Canna indica. Next base: position 3,139,039 of record CP136898.1, on the reverse strand, counting down.
CTTGTTGCTTGTTAGGTTAATGTTGTGCTGCTCCTAAAATTTGTTGATTTGAACAAATGATCTGAGGCTACACCACAGTCAAAACCGTATATCTCTCAATAGGTACGGGCCATACTGGACCTCAGGGCTCACAACCTGGCTCGCTGTGGCTCCTGGCTCTGGAGGTTCATCCCTGGACTGAGGTGAGGGTTGGTTGACCGGCATAGGTTGTGGGTTGAGCACTAGAATCAACATGACCTCTCACCAATCTGGAAAAAAATCATTAAGCTCAAAGGAATTTTTGAGTTAGCATCATCTACAAAATCGGAGATGGGGCTACAACTTTGTTTTAGAAAGAAGCATGGAGAAATGGACAAAGGCTAGCCGACGTGTATCCACTTATTTTCCATTATGCTGAGCAGCCTAACATCACGATTTCGAATGTTAGAGTCAGGAGCAATGAGGGAAACTTTATAAGTTGGAACCCTACACTTCACAATTTACGTGGATGCTACTTCTCTGCTTAATCTTGTTCATGATTTAGCGGGCATACAAGATTGTAGGGGGGAAGACCAATGGATGTGGAGATGGACGAAGCATCAACAGTTTTCTACCAAATCCCTGTACTGGTTGCTCACCTTCAGGGGCATCAAAGACATATATGCTACATTCATTTGGCAATGGGAAGTTATTCTAAGCTTTCCATCTTCGGTTGGCTTCGACTCAGACACCATTTACTCACCAAAGTCCGGTTACTTAAATGAGCTTACAAGTGGAGGACATTTGCGTTTTGAGTGAAAGTGCACGAGAGAGACACACAAATATATTTTCAGTTCCTGCTCCTTTTCATTGGAAGTCTGGAAGAGTTTCCTTTTGTTGATCGCCACGTACTGGTTTCCACTCATTTGGACCCCTTGTGACCCTGGTGTTTCTTACTCTAGGGACAAGTATCTCCTCAATTTTTGGTTGATTTTAACTTGGAGTTGGTTTTATGGCACAAGAGGAACAAAAGGTGCTTTGAAAACATTCGGATTGGTCCATCCTGTTGGCTTTAGGTTTTCAACCTTAGTCTTAATTTCGGTTTTGATGATAACAAATATGAGACTAATGATTTCATTGAGAATATCTTCATGTTCCATATCAGTAGCGTTCGATGTCCTCGATCGGAAAAATCGGAGAAATTAAAAATCGGAAGGACATTGATCGTCGCGCTCGGGTTCGTCGCAAAATTTCTCGAAGATCAACGTGTGCACCAAAGTCGACTTGGACGAGTCCAAAGATCACATGAAAAGCTCTCCAAGATGATGCTCGTTGAAAAGTCGACTCGGAAACAAAACGCGGAAGAAAATAGGCTGAAAAATAAGTTTCAGCCTAAATTCGGTCGACCGAGCGGTCGACCGAACAGGGTAAGGTAAAAGGCAGTAGCCTTGTTGGTCGACCGACAGAGGCCTGATTTGGGCAGTAGCCCTAGCGGTCGACCGATCAGTCGACCGGATTAAAAAGGGCACGATCTCGTGTTTGGGCTGCGGATATCCGAGATGCAAACTCGTGTCGGTCGATTGATGGGTCGACCGAAGGCAGGATCGAGAGTTTTGTGTCTGGGCAGTTGACCCGTCGGTCGACCGACCAGAGAGAAAAATGAAGCGGTCGAATGACCGGTCGATCGGTCAGTCAACCGACCAATTGACCGACGGCCTGCAACGGATAGAAAACTATCCGTTGGGCTGTCGTTTCTTCAGCAGGGTATATATACACCCTCAAATACTTCTTTTAATTTACTTCTCCATCTCTTATAGACTTGATTGAGCATTCTAAAGGGAGATTTGAGCCTTCAAAGGATTGATCAACAGCCCTCTGTTCCTTCGTGAAGAAAATCCGAAGCGCCTAGCTTTCTGCCTCAACTCGGAAATTGACTCGAGCTCATCCCCTCAACGAGTTGGAGGTTCCAAGGCTTGGAAAAGAGCTTGCAATATTGGTTTTCTCTTTAAGTTCTTTTAATTGTATTTAATTGTTATTTGAACTTTCTTTGAATTTGAGTTTGTACGAAGACCGGGTGTTAGGTCTTCTTGTGTGGAAGTGGTTACTTGGTGTTAGGTGTAAAGTCACTTGTGTAAACTTAGTGTTTACTAGGATTAGTCTAGTTGTCCCTTAGGTTGAGGTGGGAAAGTGCTCTCGGTAGGAAGGCGGGATACTTCCGGGTGTGGAAGTGCCTTCGGTTGGAGAGCGGAGACTTTCCGATGAAAAGTCCTCTGTGTAAGGGAAACGAAAATTAATCTAGTAAAACTAGTTTGAAAATCCTAAGCGGGGTGCTTAGGTAGTGGAGTAGGCATTGGGGCTGAACCACTATAAATCTTGTGTTTGCATTGCTATATCTGTTTACGCTAAATTGTTATATCTTGCTTCCGCATTCAATCGTAAAATTGCAAATTGCCTAAGTAATTCAAGAAACGATCAAAATCGAATTTAGGCAAATTGATTAGTAAACACACTATTCATCCCCCCTCTAGTGTTGCCATTTCGCCCACACATCCCTTTGGCAGTCGCCGCTGCTAGTTTCTTCTCCCTTACCATTTGATACATCTTTTGCAAGTATCTCGGCTGGTTGTGTATTGGGGCCCCACTTTTTTTTTGCTCTTCTTTCTCCCCCTCTCTTCCCTCTCGCTCCCTCACCTTTTACTTGTATTCCTTTCGTAACTATTTAATTGAATGCAAGTTTCTTTATTTTCAAAATAAAAAAGCCATCCTGCTAAAACACGGTGCACGAAGCAATCTCGCTTCCGTGGGCTATGGGGAGGGTTGATGTACACATCCTTCCCCATGTTGTTTTATTTGCAGAGTCCGTTTTCGGTGGCTCCAACTTATGACCTTCACATATATTAAAAAGCCATCCAGCTAGAACATAAAAAAACCTAGGGCTACAGCAAAGGTTATATTACATATGTAATTGACTAAATCTATTTGAGGTATGTTTCAAACTTGTAATAATATGAAATGCAGAATTTTTCTTGATCTACAGAAGCATCAGAGAGCAATCAATTTAACCTCTTTCATTTGATAATACACAAATTTATCAAGGAGAAAACTTTCTTGATAGGCTACACAACACATACATGTGCTTATTGTTGCACATATAACTGGAGTTGCCAATAGGTGGAAAATTCTTATGTGACAGCATACTATCCTTTTACCTATACCTAGGTTTGGCACCTTATGAGGTTCATTTGAATTGTTGAATTATTGAATACCTAGCCAAATGTTGAAATTTTATTGATCTGGAGTTCAATAATTTTAAATACTGATGACTATGCCCAGTTCAGCATCCTGCTTCCCAAGTTCTTGTCACCGCGTTTTGAAGCCAAAGGTGATGATGAGAACAACCAGGGCATAGTTGTGAGTTAATTTTATAATGAAAAGGGTCAAATTTACCATTTCTCTACTTTGGGCAAGAAAGGAGCTTTTAAGCCAGTGGGCCAAAGGAGGTAGCATTTCCTTCTTTTTCTCAACCACTTAGATCATATTGTCTGCTTAAAATGTTGGAGTTTGATGTCTGACTGGTTAGGTTTCTCAGTCTCTGACACAACTATATACTTTAAGTGGATCTCCCCCAAGTCATTTTCTGTTAGACAAGCAAACCTGTTTTAACTTTCTGATCGTGTTCAATTCATATTATTCATTAATCACGATCTATATAAATATATAATCAGTACTTGGAGAATGCTGGTCCGGTGACAAGGTAATGGAGAGAATACGTGGAATGTTGGTAGTTGGTACCATATCTAGATGCAATTCAAACTGGAAAATGCCGATGAGTAGTTGCTTTTGTATGCTTTTATTTGGATCATAATTCTCCTTGGCATATACCCAACTGTTTCATTTATGATATCAATATATAATTTTAACTTCTTTACATTATTACATGTCTTTTGGGCAGGGTTGGAGCATTGTAATACTGCGTCTGTGCGGTTCAATAGTAGTAGTAAGTTGTACAAAGGACCTGAGCTTACTTTACCTAGATCAAAGACAGAACGAAGTGAAAGTCCAAAGTGTGACTTGAAATTGGACAGGTTGCCAGAGACTGAAAAGGTCCATTTTATCATACCATTTTTGCACTTCTCATTCATTTTTGCTGAAATACCTGTTTTCAGTATTGCAGCTCGACTGATATGTTATATGCTTTGACCTACATATATAATGTGAATCAAATTATACAAGCACCTTTAGTGAGGTCTATGTTGTCCACCATATGCCCTGTTTGCAACTATCTATTTTTCATTATGCTACTCATGGATTATGCAGCCCGTAAATGTATCTCTGCAAATACATATGTTCCAATCATTTCTTTCTTTTGTTTCTTGTAACAAGAAAACCCTATTGACGTGTAATTATCTACTTCAGCTCACCCTTTTTTCTAAATGAGATTGCAATTTTTCAGAAAAAGTTGATTGAAAACCTAGTGAAGATCCAGAATGATGGTACAGTGGAGGTGGATGTTGCATGTACTGGACCTGTGGCATCAGACCTCTTGGAGCTTGATGCTATTGATTTCAAACCAACCAATGATTGCATTGAGTACCACAAATCAATCCCACAGCTAGAGATTGCAATTCTTGTAGTTGGAACAAGAGGAGACGTTCAACCTTTCATAGCTTTAGCTAAGAAACTTCAGGCAAGTATGCTGACTCAATTATATGGTATAATACTAACTTTGAAGGTTTATCCTACTGTGTTTTTGACAAGATATTTTGCTCAGTGTTAGATATAGCAGCATTCAGTTCTAGAACCTTTTTAGCCAAGTTTGATAGGTTTTGTTATCCTAGTTGCTAATTTTAGCCACTACAAGAAAATATGGTATCAATGACAAAAAATTATGACAAACAGGATCATGTCACTGACGGACAAGTTAGTGCTAGATTGACTCTAATTTCGTCACTAATTGGTTTGACTCTGTCACTGAATTGCTCAGTGACAAGACTTTTAACAACAAAAATTTCAGTAACAAATTTTTACTATTAATGTTCAGATCGACTGAGATATTCCCGCCGCTCCCACAACCCATGTGCCCAAGGGACGAGCCCAACCCATCTCTTAGGCATGCCTGGGCCGTGCACCCTTGGGCATGACCATGTCATTTGGTTGGGTCGGGCCTAACACAGCGGGTCAGGTTCATGCCATCCACGGGCTGACTTAGCCTATTGCCATCTCTACCCTGCAGCTTTTTGTTCCTAGAGTTAATGTACTCACTAAAACTGATATTATCTTATGATTTGTGGCACTGGTTTTCTTTCAGACCTCTTTATGTTGATTTTTTTAGTCTACATAATTCTGTTACATGATTAGTATTTTGGATAGTGATAGTTTGGTTGCAGTCTATGATGGAGATTATTTTTTTTCAGGAGTTTGGTCATCATGTTAGATTGGCAACTCATGCCAATTTCCGTAATTTTGTGAAGTCATGTGGTCTGCAATTTTACCCTTTAGGTGGTGATCCTCGCATATTGGCTGGATGTAAGTACTTATAACATAGTAAAATAGAATATATATTGGATCGCTCATTGGTTAAATTACACAACTCAATTTTTTAAAAACAGATTAGATTTTCACATTTTCTAGCAATTACTCTTGTTTATGTAGGAAAGGTAGACAATAACACAAAAGTTTGCAACAGTACAATTAACAGTGCAGGGCTTTATAGCATCCTTCTCAACTATGTAATTCTTGGCCACATGGTCATTGCCATGCAATTTTTTTCCCTTTGTTATCCATATGTCAAATATCCACATGCAATCCTTTTTATGATGCAAAAAGATTGGAAGGATGGCTAGTTAATCTAATTTCACAGGAGAGTAGTACATAGCCCACATAAAAACCATACAAAACGACCAAAAGATCAGGAGTAAAATAAGAAGAGTAATTGCATGGATTGACAAGAACTGCCAAGATTATGGAGAAGTTTCTTCCCATGCTAATTTTCCTACTTCAAACCATCAAAGAGTATCTTCTAAAATTCTCTTTCATTGTGAAGTGTTTGTTGTTTTCTCAAATTTCTCCACTCGGTTCAGTACAATATGTTATATATTTATATAAAAAAATTGGTCCTGGTTTAAGAAAATATAATGTACACCAAAGTCCTTTAAGATCCTTTAATATGTTAATGTGAACTGAGCCCTCCATGGAAAACTGAGTAAAGACTACCAAAGTATATTAATTACTTTAGTGTGACTGGGATTAGAACCTTCTGTATCAATCTGAGGGTTCCTAAATTAAATAGAATTGATTTAAAATGACTTCCTGGTGAAGGTACTGGTGAAATATGTTACCAACTTCATTATTATATATACACACCATTTGTCTTTCATGCTTTTAACATTGAACAAATTTTATTATATTAGGTTATGCAATCCAAGGAAAATGATATTTAGCATGCTTTCTATGGCATTATGATTTTAATGCTAATAGTTTCAAACATCTCATTGCATGCTTACCTGAAAGGCTGACATTTATACTCATCAGTTTTTAATTGATTCTGTGGTTCCTTTTGTATTGAATAAATTTGAACACGTCTAACTTCAGATATGGCAAGAACCAAGGGTTTCATATTATCAGAACCAACAAAGATCAATGAACAACGGAAGCAACTGAAGGCAATAATTGATTCTCTATTTCCAGCATGCACAGAACCTGATTTAGATTCTGGGATGCCTTTCAGAGCTCAGGCAATTATAGCAAATCCACCTGCTTTGGGTGAGATTGATTTTTTGCATAGTCAGATACCTGAACTTGCCTCGTCTTTTGATAACCTCCTATTATAAATTTCATTTTTAAAATACTTTCTAAAATATCAGCCAGTATTATTGTTTCATCATGGTCAAAGAAAGAATGATTCAAGAGCATCTTTATTTGTTGTCTTTGGTGTCACTAGTATTGAATTTCCAACATTTTTTTGAAATTGTAGATTACATTTCAAGTTTATTTAGATTATACTAATTCCAGTTCTTACTTACAGGGCATTTGCATGTTGCTGAAGCTCTTGGAGTCCCTCTTCACATCTTCTTCACAATGCCTTGGACGTAAGTCATACCTACCCACTTTATCACTAACTTTGTTAAATGTTGTCAGACAATATGTTCAGTGATTAAGCTTTTGATATATTTTTCAATGTATTCAACTGACCTAATCTTACTTTACCTTTTAAATCGACTCCATTTAGGTTACCTCATATAGTTGGGTAATGTTCTTTCCATTACCAGCATAGATTAATTAATCCTTGAACTCCCAAAATCTACATATAGAAAACTTATTTCAAGCATGTATTGATCCAAACTACTAAACTTATTGTTGTCTGAGCCAGTGAGCCTAGGGCTGCAAATGAGTTGATTCACTCAGTGTTCAGCTGGATAAGCACTCATAAACAGTTGAGCTCCAGTCCAGCTTTTACTTTTAGGCTTGACTGCAAAATAAGGCATGCTTTCAAAATGTAGAGTTTAACATGTTATGTTTTGTGAATGAGCATGTTTACAACCCAAATTCGAGCATCTCAAAATCTATTTGCATTCATTTCTTATTTCCAACTCCTCAACTTCCTAAAAGTTCTGTAGATGGAAATAAAATACAGAACAAGCTGTCATATGCATGGCTTGTTTACTCCTTGTGCGTAACCTATGGGGTCTTCCATCTACCAAAGATGTTCCTTAAAAACAAATCTATGTAAGATATTTGTGAATGTGCTTCTTGATGGTGCTTTTATTTTTATTTCTAAAGAAAGAATATGAGTCTGTTTGGTTGTCGGAATAGACAAGGAATGGAATAATTATTCCTCGTTTATTCCTATTATCGTCTTTGGTTAGGTTTTAAACACAAGGAATAGCTATTCGTATTCCCCGTCTATTCATGATAGATGGAGAATAGATATTCCTTGTCTCAAGGTAAGGAATATCTATTCCTTGCCTATTCCCCATAATATTTTCTGTTTTTGCCTATTGTAATTAATTACATAATGTACTATAGTAAACCTATTTACTATATTTTTAAATTAAACAATAAGCTATTTAACTAATTAAAAATTATATTTGTCATACTTTTCAATTAATATTTTATTTTTAGAAAACTACAAAATTCATATATTTATTTTGTTATTATGAATTATAATAAATTATAATATCATTTATTATTTTTGTCATTTTGTCTCTACTTCTGTTTTATTTTCGAATAAATTATGATATCATTAGAATGGCAAGAGAAATATTTTAGAATAAAATATGATGTGTGAATAAATTGTAAATTAGTATATTATTAAGAAGGATATTTTTGTCATTGTGTCTATATTCCTTATGCTAACCAAATAAGGGAATAGTTATTCATGATGCCAACCAAACAAGGGAATAAATATTCCATTCCTCCTCTATTCTTATTCCTGTCTATTTCATTTCTCGTCTATTCTAGTAACCAAACATGCCCATATATGAGCGCCACCAATTATGTGTTTGAGAGACCTCATTATCACAGTCAACAACTCAAGTTTTAGAAACACATCAGGTGATTTGACTTTGGTTTAAGGTTGAAAGCTGCTATATTTATTTTTTCATTATTTATTTCATGCAACAAATATTGTGACTGATAGTAGTCAACAATGCATGGTCTTACTTCTCTATTTTTTAGGCAGGCCCACTAGTGAATTTCCACATCCCTTGGCACGTGTGCCTCAAAGTGCAGCATACAGGGTATGCTTCTTTTCTTCACTTTGCAGTTCTTATGATTGATTTATTAAATAAGTTTTCTGTTGTTTCCTTCAGCTATCGTATCTGATTGTTGATTTAATAATCTGGTGGGGTATAAGGGGATTTATTAACGACTTCAGGAAAAAGAAGTTGAAATTGCCTCCAATTGCTTACTTCAGTACATACTATGGATCTATATCACATTTACCAACAGGATACATGTGGAGTCCCCACCTTGTCCCAAAGCCAAGTGGTAAGTTGGCCATATGTATAGTTCAAGAAATTCATTAGATTAACAATAAGTTATTTACAGTTTAGAAATTTTCATTTCATAGTCTGGAACTGTTACTGACCATCAGTTCTTGGTTTTATGTATTGCCATTTATGTCCTCATGCATATTATGTTGAACTTAGACATTGGCATTTGTTGTGATAATTATGTCAGTTGGGAGATAACTTATAAGGACTACAACTATAGTTTGTGACTTTGAAAACAATCCGTGTAATGTGTATGTGTAAAAAGTCTTAGTCCTCTCAAATTATCTAGCTTAATTCTCAAATTTATTGTACATTTGTACTTGTACCAATTGCTTCTTAATTGCAGTTTTATGAATTAATTGGATAGTGAAAGAATCATTTTTTTTAATGATTTGGGTCCTTACCAGCATTTCTCTGGAGGGGCTTAAAGTGAAGTGCATATTCTAATTCATATTCTAGTTCAGTTACAAAGTAGCTATTGTCCTTTTTATTAAATTAGCTCAATACCAGAATATGAACCTAATTTATAGTATTTTATTTGCCAGGACTAAAAATTTTACTATGTTTTGCAGATTGGGGTACATTGGTTGATGTTGTTGGTTTCTGTTTCTTGAACCTTGGGACAAAATATCAACCAGAAAAGGAGTTTGTACAATGGATTCAGCAGGGGCCAAAACCTATATACATTGGATTCGGTAGCATGGTATGCCTCCTAAGATCTCAATTCCTCTACTGACTTGTATGCTTAAGTAAGCTGTTTTTTCTTTTACATATATGAAATCTTGTTTTGTACTTCAACAAAAAATATAACAGTATAAGTAGCAGAATAGCCCAAATCATGATTAATAAAAGAAACAATCTGCTAGTGTATCTCTACCATTCTGGAAGCTGGTATTTGAGGGGTCGTGTTAGAATATAAGTGGAAATACTTCAACACAAGTGAATAAGTTAGTACAGAAATGAAAAATGAATCCTGTCTTATCTCAAATGATCTTTCTTCATCCAAGTAGTAGCTTTATTAATATTATCTTACTGATAAAAATTTTATTATTTAAAAAATTCCTTGTGTAGTAACCACCACAATCACCTCTTGCTCAGGCAGAAGGCCAGAATTTAAACATGCAGTGGGTCCTTAAACCAGCTCCAATATTCTTTATGATCAAACTGTATATAGCAAAAGAATATATATATATATATATGTAACTGTAGAAAAGATCCTCTATTGTAGCATGGAATCAACTGGAATATACCTCCAGTGAATGTGATCAGAATGAGTTATCTCATCTCATGATAACTCACAGAGTCCAAAAGTTGAACTAGCAATTAATCTTTTAATACTTTGGTCATATATAAATGTTATAATTGTCCTTAGTTATACTTTGAAGTTAAACTAAGAGTTCCCTGAGCTCGATACTTCAGTCTCTTCATGACTGTATGTTGATTATATTTGGATATAATTCATGCATGTAAGTCAATCTCGTTGTAATCTTTGTTTGTTAACAACTTTTGATACCATCTCAATTTTTTTTGTTCTTTTAGAGTAAATGATTCTTGTCTTTGCAGATAAAATGCTCATGTATTCTACTTGGCATATTGTTCTATGTATTCATATGTAGCTTATAAAATCTTCTATTTTCTACAAGTTCTCAAGTTTTTTTTTCTCTCACCTTTAAATATATATCATGTCTTATATGTTGTCCTTGGTTTAATCTTTTTATTGTCAAGCCTCTTAAAGATGAAAAGAAGATTACAGCTATCATTTTGGAGGCACTAAAAGAGACTGGACAAAGGGGGATCATTAGCCGAGGATGGGGAGATCTTGGGAGTTGTAAGTATTTCCATTTATTTTTATCATTTAGTTAACATCTTGAGTGGTTTGCTCTAGTCATCTGATTGCGGCTTGTGATAAATCACCATGATTATTCACCTTTTATGTTTTTTGTTAAGCAGCTACATTGACTAAAAGAAGATTCTGATGCTGCATCTTATGATAAATTACCATGATTATTCACTGTGCATAGTTTCATCAAGCAGCTATTTTGTTCACTAATGGAAGGAAGATTCTGATAAGAAGCTCTTAAGGCATTATATCATGGATCATTTTAATATATCAGTTATCCTGGCTGATACTTCCTAGTATCATCTCCAATTACCTGTAGTGACTATCATACTTTGGTGGCAGACTTTATGTAACAAATAATTTTCTCCGTGCTTTATTATAGTGAGTTTTATTTTGATTATTTTCTGCTATATTTATCTATTATGTCAACTAAAATGTTTCTCAGAGATACAAATATTACTTGTATCTGTTGTTTGTGAGAGTTATTATCTTGTTTTCTTAGTTGTATAGCAAATAGTCATATGAATTGTACTGATATGGTACTAATGCAGTGTCTGAAGTTCCCGTGGATGTCTATCTTCTTGAGGACTGCCCTCATGACTGGTTATTCCCTCAATGTGCTGCAGTGGTGAGTTTTTTAGTCAGGGTTGATGCTTCTTTAGATGTGTGCATACTTTGTTAGATAAACTGATCTTTAAACTTGACAAACTCTATTTCCCAAATGTTCTAGTTTGAATAGTTAAAAACTACTTACCTTTCTATCTTTTTGAAGAAACTATTTATTTTTCCTTCAAAGCATGTTTTTTTACTTATTTTTGCTGTATTGCGATTAGTTAAACTTGCCTGTTCTTTCATCAAAAATTCTGGCGCCAACTTCCAAGCCTATATTCTGCTAGAAAATATCTGACTTATTTAATGTTCTATATTTGGTAACAAGTTAACAACCACTCACTCTTAGAAATTGCACTCAGGTTCACCACGGTGGAGCTGGGACAACAGCTGCAGGATTAAGAGCTGGGGTAATTATCTCCCAGAATATTTCCTTCTGATGTTTATTATTTTACATACACCATCTTTGAATAAAATGAAAGGAATTTCAAAAGGAGAGTTGTATCCCAAAAATGGTCATGTTTTATATCAAACCTAAGTTTGTACCAAACTGAAACTGAAGTTCTTTGGTTTGGTTTGGATTTGGTTAAACCGAGCTTTCATAAAAATATTTTTAATTAATAATTATACTACTTTTATTCAAAAACATAAATATATAAATCATAAAATTCTATAAATAATTAAAAATAAAAATTAGTTTTGTTTGGAGTTAAGGAAACCAAAACTAAGCTGAAGTTTGATCTCGTAATAACCAAATCAAATCAAACTTTTAAACCTAAAAACTGAAGAAGGTGACAATTTTACCTATGTCTGGTTAAGTTTTTGGTTTGGACTAAACTATGAACACCACAGCTTGTTTATTTAGAATTTCATTGGCCCACACTTGGTCAAAGTTGCTTAATGTTGATTCTTAATTGGCAGATCGAACATGTGCTATAAAAGGTAATGGTAGATGCTTGAGTTATCGTTCAACTATGCTAATACCTTTCTCATGCAGTGCCCTACCACAATTGTACCTTTCTTCGGTGATCAATTTTTCTGGGCTGAGCGGGTTCATGCAACAGGACTGGGGCCTGCACCAATTCCCATATCAGAACTTAATGTTGAACGGCTTTCAAATGCTATACAGTTTATGCTCCATCCGCAGGTAACTGAAGTGTTCCTTTCAGATTATATGCATATATTGCCATCATGTCAAATGAGTTTCTTCTTTCAGATATGCAAACTTGATGCTGCTGTTAGTTTTATGATTCTTTTAATTAGATGAGCTAGTTTTCTAATGTAGCAACAAAGCACGGTTCTCTTAGCTTTTGTTTACACATTAACACACACACACACACATGCACAGTTGAGCAAGGATCCTATGTTGTCGGGCATACTGTTCTGCTCTGAAGATACTAATGCTTCTAGCTAGGTATAATTAAGCTGTCTTCATATGCTTACATTCTTTATACTTATAGATGTTTGACCTGAATCCTGAACAGTTATGCAATTGTATGCATTCTTCTCCTCCCGCCATTCTTTAACAATTTGCCTCTTTCTGTCCTTTTTTATTTCTTTTCATCTATGAAGGTTAAGTCGCAAGCTGAAGAATTAGCAACACAAATAGAGAATGAAAATGGTGTTGCTGCTGCAGTAGATGCTTTCCACAAGCATTTGCCTCCTGTATCACCAATCCCTTCTGCTTCAGATGATGAACCTTGGAACCCCTTTGAATGGCTGCTTCAGTTCTTTGAGAAATGGTGCTGCCTTCCGTGCACTGTCTGAAGTTCACGTGTAGATAGCATTTGTTCATAATTTTTGGTTTTTTACTTGTCAATGTATGTTATATTCTTGTTTGTTTAGCTGTGAATACTTTGTCATAAAAGGCAATTATAGTGTAAACATTTTTCAAGCGTCTGAGGCACTCTTTGGAGTTTAGAATAGGTCTGCCAGAAAAGCAAATCTTATTTGTATAGGCAATTCCTTTCTCGTTGATTTATGTTAGTTTTAGCGGGCTCACTAATTTTACTGTAAATTACACATTCTTGTGTATTTGATAAACATAAACTTGTGTAAGTATTTTAAGGTGTATATCGGTTGTACACATCCTGATGTTGATTGCAGCCGTATGCTGTTTTTGTTTCACAATTTTGTTCAGTTTATTGTTTCTTATCAAACTTAAATTTTCTGGGATCCTAGTTTTTAGATACTGGGCATTATTCTCCGTTATGCTTTGACTCAACCACAAGAAAGTTGGAGTATCTTCGTTAAGATGGTGGGTACCATAAAATATTCAACACCACATTTGGCTTAATTGTGTTAGCTATGTTCTGCAATCTCGAACACCTCAGCTCGATTGAATGCCTGAGCCCAATATGGCCTGACAATATCCAGCATGGGCTGTTCTTAGCAGGTAAGCACGGCCCAAAAAAGGCCCATCCAATTATAAAGAGAGAAGTTGAGTGTATGAAACCAGAAATTGTTGATTAGAATGAGAAACACAATAACTTCAGAACAATTAATTTAAAAAATGACAAATTTTGCAAGTCTTGAAATCACCATACTATATATTGTCTCAACTTCATAGCCATTACTCATTAGTGAGGCTTGAGGATGTGGGTCACTGCAGACAGTAACTAAAGTTCATAGTTGATGCTCCAAACTAAAATAGAAGATTGAAGAAGATGATGGAAAGTGACAAGAGGTGAGCAGAGATGAGAAGGTTTTTGATCGAGAGGGTCCCATCTTTAGCTGTCTTTCTTCAATTGCTTGGCTATCATTTAATTACTTGTTCCATCTTCTGCACCACTTGACTCCTCTTGGAGGAATTTGCTTGTTATCCAAAATTAGCCAAACAGTACTCCAAATTGCTTGATGTCACTGTGAAGTGATCACAAGTCATTTGGAGCATCTTTTAAGGATTGAAAATTACAACTACCATTGGAGAGTAAACACTATAACAGTCTTGCTAAAGCAAGAATTCTTCTTTTCTCCGGATCAATCAAGAGTCTTATCTGATTATTCTTCTTCTCTCTGTTCTTCCACATGCAGTAGACGTCTACTGCTAAATTTTTCAGTTCCATCTTCTTGAATAATCCAATATTACTAGAAGTAATCTGATGCAAGCAATACAAAAAAGTGGGGGAAAAGCTTTCTCAGCAGTCAGCAGTCATTTACTGCCAAGGAAACAAAAACTGAAGAGTAAAATACTAGCTAAGCAATTACACTCCTTCCTCATCCTCTTGAATCCCCCAAATCGGAGTAAAAAGCAAAGAGAAGGGTAAAACCAGTGATCGAATCTTCATCTCTACGCAGAGGAAGGAGGAAACTAGCTCGAATCCATCCATGCCCAACTCATCTGGTTCTCCATTGCACCCATGTCATATAACAGAGGATACGAAGACGACGTTGATGACGAAACAGAGGAGGAAGATACAGGGAAGGTAGGGAAGGTATAAGAAGCTAAGGAGCCTTTTTCCACCGCCATCGCCGGAGCATAACCGGAGCACACGCAGCTACTGAAAGAACTAGCTGCCGGAAGCCTCTGACACTCCCCGGCCGCCCCCTGCAGCAACCTCGAGTACTCCAAGTAATCACTCATCGCGGCTGCTGACGTCTGCTGAGCCTTCAAAGCTACCGCCGCACTGCCGGACGCCGAAAACCGAGCTGCCCCCGGAGAAGCAGAGGGCGCGGGGGGCGGGCGAACGCGGGCGTGCTCGGGGAAATTGAGCTTGGCTCTGCTGCCCCGGAAGCGGAGCGCGGCCTCGTCGTAGGCTCGCGCGGCGTCCTCGGCGGTCTCGAAGGTTCCCAGCCACACTCTGGCGGCCTTGTGCGGGTCGCGGATCTCCGCCGCCCATTTCCCCCACGGGCGCTGGCGAACGCCGCGGTACTTTTTCCTCATCGTCGTCGTGGTTGCTGCTGACGCCGCCGTCTCCTTCTCGTCTTCTTTCGGGCGAGAGGACGAGGTTGGAGCTCGAGATTGAGGCGTTGGCAACATGGCCTGCTTGAAATAATGCTCAGCTGCTGCTGCTGCTGCTGCAGAGTTTGCACAAGAGAGAAGTTAGCATTCAGCAGAAAGGAACGATATAGTAGAGATTGTGATAGGATTTCAATATGTGAACATAACAGAGAGATCAAAACGGCACGAACAGTGCCTCACTGCCTTGTTAAAGATGAATTTGATTACACATCGCATTCAAAGAGCAGCAAGCAATAAATATCTGCTTTGTGGAATGTCAAAAGGCAGAGCATTTAGTGTCAACTTGTGACTTGTGAGCAAGTGTAGATATATATTCAAAGATGAGACATCAGCAGTGAGGTCACATTTCGTATTATCTTGAGCAGGCTTGTCAGAAGATAATTTATAGTCCTTTTATTGGTTTCTTCACCTTATCATGATCCCTTAATTTTGCATACAGTTTGTTCATCTCTAGAATATTACGGTGAATTCTGATATTTAATTTTGCATTATTTATAATTTACAAAGAACAGAGTATTTTACAGAGAGAAGCAAATCACCTGAAGCATTTGAAGTGGACTCAACATGAAAGCCTCTTCCGGCGTCGCCAGAACCTCGGCAATACTTCAATGGCAGCTCCTGCGGCAGCTCATCGCCCCGAGAAGACACGCAGGAAGAGGAAGGTGAGGAAGAAGAAGGCGACGAAACCGACTGATCCCCCGAGACAACCTGGGTCAAGGCGGATACGATCGCGGACATCTCCCATGACAAGCGACGATAGGAGAGGAGCGGCGCCGCGGCGGGCACAGTACCGTTGTCGTCTTCTAGCTCGCCAATATTCCCGTCGGCCGAGAAGTGGGTGCTCGGGCTCGCTACTATGTGGTACATGGCGGCGGTGCGCGGCTGGCTGGCTGGCTGCAGAGACTTTGAAACTGAGGGAGGGAAGGGGGCAGTATTTAAATAGGCAGATGGGGCAAACGCAAACGAACAAGCCGCCATTTTAAGTATCCATGGGATGAGCTTCAACTCTCTCTCTCTCTCTCTCTCTCTCTCTCTCAGAGTCAAAGTGCGTGTGAACTCCACAACAATATAATTAAAGCGATCTAGTTCAGTGAAAAGCTTCTTACACACACACACACACACAGAGAGAGAGAGAGAGAGAGAGATGGAGAGAGGTGAATTGAATGAAGAATGAGCCAATGAGGGGGAGATGGACAAGAGGTGATGATAAGGTGATGGGGACAGGAGAAGTAAATGGTGGCGGCCGACATCAGTATTTTACCACGAGAAGACCGCTGCCATTTTAATTATTCTGTGGAGGAGAAGAAGAGATTGACATGCATGGCTTAATTAATTTGTGATTCTTAATTTCAAGGGTTATTTCGTATATTCGCACTAATTTTATTTATTTCTTCAACCATCATCAGTGTAAAATATGTAAAAATTATGAAGAGAAAAAAAGAAGAAAAACTCAATCCAACTGATGGAAGTGTTATTTAAATATATATATATATATATATACACGTGTGTGCGCGCTTTTTCTATATATTTTTTCGGGTAGAAATTAATTTTCTTTGAGACATGTGTCGACATCAGAGACTGCCGCGTACATCAAGACTTATTTGTGTTTAGCCCAATTTAGCAAAAATATATGAATAAATGAATGCAAACTGAATATTCATCTAAATTTAAATTATGCAGCCTAATTATATTATTCATTCATGTTTAGACAAACATATACCCAAACAAACACTATTATTATTATTGCTGGGGGACTTAAAGAGTCTTTAAAAAGAAGGTAAGTTTCTTCATCGATTTAACTATTATACTTAATTTTAAAAATTTTAATTTGACATTAAAAAATTAAATTTCATTTCAAATAGATTGTTTTGCTCTTGAAACACTCGAAGCTTGTTTGCTTCCTAAGATACAGGTGAATATGATAAGATATAAATTTTTTTCATCATTTATTTAATCTATAAAATAGAAGAAAATAAGATAAGAGAATATAAAAGTAATATTTATATGTAATAAATATTGAATTTAAAAATCTTATTCAATTCTACTTTTTATTTGAGATTCTATGATATCCTATCACATGTAACGAAGCAAACTAGCTATTAGAGCATTTATAATTACATTATTCCTTAGTCATGTGCAAAATAATTATTGTTTAGGAGAAAAAAAAGAAAAAGAAAATATTTTTAAAAATATTGAGTCAAATTCATCAATCTCATAAATTATAACTTCTTCATCGTCGTTTATTTTTTTATATTTTATTATCATCGATTAAATTGGTAAAATTAAGGATGTAAATATCATTTATTCTAAAATCCATGATCAAATTGAAACGGCTTAGGAATATACAAATTAAAATGAGATTAAAAAAAACTTTAACATCCAAATTAACTAATACTTTTAAAATGTAAAAAATTAAAAAGGTATAATTTTAGTTTTTAATAAGTAAATTGAGATTAATTTAAAAGAAAAAAGAAAAAAAGAAAAGGAATCCCACTATAAAAATTAGAATGGTCAAATAGGCATGCAAAGCAATGGGACCAAATCTGACATGCAACGTGCTCTTTGTAACCGATATATATGACATATCGTGCACGTTTTCTTTGGGGCACAAATGCTGTGTTCATACATACTTCACCTTTTCATTAATTATATGTTATAAACCTTAATTAATTAACTTTGCTTACAATTCACATTTGATCAGGTACAATTAAATTAATGTTTGTAAATTATCACAATAGCCGTACGTACGTAAATGAATCATCATTTCATATATAATTAATATCCATATTCTCAACCTATTTTAGTATCATCTTCTTAATTTGTGATATTAGTTTTTGTTTTAATTTAATCATAGTAGTTATCTTGTTTTCTATTATTCATTGAGGATAGCTGACAGCTGGAGTTCCAATACAACTCGTAATTAAACGTTGACCATAATTTGTTTGTGTATTATTCAACATTCTTCGTGATGGCCAATTGAACATTTTATTATTATTATTATTATTATTTAATTATCTCATAACAATTCAGCTATTCATCGAACTTCAAATCAATTTCCTAAATCATATTAAGGATTAGGAAAATTTTCAGATCCATAACAAGAAGATGAAAATTCTCGTATTCATTTTTTTTTCCTCAAATTTTTTGAAATATCCTAAAGTCAGGTTTGATATTTTATTCCAAATTTTTGTAAAAGTTTATAAAATAGCGTAGGTTCCAAATTTTCTCAAAAGTACGAAAATAAAATAAGTAAGATCAATTCAATATATGTTTAATAACTATAACGATGGTTATGATATATAATATTTTAAATGAGTTTATTATTGATAACATCTAAAACTTTTTAAGAATATAGTGTGTTCCAAATTTTTTTAAGAGTGTGAAATTAGTAGGGGTTCAAGACTTTTGTAAAAAATTGAAACTGAATACCAAATCAAACTCGAGGACCATTTCAGAATTTTTAAGAAAAAAAAATTCGAATCCGTACAATCAAAATCGTGGCAAAACTCTAATCGATGCACAATTAGTTTGTGACGGTGCAATAAGATTGTGACGAATGATCACGACACGAGACCTAGTCCAACGTATGAATAATGAATTTATTTCAATCGCATGCCAAGTCACAAAATGAAACTCTCACTTTGGCCATGACTTTGCCAACATTTTTTTTTTGAAAAATAATAATTATCTAAAAAGATAAATTCTTTTTTTTTACCAAAAGTTATATTATTAAAATCCGATCATAGCCGGGATCAGAAATATTCGAATACAAAATTGCGGAAGGACGAATAGAGGACCAAATCATAACATCATGATGATGACGGACTTGAGTTGCTGCCCAATGAGCAGCTTTGTTCCCCTCTCAGTAGCAAAATAAGAAACTAACAAAATTATATTGATCAATAAGGTGAAAAATATTCGCCACAACAGAGTCGATTTCTCACGAAATATTTAATTTGTTAGTCAAAGTATCAATTAGAATTTTGGAGTCTGTCTGCCCTTGAAAAAGATAAATTCTTCTCATCAATAGATTTCACAAGAGAAATCATGGCATTCGATTCATGCAAAGCAAGTAGGCGAATAACGGGAGGAAAAAAAAAGAGAGGAAAAATATCAGGCAAACTTAATTTGTTGGTATTTATCAATATCGATCGTACAATTCAATTCCTTGGACATGCCATAAAATTAATGTGGGGTCGAAGATAATTAATCATTCACCCACAAAAGCTTTCCCTATCCTACGTGGCGTCATCTGGGCCCTTCTTTTCTTCTCCCGAAGTACCCTTCGTTCAACTATCCAAGAATCAAATGCCATCGATGGCGTCATGATTGGGATGAAATGAAATCCACTTCGTATGTAATGTGTGTGGATAAGCCCATGATGACCACCAACTCACCAAGGCAAAAGATTGTAGATAGAGATGAGAGTGGGCCATGACATATTCTTTGTCCTCTTCTTGTTTTGGCACACTCTCTTCCCACTTTGGGACACTTGTTCGCATTTTGGCTTCACATTTCTTGCCCTCGAGGATTAGGTTGGACGAGTTCATTAGGGTGTTGGTATTAATGGGTTGGGTTGGGGATGGACGAATTGGGCCCCACCTCTCCGAGGATTTAGGATTGGGTAGAATCAAATGATTGTGATTGAATTGGACAAATTTCTCTATTATTGTACTCTTGATGGTTGTTATTAGAGGTGAGCAAAATTCAGATCGATCCGAATATCTAAAAAAAATCGATCTAAAAATCCAATCGAGTTAGGTCTGGTCTGATTTTTAGAGAGGTTTATACCTCTAATATGGGTCGATTCGGGTCAAGTAAAAACCTTGATATATCCGATTCGACTCGACCCAAATTTTATTTTATTATGTTTTATTTAGAGTTGGCAATATATGACTCGGCCCAATAGTCTGAAAAAATATCGAATTCAGACCCAGTCCTTATCGTGCTTAAGCTGGTATCTGGCCAGCCCGATAAGGCTCGAAAAAATATCGTGCCGGGTCGGACCGGGCTAGACGGTGTATGTTTGGCCCAGCCTCATAGCTTGATAAGAATTTTGTACATTATCAAAAATATCAAGCTATTTGGCCCAATATGAGCCGGATAGCCCTAGTTATAATGGCACGAATCGGGCCCAATAGCACGATTCGGGCTCAATAACCCATTTTTTTTTGTGCTATCGGGCTAAATAAGTCGTGTCGTGCCGGCTCGTTATTTTCCTACCAAGCTGGGCTGAAGATTCTGGGCCCGAATTTTTATCGGGCCGAGCGGGGCCATGCACAAAAATGTTCAAGTCGGGCTGACCCGACCTGATACCCCCGATAAGAATTTTATACATTATCAAAAATATCGAGCTATCGAAACTCGATTCGCCCCAATATGGGCCCGATAGCCCCCCAGCACGATTCAGGCTCGATAACCCGATTTTCTTTTTTGTGCTATCGGGCTAAATGGGTCGTGCCGTGCTGGCTTGTTATTTGTCGTGTCAGGCCAAGCCAAAGATTCCATACCCGAATTTTTATCGGGCCGGGCCATGCACAAAAATATTCGGGCCAAGCCGGCCCTACCCGATAACACCGATATGGCATGAAATGCCACCCTTAGTTTTATTGCATTATAAATATTAACTAATATTATACTATGAAATATTTAACAAAATGTTTATGGAATAGATCAATAAAATCATAAATGATTTGATTTGAAGTGACAACTCTTTATTAATTTTGCTCATTTTTTGTATTAAAAATTATAATTGAAAGCTTGAACTTGGATCTTTATTTTAAGAGTAATAAACAAATTATTTACCTTTGTTTGTGATTAAAAATATATAACAAAAATCAGTAATTTTTCAAATTCGAATTTTAGGTACCAATTTTTTTTTAAATCGGATTTAAAATTTTTAAATTTTCAAAAATAAAATTGAGTAGATCGAATACTCATTTTATCCCCTGGGCCAAAATTTCTAACTAGTTAGAAATTTTGGTTAAAAATTTTAAAATATTTATATAAAAAAATTAAAAAATAATTTTAATTTATAAAAAAGAATTATAATAATTTTGAGGTGTTAAAGTCTAAAAAGTATATATTTCAAACTCTTTAATTTATTAGAGACTTTTGCAAAAATCTATAAAATTAAAATTAAATTAAAAAATATGAAATATTTTGATGAAAAATATTTTTTTGAACTACAACCCATCTTTTATATTTTTTTAAAAAAATATTTTATTAATTAAAATTATTTTTTTTAAATTATAAAACTATCGTAGACTCTGGACAAAAATCTCTAATGTATTAGAGATTTTCATCCAAAGTCTATAAAATTAAATTTAAAATAAAAATATTAAAATATTTTTTATCTAAAATATTTTCATAGACTCCAACACATCTTTTATATCATATATATATATATATTATAAATTAAATTTTATTTTTTATAATTTAAAAATTATTATAAACAAAAGTCTCTAACTCATTAATTAAATATTTTTGTGTAAAATTTATAATAATTTCATAATTTTTTTTAAAAATATTTGAATTCATGAAATAATTTTTTTATGATATAAAATATCTACTATGATCCAAAAAATATTTTAGTGACAAAGATCAAATTTTAATTATCTTTAACTAAAATATTAGATGTTGTAACTAAGTAATATGCATAATTCCTTTGGTTTATCAGATATGATAAATAAAAGGGAGTTGAATACAATTTTTTTTATCCGAATAAAAAGTATCTTAATTTTTCTAATTCAAATATTAATTAACAAATTAAAGATTATTCATCTCCTATTCTTTTATATCCCTAAAATAAACATGCGTGACAATTGTGGTTAATTTGGATCAAAGTCAAATACCATGAACTGGGTTAATCTATGAGCAAGCCATTAATGTCAAAGATAATGATGGTCAACGATGCACGACAAAGTCAACAGCCGACGGTTGAGGCTTGCAATTTGCGTGCATCCAACATTCTTATCTTCTCGTTGACATACGCGTGGAGTTGACTCGTGGTTATCACGGTTGACCTTTTTTTCTCAATAAAAAAGGCCATAGGTATATAATATAATTAGTTAGTCAAAATTAAATTAATTCGGTGGATAATATGTTGGGCTGTCAATTGGGCCGATCAAGCTCGTGATTATAATCAATGGACCATCACATTAATCTGATCGCTCGTGATCGATTTCAATTCAAGAAGGTTGACGTATTCAATAAGAAAGATCGGAAATTCAATAGATTTTTGTATAAATTAAAAATTTAAATAAATATTTATCCGATAATTAAAAGAAATAATTCAAACGCAGAAGAAAATTA
The DNA here is from genome assembly GCA_034359265.1 of Canna indica. Classification (NCBI taxonomy): domain Eukaryota; kingdom Viridiplantae; phylum Streptophyta; class Magnoliopsida; order Zingiberales; family Cannaceae; genus Canna; species Canna indica. The sequence goes on along the minus strand of CP136898.1, from coordinate 3,116,364 downwards.
ATAAAAAGTGCAGAAGCAGTCATTTCTTTCTTCCCCATTCCACTGCTGCTGTTTGTCTTAATCCGGAGACAGGAAACAGGCATGCACGCACGCATCCGCCTATGCGGCTATGCCTATATATCTTAAGAGATAGCTAAGGCCATGCACTGAGAATCTATTTGCTGTCACAAATCACACTTGGCTTGTCGTCAAGCTGCAAGCTAGCTTTCACTCTTCTCTCTCATCTCATGGGGGTGGAAAAGGTTAAATCTATCTTTTTGGTACTGATCGACTTGTTAATTATACTGCCTGCTGCACCCTCTTCTATCTCTTTCCTTATACCTGCTATTTCCACCATGGGCGACGACTACGGAGATCACTCGACCTGCTACTTCCACCCCAAGGAAGTGGTGGTGGGGATTTGCGCTCTTTGCTTGAAGGAGAGGCTCCTCTTCCTCGCCTCCAAACAAGCCCACCGTCGTCCTCATCTTCTTCCTTTAATTACCAAGAACAGCAAGCGGGCCATTTTGAAGAGGATGATCAGTAGACGGCCCACGTTTGCCCTTCCCAAAGTCTTCGCTCTCGGCTCGTTCATGCATCTTCTTCACGAGTCGTCTCATCACCCCCAGGATGAGGCCTCCGTCGCCAGCCTTGACGACGAAGGTAAGTAATTAATTGTAAGTTTAGAGGTAGGGTTAGGGTTAGGTAATTGATCATTTAATTGGGTTTAATTTGCTGCATGCAGACTACATATCGATCAAGTTTGGGGAAGACGGCAAAGGGACGTGGAATAGCAAGAAGAGCATCGAGCCTCTTAGTAGTACTGCAGTCAGCAACGCCGGCGGAGTAGAGGAAGCCTCGAAGCAGTACAGCGTAGTGGCGAGGTGGAGGAAGCGCATTGGCCGGCTTCTCCACGTGGGACTCTGGAAGAGGTCCAACAAGGCGAGCGCGTGCCACGTGGTAACGGTGGATAAAGGGTTCTAATTAATTAACAATATATTGATGAAGACTTGAGCCTGCTTAATTAATCGATGTTAATTGTTGTAGCATTTGCTAATGATCTCATTCATGTTTATAATGATGAAACAGTGGTTGCAGTGAGGCTCTCTCTCTAGATATATCGTCGTTTTCTTGTCTTGTAGGAGGCATGCACGTGTGAGAGGGAATATTTATGATAATATAGTATAATATATAGGACAAGAAATGATGCTTCACTATATATATGATTTGGCTTCATCCCTTCAATCATTGACCTCAATCATGCATGCATTTCCAATATGTTATTGTTATAGCACCAAACAAAAGATTTTTCTCTACAAAATATTGATGTATGATTAAAGCTTCCTCTCTAAAAGAATTATCTCCAAAATATGTTATTTGATTGCTTAATGCTTATAGATAAATAATATATTGGAGGAGGTTTTGGATTTTTCTCAAAAATGCAAGTATCAAACTGAATTAAAAATAACAATAAAACTATAAAATTAAACCAAATAAAAATTTATTATATAATACATAAAAATATACAATATATTAAATAAAATACAATAATGATGATATTAGAAATATAATATAATATATATAAATTAAATTTGTATGCACACATAATAATAATAATAATAATAATAATAATAATAATAATAATAATAATAATAATAATAAATAATAATAATAATAATAGCTCCTATCCCCAACCACGCGATGACATGTTTTCTCCTCCCAAATACACATATATGTAAACAAATTAACAAACTTGCAAAAGACTTCGGGTGAAACTCTTATCCTAATCGACTAGATGTAAATTGGATTAAATGGAAAGCCCTAGTGCAAGAACAAAAGAACGGCGGCTTAGGGTTCAAGGATTGCCAACAAATGAACCAAGCTCTCCTTGCCAAACAATGCACGAGAATTCTTAACAATCCCTTATCGGCTTAAGCACCACCGGTGCAGCTATTGGCACCCCTTAAATTCATGTTTCACCAAATTTCGCCATCAATGGTCCTCTTCCACAACATCACCTCCTCAGTAGATCTCTCTCAATTTTAAAAAAATAATTTTAATTTATAAAATATTTTTTATATAAAAAAAGAGATGCTAGAATTTAAAAAGTATAAATATTTTTTTATATAAAAAAGAGATGTTAGAGTTTAAAAAGTATATTTTCAAACTCTCTAATGATTAAAGATTTTTGCACAAAATTTATAAAACTAAATTTAAATTAAAAATTATGAAATATCTTGATATGAAATATTTGTTTGAACCACAATGCTTTTTTTTTATTATAATAAAATATTTTATTAATTATTTTTAAATTAAAAACTAATGCATTAGAGCCTTTTGCCCAAAGTTTATAAAATTAAATTAAAAATTAAAAATAACGAAATATTTTTTTCCAAAATATTTTTTTATATAGACTATCGCATCTTTTATATCACATATATATTATATGAATTAAATATTTTTTTTATAATTATGAAATTATTATAAATAAAAATCTCTAACTCATTAGAGACTTTTGTTCAAAGCCTATATATAAAACTAATTTTTATTTTAAAATAGTGAAATATTTTTTGTTCAAAAGATTTTTATAGATTGTAACACATCTTTTATATCACATATATATTTTTTATAAATTAAATTTTATTTTTTTATAATTATAAAACTATTATAAACAAAAGTCTCTAACTCATTAGATACTTTTGTGGAAAGTCTACGATGGGTTCATAATTTTTTTTAAAAAATATATTTATTTTTTTAATTATACAAAAGGTATTATGATAAAAAAATATTTTACATCAAAATATTTCATAATTTTTAATTTTAATTTATTTTTATAGACTTTGTGCAAAAGTTTTTAATGCATTAGAGAGTTTAAAAATGTATATTTTTAGACTCTAATATCTCATTTTTATCAAGAAAAAATATTTCATAAATTATATATATATATATATATATATATATATATATATATATATTAAAAATTATGTATATTTTAATTTAGAGACTTTGGTTGAGTGTAATATGAGAATCTAGAACTTTAGGTTCCAGTTGAGAATTTTGAATCCCATAATTTGAATTCGAGAATTTCTCCTTGCTAAAATTCGAATTTGGAAAACTGCTGATATCTCGATAAAACAAATGGATCATAATTATATATTCTCGTGCCAAACTAAATTTTGGAAATAAACATTCTTCTAAAAATTTTATCAAAATTAATGGACTGAATCGAACGAGCTTACGAGTCGGATATGTCACTAAACACCTTCTTAAAAGACACCACCGAAAACCCTTTAAGAACCCTCGCAACGTCCGTCTCCATCCCCTCAAACCCTAGCGGAGCAAGGCGATCTCAAGGCGACAACGACTTGGCGATCGCAAACGGGTGGTGAAGTCTCTAGGTCTGAGTAAAGATATGGTATCCTACCATATCTTATTTGATGAAACAAATAGATCATATCGGTGTATTCCTGTCCCAATATGAATTTTGAGAATAACATTTTTTTTAGAATTTTTTTCAAATAACATTTATTATTTTACCATATCTTATTTGATGAAACAAATAGATAAATAGTGTATTCTCAAATAATATTTATTATTTTATCATATTTTATTCTATGAAATAAATAGATCATAAAATTAATTATGAGTAGCACAATTGATGATAATATATCGTATATTGTCTAAAAATTTAAGATTCAAATCTTAATATGATCGTTTATTATAATTTTTTATTTTTATTAAAAAAAAAACATAACAACAGTATATTTCTGTCCCAACGTGAATTTTGGGAATAACATTCTTCTATAAATCTTATCAAGTAAAAGCCTGCTGGAAATAACATTCTTCTAGAAAATTTCTTAACGGGTCGGATATGTCACTAAACACCTTATTAAAAGACACCACCAAAAACCCTTTAAGAACCCTCGCGACCCCCGTCTCCATCCCATCAAACCCTAGCAGAGCAAGGCGGCAGCGACTTGTGGTGAAGCCTCTAGGTCTGAGTAAAGGTTCGCCTCTCTCTCTCGCTCTTTCTCTCTTCCTCCCTTCTGTTTTCTTTGTTTTCCGACGCCTCTGACTTCGTCTCCTTCTGTCACTGGGAGATTTTCGTCGTTGTGAAAGTTTCTTTTAGCGTTTTCTCCATCTGATCGTAGCGAAATCCTGCGAGTTTTTTCTCCACCGCTGCTCCTTTTTATATGATCATTTCTCGATCTCCATTTTTGGCTTAATCTCCAGTGGCTCCCTTATTTGTTTGTAGGGTGAGGAGAAAGGTTGACGAACGATTGCATCGATGAATTTTAAGAACATGAAAGGACCGAATGTGCCATCATCGGCAGTGGGGACGATAGTGAAGGTCGCACTTTTTGGGGGCGCTGCAGTCTACGCTGCTACCAACAGCCTCTATAACGTCGAAGGTGGTCACCGAGCAATTGTCTTCAATCGTATTGCGGGCATAAAGGATAAGGTATTGGCTTCGGTGATCTTTGTTTTACTTTTTAGATGCACATTTTCGTTAGTTGATTACTATGCTACTAGCAAGGACTTACTTGAAAGTACGTGAATTACATCTCAATGTCTGATCTTTCTGATATATTTATGATACCCTGTTCCTGCCCCGGCGGAGGCTATGCCAAACCTACTCTAGCGTAGGCCTAGGTGCACTTTCGTGGCTGGCTGCACCTGCACTTGCGCCTCCCCAGGCGTTGGGAATGCCTGCTTGAATCCAATTTTTTTTGGATCTAAAATAAAAAGATTGAGCCTACCCACATTATAAGCGACCTATTTATAATGATATGAAGTTCTATGCATTTTATTTTTACGAATGGGAGCAAGGCAAAAAAGACAAATAATTAATAGGAATGATTTGATTGCTCTTATCATATAAATGATTGTTAATTATATACAGAGAGAATGAGTGTTCAGGTTGAATGCATAGGAAATAATGAAGTCTGCAGGTTGTAGAAATATGACACCTGATTGCTTTGTTGCTTGGGGAAAAGCATGAATTATGTGCTTGAATTGTAGAATTTGGATATATTTTGTTGAGCGCTAGTGCTAACATGGCATCCTTTTTTTTGATTGAAACGGAAATATTAGTAAAACTAACCAATCAATAGATGTTCATGTAACTGGCATTTTGCATGATGCTACTTTTTCATCTTTATCATAGACTTTCATTTCACATGTGACTGCAGAAACCCATTTCTTTTTCTGTCTATTAATAAAAAGCTTATCTACAGGTCTATCCAGAAGGAACCCATCTGATGATTCCATGGTTTGATAGGCCTATCATCTATGATGTTCGTGCTCGTCCGCATCTTGTTGAGAGTACTACTGGGAGCCATGATCTTCAAATGGTACCTTTACTTTTCTTGAAGTAATTTTTCTATTGAAGGGATTCTGATAAGTATATTTTAGTTCTCAACATGTTTTGTTTCATTATGAAAAAAAGATTATATGAAAAATATAATTTTTTTTCTTCATATTTTCAATTATGAAGCATTTGATTTGTTTTCACTACATCTACTAGATAAGCTAATAATTTATTTTTTTCCATTTTTTTTGTTAACAAAATATATTTTAAACATTTTTTTACTTTCCAATATCTTTTTTATTTATTTAATGAACCTAAAAAATGTGAGATGTATAATATCTCAATTGATGAGTCTCTAGATGCTGTTATGCTTAAACATCTACTTAAATTGTACATGACCTGTCAGGTAATATCTTAGTTGGGGCCTGACCTAATAAACTTGAAATTCAAATCGTCCAAGATCCGCACGGTGTGCAAACTGTCACTTTACTGAGTTTTCAACTTTTCATGGTCTGCTCTTTACTCGGGTTTTGTATTTAGTATGTGATTAAAATTTCAGTTTACAAATTGTAGCAAACGAATGTTTTAAATTTTACACAGATGCATATATTTCTGGCTAGTTGGATTGAGTTGGGACTAAGCTAGTATAGGGGTGAGCATCGGTTCGGTTCGGTTAAAAACCGAACCGAAAATTCGGTTAACCGAACCGAACCATAGGGAAAAAATTAACCGTTTACCGAACCGAAAAAATTCGGTTAATTCGGTTCGGTTCGGTTAATATGGTTCGGTTAACCGAAAAGAAAAAGAAAAAAAATCAAAGCATGTAGGTGGGACTCGAACTCAGCCAATTGAGAAGTAAGTTTTAATTTTTACTCTTCTAACCATCTTAGCAAACATTACTATCAATTTATATATAACTAACACCTATTATATATATATCGAATTTATATATAACTAACACCTAATAAATATTATTGCACAACACGGGATTCGAACCCGGGCCGGCGGAAATGCTAACCTAGTAACCTTAACACTTAACCACCAAGACAAATGACAAGATCTAAAATATTTGTTATTATATATATATATACATAAACATATGTATATACATAAACATATATATATACATATATATTCGGTTAATTCGGTAAATTAACCGAACCGTCGGTTAATTTACCGAACCGAACCGAAAACCGAACCCAAAAATTTCTTTAACCGAAAACCGAACCGAAATTAATTCGGTTAATTCGGTTCGGTTAATTCGGTTTCGGTTCGGTCGGTTTCGGTTCGGTCGGTTTCGGTTCGGTTTCGGTGAATCGGTGAAGTTTGCTCACCCCTAAGCTAGTAAGCTTATGTTAAGTTGTATTCAGGATCTTTTTTTCCCTTCTAAATTTCTCCTGCTATGCCATGTATTTAACTTCATCCTTGATTTTGCTTCCTGACTTAAAATTTCTTTTGCATTTCATCTGATACCAATTTCTTCTTCCTATTAAATCTATTCATTCCTGGTATAGTATATCTGGAAAATAGAATATTTATTGTAGCAGGGGATCAAAATTTTCACTTCTACTCTGCCATGTTGTGTACTGCAATGATTCTTGCCATGCTCATTTATTGTATCTCTTACATTGATTCATTTGTGGCAACTCAGTTCTTTAATAATCTTATTTTTGTAGGTAAACATTGGGCTTAGGGTTCTTACTAGACCCATCCCAGATCAGCTACCAACAATTTACCGAACTCTGGGAGAGAACTTCAATGAAAGGGTTCTTCCATCAATCATTCATGAAACATTGAAGGCTGTGGTCGCACAGTACAATGCCAGCCAGCTGCTCACTCAAAGAGAGGTATTACATAATGAAAGTTTATATTTAGAATTCTCATATATAGTTTCTTATATATATATACACACCAAAAACTCCTACCTATTCAACTCGCTGGTGTCAATTTGAAGGCTGTTAGTAGGGAGATACGAAAGATATTGACAGAGAGGGCAAGGAGCTTCAATATTGTACTGGATGATGTCTCCATAACGAGTGTGGGCTTTGGGAGGGAGTTCACCAATGCAATTGAAGCTAAACAGGTGGCTGCACAAGAAGCTGAACGTGCCAAGTTTATTGTAGAAAAGGCAGAGCAGGATAAGAAAAGTGCTGTCATCCGAGCCCAGGTCAGAGACGCGCATATTACTATTTCTTTTAGAAAGAGACTCAGTGACTGACTTCTTGTAGAGAACTGATATCTTTTTCATTACTATCTGAGAATTTGTCATTTTGTTGCTAGCAAAATTGTATTCCCATCTTTACGTTAGTTTCAAATAAGCTACTTGTTAGTGACACCAAAAACAATTACTGATTCTGAATTTTACCTTGGAAATGTTCATCTTATTTTCCGCTTCTCTATTGACAGGGTGAGGCAAAGAGTGCACAACTTATAGGTGAAGCTATTGCAAATAATCCTGCTTTCCTCGCGCTGAGGCAGATTGAATCTGCAAGGGAAATAGCTCAGACAATTGCAAATTCATCAAACCGAGTCTTCTTGCAGTCTGATGATCTTTTGCTCAACCTTCACGAGCTGAATTTTGAGAGCAAGGATAAACCAGATAAAACCAAGAAATGAGAAATTGAAGCTTGGTTTTCTATTTTCTTCTAGACCTAAAATCTGACCATGCACGGATGGTCATAAATAACTACTTTTGATTTCATATAAATTAGAGCAATCAGCTGATGTGCCTGTCGTTTCACTATATTTCTAGCAATTTGAGCATTCTTTTTGGCTCCTCCCTGTTCTTTTAAATACATTTTGGTTGAAATCAATTGCATCTCATGTGTGACATGATATCCAAAAATATTAATGAAATGAAAACCGGTCCAAGTTTGATTAGGCTTCTTTCGTTTTTTTATTCTTGATATGGTTTGATAAGAGATAATTCTTTCAAGACATGAATGGAATCCTTTGCATGTTCCAACTTCCAAGATATATATGCGATCTCATTGAAATTGGTCGAATACTTATTCAAGAATAATTTAGCAGTCGTCATGTTAATTTGATCTTGAATCGATCACGACAATTATCCAAACTTTTTTTGGTAACATGAATTAAGAAAATAATACATACAAATAAACAGGGATCAAAATTCGTTCAATATTCTATTCTTTTTTATATCTTATAAAATAAAATAAATAACGCTCTAAAAGTTTGTGATTGATTTTTTTATATTGTTTTACAAAATATTAATAGAAAAAAATCAACAAAGAAAAGAAAATCATAGATAATAGATAATCCCTTGTTTTGTTACAAAATGCGAGGCAAAAAGGACAAGTCTCTCTATTGCTCCTCCCATTTTTATGCTCAGGTACAATCTCCGTTCTTGGCTTAATCCGCACTGGATCCCTTATTCCTTTGTAGGTTTAGAGGTGCTGCGATTTCGAAAGAGTCTAGGTTGAAAGATTGAGGAACTTTAAAGAACTTAAAAGCACCGAATGTGCCATCGACATCGGCGATAGGGACGATGGTAAAGGTTGCGCTCAACTTTTTTTCTTTTTCTTTTTTCAATTGTGAAATATCTGAATGATTCTATATACATCTGCTAGGGAAAGTATATTATTTGCACATCCTCATCATCTTAATGTTTCTGAATGTCATGGTTACCATTCCAGCCTAGATCTATTTCACCATGGGCTCCTCACGGCTAGGCGTAGGCATTTTGTACTCGGTCTCCTCACCAAGCATACAATTAGCTCTCCTTCGCCTATATTCATGTCATAGTTTGATGAGAAAATTGATCGGTAAATTAATAGGCTCAAATTTACTTTCCCAAATTGCTTGACCCTGAAGAAGTGGTAGTAGACCTATTAAGTCTTATGAACCAACTATCAGAATTTTTTAGTGATGATATTAATGCTAATGTATGTTAATTTTTCAGATGAAGATGTGAATTTTTCATGCAATTACTTTGAGACATCCCAGCTAATAGTAGTGATTTCAGTGATGCACATGCATGTTTGTACAGTGATTTCATTAGTGTGACAGGATTGTTTCACCAAGAGATATATTCATGACTCATCAACATCATATATAGGTATTGCTAAAAAATAGCATTGGTAGGTGGACATGTATGGACAAGTAATATTTGAATAAAAGATATTGTAGTCTTGTTATAAGTTTTAGTTTGGTATTTGTTGCCCATGTTTTTCTAATAAGTTCCTTGTTGCAATACCATTTCCTGAAGCTGAGAGATCAGCCTGCTACCCTAATCAAGTTCCTAACAAAAAATAGTTACCGGTAGTTTAGCGGGACATGCCTTAAGAACTATTAAGGAAGTAAACTGGTGAGAAATATTTTAAATAAAACCTCTTTCGGAATCATATCCACAGCTCATAGTTGTGATTATTTTCAGTCAACAATATAGGTCACACTGATAAGATAACTACATCTCTAACATTCTCACATGAGGTACTAATCTAATTTTGGATCTAAAAGAGCAAAATCATCACACACTAGATTCTGAAATATTCTTATGAAATCAACTCTTTTCCCTCACCAGTATCTTCAACTGAGCAAGTTGAGCCCTCTTCACACTTCTACATCTGTTGTAGGTTTCTGACATAGTCAACCTGCAATATAAACTAATAATAACAAAACTGAAACCTAGAACTCCATATGTTCATTAACCATTTTGTTTATTATTTAATATTTTAAATAGATAGAGATATAGGTTTTCTGCATACTAAGGTCAGCCATATTATCTTTTACTTTTCCTATAAATGGCCCTCGGAATTAGGAACATATATAAAGGTATTCAATGGAGAAGGATTTGTGACAAACCAGATTTATGTACTCTTGGGTCCAGTGTGATATACAACCTTTTCACTGAATTGATGAATAACCTGCACCAATTCCTTGGCATTAGAAATATATCTTGTGATGCATTTCCTAGATAAAGGGAAAATACCTCACATTGTTTGTAAGTAATTAATGAGATCAATTAGAACATTGGAAAATAAAAATCCAAATACGTACTCCCAAGGCACATCACCAACAAGTATTCTGTCTCCTTCATTGTCTTCATAAAGAAGAATATAACTAGGAGAAGTAACATCATCTTTCTCATCCTGCCTTAGGTTGTTCAAATAATTAACTGGTTTAAGAAAGACATAAATGAGCATGATTAGCAGAGTACATCCAAATGCTTCTAGGTGATGCCAATGGTTTCCTCAAGAAAATGACAAAACAGTATGCATTAGGCTAATTATTTCAATGAAAAAAATTAGATGAGTAGCGAAGGTAACATGAAGAGTTCATGAAGCAAATTATATACGAGTGTATTTAAAGATATTTAGATATTGCTTTGGAAGTCATTATAGACCATTTCAATATAAAATATAACAGGAAATAGTTTCATGACAATGGTATGCGTGAAGAGAGAATATCAATATGTTTACATTAATATGTAAAATCGTAGCAATAATATACAAGTATGTTCATTTCATATTTAGTTTTTAGTGAAAACAAAAAATGACTAACAGGTTGGATCTTATATGGAATCATAGATATTCTCAGGATAATAACCATGTGATTTTTATTATGTTATTTATGAAGATCTCATACCATTAATTACAATGACTGATGATGAAAACTAATAAACAATGCTATAAGTGGAAACATCATACAAGTAATAGTAAGAAGTCCATAGTAGCTTACCAGAGAAAAAGTTATGAAACATCTTCTGAAGAGCATGAGAGAGCGAGTCGTAACCATTATAGAGTTTCAAGTCAATCTTTCTACCCACCGTGCAACCTTCCATGTTCACCTTTACAAACATTGTGGTTCTTTTATGGAGCTCATTCTGCATGTTCTCTTGTTTTATGACCTTTATTACCTCTGCCTTAGCCTCTGAGGTGATCATAGACTTCGATTGGTTTTGAACCCCCAAGTTCCTCCGGAATGAGCGGATTGGAGGCCAACCAACCGCTGGTGGAGGATGCATGGCTCTAATAATATTTTGCATATATATTACCATAAGAGGATATTGGACATTTAAATAAAGGCAAACAGTAGAGTGTTGTAAGCAGAGAAAATAATTGAGTTCAAAGATAAAACTATAGATATACTTAGAAACTAGGGTGATGAAATTATGAGAAAATTATTGGTTAAATTGGAATTTCTTTTAGAGAAGAACATGTGGAGAGTACAAAAGATGAGATTGCTCACTAATTATATGCAGCAAGTAGCATTACTGGAAATTCTACCATAACAATGAAGTGAGTAAATCAAAACATGTCATATGAGAGAAGAGACCAGATAATCCAATGCGATTGTTTTCAAAAAAAGATAATCCAATGCATTATACATATATTTACCTTGAGTTACTGAAATTCATTGTATGGAACTCAAAAACTAAAAAGAACAGTAGAAATCGTTGCATGAGAATACCTATAGCAATGTCAGTTGTACTAGATTGAGAGGCTGGCAAGAAATAAGCTAGTTTGAAGAGATTATTCTTGATGCAATGATTAAAGTGGAAGATTATCCTACTTATGTGACGGGTATTTTTTCATACATAATTCATATGTTTGAAGTAATTATGATATTTGTGTGTGTATTTGTGAACTTATATATTCATGCATATTATGCATATATCTGCACATGCATATGTAATACCAAATAGGACCTTCAAAGTCTCAAAAAATTAATGCATGCATATATACAGGCATTCATTACATGTAAATACATCCAGCATCAAGTCAGGGATTTGAAGGTCCTGTACGGCATTCTCATCCATCAGGGTGACCCCACCTGAGCACTCACCAATGATCGGTGTGGTCACCTCAGTTGATGCTGCAGGTGCACTGGCACTAGAAGTCCTTAATCTGTAGGAAAAATGTCAGACTCTACTGCAAATTAAATGCCTTCTTACTGAAATCACAAAGTAGCATGCGTGAAAGGAAATATTTGTAATATATTTTCAGTTTGAAGTACCATGGTTTAAAATCTCGGTACCGGTACCGTACCGTACCGACACACGGTACGGACCGGTATGAAAATGCATACCGGCCGGGTTTTTTTTTTTTTTCGTGACATACCACCATATACCGCCATATACCGCCCGGTATACACAATATACCCGGTTTTTTCAAATACCGGGTATATCGTATACCGGAAACCTAAAAAACCGGTAAATACCGGACTTACCGTACCGTACCGACCGAGATTTTAAACCTTAGTTTGAACACATGGAAGATCTTTTTTGCAGACAAGACGTTTGATTCCACTCGTCATATTAACTTATTTTCTTTTTTATCCTAATTCTTTGCTAAGCCTCCCACAAAGTAGCATGCGTGAAAGGAAATATTTGTAATATGTTTTCAGTTTGAACACATGGAAGATCTTTTTTGCAGACAAGATGTTTGATTCCACTCATCATATTAACTTATTTTCCTTTTTATCCTAATTCTTTGCTAAGCCTCCTTTATTTTTTATTTGTTTTATCCATTATCTTTTCTAGATCATTTTCAAGTGTAGAGCTTTTTTCTCCTATTTTGTCAAACACATAGTGAAGAATAACATCACCCACCATTTAGAAGGGACATCAGAGGGTGTGAAGCATTCTCTAGTTTTTGGTGTATGATTGACAAGGTATTTAACACGTTGGTATGGATGAAGTATTCTGAGGTGTCCTTATCAAGGGTAGGATGGTCATATTCATCAAATAAGATTATGCTAGACAAGAAAAAAATGATAGGCTTTCATTCTAGATTAAATGCAGCCCCTAGGAACTTTTAGACCTTGAAGCTTTTGATCTCTATCATATTATGTTGGTCCCAAACCTATCATTTGATAATTTTGCACTTTGAGGAAGAGAAGCAAAAGTACTTTAGCAAATGCCAAACTTTATGCAGAATATCATTCACAATAACTGCTAAAGTTATTTGACCAAACCTATTGCTAATAGAAACAATCATGCCTACGAAAATTCAGAAGCTAGAAGATTAGGGGAAGGTTTATGCATTTTTTGGTGCAGGACTCGCACAACATAGCGTTCACACAACATAAAGCTATTCATTATGTTCCTTCTTTATACAAAAGAACACCCATGGGGGAGGAGTTCGCTCCAACTCTAATGGAGTCCAGCAACAAGCAAATTTAAAGATCGGTCTCCCGAGCGGCGAACGGCGACCGCCAATCATCACCTGGCATGCGACCAGCGGCGAGCAAACGAGCGCCGAGCGAGCGATAAGCAAGCAGAGCTTTGGAGTATGATTCACCATTGTAAGTGATGCATCCCTGAATTATATTACCAGTTATTCTTCCACCGAAGGTACTATCTCGCTTCTCTTCGTCGCTTCTCGCCGGATCTTGCTGCTCCTCGTTGTCTCTTGCTGGATCTCGCTTCTCCTCGTCACCTCTTGCGGATCTCTCTGCTCCTCACCGCCCCTTACTGTCCCTTGCCGCATCTCGCCGCCCCTTGCCGCATCTCGCTGCCCGGCGCATCTCACCACATCTCTCAGCCGAGACAAGCTTTTTTTGGTTAATCTCTGAGGGTAGGTGAGGCGATGGAGCGGCGAGGCGATCATGGGACCGGAGCGGGTAAGGCGGCTGAGGACTCTACAATGCTAGGTGAGTGGAAAATAGTATCCCGAAGGAAGAACACCAGACGAGTGTCACTTGGAAGTGCCCCTCCTCCTTCTTCATCTTGTTGGATTCCGGCGACATCCTACGCCGCAGCTGTTAGCAGTTTTAGGCCGCCTACTGATTCCATGTCTTCGCGCCCTGCTGTGCGCAAGGTTGATGTCACCGAGTCATCGGATATATCTGCGTATGTCGATCACCTACGACGAAGTGGTCGTTGTTTCAATTGCTGCGGTCGTGGCCATTGAGGATACCAATGTCGAGCCAAGCCGGTGTGCTTCTCGTGCAAAGGCGCTGGTCACAAGGCTATGAACTGCCCTGCTCGGACTGTACTGAAGCAAGCTACAAGCCGTCCTATTGAGCATGTGTCGGTAGAGGCTACGCAAGACAAAGGCTACGCCAATGACAAAGGCAAAGGACCAGCGCAGGACACTGCCGATGAATGCTTATTGACATCCAGACCAGAATTCATCGACACTTTCCTTCCACCGTCCAAATCCACACGCAACAGGGCTGGCTACCTTGGAGAACGATGTATTGTGGTCACTGTTCTCGGCCAACTCGAGGAGAATGCAAATGTAGCTGGATTTCTTGCTTCATGTTTCAGAGATGAAACCTCGCACTGTCAACAGTGGCAGCAACGCCGCATGCCGGATGGACGGTTGTTGGTCACCACTCCGAGAGGCTTCAACTCATACTACAAGTCTACATTAATCCGTCGAAAAACCTTACGCTGGGGTCGTGCGACTCTTCTAATTGGAGACTGGGTTGAGAAAAGAGCTCACAACTATGTACCTCCTCCGAAACTCATCGTTGGCCTGGAGCTAAAGGGCCTGCCTATGGTATTCTGGAACGATGAAGCTCTGGCGGCCCTCGTTAGTAGCTTCGGAATGTACGATGCAGTTGACGGTCGATCACTCCGTTGGCATGACCTATCAACTTGCCGAATACGACTGCGGGTCAGCGCTCTGTGAGTAATACCTCGCTTCATTTTTGCCGTCTCTGAATGCTGCAGATACAAAGTGGAGATTGTGATTTCATGGACAAGATGGATCTACCAAGAGCAGGAGGTGTCGGCGCCAGGGGGTCCCTCCGACTCAGAAACCTCTGTCAGCTCAGAGCAAGATCGTCGAGAGTTTTCACCTGCTCACGAAACTCTACTTAATCGGAATAAAAAAGACTCCCTCTTAACGCCCTCTGCGGAGTACAATGTGGATTCTGCATCTGGAGTTCATCAAACTCGGGAGACGAGTCGCGATGCCCCCACTGTAACTTCAAAGGAAGATCCTCTGTCGGTGCACCTCTCACAGGTCTTCTCCTCCTTACGATCTGGGCTTGGACTGGTTTCCGACCTCCCTCCGGCGCCGACGGCTTTTCCTTCTTCCGGCATGATCGTTCGGGGCAGCAAGACAAGCGTCGCTTTGGGTCCAGTCTCCGAGGCGTCAGAGTCGACTCCCGTACCTGGTTGGCAGATGGTGCTGGCGGCACGATCTGCCGCAGGTTACCTATCTGATGAATACGCCAAAGGGTTTCTTCGAGCGCTCTCTGACGCTTTCCTATTCCTTGCATGTTTGTTGTGGAGAGGTGGTTTGTCACCTGGCATGCCGCAGAGATTTGAGCTGGCCCTGCCTTTATCACTCTGCAGCTTTTGGTGCTCGCGTCTGGGTATTTTGGACGCTTTTTCTCCCTTGGGACATAACAATTGCTTTTTAAGACATCTTGAAGCTTCTTTACCGCCTATGGGCCAATGGGCCCTAGACTCCAATGTGGCCCACATTAACTTATGGAGGACTTGGCTGCTGAATTTTACTCATGCGACGATCATTAAATTGAGGACACCAATATATGGATCCATCTATGGATCTGATCATGAGGACTCGGATCTTATGCCTCCTGCCCGCATGATATGCGCTTCTACACCCGGTCCAGTTACGGTGCAAGAGACGAATGAAGCCTTAACAAACAGACTTTTTCCTATTGTATATACTCGCCGACGTAAATCAAAGCGGTCAATGGTGGTGGTTCGTAGAAGCTGCCGGTTGCGCTCATCAGGTGCTAACATTGACAATTGTGTTCTCAGAGCGCAACATAGGAAGGCTCGTTTGTATGGTGAAGCTTCAACAAGTTCGTCTCCCACTATTGCTTTGTCGAACTCAGGTGTCGCTGAAGCTCTTGGGTCTCAGGCTACTGTTGTTGCTAGTTCCCTTTCTTCCGGGTCTATGAAGGAACGAGTGCTTGCCTTAGGCTTCTACTATGCAGGTTCGCCAGACTTGGTGGAGAGCAGGTTGCGAGATCTTTAAATTGATGGATGGTATGGAGGATGTGTGTGGCAGGAGTGGTGGTCTATACTCTGTTTAATAATGCATGACATGGAAAATTTCATTGCAGTCTTTTGGAATGTCCGGGGTTTGAACAGATTGGGGAAGAGATATATGATTAAAAAATCAGTTAGGGATTATAATGGATCTGTTATAGCTTTACAAGAGACCAAATTAAGTTCGATGTCAAAAATTTTGGCGAAGCAAATTACTGGTTTTAAATCCCCCGCTTACATTGCTCTAGACTCTGTTGGCTTGGCGGGTGGACAAATTTTGATTTGGAATGAGGCTATCTGGAACATGGTATCCACATCAATCGGCTCCTTTTTGTTATATGTGAAGCTCGAACACAAGTTATCCAAGCTACAATTCTGCTTCATCAATGCTTATGGTCCCCCACGTCGTGAGCGGAGATCGGATTTCTTCAAAGAGCTGGATTGTTTCTCGGCTGCCCAGAATGAGAACTTTATTATTGGCGGCGACTTCAATGTAACTCGCTTCTTGCATGAGCGATTGAACTGCAGTGGTTCAGCTCGAGACTCGGCCAAATTCTCGCGAGTGGTGACTGATAGGGGGCTCATTGACTTACCAATCCAGGATACAACTTTCACTTGGTCAAATAACCAAGCAACCCCTAGTCTTGCGAAGTTGGACTGAGTCCTCATTTCCGTCGGCGCCTCCACTATTCTTCCTTTCGCACACGTCCGGGGAGGGGAGCGAAAACTCTCCGACCACACTGCTCTCATATTTTGTTCGAATATACCGAAGAAACAAGTTTACAGGTTCCGCATGGAGACATTCTGGTTCCGCTATGACAGCTTCAATTGCATAATTCGGGAAGACTGGATGAATTTTCGGAGGTCTCCATCAGCGGCTGCAGACTGGATCAAGAGATGGAAGAGATTGAGAAAAATATTAACTCAGTGGGCACTTGACCTAAGGAAGGGACAGAATGTAAAGCGGAGGGAGCTGGAGAAAGATATTGATGTTCTTAATAGCAAGGCTGAAAAGGATGGGTTAAATAATAATGAAATGATATTGCTCAAGGATAAAAAAGTTTGCTTGGATGCTCTCTATGGCGATGAGGATAGATACTGGCGGACTAGGGCAAAGAGGAAATGGATGCGTGATGGTGATCGCAACACACATTTCTACCATCAGTGGGCGACCATAAGATGTCGAAAAAACTGGATTCACAAGATTTCAACAGAGCAGGAAGACTTCACTAATCAGGAAGATATTACAAAACTATTCAGAGAGTACTATATTCGATTGCTGGGAAAGTGTAACAGGCCTCTACTACTTCCCAATTGGCAATCAGTGATGCTACCTTCTATTCCTGCTCCTACTTCTATTGAAGCTCCTTTCCTCTTGGATGAAATTGAGGAAGCCATTTAGGAAATGGGTTCTTTTAAAGCCCCGGGGCCGGATGGATTACCGCCAGAATTTTTTCGAGTATATTGGCATATTATCAAGGACGACCTGCTTCAGATATTTAATGAAATATTTCTTATGCCAAGTATTCTGAATCGCTTTAATAATGGACACATTGTTCTAATTCCAAAAATTGATGGTGCTTCTTCTGTGTCTGATTTCAGGCCTATAAGCCTAGAGAATGGTATCATTCGGGTATTCTCCAAGGTCCTAGCAAAGCGTCTCAAGCCTCTCATGAGTCATCTTGTCTCCGGAAATCAGTGTGCTTACATGGCGGGAAGGGGTACTATGGACTGTTTTATGGGAGTCCAAGAAACGGTTTGGGCCTGTAAACATCGAAAGGAGAATGGACTACTACTCAAAGTAGATTTTCAGAAGGCTTTTGATTCTATAAATTGGACCTTCCTCATTGATATGATGAAAGCTAGGGGCTTTCCTGATCGATGGTGTTCTTGGTTATCTCACCTGCTTGACACCGAATCTGCAATAATTGTTAATGGTGAGGCCGGGGTGCCCTTCCGACACAAGAGTGGAGTTCGACAGGGCAACCCATTATCGCCATTCATATTCAACTTAGCATTGGATTACCTATCTCGGCTGATTAACAAAGCAGTTCAAGAAGGTCTCATCAGTGGAGTCCTTGAACAAGTAATTCCCGGTGGCATCACCCATTTCCTATTTGCGGATGACTTGATTATATTCTGCCAGAACGATGAGCACAGCCTACGTAACCTCCTCTTACTCTTGCGATGCTTTGAGCTTGCGTCTGGCTTGAAAATCAATCTAAACAAAACCAGTGTGCTAAGTTTAGATGGAAATTCGGAGACCTCAAAACAACTCGCGGATGTGATTAAGTGCCGCCATACTGACTTCCCTCTAAATTACTTGGGCTTGCCGCTCAAAGTGGGTAAACTATGCAAGGATGACTGGTTACTATGGCTAACTAAGATGGATGCTAAACTAAGCTCGTGGCAAGGTCAGTTGTTGTCAAGGGCGGGCAGGGTGATCTTAATCAATAGTACCTTAACCAGCTCGGTGGCATACATACTCTCAATATTTAAAGCACCGGCTTGGGTTCTCAAAAAGATTGATCGACGCCGTCGGAATTTCTTTTGGACCGGTTCGGACTTCGTCAATATCAAAGGTAAATGCTTGGTTGATTGGCAACAAATCACATGCCCCATCAGTGACGGAGGTCTTGGAATTTTAGACATCAAAGCTCACAACCTAGCTCGAATGGGGGCGTGGCTTTGGAAGTTACTACAAAAAATGGATATTCTTTGGGTGTCCACTATTTGGCATCTATATGGTGATATACGTGCGTGGAACCAAAGAAGGATTGCAAGGAGTGTCTCCCCGATTTGGAGGGATCTCTATCGCTTAGCTCGCATGCTTCAACCCTGTTACAGATTTCAGGTGGGGAGTGGTGATGGGGTTAAACTATGGTTGGACAGATGGAGCGTTGGTGGGTGTTTAGCCGACCGGTTTCCATTGCTTTTCAGGCAAGCAGTGCAACCAAATATTACAATTTTTGAGGCTCGAGAGTTAGATATCAATGGTCGTTTTGTGGGTTGGAATCTCACGTTCACCTCTTTGGTTAGTGATGAATTACTGCATGATCTTGCCAAAGAGCTGGACACTGTTCAGCACTCGACGGGTGAAGACTTGATCTTATGGACTTGGACGGGAGATGGGAAGTTCTCTTCGAAAAGCTTATATACGTTGCTGACCTTCAGAGGAGTTTCGAATGGTTTTTACAAGTTCTTGTGGCAACGTCAACTACCTCCTAAGATCTCAGTCTTTGGTTGGATTTGGATTCGGAAAAGACTTCTTACTCGTGACAGGTTGGTGAGATGGGGTATAGCTTCAGATGACTCTTGCATGCTTTGCACGGGACAAAAGGAATCACATACACACTTATTCCTCAACTGTCGTTATACCACAGAAGGATGGCGATACTTTCTTCACGCTGTGAAAGAGCAATTTTTTCCTATATCTGACCAACCTTGGGGTGGAAACAACTCAGGTACTTTAAGTATTCGAAAGAAAAGACTTCGGCTCATCCTTGTGTGGTGTTGGTATGTGTGGCATGAACGCAATTGCAGAATCTTCAGAGTGGATGTTTCTCATTCCTCAGCGCAATCCAGAGCTCTCGCAGCGGCCACATTATTCTCTTCATGTTGATTTGATTTCACTATGAGAGAGCTCTTGTTCATGTTTAACTATCAATTTCTTTTCTTTGCTTAATTTCTGTCTTTTACTCTACTACCTACATTATACCTGTACTCTTTTCATACCTCATTGAATGGAAATACAGGGTTCTCTTTGTCAAAAAAAAAAAGAACACCCATGGGGCCATGCTTTCATGCCTTTCCTTTACCCATGTAATTTACCTGCATCCCTCAGAATCATTATTACAGCCATAAAAATTAGAAAAATAATTTATGAATGAAAATTATGTAAAGATTGAAGGCATTCTCCCACTTTGCTCTTTGAGAAACATGTGAAATGGAAACAAATATGGGCAATAATTTCATAAAGGAGTGTATAGCACTATAGCCTAAGAACATGCCCACATGAAGGTTGATATTAAAAGTGTTTAGGGAAGAACAAGGTGTCTAGAATGTTCTTCTACCTTTGGGGCAAATAAATTCTGTAGCACTCAAATTAACAAGAAAGTTGAAGCAGGAATCTTGTCATTGAATCCTTGATTTGTTTTATTCACATTTACTTTTTGATAACAGGTGCCATCAAAATTACTCTGCGAGAATTATGATATGATCTTATGAAGGGAAGAGAATCATTTGAACCTTGAGACATTTGAACAAGGGCTAATATTTTGGTGAGCTTGCTCTAAAGCTGCTTTCTCTTGTCGAGCTGCCAGGCTCCAAGGGTGGACAAAGCCGCCTGTTGTCTCAGAAAAACACCTCTTGGATCCTCCAAGACAAAGTCCTTCTATCTGGTGGAGCACAAGCCCATCTTTGGTGGCTATGTATCTCGAACCTCTGCCTCCCACACAACTGCCGCCATTCAGGTCATCAACATTTAAACCATTCTCTAGAGCCATGCCAAGCCTCAGCTCCAGGTTGTTTTGGCACCCACTCGGATTGTTTTCAACTCTATCTTCATGCACTTCTCTTCTCCCTTCTATAGGAAGTGGTTCAGTTACTGCCGGTTTCATGTTCCTCTGTCTTCCTCGGTTGAAATGAAGTGAACTTTGTAAGAAATGATGGAAAGGGTGCAGGAGGGCTCTTTTTGTTGGGTGTTTGGGAGATGAGGAAAATGTAGGGAGAACAATGGTGGAAGGGAAGGGGTGGATGAAAAAGAAGGGAGCTGAAGAGGAGTAGTGGGACTAAGAATGTGGGAGCTATCAAGGGCAGGCAGGCTTTGCTTTGTGGGGTTGGAGATAGCTGCTTTATTTTCTTAGCGTT
The DNA here is from genome assembly GCA_034359265.1 of Canna indica. NCBI lineage: Eukaryota > Viridiplantae > Streptophyta > Magnoliopsida > Zingiberales > Cannaceae > Canna > Canna indica. Next base: position 3,095,263 of record CP136898.1, on the reverse strand, counting down.
CTGCTTCTCTACCTATCCAATGCTTTTGACAATTGACATAGTGGATGTGTCTCCACTTTGTCAATTGTCGACCATTATGGAATGGATGCAGAGAATAGGTATTTCATTGATCAATGAAATTTATGCTTTTCTTTTAACACCCTTTCTTCTTGTATAATTATGATATGATGACAACTTAATTTATTAGAGATGTGACAACAAAGCTAAGATGGCTAGTTGGTGCAACATGGCATTCTACATTGTCAAGTTATTCTCTTGTTAGGTAAATGCATGAGCCTCTACATGTTTGAGTTACTGCAGCATTCTTGATGTTTTCAGCATATGTCAGTTACTGTAATTTGGAATTCATGGGGCCTTAATTCTAATTTAGAATTTTTGCCCTATGAGGGATTAATCTGATAATTAAAATCAGTCAATTCAGGCCAGTTATATATATATGCAGATGATTGAAATATGCAAATAGAGGAATGTTAAGTAGTATGAATGACATGCACTATGTTATGTTCATTAGATTCTCCAGTGCTAAGGATTGGTATGTCTACATTCACTAGATCATATAGATGCACTTTTAGTTAGATTTGCGGCTCATGGTGGAGGTGTCATCATGTACTCCAACATGTCCCTTCTATCTTTATATCAACTAATAACGACCCTCCATTTTTTTCTTTTAAATATCCGCCATCACTATTTTGGATGTTTGCATTCATTATCTAGTTGAGTTTATTCTGATTTTACTAGAGAAAATAACCATAATATTTAGTTGGATTAATTTAATTAGTTTGAATTGGATTTAAATAAAATAAATGCATGTATGAATTGGAGTTGGGTTTTTATTTGTGGTTCATGGACACTCCAAAATTCGAGTTCGACCGAAGGCACGGGCAATGTGCCTCCGATTGGAGGAGGGATGGATCATTTTCATTGGCCTGGGTAGAGATATTATTATTATTATTATTATTATTATTATTATTATCTAATAATAATAATGATGATGATGATGATGATAGATAGATAGATGATCAAAATTCTTCTTGAGTAGATAAATGATAAAGTTTCACATCATTGTTATCTCAGAAAAAAAAAGAAAGAAAAATGAAAAAGAACATGACATGAATCATGGCATCTAGCTAAAGTGCAAAAAAGTGATCCATGATTTCTTACAAGCATATATCAAAACCAGGCAACAACAAGTAATCATTGCATGTACTCAAAGATGATAAGAGTTCTCATTTTATTTCAGTTCTTAGTTGGACAAGAATCCAACGGTGAATTTTCTAATTTTCTAATCCCATGCATGAATGGATTTAACAAAAAGAAGAAGAAATGATGAATCATCCTTGTAAGAATTGATTTGAACGCAATTCAAATTAATATTTCCTTGAATACAAGAACAAGAAATTAGCAGTAATTAAATCCCAACTACGCGACTATCAGTTATCATGCCCAATCTGCGACGAATATGTTGAAGCAAAACCAGGTTTAATTCATGCCATTAAGGTGTTACTGATCAAGATTATTTGTAATTTTCCTCACTGATTATTGATTGATGCTCCTTGTGGTTAATTCAGCACTAACTGATCCAAGATGGCCATGATCTCTCATTTGCTTCGAGACTTTGACTTCATCCTAAGTCCACTCTCAATATTTACAACAGGAAATGCCCACATATATCTCTCTGTTGAGCAAGTACAGAGTGTCAAGGTCTCATAGTTACTTATCTGACAGGAAAACATACAAGACTTTATAATTAATTTTCTCAGAGCATCATGCATTTCTCATATCATGTTGATCAGGTAGTGCAACTCAATAAGAAGGGGGGTGTCCTACTTGATGGGATATCATATCCAGCTAGTGGCACCTCAATGGAAAGAGCATTTGAGTGGAGTAGAGACTTTTAAGGCCAAGAAAGGGTCATCATCTCAATTTACACAAAAGGAACTTGAGGGATGCTCCTTTTCCTTGTGCAAGGTCATTGTCAAGGGCAAAATGGATATCCTATGGCATAATGATGGGCATTTCATTCTCATCAAAGACTTGTAAAAGGTACAGCTTTCAATTCTTTCTTATATCCTCTATAAAATTTAATATTCTGAACTTTGTCCATTCATTTAAAAATCTCAAGATCATACAAATAATAAGAACCTTATCTAAATGCAAGTGACTATTGCTAATTATATTTAATGAGAATTAAGTGAAATAAATTCCAAAATTCCAAAACCAAGAAGTAATGACCATTTCAAAAGCAACTGTGACTGCTCAACTCAAGGCATGAAGTAACAATAGTCAAATTTATCATGTTTAAATTTATTTCAATATTCCGACAGGCATTAAAATATGTGGCAAAATATTATCATGTTTAAATTACTTCATGCATAATTTATGACATCTTTTTTAGTAGGAGGCAGCAAGATGATTATGGAGATATATAAAGCAAGACATGTAGTAGGGGGACCTAGTCACACTTTAGAAAAGGTTACTGCATAGTCATAATCATTCAAGCCACCATAGAGCTTGTTCCACCATATATGTTATCCAAATTCACTTTTTGCTGTAAGATTCCAGATCCATTATGAACAATTAATGAGGTTCTTATACAAAGCATTCTAGTTGTTCCACTTCCATGCATATTAGTTATCCAAGATCTTGCCACTTGATTCTAGTGACAAAGAAAACTTCTTCTGTATTCACTTCTCTTTCCACCAAAACCATCACTAAATTCTGGACAATCTTAATCAACTGATGACAAACCAAAGAAGGATCTATTCATGCAGAGAAAATGAATAGAAAGATAAGATTGTGGTGTAGCCACTGTTTCATGAATGTTCAATTTTAGGTGCAGATCCATTTCTAGTTTTAATCAATGTGCTATTTTTTAATATATATATATATTTCTCGAGTAATCTTCCAAAACTTAGCATTCTGGAGACAAGGAGTAGTTGACCTTCATATATATGAACTCTGGCAAGTTGCAGACAATCATTTTCATATGGGACGGATTTGATTTGATGCAGATATTCTCAATCTATTGATAACAGAAAATCTAAACAGAATAAATGGAGATGGATCCGCTGAAAATTTTGCGGCAAACTAATAGATGAGAGTAGTTTCAAAACAATGGTCGAGTCTTCAATTATTAAGGAAACACAATCCCTAGGAAGGGAAGCTAATCATTATGATAAATTAATAAGAGAAATCCAGATCTATTATATAGGACTTGCTGGCTTCCACCCAATAATTATTAACCAAATCCCTCCAAATTCTGTTGAAATTAGATTTAAGAGTTTACATCCAAGTCTCAGAAGAATGCATCTGTCATAGAATAAGCAGCTTCCACAATGGCTGACATGACTATTTGTGTGTTGTGTATAATGATCAGGTTACAAGGGGCGCGCACACTTTGATCCTGTTTGAAGGCTCCAACATTTCAAAATTATCGAATTCCTATTGTTCCTGGGTTCCCAATATTTGGGAACAAAGGTTAAAAATAGGAGCAATGCACCTCACAATTTTGATCAATAAATGACAAAAGACACAGAAATAGCCATTTCTTCATAAACATAGGGAACCTCTTCGAACAGCTCTTTGAACCACTAGACTATTAAAGAGGACGACTTCTTTGTAGAAGAAGCTTGAATGCCGACAATCTGATTCATCAATGTTTAAGGACTTCCAGGTTTGCTTCTGAGACAGATCAGTGACAATTGGTTGCAGGCAAAGTTTCATATAGTAGTTTTTTTTTAAAAAAGAGAATCCTGTATTCCATTCAAAGACTAGTGAAGGGTACAGGGGTGAAGTAGGTAGAAAGAAAAGGAGATATACAAGGCCTCCTAGAGGCCCCAGGTGCACAACACCAAAGCTACAACCAACAAGTTTCATATAGTAGTAATGGAATTGTATCTGAAGGCCACCACGAAGCTTTCTCAGAGTTGCATCTTCCTGATCTCTAGAATCCTGGGATTTTGAGCTCTTTGTATGATTCCATTCTGCTTAGAGAGGTACCCAGGAGCATGATTGGGCCGCACATCATATTTGAAAGAATAACTATTATAGTCAAATTTAGTTTATAGTGGTAAATATCAATTTCTATATTTGCAAAGGATATATATATGTGAAAATTCCTATGTTCATTTTGAGCAAAGAAACCCCTATATGGATAAACCATCACAAGCTATTCACATTAGAGAAGATATCAGAATGAAGTTGGTTCCTCAGATACAAACCTTAGAAGTTAGAACTATGGTGAGGCTGCTGACAGGTGTAACTTCAATTATAAAGTGGAGCATTTCCATTCAGAGAGAGTTTGGCCAATTGAGATTCAATGTCAGTACTTCTAGTCCGTCTGTGAGCAGGACATGGGGATTGCTGTTGTTGTTGTTGATGATGATGATATAATGCTCGAAGACGAGAAATCTCTTGTCCCAACATCTCATGCTGATCTGCATCATTAAAAAAATGCAATAGTTAATCAAGAAACTATTCTCAGCATGTAAACAAAGATGAGCTTAAGCACAGGAAAATAAGATATTTTCTCATAACAAAAATTCAAAAGAAAAAAATACAAGAGCACTTGTCTCAACAATGACTTTTGAATGACATTGAGAGATTTCTGCATATGAATATGTGAGGTAATTGTAAATCAGCATACTTATGAATTTTCTGCACTGAAAGATGTGTGGTAATTATAATGCTCTACGTGCATGTTCATCATAAATATGCTGTCCACTTTAAAGAATTGGTATCATTGAAGTTATGGTGAGAGAATGAATGAATCATATAATAGAAATACAGTGAGTATCATATGGATTTTGAGAAAATTGATTAGTCATGTTAGCGATGTTTAGTTACAATATGATCCTGTTTGACAACATAATCATCATGTGATATGCGATAAGGTCTCTCATCAATCTTTTCTTCCCTATAGTAGCGTCAAGGAGAGGCTCATAACTCTGAAGGCCCCAAAAGTTACCATTGTAATATCCTAGTTTAGTCCCACATTGGGAGTATATTGAATGTGGTGTTGGCTTATAAGGCTTGATGAGTGTGCTATCATCAACTCCAGCTTAAGTATTTTAATTAGGTCAATAGGTTGGCCTATGAAGTTGATGTGTCAGTTATCCCATCAAGCGGGTCGTAACAAGCATCCATACATGACTTGCTTTTTCCCAAGCTAATTTCTCTTATGAAAGCCTACAATGGACTATCTTAACTGTTTCGAACCTTCGCTATTTGGAAATAAGCAGCTACAAGACAGGTAAATGACTTTGCACAGAGAATATTTTGACTCAGTTTTCTGATGTGTACATACACTATGAGGATGTATCACTCAAGGAAACCATAAGGAATACAAGAAAGATGAAAATATATTTATCTTAAATTGTAATATAAATACTTACAGCATTTTAAAAGATGATCATGTACAAGACAATCCAATCGCTGCTTCAGGGTTTTATTCTCCAAGCTTAGTAAAAGGTTCTGCTGATCCAGAAACTGGAGTTGAGCTTTGAATTCCAACCCTTCTGCCTGTGATGTATGATATATGTGAAAAAGACCAGCTGATTTTGCAAAATTCTTCAACTTCGTCTTAAATTTAAAGGTGATTATGCATAAAAACTTGCCTGTAGTGCTTGAACATTTCTCTCCAGCTCTGAGATGTACTGTAGCTTGCGTACCCGAGATCTCTGAGCAAATTGCCTATGATAATAAAAGATGAATAAACCTTGCTGCAGCATATTCAATTAAAATTAATCTAACACTAGTACTAGTGTTAATCAAAGAAAAACATTATACTCAACCAGTCAACCCTTGATAAGTCTGTATTTTCTTTTAGAAGTGAATCTATTGTAATCTGTCTATAATGGTTGATGTTGATGTTAAGCAAAATCAAGTTAAAACAAGAACAGATATAAGATCAATCGATGTTAAGATATCAGTTCCTGGGAAAGCTCAAACATCTTCAGATACAGAATGAGTACAGTAGTCAGATGAATAATGAGCACACCATGTTCATGCCTACAGCACCATCAAACGTTCTAGCCACGTGGATAAGATAATGAGATACAATTTCATGTAAAAAATAACTTAACAATGAATTTTAAGTGGAAGAGTTTTTCTTGATTATGTATAGTGGAACTAAGATAGTCATTTGAGCATATTTATTAATCATACTCTTCATTTTGAATGTACCACTAAAGGACCTTATGAAAAAAAATAAGAACAAGAACAAGAACTACTTGTTTGACATTTAGTGAAGGAAAATATTGCATGATCCATCATGTTCCAATGGCCGGCGTCGGAGTTTTTCCGTGGGTATAAAGAAGATTTGCTGTAGTGTTCTTTGAAGAAGAGTATACTGTTTTTCCCTCCCTCAAAGGAATCCAAATATCCAAGTCTTGAAGGAAAGGTGGACAATCCATGATAGTTGAAAATTATTGCCAATATATCAGTTCAATGACAAGTCCCCCTTAACAATATGTACGTGTTGCACCTCATTCAATCAAGATGTATAGATGATATTTTAATTGAAATGCTTTTCTCTTTTATGCTTAAATTCTTTCAGAGGGTCATTTTCTTTATAAATGCATGATTGAAACACATTCAACATTACAAATCCAAACATTTCATCAGCCTTCAGAAAGGGATAAAGTTTATGACTCACCGTTTAGCTCGGTTTGTTTCCATCTCAGATTGACTATGCTTAGCCTGAGAACCTTCTATTTTATCAGAAGAACCCGCCACATCTCGACGGTATTCCTCTTGCATTTGGCTATCCTTGACATTAGATGGAGAAACATCAGGCTTCTTCATAGCAGATGATGAGCCTGGAAGTACAAAGTTGTCCTTTGCTGACGAAAGACTGCTGCTTGAATAGGTCTTCATGCTAAACTCTAAGCCTGTGCTCTGAATTCTTCCAAGTGAACCTACATCTATATTATAAGATGCCTGCTGAATGTCTTTGGAGAAATCCAACTGCTGAGACCCCCAAGCCATACCAGTTACTGTCTGATGTTTGTCATCCTGGACTAAATTGTCTACATTCCTTGAGGCACTTGATCTGCCCAAGTACGCAAAAGAGTCACTAGATGAGCGCCTATGAGCTCCTCGACTCAGAGGTGTCTCAGGTTCATTGAGGAGGTCACGAAGCCATGAAGGCTCCTCCTCGACAAGAAGACTAGCAGGCGGGGCATATTGATGCAAGCTAAACCCCTCCCTATCATTCGGTTCTCCTCTAGGACCTAAAAAGCTAGGGGAGCTGTAATCTGCACAGAATGTAGTAGCAGTTGGAATGAGACCTATTGGAGAAGGACAAGAATGCCTCCCGCTGCACTGCAAGTCTCCGAAGTTGGGAGGTTCTTGTAAGTTCGGCATTATTACACAATCCAAACCCTCTCTAGGAAAATGGAGCCCGAATCTGTAAGCATCACAGATATATTAATTAATATCGATCCATTCTAGAAAAATTGATGTAACACGCCAAACAAAACCACATTTTTTATTTAACAACAAAGATGTTGATTAATCGTTGCTTATTTCTTTCTTTGATGAAACGCAATAAAGATGTTTTCAAGGAGGAGAAACAGGATTACGGCCTAGGTTCCTCGTATTCGGAATCTGCTCGTCAATATTTAGGTTAACAAAGATTATATTTCGCACTAATACTACCAGAAAACATTAAAAACTGAAATATGGGAAAAAAGAAATCTCATCATTAGAAAGCCGAAACACAGTATACATGAATTCAAGACAAGCATTTCCAAAACTATCATCTCAAACCGAACGAAGTGGAAAGGAAGAAACTGGCATATACTATACGTGAGTCACAAAATGGGGCAAAACTAAAACAAAAAACCAAACTTTGCTCGAGATTGCAGGATCGTTCACGTACCGCATATATACGAATCAAACCCCTCTCATTGCTCTTCGCGGATTGGAGAGCAAAGAGAGAGGGGGCGAAGAGGAAGGGGAGATGGATGAGAAAGGAACTGGAGAAGGAATTCCACAGATATTAATGGTTACACGAGGAGTGATTACGGATGGATCACCGAATGGTCCGAATAGGTCGGAGGTGGCGCGCTTTCCTTTTTTTGGGGGGATGACGATGTGCAGCTTGCCTTTTATATGACCGACTAATTATTAGTAAATATAATAATAGTAGAATCAATAATAATATAATACAGCTGAATTATTCTATTTCTTTATCCTCTGCCTCTAAATTTGGATCCGCTTTCTTCTCGTTACGACTTGTTTACTGTTACATTGGACCTTGCAGAAACTCCTTACGTTACATGACCTGAATATAGCAGATGGTTTTTGTGATGGTTAATTTTTTTTGTCTATTTTCTCTTGGATGGATCTGGGCCGTTGATTCTTAAACTGAACTTGTTTAACTCATCTTGTCCGTCAGTCCGTCTTCATTCAAAGAAACAGCTCAGATTGAGAAGAATTTTTTTCCTTGAAGCAAGAAAGATCTATCTGCCTACCCCTTAGGCTGAAATTAATGGGACTCCTCAAATAAGTGTTGGTGAGTCTCTTTGTTACCGACACAAAGTAGGCACAACTCATCCTTCGTGATTCCTCATTTAGCTACTTAGTCCCGTGTGAGCAATCAGTCTTCTTGTCCAAAGCTAGATTTTAGGAGGTTAATTGTGCTGCCAAAGAAATTTATAATGACTATATGCATGTAACAATCCGGAAGACCAACAAATGGTAGAAACTACGAGCGGAAAATTGCTCATCCTTTGTCCATTTCCACCTTGTTAATATATCCTCATTTCCCAACAGCATTGGTGTTGCGAGCATTGAAGATGGAGATATTCGGCTGAGTAGTGTGCGGAAACAAAGAAGGGTACTTCTCAGCTAGCTAGGCACAATCCCTTGCACCACTTATTAGTCCACAACTTGATCGGATTCCCTCTTCCAACTGTGTAGTCAATGCATGAATGATGAATTACCTCTCCAAATAGGTGGAGTCACTTTAAGGAACCTCCTACGGTTCCAAGTCTTGGAGTCACCATACAGTTTCCACATGATTTCCACCTAGAGTAAATTGGACTGGTTAACTATTTTCCAATATTGCGAAGCAAGCTTGGCCACATTGTGTGCATGGATGTCGATAATGCCGAGTTCTCCTTCCTCTTTTGGACAGGTGATGGAACTCTAGCCAACCAAATACTTTCCTTTAACCTCAGCTCCCACGTACCCAGAAGAATTTCATTCGCCTTCGATCAATATGTTTAATTATCCATTTCGGTAGCCACCGTACTAGTGATAGTGCTGTTTATCAAGATCGATTGTCTTGCTCGTGATAACAGTTTACCAATCTATTTTTTTATATGCTTCAAAAAATATTGGATTTGAAATTACTTCTTGCTTGGTTAAACCAGTTGGACTTCAAAAAAAAATGACATTCAAGATGACGGCATTACCTATTTCAGAGCGAGTTGATAGGGTGAATTAATAAATTCTCGAGCCAACTTAAGACAAGATAAACATCTTTTTACTTTTCTCAAATTTTATTTTCTCAATATCAATTTCATTTCATACGAAGTAGCATAAATCTCAGAATACAAAAGTGATATATCAATTGATATTAATATCAACTGCACTGTTTTTTTGAACGGTTGAAATATTTGAAAAGGAGAATTTATTCGGTACAAGGAAGATGCATATAATTTCCAATGGTGAGACCATACTAATATACTATGGCAGAAGGACATGGTGTGATCTCTTCATGATATAGTTTTATGGACATGCTATCTCCATTGTACAAATTAAAAAATACGGCTCGAAAAGAAAGGTAAACTAGGACTACGAGTCGCCCTTATAGCAAGTATCCTCCAGAATGATTCTAGCAATTGGCACATTAAACAAAAAACTTAAAATTTCTGAAAATTGTTTTTTATTGGTCAATGAGTTGAGTTGTAGGTTGCCCATGATGCACAAATCCTATCAGATCTTATGGCTTGCTGTCGAGGTACAGGTAAATTTACAGCCCTAGTCAAATAAAACCCTAGCATATTGGCATGAATGCCAAACCAGATCTGAGACAAAGATGCTGTGTGAGCAGAAAAAACATTGCTTCACACAATCAACTAGGATGCATCTGTTTGATATACAATACAATCAACAAAGTACTATGAAAAATTGATGTTTGTTTTTTTTTTTTGCAACGAAGAGTTCATTTCCTCCATCCCTCTATCTTCTCTTCCCCAATGATCCATCTGGTCAGCTGGCTCGGATCCCCCGCCAAGCCCTTGAACGAGGAGACTATTCCGAGGTCTGCCCCAATCTGATAATACTCGTTGAGAGCAGCTAACATATCTGCCTCTATTTGTGCATCATCCATTCTGACGAGCCCCATGCATAAAGCGTCCTCATAGTGTTTCTCTTTTTCAGGGTCAAGCTCAAAGGGATCCATAACCGGGCCCTGCAAGAGCATGGATACTATCTATCACATAGTCCACAACATCAAAATTGTATGTAAAAAAATACAGAAATCAAAATTGTTCAGCTTTGACCAGGCAAAAGTTATTATCAAGCATAAAAGCCAAGGAATGCTATTATGTCCAGTAATGTCACTTCATTCCGCACATATCTTGAGACATGGATAATAATCAGGTTAGTTTATTGCGTGATACAAAATATAGCAGCATTTAATTACTCATTCAATAATACTACCTTATGGAACAGAAATGGAAAGGTACAGTTTTCATGTAGCAGCATTTAATTACTCATTCAATACCTTATGGAACAGAAATGGAAAGGGCTGGCACACCTCTCTATATAGAAATATTTTCTAGTTAGAACGAGAACAAAGCATACTGGCTTCAAGTAATTCAACTTCTTGAATTACATTTCAAAAATGAGAAAGCAAAAAAAGAAATATATACTAGTCATGCTCTGAAAACTATCATATCATTCTAGAAAAAGTGGATGCACTCATACGAAAAGGTCAAAAATAAAAGTGGTTATGTACACAAGCTTCATCAATTCTTTTTAAGAATCTAAAACCAGTGTGATTACCTGACATAATTCATCATAATGCTTGTAAGCCTCACTATTTTCATCTTGGTCATAAATTAAGGTCCCGCCATACCAAGTCTCATCACCGTCAACTGAAGACATTGCAAAGTATCTGGAAAACACAGCATTAACATCACCGTCCACAAAGACTGAAAGCTTAACCAACGCATACTCATATGAAGATTTCAAATATGGAAGTTATTAATATAGATACTGATAACAGGTAGGCACATGCAAATTATGTTGGAAAGAATAGTAAAAGGAAAATAGAACAAATGCATATTGGACATGAATGTTCTACATTTTAATTCCAAAGCTACATTCAGACTCATCCTATGGTTCAACCTAATTTGGGAATCATTGTTCAGCACCATAATGCACAAGATTTGCAAGAACCAAGAAGCAATCAGATTCAGTTTACTAACACATAATGCTGATAAGTCATCAGTTCAAGCTCAATCAATTGGTATATAGGGTCACTTCACTTCAGTCCAGTCCACCCATACAATACACGTGCAAGTTCTAAGAATATATGGTATGTTTGCTTTGATGGATAGGAAAGGATTGGATTGGATAATAAACAAAGGAGGATTGGATATGAATTTTTTAAATCCGGTGTACATCGGATATAAATAATCTTCTATTCACATTTTTTTCTAATCCATGCACTAAACAAACAATGGATATTAATCCGTCCCCTATCATCTCCTCCCTTATCCTATGAAGCAAACATGCCCTAAATGTATAAGTTAGGCCTTTTCCTAATAGCTTAAGCTTTTAGGTAAGTTGGTTATCAATTAAGTTCAACAGCTTTAAATGCATATTACACTTAAAAAAATAAATATTCACCACAATAAGCAATAACTAAGATAAATTACGCTATCAGATTAATCTGGAAGAGATAATTACTTCTTAAAGATCTCATCATCACATCCATCATCAGCATGAGAAAGCCAATTTAAGCTATCATAACCAGCAGCACACAGAGCATCTTCAGGATTCCCAATTGCTTTTTCAGTTGCTGCAACTTTTGTTGCAGGTATACTTTCTTCATACTTTCTTTGGCCAAATAACCAGTTTGGGCTTCTAAGCTGTATTTCACTGTAATAGGTCGCAGCAAAGCACACTATTAATGGACAAAGATGGTCTTGTTTCATAGAAATGCTATATAAAGATTAAAGTCCATGAAATGAAAGGAAAAATACAAAATCTGGTAAAAGGTCTCTAAATATATTATGCATATATGATGTACAAGAAAGACCAAGTTTAATTCTGTACTAATTGAAAATTGTCATGATAATAAAAGATTGTTCTAAAATGAATCCACAATTTCCAAAATCTCATTTAGTACAAAGAAATGTAGAATGACATGATAAACCAATGAAGACTCCTGAACTCATTTCCAACAGTTCATGAAGAAAAATCAAAGCATTTGTGGAAAGAAAATTAGCCATCCTTTTTTTTCACATGGAAAGCTTTTTATTAAAGCAATTTTTTTTTCCAGATACTAGCACATCAATATGAATCCTGCTGACTCAACTGACTCAAAAAATAATTTAATTATCAAATGGGTTCACTCCCCTCATAATAAACCTTGGACTGGTTTAATTAAATTGATCTACACCTAACTAGAGACCATTTCACATCAGTCATATGAGAGATAGCCTCCTGATCGGTTAAATTTCTTAAATCTTTATTATTTCCCTTGTGTTCTATTGCTCCCTCATTTTGTGCCACTTGAGCACCAGGCCATGTCAAGAAAAAAGTTAAAAATAAAATAAAAGTTTAGTAACCATGTAATCTTAGCTTCTATATGAGTTGGAATTTCATTTACTACGGGCAGAAATAAGAACATGAATAGAAGATTAAGATCCTTTGTCAAATAATTGCAATTTGCAAATAATACCATGGGTGACAGAAGCAAAAAAACAGATTGTGGCTCAGTTATTACAATTGGAGTATTAACCAATACTTAGACATCAAACCAAACTAAAAAAAAAGAGGCTACAAGAAGCAAAAAAATATATAGTTGAAGAAGATTTTCAAGAGAGAATTTACGCTGCATCTGGTGCCATTCCATGATTTCCTGCAGTAACACATGCTTTTACGTCAGATTCACTGAAAAGCCTTACATTCTTTATTGAACTACATGTTCTCTCCATTAGCTTATCAAATGATGTCAATTTAATTCGATAGAAGTCTCTTTTGCAAGCAGGTATTGGCGCAAGGGGTGTCTGAACTCCATCTGGAGGAATCATGTCAAATGGTATACTGTAAAAGGTTCAAAAGCATGTTAGCCTAAAACAATAAATTTATTTCTAACTGTGCATTATTACTAGTACAGACTAGAAAGATAAAATAATATGATTTATAACGATGAACCAGACTTGTCTATACTTTAGAATCAAAACTATTTATTGTCACCTTCTATCAAAATGAAGAACATCTTCATCACCAATTCTGGCAACATGAAGATAGTAATCAGTCTCCAACTCCCAAAGAGCTGGCTTTCCTTCTTTTGGTTGGAAGTAACCTAAAAATCTGATCATCAAATGGAAATAAACAGGAAGATGGTCAAAAAATACTCTTTTTCCTATTCTCTCTTGAATAATGTACCTAACCAAAGATGGGCAGCTAAATGCAAAAAACAGTTAATGGAAGACTAGTGAAATCATGACATAAAAAAATTCTTCTAAACGGACATACAAGTTTATGGCATCTTGTTTTTCACCATCTGTGTAAGCATTGCTGTAGTAACGTCTGATTGACTTCAAAAATTCACGAGACTGAGTAGTGGCATTCCACTTGCCTTGCCTTTCAGGAAAGACCTAAAGACAAATTTAAGATAGTTTTTTTTTTTGGGGGTAATTAGAGATTGAAATCTATAGAGTGAAAGGAGCATTGCTGCCAACAGGTCAATAACTAAAAGCAAAGAGAGGTAAGAAGCTGAATAGATGAGCTAAGTTATTTCCAGAAACCCACAGTGTTATGAGCTGCAGAGCCTCCATATTGCTGAGCAAGTGCATCACCCATACTCTGGTACATGTCCATTAGAGCTGCAGCTATGCTGCTGTCTGGATCAACTTTAGGAACACCATTAAGTCCCATCGCATGTAGTTGGCGGCCTAATGCTGCCAATCCATAAGCATACTGTGCAACATTGGTACGATCCAAGCAGTCGATGCAATTTGTACGCAGAACTCCACTCTGAAAGCAAGGCCCATTAGTGACCTGTTGATTCTGGTTTAACTCCTTTTGTTTATCTTGAGTAACCAAACTTTCAAGGTTACTCGCTATCCTACCAAGGTCTCCTGAACTAGCTCTAAGATCACCAAGGGGGGTATCCCTGTATACAGCATATTTTACAATGTAAGTTGCAGGCTTGAGCTAAACTTATAATATGATAGCATACATACAAAAATCATGGAGCAAACACAAGCATCATAAGTCATTTGTAGAAGTTATTAGAATTGACTCCATCAGTAATAATTCAACAACCAGATGTTCTTATTATTATTGCTCATATACTAAGCAGAGAGCATCAATAATTTACAAAATATAAAATGAACAAAAGCAAGACTGCAACAATAGTTTACGCAAGCATATTAGAATTTCACAGTTTTATAGCAACACTTCCTTATTCCATCAAGTTTAACACTGTTATCCTTGTCTGTGCTCTTTTGTGTCACAAAATAAGCTAGATGCAAATAACAACCAAGAAAACTATTTGCCCAAGGCAATCAAATACCCAGTGTCCAAAATAAGACCAATCTGAGATTCTGGAAACCAAGTAAAAATGTAATTATACATCTAAACTTAACAGCGGTCATATATACGATCAATGCTAGGGCTTTGACGTTCCTGCCAAACATCTAAAAAGTTCAAAAACTAAAAGTTGGGCTATTGAATATACTTAGAAAAGTTAATAGTATTGAGATGAGGCATATCTATATTACACAAGGATCACTTAAAGAAGCATCCAACATAAGTTCACTCGAACACATCTCATTTTCTTTTAAAATATTTTTATTATTTTGTTTCTCATAGGACATTAAGAACAGTATAGTATGTGAATCTTCTAGTTCTTTACAACAACTACAGTCCGTTCAGCTAGAAATATGAATAAAACCATCTCCAAAAAAGTAAGGGATAAAGAAATTTTCACAAGACCCTTGATTGTGCATTTGTGCCCAAACAAAGTTGTATGAATGAAGCACTTTTTCACAACCAATCACATCATGATCACTGATGTGAAGGATATAGTGCACTCAAACAACAGGAAATAAAAACTATATGAAACTCAGAATGTGATTTCTCTGTTAAAAATATAAGAGGAATGAAACATAGGGCTTATAGTAATCATAGCTTGTGGTATCAATTGATTCCATGAATGCATACCATCCGAGGTTGACAAAAGAACAGGGGGAATTGAAAGGAACAACAGAAGGTAAAGGAGAAGAAAAGAAAAGCTGATATAGAAAAAAGGCACAAGGACACTGGTGACGATTGTAGAAACTAGGAAAGCATACAGAAAGAGTATCTCCTAGTGTAATTTTTTCCCTGCTGTGTTGGTTGTATTTGACATGCGCTTTCCATCAGCTTCCGTTATACCTTTTGAGGAAAGCATACAGGGAGAAGAAAACGGAAGATAGAGAATCAATAACCTTTTAAAAGAAATAGGATTAGGCTCACAGAGAAGTGGATTTCATGAAATTTGAAATTAATCCCAATCCTTTTGGGGGCTCTCACCAAATAAATTTTTTTCCTTGCACTTTATCTGGACCAGCCTACCAGGGTTTAAATGCCACCAAACTTTAATCAAAGCCCAATATGGTTAGTTTGTAATGAATGGTACTTAGTAATTTTTGTTGTCAGTGCTAGGCTATACATATTGTTTAATTATTATTGTCCATACCAAGCAGTACAGCTTGATATACCACTTGGTAGACCGGACATGTATCGATAATGGTACCTCCATAAGATTTTGAATCTTGACCTGCAACCTAGATAGTTGAGATATTACTACTTGTAGTAGTTGTTGTACCCTACTTTTACCTGCATGATAAATATAGTAGTATAAATTCAAACTAGGTCACCTACTATCTTCAAACATACAAACGGATAATTTTGAATCTTTGACGGGATATATACATCATTAAAAATTATAGAAATGGCACAATTAACATTTATTAACCAAAAAATTAATATATACCTTCCAGTGCTAGTTCGACTGAGTTGTGTTGATTTCTTCCTAACTATGTTCCGCTTTCCACTGTAATAAAAGCCAGTCAAATCAAGTGCCTCACTAGCTACCGCACCTAAAACACCCAAGACATTGGCAGACTTGCTAGAAAACCAGAAAATAGAATAATTAGTTTCATATAGTTTCAACTAAGTGAGTTGACACATATAAATGCATATAGGTTTATACCTTTTTGCAAATTTATGAAAATCCCAATGAATAAATTTCAACTGGCTTTCTTCTGGAAGAATTTGATTAAGATATCCAACTGCATTAGCAAATTCACGTCGTAACATCATTTCCCGAGGCCTTTTCTCAAAAGTCTGCATAATTCAGCAAACAAGTTAACTAAATTCATAAAATTGAATTGACAGAAGATAATACTAGCTTAAGTATGTCATAGCATGGCATCAAGTTTAGGTGTCGGCGCTGGTGACCCCTCCGATGATCCCTCCTTGTCTTTCCCCTCACAAAAAAGGTGTCATAAAATTCCTCCTTTAATTTATTTTTGACCCATTCAAATTGCAAGTTTACAGCATGTTGCTTGTATGTTTATCAGATTTCCTAACATTTGTACACAAGTATCAGCAGTTCTCTTAAGCACAATCTTAATTTCCTGTTGAACATCCCTTAATTGATTCTGCATGACACTTGTTCAAATATTACTCCTTTCCAACAATTGTAATTAACTGACCTATCAAACTATCCAACATAATACATATATGTGGATCTCAACCTATGATACAAATCAAAACTATCTGCATGCTCAACTATTAACATTGAGTGAAGATACTAATATATATATATATATATGGAGCTTTGCAAAATCCATCTTCAATTGGGTCATGAGAAAAATCCATTGAAACATATCTCTTCAGAGAAGCCTTGTATCTTTCCTGTAGTCCCGGAAGGTTGTGATGTTTCACTCTCCTAATATTTAATGATTAGCTGGACTAACTTTTGAAATAACACTTCAGCAGACAGAATATATGTCAAACAGTTGGTCCTTATAGGCAAACTGTCTGCTAGTCATTCTGCCCCATCCAAACAAGATTGTTAACTATGTCAATTTGGGCATCTTACAGCCACGCACGAGACTAGACCAAGACATTTCCCACAAATGCTATAGCATGGATGATTTCCATGAGCATCTTGCAAATTTGCATTGTGAATCATGTATACTATTACATAACCTTGTACCATGGCAAACCCTCACTCTAAAAGGTTTGCTGCAGGAATTTAATGTAGATTACCAACATGGTTTCAAATGTTTCAAATATCATACTGTACCGCCAAATATGTCTAGTATTTATTATTTTTTTAAAAAAATTATGATACCCCTACCAAGACTGGTAAACGCAACTACCACATGTACCAAAGGTACCATCTGAAGCAAGCCTTTCACCAGATGTACCAGCTCATTATATAGCTTGTACCATGCCGTACAAGCCCAACGGTTATATTTCCAGCCGTTGGGAAAAATGTTTTGCGTGTTTTCCAACAGCTCTTTTAGTCGTTGGGGATTTTTTAGGGGTTTTGAGCCTATGCAAAGGTCCTGTACCCTCATTGCTCATTATAGCAAGCTCTGTCACTCTCTCCTACTTTCTCTATCAAGCTCTCTCCTACTTTCTTAACTCTCACTCATTTTCCTACACTCTTAACTTCCTACTCCCTCTATCTAAAATTTTGTGGTCAAGTTGACAAGAACTATAATGGCACTGTGATCTAATTGGTAGTGGTGGAGGAATCACTCACTTGAAATAGGATTTGAACTAACGATATTCCAACTTGTTCAAATGTTAAATAGGGGTATTTAAAAGGGGAGGTCTCAAATTATCATAATATTAAACTTTAAGAGTCCTTTGATTACATAAAATGAAGATGATGAACTAAGAATTGAGAACCAATTCCTTAATTTTCTGATGTATGCATACGATGAATAAATTAGAATGAGAATTAATAGATTTGAATAAAAATGAAATTACTATGGAGTTTTGTTTCCATAAAAGGTGGGGGGGAGGATATGAAAGAGAATAAGCTACGACGGAAGAAATAAATTACCTAGTTATGTTTTCTATCACATCCTACAGAGATTTGCAACTAATTATCATTTTCATTTTTGTTGTTGATTATGTATTTCTCATTCTTAACTATAATTCATGAGTTTAACCTTCATGATAATCAAAGTTCTCAATAAATTGTTACTTAGGCTTGCATGTCAATTTCTTGTGAGTGATATCAAAAATATTTTCTTGAAAACAATAAAAAGTTCTGCTTTTAAACTGCAATTTAAATTTTTAATTGTCATACTTTCTGTTCTTACCTAGGTTATTTGACTTGGAATTTTGAAGCATCTCAAGTATCAATGTCTAAAATGCATCTGATGTGGATCATTTTTTAATCATGTATCATAGCAGCTAATTATATCCTTACCAATAAACTGAGGAAAGGATGAAGGAACTGAAAACAAAAGATCTAGAAAGCACCTTAATAAGATTAAGAACAATAATTGGATTCCCATATCGTTTGGCCAGGTCTTCAAAGTGCAATTTAGTTGATTGGTAAGTAGGATCATATCTTTGTACTGTAATCAAGGGAAAAAGGAGATCAAACTTCTTGTTTGCTAAAAAATACTGCAAAAAAGTGATTACATGAAAAACAATTAAAATGATAATTAAAAACTAATTATTGCAGTGAGCATCAGATATCATAAAGTATTTGCAGGGGACTTTAGCATTATTGTTCTCTCCTCTTCAGTGCTTACATCTTGTAATGATGCCATTTGGTTTCACTATCTTCTCTATGCTTTCAGTAATAAAAGCTTATAAAAAACCAAACTTACAGACAATATCAGGTTTAGGACTAAATCTTGAAGCCTCTTGCGACCAAAATAGCGGGATTGAACCTCGCATCTGCACAACTGAACTCATTTTCCCACTGCGTGATCCAGCTTCATCATCAAGAATTATTTGTTCAGTCTCGACATCATTAGCAACTCTACCACAGTCGTTTACTCCTCTTTTCAAATACCTTCAGACAACATTATCTTAAATAAACACAAAATAAACCAAAACTTATGCGACTTCTACAGTATTCAATGAAAACCATAGGTGAGGGCATCTAGTAAAGGAAAATTGTCACGAGGATTAAATGTCAAAATCAAGAATTGCCTGGTAGTGACAAGGTTGACTATATAAAATACTAAGTTATGCATCTTCACTGACGTTCTAGACCTCGTACACCATTTTCAAGAGCATCAGAAATTCAGAATTGAACAATGTGAAGCATGGTTTAAAGTATCATCCCACAGTGACCGCATTGGGCAATGCACAGTTGACAGGTACTAAGTTTTAGGATATAGGGTAAAATTTTGAAATGATGAAAGGATAAATTGTCTTGTAAAGTCCAAAAGCACTTCGGAAAAGCAGAAGCATTTCAGTAGATGCTTCTGTTTTTCAAATTTCCTACAACCATGGTTTCAAATACCGTACCGTACCGTACCGCCCGGTACGGCCGATATTTACCGATTTTTTGGAAAAAACGGTATACGAGATACCCGGTATTGAGCGGTATACGAGGTACCCGAGATACTCGGTAAATACCGCCGGGGCAGTATTTGATGTCATACCGGGCGGTATCCCCCGGTATGACCCAACGGCTCTTAAAAAGAGTCGTTGGGTTACTGTAGCAACAGCCGGTTTTGGCTGGTTTTAGGGGCTATATAAAGCCCCAAAAACACCTCTTTTACTCCCACTCACCGCTCTACTCATCTAAACTCTCTAAACTCTCAATCTCTCTCAATCTTTCTCAAACTCCCTATCTCTAATCTCTACTTTCTTAATTTCCACGTCGAAACACTGCTGAAATGGCGCCGAAATCTCAAGCCGACCCCGCATGGCAGCACGGTGTTCGGTTGGAGAAGGCTAATCACTGGCAATGCATCCACTGTAATATGATTTGTCGTGGTGGATGTGTCACTCGATTGAAGACACACTTGGCCGGAACATCCGGCGACGTCGTCAAATGCACCAAAGCACCGCCAGAAGTCCGACAGATGTTCAAAGATACGCTCACCAACAAGAAGGAGCGGCGTCTTAAGAATGCAGCTTAACAAGCCGAGTTCCACCGACGAGCTACCCAAGAAGTCGGCGGTGGCCATTACGAGGCTCGGGTGGCGGTGACGACGAGGATCCGGAACTTGAAGCCGGTATCCGAGCTTCATTAAAGCACGCTGCATTCGAACGAGATCGGAAGTACTATCCCGGATCTCATTTTGAGTATGGCGGCAGCAGTGGCAGCGGTGGCACAAGCAGTGCCGGCTCGACTTCGGCTGCCGGATCAATGGACCGAAGTGGTTCAATTCCCTCCGGTCCTCAAATTGGCCGGAGTTTTAGCATAAGGGTACCTCAAAGTAGAGGAGGCAGCAGAGGAGGCATTCGTGGATTCTTCACAAATCTCGGAGCAAGTGGTAGGAAAACTAATGTTAATGTTTCTGATCTTGATCCAGGGCATTTCCTCCTCCATCAACAAAGCAACCGCGCATAGACGATGTTTGAGGCAAGACGAAGAAGTGGAGGGAATTTCCTCCTCCAACTCCCTGTGAAATTTCAGGTCCTTACCTTGAAGCTGAGGTCGATGAAATAAAGCAATGGATCGACGGAATCAAGCGGCAATGGAGAGAGTACGGATGCAGTTTGATGTGCGATAGCTGGACCGTGCCAACCCGAATGAGCATCATCAACTTCCTCGTCTATTGCAACAGGAGGGTTGTTTATCACAAGTCGGTGAACTCGCCCAATGAAATCCATGACGCTTACTACATCTCGAAGCTAACGGCGGAGGTGATCGAGGAGATTGGACCCCAGAATGTTGTTCAAGTTATAACCGACAACGGAGCCAATTTCAAAAGGGCAGGTGAGATAATTGAATAAGATTATCCTCATATATGTTGGACTCCATGTGCAGCCCATTGTGTAGACCTAATGATGAAAGATATCGGTGATATACCGATGGTGAAGTCAACGGTAAAGAAGGCGCAACAAATTACCCGCTTCATCTACAACCACACATGGGTACATACCCTAATGAAAAAATCTACAAAAGGTAATTTATTAATTAGTTTATCATAAATAATTACTAATGATAATTCCATATTTTAGGTGAAATTCTTCGACCGGGAGCGACTCGTTTTGCAACCAACTTCATCGCATTAAGGTCGCTCTAACAAAAAAAGACGGCTCTTAGAACCATGTTTACAAGTGAGGAATGGACTTTATCAAGATATACCCAATATACCCAATATATCCGGTTTTTTCAAATACCGGGTATATCATATACCGGAAACCTAAAAACCCGGTAAATACCGAGCTTACCGTACCGTACCGGGCAAGATTTTAAACCATGGTAGCAGCACAGAAGACGGAGGAGATGATGATGACGATTATGATGGAGCTGGGGGAGAAGACATCGTCGTGCCATCAACACCCGCACCTACCGATATGTGGACGAATGAGCAATACTTCGACCACTCCACCCAAAATCAGGATCACGGTGCTAGAACCGTAGGAACAACTCGGGTGTAAGAGAAGAGAGACCGGCGTCGAGGAGGTGGACCGATAGCTTTGCAAGATTACCACTACGATATGATGAGTAGCTTGCAAGAAGTTTCTGAATCAACCTACTCTGTATCAAATACCTACTCAACTGATGATACAATGACTAATTCTTGGACTGCCAAAAAAGAAACACTGATGGGTATGTGGTATAATGGATACCAAGGCATGATGACATGGGATCATTTCCATATATGGGCATTGGAGACTTACGGTGTTGACCTTAGTCGTGTATGTCCCCAAGATATGTACGACGGACGTCATTCGTCCGCATTTTAAACATTGTATTCATGTATTTGACATTTGAATCTTAAATTTAAGTAATTCTTGAACAATTATGTGTTATTGGAGTTATTTTTAACGGCAAAATAATAAAAAAATTCTATCTAGTATTCATTTTTCGAACCGGACCGTACCATGTATCGGTACAGTACCGGTACCGGTCAAAGACCGAGATTGGTACCGGTACCGGTATTTTAAACCATGCCTACAACTATTATGAGTAAAGCACTTTTCAGCAGCATTTTTGTGAATGTTAAACCAAATCAGATTTTCCTGCAATTGAACACTTCTTTTGCAAAATCTTGTATCTTTTTTTGCATAGTCCCAAATGTAGTTTTTAACCATTATTTATTTCCACCTCACTGTGCCAACGAAGTCGGGATTGATAAATCTGCAGAAAATATAAGAAATAGGATATGAATGAGTTTAAAAACTTGATCAAGAGAACAAGGATAGACTAAAACAGGTATCACAAAATATGGGTGTTACTACTTAACCTAATTATACTATGTGATCAGGATGGGCGATGGGACATAAATTTCTTTGCTTACAATTTAGAGAAAACAGATTTTTTTTAATTTCTGTAGAACTTTTGGCAGAACCTAGCACATGTTGGGAAAAAAATTACAACTATTTGTGCAGAAGAATCAAGAGGCAGTTGCAGTTGACCAGCTAGATGACATGTTAGAATCCTTTTAAGAGCCAAAACAGAGGAGCTACCTTTCCATGAGGAAGCATCCTGGAAAAGAAAGAACTGAAAGGCAAAGGATACATGAGATAAGAATACAGATTATTAGAAGCATTTTGTTAACATAAATGAACAATCACACCACACCTAATAGCTTAAGCTTTTAGATGGAATGTCATTGCTCAAAATTTTAAGTTGGTATCATAGAGGAAAATTTATGTACCAGTTTTGTCCAAGCCATGAATAAAGAAAATTGTATATGCCTCTAGTTAACTTCGATCTGTTTGGCTTTGGGTAATCCTCCCACCCTCCCGACACACCCAGACACACACAAAGAGGGTTTACTAATACATGAAGTAGAAATTTGGTCTCAAACTTCATCTTTTGCAAAAAGCGCAATCCAAAAAGATTCTCTAAAGAGTGTTTACAATATATCCTATGAATATATACTAAGCCAAATTAATTGACTACTAAATTAATTTTAAATTTGACCTCAAACTTTCATTTTATGCAAAAATACAGACTCCAAAAAGATCTTGTCTAAAAAGTGTTTACAACAAATCCTATAAAATAAACTAAGACAGCTAATGGGTCAAAGGTCTTAAACTTACATATCGGCAGAATACATCCTACAATATAAGCTAAGACAGCTTAAGGGTCAAAGGTCATAGAACTTTCATTTTTGCAAAATATAAAATCCCAAAAAGATCCTGTGTGAAGTGTGCCTAGAACTCTCAAAGTAATCCCTAATTGCTTAAGGACTCTCCCACCACCCCATAACAAAAAATTTAACTTCATTAACAACTATGCATATATCTATATATATATATTTGCAGATATAAGTCTTGTGTGAGAACATCTATTAGAAAGCAAAAAATTTCAGAATTGACACCTTCACAGAATCACATGATGCAATGCAGTAGCAGGTTGAAAGAAGAAAAAAAAGGCACATCTCTTAATTATAAAACTGTCTCCAACATAGTGATTATCGCTTGTCAGATACAATTACATCTTACTTAGTTTCATGAACAAAAGAAATATTGATGGTGTTAACACACCATGACACCACACTAGAATTTTGCAATTGTGAACAGTGAACCAACAAAAGTGAAATCAAGGAAAAATAGAAAGGCATCATCAACATCACAACAACTACAAACTGAACAGTATCTAATATCTAATAAGAACTAGATGAAGAGCCAGACCACAAGAACATGGAACATCAAAATTATCAATTCAAGCTAGAACATGAAAATATTTTTCTAAAAGATGGATGTCATACAGAAATTATTTCAACATCAGTTCACTTAGTTTCATGAACAAAAGAAATATTGATGGTGTTGACACACCACACCAGAATTTTGCAATTGTGAGCCAACAAAAGTGATATCAAGGAAAAATAGGAAGGCATCATCAACATCACAACAACTACAAACTGAACAGTGTCTAATATATAATAAGTACTAGATGAAGAGCCAGACCACAAGAACATGGAACATCAAAATGATCAATTCAAGCTAGAATATGACAAAAAGCCACAAGAAAATATTTTTATGAAAGATGAATGTCATACAGAAACTATTTCAAGATCAGTTCAATTTATTTTTTAAATGCAAATATACAAACTTATCTAGGGATATTTGGACTGGAAGAAAACTTTTTAAAAATCAACATTAAAAAACTAAATGTCTTTCTTTTAAAAAAGCATTTTGCAGCAGATTCTCATGTTAAGATATGGAACAATCAAAATTTTGTATTATAAACTAATCAGCTTATGCAGAAATATACCTTGTCCCTGCAAAATGCCGAGATCGTCTGGAAATGAGAATGACACTAAATTCTCGACCAAAAATTGAAAGCCTGATCTGCAAATAGAAAAGAACATATTTTGTTCTAAATAACTAATAAAGAAACACTGAGAGAACTGCAGTAATGTAGATATAAAATGACAGGAACAGATAAGAAATTGTAAAGTTTACTATGCTACAACAACTTATGTAGTTGACTTAAATTTGTGATGTAATGACTCCGCTTTATTTTAAATTGTCTTATTTCTGAGATAACTAACTGGAAATCAATAAAGTTTCTTTCTAGTTCATAGCTAAGTGGTATAGGCATGTGTCCTATCAAGAACCATAACTAATTTTATGCAGTTTCTGTGGTGTTAATTGAACTAAAGTTCTTAGATTGTATTGAGTTTTAACTGCACTCTTCTAGTAATGTATAATTGAGTTTCCCATGAGTCCGATTATATATAATAATATACTTTGAGTATAACTATACTAGAACATCTCTAAGTAAAGTTTCCAAATCAGTATATGCAGGAAAGATTTTTGCATCAACTAAAGGATTTTTCATACTGCATGCATGGCCATGGAATACGTGAAAATATCAAACGGCAGTACAGCACATAGAAGGCGGATAACCAACACAATTTGGTTATACATCAGACTCGAGTCCTATCTCATGGAATGATAAGACATCCAGAAAATTTCCTCTATTTCCTTGTAGTTTTCAGGCAAGAATTTTAGCCAAACTACTTCTGAGTTGCGTGATTATTTGAGAATATTGGTTCTAGATAAACATAAGATACTTATTTTGTATAGTTTGATATTGCTTCACTTTAAAAGGTATATAGAATAGC
Source organism: Canna indica (assembly GCA_034359265.1). NCBI lineage: Eukaryota > Viridiplantae > Streptophyta > Magnoliopsida > Zingiberales > Cannaceae > Canna > Canna indica. The sequence continues at coordinate 3,069,776 of CP136898.1, read as the reverse complement.
CAAACAAAATAAGCATAATGGTATTCGATTATTTATAGAAACTTATCATGAGAAAAATGGACAAATAAATTGGAGCAAAGCAATCCCATATCCATCACATTCAGGACTCAAGGGTCAAGAACAAAAACATGGATATAAATTATAAATAAAAAGTATGTCCTATGTATCAAATGAATGTGATGCAACAGAAAGAAAACCAAATTATCAAATGTACCTGCTTGAAGTGCCCATGAATTAGAGCAATTGTCCAGCGTGTATTATTACACCTTGATCGAATTGCTTCGGTCAGATATGCATTCCAGACGAACATATTTTCGTAAGGCATCTTCTCCATGTTTGCTTCAAGGACATTCTTCTGTAAGCTTTGCATAAGGGGATATGTGTAACTATAGAAGAAATCTTTTGTTAGATCAACACTTGACAAAAGCTTCTTGTACCTGCATAGGTATCAAAGATTCAAAACAGAGATAGAAATAGAAAACTGCACTAAGAAAAAATTATTTTGGTCGAGCATAATTTCTTAAAAGTAGTGGAAGTATGACAAGCAATATGAATGCCTTGAGATTCAGTTTTAGAGTTGCCTTCATACATGTCTATTCTCCAAAAAGACATTTACATCATTTTTGTAGGACAATGACTCCTATGTTGCTTCGAGGATAAAAAGGCAATTCCAAAAGAGAATAAGGAAGAAAGAAGACAAGGAAAAAAAATTGGAAAATAAGAATAATAGAGAAAATAATTTTATAACTCAAATTAGGACTCTGCTTAAAACACCTTTATTTCACCCTTTTTTTTCTCTCTTGTACTTCAGCAATGTGAGACCAAGATGAAGGTTGGCTACTCAATTGAAAAGCTTGTCATACATCCCCATAAATCTCTGACTGGTATGATCTAGAATTTTGAGAATACAATTTGAACTAAGAAAGTGCTCTATCCAATAATATACCCATATCAAGGGCTTTGGACAACAATTTGACCCAAACTTGGACTTCTGAAAGCCTTACAAAATCTCCTTAGGGAATGATGATGAAAATATTTCTAATGCAAGGATGACTAGGACTCTTCAATTAAACTTCAATAAGTTTTACCAATAGCATATTCCAGATTACCTATGCTCCAATCTTGTTCTCGACCAATTTGAAGATTAATTGCATTTGGTTGGGTAGTGTAAAATTTGAATACTTTGTTTAGTTGAAAAAACCTAGCTTAAGATGATTTTATAGTTTAGTGACGTGAGAGAAAATCGAATGGTGCAGTCTTCAGTTAAGGTTTCAGTGAAAATTGATTTAGTGATTCATTACGCTAACAATAAATGCTTCTTTTGTCAAGCAGGATCTAGAAACAAGAAATAGAACATGACCGAAGCTCAGTCTTTGAGTGGGCAACATCAGACTGAATCGAAGAATGTGGAACAGTGATCAGCTGGCTCTCGTCAATGCAATAAATAGCATGTCCGCATATGCAACCGATCTGCCGTCTCTTGGTAACCAAAATCAGGTAGTACGACTCCAAAAATTTAATGCAACCTAACCAGAAGATAGAGAACAAGTGAATCTCAAAAAATATGTCGATCTTGGCAGGAACAGAGTAACAGGAGGCGTATAAGAGCAAGAGCGGAACCAGCAATGCCGTAAACCTTGCCGACAAAGCTGAGGCCGCCTGTGGCGCGATTCCCCTCGCTGATCCTCTGGAGGAGGCTCTTTACCTCCTGCGGTGAGTACACCACGGGGTCCTCGCTGATGTTGAGTTCGGACGGCTCGGAGCGGTCGATCTTGAGCACCCTAAAGAACCGCTTGTCTCGATCGCTCCCAATTAGGTAAAATCTCTGCGAAATTCATCAAGAATAGCAATAATTGGACCCCCAATATAACCCGGACGCGGAATATTGAATAAGAAAATAATAAGATATTTACAGCTCGGGTCTCGTAGAGGCGAAACTTTTCGAGGGAGCAGTGGTTGGGATCGAAGTCCTGGTCACCAGACGATGGTGGAGCAGAAGGAGGGGGCGTCGGTGGTCTCTTAGCCATCGGGAAGCCGGGGAAGCGCGCGGAGGAGGAGCGGAAGGCGAGGCCCAAACGGTGGTTAGCTTTTTAGGGCATTTTATAGGCTTCGCCCGGAAGAAAAATTTACACCGGGATTACGGGAGGAGAAGACGATGACTGGGGTCGGGGAGGACTGGTTTCGGATCCTTTTCAACTCTCTCTTGTAACGGTTCAAAACGTGATACGTGATTTAGAAGGGATCAACGTTAACGAATGGTTTAGATGCGGGAATTTTATGGCTCTGGTTAGAGACATTGTTGGAGAGAAACCCACGATTTGGGCACGACGGTGTTCTCTATCAGCTGGGGGCACAATCACGATTATTTCAAAGTCCGGTATAATGAATTTTAAATTGTTTTTAATCTTTAATATTTTAGAATTTAATGGAATATTTTATTTTAAAAAACTTACACAATGATAGAAAAATAGCAATTTTATTTAGAGGCCACCATCCAAATCAGTTAACCGCTATTAATCAAATCACAAAATTTAATTTTCAATAGTAAATTTATATTTGGATTTCGATTTTAATTAGTGAATTTAAAAAATTAATTAAATTCATTGTTAAATATTAATTGATTCTATATTTGTATATTTGTATTCTTGTCCTACGTATATAATGCATGCCTATATACTAATTAACATTTTTATACAGCAATAATAATTATATAAAATCCCAAATAATAATCAAATTTTAGAATTTTAAGTAATTATAGGTCCTATAGTTAATTGCATGCGAAAGATGCCTAACTTCATTAAAATTAGAAAAATTAGACTAAAAAATTATAATATTTATATAAATTTTATGTTCTACCTATGATTTCAAAATTCGCATGTAAATGCACAATTTTTATTTTCGTTTATGTCATCTACCAAATCGTCACACGTCGTCTCAACTTAACTGACATGGAGGTAAACGACGCTTGCGTGGTCTGACGACGTCATATGTGGCTGATGACCCCACATTTTTTTCCTCTCTTCTTTTCTTCCTCCCAGCGGTTGTTGCCACATTTTTTCTATTTCTTCTTCTTCTTCTTCTTCTTCTTCTTCTTCACCATATCCCAAAGATCTGTTGGTCCTACCTCACACGCAGCAATACCATCATGTTCTTCAATCGCACTGTCAACCTCTTCCAGTCTCCTCTCAACTGCACGACAACTAGTCTATGCCAACACCACCGCTTGTCGCCCGCTCCCCATCTGATGCACCTTTGTCGTTAGAGGTTCCTCCGCCTCCTACTCCATCAGGCTCAGACAGAGCGGCTGCAGCGCCTTGGTCTTGTATCGTGCCACCCACTCATCCCCTAGCAAGAGGCGCAGCTCGCTGTCCACGCCACCCACTCAATGTCGAACTTGCATGAAGAAATCCTCTGTCGTTGCTGCCTCAACTCCGCTGCCCCCAACAACGGCATTACTTCTCCCCTTCTTATTCCTCCACCGTCATCTAAACTATGCAAAGCATGTAATGTTTGTATCAATCTTAAGAATAAATTTTAATAGCTTGTTCATGATGGATTACCACACCAAACAGGAATACTCCACATTCGTTTATGTTTATTCACAATGTTCAAAACTTCTTGAAGGATGGATTGGAGTAATTTTGTGCATTTATCTGGTTTGACTAAATACAAGCACATGAGTAGATGAATAATACATTTGTCCTTCCAGGCATAATTGGCTTCCCTGCAAACAACTATACAAGATTGCAATCCGAGCTCCACAAATCAACAGCAACACCATACTCTGCGGCTGTTGGAGCTTCGTAGCTAAACGAAGATGAAGTGTGCTTGCATTCGATCCGTTGTATTGTTCTTGCAGGTCTAGTGAATCTTCATACCAAATAGAGCAGCCGCCATTGTTGTAGGAATAAGCGGTGCAAGAGTAGTTGTTCAAGCAGGCCAATTCACAAGCTTCACTACTCTTAACTCCGGCCAAAGTCTTGAGGTTCACATGAGGTTTCATGCTCGACATGGTTAAGAACTTGTCTTTCTCCAAATTAGACGAGTTGCTGCTTCACATGATGTCGCCACCGGATGAAGAATCCGTAGGAGCTCTTTGCTTTTGCTGCATATGTTGGGTGCAGTGAGGTGACGAAGGAGAAGGCTACAAGTCTTCTACAAGTTATTGAATGGATTGGGTGCAGAGATTAGGTGAAGGAGAAGGCACCACCGACTCCTCTACTCCTTCCCCCTCCACATCGCTGCCCTCCCGGCCCCGACTCTCGAGCTCGGCAACGCCTTCGTCCACCTCCCCTTCACACAGTCGTCGTCGGTCGTGGCACATCTGTTCTCGTTCTTCGACTCGATGGCGAGGTCGGAGAACGTGGCTGGTGAGCGCCGTCTGGTGATGGATCAAACAGCGGCGCCAACGAGCCCCACCTCATCTACATCCTCAACCTCATCCTCGACGACATCGCTCACCTCGTCCCTCCCTCAAGGATTTCTTCATGCAAGTCTGACATCGAGTGGGTGGCACAAACAGCGGGCTGCGCCTCTTGCTAGGGGATGAGTGGGTGGCGTGGCACAGGGCCAAGGGACTACACCCGCTCTGTCTGAGCCGGATGGAGTAGGAGGTGGAGGAACCTTCGACGACGAAGGTGCAGCAGATGGGGAGCGGGCGATAAAGCAGTGGCGTTGCCATACACATGGCAGAGGCTGGTTGTCATGCAGTTGAGAGGATACTGGAATAGGTTGGCAATGCGGTTGAGGAACATGATGGTGTTGTTGCGTGTGAGGTAGGAGCAGTAGATCTTTGGGATATGGTGAAGGAGGAGGAGGAGAAGAAGAAGAATAATAATAAAAAATAAGAAAAGGGTGGCAACAGCAGTTGGGAGGAAGAAAAAAAGAGAGAGAGAAAAAGTGGGGTCATCAACCACGTATGATGCCATCAGGCCACGCAAGCGCCGTTTACCTTCATGTCAACTAAGTTGAGACGACGCGTGACGATCTGATAGATGACATAAACGAAAGTAAAAAATTTATATTTACAGATAAATTTTAAAATCCTGAGTACAACATAAATTTTTTGCAAAACATTATGACTTTTTAATATAATTTCCCGTAAAATTACAAGATCAATTCATTTTGCATGTGCACCTAACACTCTCCTTTTATAATAATAGTAAGCTGACATGACACGTTTTGTTCTTATTAGCTCATTGTTTATTACAAATGAAAGATTTATCTTGCATCCCTTTTTTATCTAAATACTTCTTATTAAAGCTTGATTATAAAACTATATATCAGCTAAATATAATAGGCAATTGCTTTCAGTTAATTAATTAACAATAATCTATTACATTTAATAATTGTCTTTCGCAGATTATGTAGATTTATTTAATCCTTTTCATTTACATATAATAAAAATAAAATAAAGTATATTACATTTATGACGTCATCATTTAGGATACGGCGACCAAGGAGTGAAGATGGTGAGATCCCACCACCCGTCTCCGCTCATTTCGGCGACTGACGAGTGACGAGAGGCAAAAGCTTCAAGCCTTCAACAAGCATGATTAGGTTGGCGTGCCAAACTCTGCACCAAATCCCAGAGTCAACTCTCTCACCTGCATCACTATAAGATCACATTAACACAGAAGAGGGAGAGGAAGAAGCCAAGAGGAGACGAATTGAATTGAAGAAGATGATGGAAGACTTCAGCTTCCCTACCATCATCACAGACCACGACCCGGCCATCTTCCGCCTTCCATTCCCCACCACCTCAGCCGCCTCCCTGTGGTACGTCCACTCCCCGGAGGCCGACACCGCTCACCTCCGCCGCAGCTTCTCGGAAGGCGGCGCCAACATCGCCACCACGTGCAGGCGAGCCCTCCGGCCGAGCTCCCCCGCGGCGCTCAGCGACTGCGGCTCCGCGCTCGAGTACGAGGAGCGGATGGACATGCTCTGGGAGGACTTCAACGAGGAGCTCTTTCGCGCCTCGCTCGACGGGGACCTCCGCGGCGGGGCGGCGCCTGCGGAGAGGAGGTCGAGGAGGAGGTCGGTGGGCATGGAAGCCATGGCGGCTGCCGCCGCCGAGAGACCTGCATGTACTTCGCTGGCCGAGGAGAAGGAGCTGCAGCGTGGGGGGTCAGCCGCGGTGGAGCTGCGGCTGGTGCCGGTGTTGGGGGTGGCGACGAGCGGGCCGCTGCGACAGCGCCGGAAGCCGGGTCTGGTGGTGATGCTGAGGATGCTGAAGAAGCTGTTCGTTGTGCAGAAAACTCACTAATAGTCCGTCCAAGACAAAACCAAAGCATCAAATTTGAGAAATAAATTAATTAATTAAGATTATATTATTTTTCTGTACACATTATATCAGTTTATGAATTTTAATTAATAATAAGATGGCTTAGTATATATAATAACAATATATATATTTTGAACTGTGGTGGTTTTTGGTGCATACCAAATAGATTACCGGACAATCTATATTGCCACCAACATAGATAGACATCTTTTAGATTATCGATAATATAATTTTACAATATTTGGTATGTGTGAGTAATATTACTGGTCATGCATATTATTATGTTTGATTACAACAATAAGATTAACGAAAAAATAATATTCTTTTACTAAAATACCCTCCAAAATAAAACGGAATAACTATAATCCCCACGATACCCAATCTACCTCGTGGCCGACGACTGATGACACTTCGTCGTCGGCGACCCACGACACTCCGTCGCCAACTACTAGCGACACCCCATCAGCGGCGACCGACGAGACCCATCATCGTGATTAGTGGCATCACCAATGATCGGCAACAAGCGACACCCAAGCAGATCCGATCATCGATGATCGGCAACCACCCCGTCGTTGACTATTGGGGTATCGCTGACGATTGGGGCATCACTGATTGGTGATCAGTGATGCACTGTTATACTAGAAAACTTAAAATTTATTGTTGAAGAATCATACGAGGCGAAAGGAGAATGGGGAGCCAGATTCGAGAGGAGATGAAGTTGAAGAAGATGATATGGGGATTGAGGTTGAAGATCAAGGAAGAGAAGAGGATTGCAACGGAAAAAAGGGGGGCGACCGAGATGATGAGTATTTTTGTTTAAAATAAAAAATAAGATTCACACTTCATTGGTAATCTACTTAAACACTTTTCATCGGACTATCTATATTGCTAGTTTGGTGAGAATATGAATTACCAAGACAATGTGATTTGTTGATAATTTGGTCCAACCAAACATGTCAATGTAATTGATCCATGTAATTTAAATCGGGATTTTTGAGATAATCTGGATAGATTACCTTGCACCAAACGCTCATGTAAGTTTATATTATAATTAATCAATTATTATATGCTTAATTGGTTTGATTGATGCATATAATGTTTTGGGTTGGCATGCACAGTATTATAATTAAGTGATGGAGATAATGTTAATTAATTAAGTGATATATCTGTAGTAGCTAGGCAGGAAGTCTTTGTATAATATACTGATCAAGCATAATATATCCTAATGCGTCATTAGGTATACCGTATCATTCTACTATCGATTTTAATTATTACGTACGTCTTCATTTTAATTGTCTGTAGGGATGTTGTGTGGGCATTGGCTCATTGCCATTTTAGTTAATTTATTGATCTAGTTTTATATTCTGGGATACAAATGATAAGAAACCTACAATTTTATGAAGTAACATCACATCTTACATTAATTATATATTACGGAATTGGTTTTCTGTTTATGTTTTCCTTTCTGATCACAATATTGAAAAGTTTTGTAGTTCATAATCAAATCATTACTTAAATTGTATTTTAAGAGAAATTATTTTTCATTTTATTTCATTCCATTTATTATTCTCTCGTGATTGTTGAAATTACTCGTATCATTCTGTGACCTCCATGACAATTAAAAAATATAAAATATAAAATTGTATCCATTTTTTAATAAAAAAATCAACCTCTCATCAGAAGTATTTCTCATTTTGATTGTCCATATTTTAATTACCATCGCTATATATTTATTATATCTCCTATAACATCTAATTTATATCAACCGTTGATTGCTCAAGAAAAAAAAGCATATCAACCGCTCAATGCTCAATACTTTAATGTAGTGAAATAATACAATTAAATTTCAAATTCATATCAACAACAAAATTAAATTAATTATTCTGGTTTTCATAATATATAGTTTACTTTCATAGTGGTTAAGTCCATTTCCGTGTGGATTCATTTGCATATCAATGGTCAAATACAAGAGTTTAATAGAAATTAATAAATGGAAATTGGTCTTAAATAGTGAATTCACTTGATCTATATTTGGTGATAATTATATTTGGCTATTGTCCAACCAATTATTTATCAATGATGGAAGAATATGAATTCTTTACATATGATCATCACAAATTAAATTATAATAAAAGCTGTGGGTCCACTACCAATATAATTCAAATTTTTATTTTTTAATCCAGTCAACAACAAATGAGAGATTAAAATTCACAAAAGTTTAATTTAGAAGGTAAATTGAAATTAATTTTAAAACTAAAATTTATTTATTTTTTAAATACAATGATTAAACTGAAACTCCCAAATAAAATTAATCATAATTTTTAATATTATTTAACTTTAAAATATTATCTCGATAAATTTTAGCCTTCTCGAACGGTGTAAATTTTAATGTGGTCAAATTCGCTTCTCTTCCGACATTTTGCGTCTTCCTCTCCGCCGCTATCGCAATCCAATGGCGGCAAAGAAAGGGTTCGAAGATTTCGAGGCCGTCTTCGGGGATGCTACGGCTGAATGGGATCCGGCGACCGCCTCCAACGCCGCCGGGTCATTCTGCCCCTTCCTGTTCTACGTCCACGCCCCCGACCCCTCCCGCCTCGAGGTCATAGCCACCGACTTCCACTCGTTCACCTTTGCCCGGGTCCTCACCGTGGACGATCTCGAAGACCTCGTAAGGACCCCTATCCCCTTCGCCTATATCTCTTAAGTATCACCTCACTGTAAGTATGTTGCAATCTATATTCATTTCATCGGTTATTGTCATTTGTATTACTTCTTATCGATCCCAAAGATTCACTAGTTAATTAGCTCACAATGACTCTATTTCCCGTACGTTCCTTGGCCTTCTCCTTCCAAACAGTCTGTATCCACTCGCTATCTCTTGTTGTTTGATCGATCATGATGTTTTGTTTCAGGCTGTTGATGACTTTAATGTTTATAATTATACGAATATTTTTATCCAAAAATAAGCGGATGGGAAATCCCCTGAAATGTTATTTATTGGTTTTATTTGTTGACAACAGGAGGTGTCACACATAGAAATGATTTATTTATCGTATCCTATGGTCCTATGGATGGAAGAGTGAATGTCCTACTTGCCACCCCTTAGTAGGGATGACAATTGAAACCAAACGGTTTCAATTTCAGTTTTAGATACTAGTTTTTGAAACTAAATGATTTCGGTTAGCGGGTTATTAATTTGGTTTGGTTAACCACAAATAATGCGGTTAATTGAACTGTTGCCACCTCTACTGCATAGGGTCATAGGGTGGACAGCTTCGACGATTGACTGGATGATGGCAAATCATAATTACAGTGTTGCAAGCTAAAGGTTACATGGTTCAGAAAACTGCTTTTTTTAATCTTCTTGTTCATAAGTATTTTGAATACTGTTATTTGATCACTTCACTTTAGTGAATATTATATGCACAAAAAATTTCTGATTGTATGTTCTATTCAACAAGAAAGCCTCTACTTTTTTAGTGGTTCTTTGGATCTTTCTTGTTCTTTTGCAAGATCGCTCAGAGTAACTCTTCATTAAAAAATAAGCAAAGCTCATATGCTTTACACTGTTGTAATCTATTAAACTAGAAAGTTCCTACTTTCTCAGTGGTTCTTTGAGTCTTTATTGTTCTTTTGCAAGATGGCTCAGGGTAACTCTTCATTAACAAATAAGCAAACCTCATATGGTGTAAACATTTGTACAGAGAGATGACATTGGGGCTTTTTTTAATCTTCTTGTTCATAAGTATTTTGAATACTGTTATTTGATCACTTCACTTTAGTGGATATTATATGCACAAAAAATTTCTGATTGTATGTTCTATTCAACAAGAAAGCCTCTACTTTTTTAGTGGTTCTTTGGATCTTTCTTGTTCTTTTGCAAGATCGCTCAGAGTAACTCTTCATTAAAAAATAAGCAAAGCTCATATGCTTTAAACTGTTGTAATCTATTAAACTAGAAAGTTCCTACTTTCTCAGTGGTTCTTTGAGTCTTTATTGTTCTTTTGCAAGATGGCTCAGGGTAACTCTTCATTAACAAATAAGCAAACCTCATATGGTGTAAACATTTGTACAGAGAGATGACATTGGGGCTTTTTTTAATCTTCTTGTTCATAAGTATTTTGAATACTGTTATTTGATCACTTCACTTTAGTGGATATTATATGCACAAAAAATTTCTGATTGTATGTTCTATTCAACAAGAAAGCCTCTACTTTTTTAGTGGTTCTTTGGATCTTTCTTGTTCTTTTGCAAGATCGCTCAGAGTAACTCTTCATTAAAAAATAAGCAAAGCTCATATGCTTTAAACTGTTGTAATCTATTAAACTAGAAAGTTCCTACTTTCTCAGTGGTTCTTTGAGTCTTTATTGTTCTTTTGCAAGATGGCTCAGGGTAACTCTTCATTAACAAATAAGCAAACCTCATATGGTGTAAACATTTGTACAGAGAGATGACATTGGGGCTTTTTTTAATCTTCTTGTTCATAAGTATTTTGAATACTGTTATTTGATCACTTCACTTTAGTGGATATTATATGCACAAAAAATTTCTGATTGTATGTTCTATTCAACAAGAAAGCCTCTACTTTTTTAGTGGTTCTTTGGATCTTTCTTGTTCTTTTGCAAGATCGCTCAGAGTAACTCTTCATTAAAAAATAAGCAAAGCTCATATGCTTTACACTGTTGTAATCTATTAAACTAGAAAGTTCCTACTTTCTCAGTGGTTCTTTGAGTCTTTATTGTTCTTTTGCAAGATGGCTCAGGGTAACTCTTCATTAACAAATAAGCAAACCTCATATGGTGTAAACATTTGTACAGAGAGATGACATTGGAATTGGAGGCTCATGGTCTGAATTTGTTGATTACCTCAAATCATCTCTATCTGCTGGAGATGTAAAGCTTTTTTTGGGTGGTTTGCAAAATGTAGACTCTGGTAAGTCCTTGACTTTGTGCTGTCCTATCACAGAATCAAATCAGGGTGTATTGTGTAACATAAATGATAAACATGCAAATTTGAAGAATTTTCATTCAATTGCTAGGTATAGGTTCTGAAACATCGAGATATTTTTTTAAATTGTTTTTCATGAGGTTTTTTGGTTGGCTCTTAATCAGTTAACCTTGCCATGTAGCATAGGTTCAGGATTCCAATATACTGCAAAGCTCTGTATCTCCTTCTAGAGTAATCAAATCTGGAATGGGAAGTTCATTTTCTTTAACATAATGCAATTGATGTCTATTTTTCTTTTGTTTAAAACACTTTAATTGCTTCAAATCTAAACCAACATATTTTCAGTTAGATTAACATTTTTAAATGTGTCCATAATTGAGTACTTTGACTTCAGTTCACTTTTTTACTTGTAATCAACTACAACTAGGACATTTTACTACTAATGATTTCATCTCTTAGTAGACGGTGGACACTGGTGTGCTTGTTTTTCAAATGCCAATTATTTTGTTTGAAAATGGAAGTGCTAACTAATTTTTTTTACCCTTATCCGTGCCATTTGAGATCAATATAATTTATAATATTTGCTACTTGATGTCCTTTTACTTTGCAGATAGTAAATATTAACCCAAACTCTAAAATGGTGTTTTGTTGTATTAATTTGAACTATTTTTCATTTTCAAATAATGGATTGTCTTCTTAATGGTTCTATAAGCAACACCCACATCTGAGAAGGAATTAAGAAGTACTTCTTTCTTCTTTTGTCCAAGATGTTGGCTGTGTGAATGCCCCAAAAATGAAGTATCCCGATATTGTCAACTCTTCATAGCCATCTCACATGGATATTTATATGTACTCAACTAGGGCTGTTGATTTAAATAATTGTTGGTCAAACAAACTTATAAGCACTATGATCTCAGCTTTCCCTGTTATGTTGTAAATGACACAGTAATTGTGAACAGCATCTTTTTTACTCCTGTAATCCCATGCATAAATCCTTATAATATGATGCATGCCATAAATGAACTTCTGATGATTCAGGGAATGGTTGTGCAAACTTAATAGCTCTAAAATCGAAGGGATTGCCTCGCATATCTTTGGCTCTCAACAAAGTGTTGGACGTGCCTGCTAAAGATTCAATGGCAAAACTGTCTCTAGCACTTTACAGAGCATTCAAGAAAAAGCACAGTGATTCTCTTCAAGGTTGCTTTGTTTTCCTCATACACCAGTATGATGTCAAATTTTATCTTCTCATATATTAAATTTCCTTGCATTTTTAATATAAAATGTTGACTCTATTTTTAGAAATATCAAAATGACTCTATTTCCTTCAAGTGCATGAAATTGAATTAATCACAACCTTCAAGTGCATTTCTTTTCTCTGGCATGCACAGTGCGCTGACATAGAATCAGCCATGAAATTGAACTAAATATCTGGGATCAGTTGGTATCTATGTGAAATATTTATTTAGTCAACATATAATAATCAATAATTGGACCTTAACTCGCTGAGACCAGCTGAGACTGGTCTGTTTTGACAAGCTGGCTCCTTTGGTTTGTCTTGTTTGCTGTGTGAAAAGTTGGCTCAAGCCAAACATCAAGCTGCCTTGCTGTATGTAGACAAGACTCAGCTTCATGATCTCAAGATTCTTCTCGTGTGCAGATGTACATCTAGTGTTAATTTTGTGGTGGTCTTAAAATACATTATGAAAACTGGAAAAGAAATCTCACATTTTATTCATGTGTTTATGCTTGCCAATTTCAGTTTGACCAAATTGTTCTCCACATACGTAATTACACATTTATATAATTGTTCTTCATCGGTTCATCCATACTTTTTGGCTAATGAAATTTCTTCAATAATGATTTAATAATCAGTGCATTCAACAGTCTTCAATTTCATTTCATTAAGTTTATATGTAATATGTGTAGGGCATATACTGATTAAGCTTATTTGCCTAGTGTGAATTGTTTTTCATTACATAGTAACTTTCTGACACTTGCTTTTCTATTTTAGAACAAGAACGGTCGTCGCGTTTAATGGAATCTCTATCATCTGAGAGGGTAGGCTCCCTATTATAGTATGTTATTAATAAAATGACTTTTTCTTTTGACAAGTGCATGCACAAACTCCGTCTCTATAATGCATAAGTACCTTTACTACTGTCTTTCGGTAAAACTGTTGGCTGCTAAAGGTTCTAAATGTTTTCAGAATTACCTATGGTCCAAGGTTGTGGGACTGAAATCTGTTTACTTATGATTCTGAGCTATCAATTTACCACATTGAGCTGTGTAATCACACTAATCTGCAAAGGGAGTCTTGTGCAGGATGCATTAGTAACTTGGCTTAGTTAAAGTTTAAGTACAATCTGTCTTTAGTCGTGATCTAAGAAAACTGTCGTGCTATTGGTCCTCTCAGGTCTAGTAACCTTTTGTTGGGTAATTTCGATTATGATCTTTCAATTTACTATCTTGGAATATTTCGAGTTTCCATGCAAAGTCTTTTTACCAAACTTATGTATTTGTGGGGTGTTGTTGTCTTTGGGATTACCTCATGTGCTATGATAGGAGCTGCATTCATTCTTCGAGTTTTTCCTCTTCCTATCCAGCCAGCTCTTTCTGAGTACTCTATTGGTAGTTTACCTCCTGAGGAAACTTGACAGTAGGCTTGGTAGCGGTCTGGATTGGCTGAAATTGCATATATTGTGTACTTATTAATGCTAAATACTGGTAATGTGCCTTTTACCCAAACATAAATGCTTAGATTAATGCAAAAGCTGAAGGTTCTGATCTTAAAAGATTTCCTTTGTTGGAGATGTTTATTTCAACTGATTTACTGCTCTGCTAAAGACTGATAATGTTTTTGGCATCCAATTTCAATTGAATTGATAATCCCACGAATTTTTCTTCAGCTGTTGTACTACTAATTATAGTTTTCATAGGTACCTATAATTATCAAATATCAGGTACTTCCTTTTAATCTGAAAAAAAGGCTGTTGAGTGATGCTTTTTCAACAAGTCTTGGTTGCTTCAAGGGCAAGATTGTGTATTGTTATCCCTCAACACTAATTATTTTTTCTATATTTTTGTTCACATTGTTACTTTGTCTAATATATTATGTTTGTTTGATAGGTAAGTTTTTTGATACCAGTTTAAATAATATGATGAGATAGCATTTTGAAATTTTATGCTTTTGATCCATTTACTTGCATATGCTCCAAGCTAATGCGCATCCTTTTAAGCTGTGCTAATAACAGCAAATCACAAACTTTTGAAGTATGCTGTAACATGAAGATATGCAACAGGAATTGATTATTGCTATCCTTCGAAATGGTTAAGATTTGAAACCTATTATCTTTTTACGATTTGTGCATTAAATCCTTGCGTATGGGTTACTCTAATTGGAATTTAATCGGTTGTCTTCCAACTCTCAAGCTTAGCATTTTTATTTTCTAAGTCAATTTGAAGTAGCATATTTAAGAAGAAAGTGTATTTCTTCTTTATTGTGGATAAGTCAGATTTTTAATTTCGTGCAATGATTTCAATTAACCTTTTTGATAATGGTACTTTTATTTTATTTTTGATAATCAATAAGAAGTGGTTTATGTGATAATTATCTGTGGCTCTTTATGTTGATCAGGAAAAGAATGATATTCTGCAAAAACAGCTTGATTCTCTTTCTTTTTTGAGCAAACGAAAGGCACCTATGCCAAAATCATCCGAAGTTATCAACTCTCAAAAAACATTAGGTTCTCAACTGCAACAACCTTTAGGTAAAATGTCCTATCATTGTGATGCCATCATTTGTTTCATTGAGCATGTTATCGTTGAGAATAAAGTCTAGTTACTTGTGTATAGCAGACTCAAGGGATCATTGTTCTAAAATTGTGTGTCCCAACAAGAGTGATCTAGGAAAAAGAAATTTCCACATATGTCTAAAACCTTAAAAGTAACAAGAAATATATTTACATATAAATCTAATCTAATTGAATTTCTGATGCAGAGGTTGCAGCAATCAAGGTTTCACAAGCTACCAAAACTAGTCAGCGAGGTTCCCCTGTGCCTCGCAGGTAATTTTTTTTGTATTTTCTATGATGCTTTTTGTTCATTGATCTTCATGGTGGAGTATTTTTTGTTCAGGCTAAGAGTAAGAGGAGTAAGAGGTGTTTCCTTGCAAGATACTGAGGATAATGATGATAGCTAGAACGTAGAATGAAAATAGTTGCACAGAGGTTGACTTATACACATCTGGTTCCTTAACTCAATGGGTAAATCAAATAATCAATCATTCAATAGAATGTTCCACTCCTTTCCCCAGCCTAATATCCTTAAAGTTGAAATTTGCCTTGTATATGGCGCATAATTTAGCAATAGGTCCTAATGCCCCTTTGGATACCCTCGGTACGTGGATCATGATGGTTTGATATTAGAACGCTGAATCATGCGGCAGATGTTGTGTTCTTGGCTAACTGTGTTTTTTGGATCAAAGCTGATATTTTGCCAGTTGATACAGTGCATATACGAGTACATCATGTATTCTGATCAGTTTTGTGATGGCATGTACATTGAATACGTATGATCATAGACTTAATGAATTTGATTGCAAATAGAATGAATCTGATTACAAACTTAGCAAATCTCATCAATGATTGATTTAATTAATTATTGAAGGCACTTCTATACATCATGTGTTTGTCTTAATTGTTAAGTTAACATTCAAACTTAAAATTTTATTCATGATGTTACTTGCACTCACGGGTTACGCGTTCTCCAAAAAAAATGCGTGAACAGGGAATGTGCTGTGATTTATATTCATAGCATTCCTTCATGTTAGGGAAACAAATTAGCTGACTTAAAAGAATATGTAAAATAGGGAAACGACATGTGGTTCATGGACAACCGTCCTTTTTATTTTGGTTGGAGGAACCAAAACTATAATTATGTGGACCTACAAGCTTAGGGAGCCATTCAATCTTGTGGGCCTCCGCTATCTAAATGCTAATTCTAGGTGGCAATTCAGCTCCTTTTTGCATGGATCGAAGTGGATGTACAAGCAAAACATGTGATCCTTGCTATGTCTGCAATCCAAAACCACTAATTGATGCCAATTATAGATAATAAAGCGAGTGGGAGAGTTTGCGTTGTAGGAAAGAAAGCAGCTTGTACACTTGTATTTTAAAAAATTAATGGTTTTCTTTGCCTTGTAGGCTTTAATAGATGCTTGGGAGTATCACGTTGACCAACCTAAACAAATGTACTTAAAAAATTCGTGCAAATGTTTATTAATGATATACAACACTAATGTGAAGTGACAATATTTGTAAAATTTTGGATTTTGTGGAATAAGGATATTGCCAGATTATAGGGCCTTTTCAATGTGTAATGATAAAGTGATAAACACGCACGAAAAAGATAATGAATTTTGTGCTTGCAAAATCTTTTGGTTTAATTCTAGAATTTATCAAAAAATAATGATAAACATGATTTTTAAAAAATATATATATTGAATTATTGTTATCCTCGAACATACAATTTATTTGTGTAAGAAAAATAATATACAATCTGAAGATTAGGATTAAAATTTAAAATTTAAAATTGTATATTTAAATTATTAGGACTAAATTGTCATGAATCTACGGGGATTATATTGAAATTTAATCCTAAAATTAATTTGCAAACTATAGAAGAGTAGACCGAGTTCAAATAAATGACACGTTCAAATCAATAAACAAATAAAATCGGGAGGGGGAGGGGCGTTAGGCATTCTCGCTTAAGGGGGGGGGGGGCCCTACTCTTTTGTCCAATCACAAGTGAGCTTAGTCGGGTAAGAAGTTGTTGTAAGGAACTGCTCCGTGCTCTTCGTGTCACCATCGCTCCCTCAAGCCACCGTTGATTGCTGCGCGCGCTCCTCGCAGATCGCCACGTGCGACACGACATCCCATTCCCATCTCTCTCTCTCTCTCTCTCGTGGTCTCCACAGCCATAAGCGTCGTTGTTTCCTTCAGCCTATATCCCAAAACTCCTCCATGTTCTTACCACTATTATCGGATTACGTGGCACTTCATCCCACGCCCGATCCGCCGCCACGCTCTCGCGTAAAAATATTGCGTAAAGTTTTTGGCGTCGCGTTGTGGCCTATTAATTGGTAAACGCCCGAGTTCGAAGTTCAAAGTTCAAACTCGAGCACACTTCGAGACCCTCGTTACCTCCGATGCTTCTCGATCCCTAGTCGGTCTCTCCTCTCCCTCCTCCCTCTTGGAATTCTTGATTCAGCGCGGCGGGCTCGATTTTCCTGCCACTTTTGATCAGGGGAAGACCGCCTCCCTTTCGGTTCTGTGCTTACCTCAAAGGTCGAGTCGTTTTTGGATTTTTCCCAACTGTTGCTTGGAGATATCCTCTTCCGTGAAGGAAGCAAGCAGTGCATCAAGGTTTTCTTCTTTTCTCTTCTGTTACTTTCGAGCATCACAGGTAAATTGAATCGTTGTTGGTTTTCTCGTCTTGTGCCCATGTCTGTTCAGTTTGGGTCTCGAACTCTTGAGCAATTACGTAAATTCGTCTTTTTGTGTGGTTTTTGTTGTTGATTTTCTTTTTCTTTGAAGTTTCAGAAAGACGTTCCCTGATTTGTAATTTTACTGCTTTCTTGTTGAGCTTTGATTAAATTGGGAACTTTTTGTCTTAGCACCAGGAGTAAATAAGGAGGAAAGGTAGGATTTTGAGGCGTTGTGGTTTTATTTTTCTCATTTGCATATTGTGTAGTCCTTTTCAGCGGTTCTGCTGATATGGGTGGTCGGAATTCAGAAACTGAAGATTTGGAGGTGTGCTTCAGGAGCCTTATGGTTCTCGGCAGCAGAGGTAGGATGGAGGGTTCAGCTGTGGTTATGGAAGGTTGGAAAGACCTTCCTATGGAACTGTTGCTTCGAATCCTTTCGCTCCTTCATGATGATCGAACTGTGATTGTGGCATGTTCTGTTTGCAAAGGCTGGAGAGTTGCTCTGTGTTTGGGGCTCACAAGTCTCTCCCTATCGTGGTACTGCTTAATCTCTTTTCTCGTTTGTTCTTATTTTATTTATTTGTTTGCTCCCCAATTCTCACGCTTTTACATGTGCTTCTTGAAAATATACAATATGTATCTCGCTGAATGCTAGCCAGGTCCTTTTTGTAGGTTACTTCAAGATGTGTAGGTGAAATGATGGTGTCATGTAGAATTGTTTCCCGTTCACTTTTCCTTCTAAGATTGTAGGCTTAAGCAATCTAAACTACTATTATGAGGACCATAAAATGCCCTGGCTCATAAAGGAGCCACCCATGTGCATAGATTGACTGTTTCTATTGTTCCTATGCTCTGTATTATTTTCAAAGCATAATAAGATAACTAGAATCTTTGTGCAACACAAGCACTTTATCTGAAACAATCTATGGTTACCTAATGACATCAGCTTCTTCTGAGAGGGTACTATTAGTCTAAATCAAATCAGTGGAAGCTCCACCCTCACAGAGTATAAATTATCCAAAAGAAAAATATTGGAATAAACATTATTCTCTGTAGTATATCTCATTCGAATTTTGATCAATGACTTTATTCTAGATAAAGTATAAACAATCAACTACTCAAAAAGGGTATATCCTTCTCGTAGAAAGGAAAATTCCATATGCTGATTTTGTTTTCTTTGTGGACTTTCTGCTGTAAATAGGCTTATCACTTTGTTCTTGAGGTGTCCTGTGTGTTATTGATTACGGTAGAAGATGCTAGAGACAGTCCTAAAATATAGACTCTGCAGATTAAAGAACCTGTAAAGAAAGAATAATTACAGATGAACAGATTTTTTTTTTTGGAGCAAAGATTCCTATTTCCATTCACGAGTAATGAAAGGTTACAGGTATAGTGAGTTAGGATGAAAAAGTTTAAAACAAAGCAGTAACAACCAAGACCACAAATAGTTGATTCGTACCTCTAGAGATTTTATGATTCTCTTAGATTGTGCTCTTATGGAGTTGGTTCTTATGAAGTTTCTTTAGGAAAATTCAAATAGTTGATTTTGAATATCTAAAAGCTTAAACCGCTGGTTTCAGAAGAGGTAATGATGGACTACTAGATGAAGTGAAAAAAGTGACATTGAGATTTTTTTAAGAATGTTTTCCTTGAACAATTGTTCTTGTATAAGATTGGATTGGATTGGTTTGTTACAAAATAGATACACAGCCGACCAAATGAGTCTCTTGTTAACTGGAAATTTTTCTACCATTGCAGGTGCAAAAATAACATGAACAATCTTGTCCAATCACTCGTCCCTAAGTTTGCAAGGTTACAGGTTTTATCGCTTCGACAAAATTTTAGGCTTCAACTTGAGGACAGTGCTGTTGAGACTGTATCTAAATACTGTCATGAATTGAGGGATTTAGACCTTAGCAGATGCAGGAAATTAAGTGACTATTCATTATTAGCATTGGCTCATGGGTGTCCCTTCTTAATAAGACTCAACCTAAGTGGATGTTCAGGTTTGAGTGATTCCACCCTTGAATATCTGGTTAGATGCTGTAAGAACCTGAAATATTTGAATCTTTGTGGATGTGTGAAGGCATCTGACAGAGCTCTACAGGTCTAGTATTTTCATTCAGTTCTATCAACTCTTTTTTTTTAAAAAAAATAATCGTCCTTTGAACTGCTAGATATTCGTGTGCAGGCAATTTCATATAATTGCAATGGGTTGCAAATTTTAAATTTGGGGTGGTGCGAAGGTGTTAGTGACAATGGGGTTACCAGCTTGGCAGCAGGCTGCCCAGATCTGCGGTCTTTGGATTTGTGTGGTTGTATCCTTATAACAGGTAATTTACCTGAACACACATCCTTATTTTATTTGTATGAAGAAGTGAGCATTTTTACCCCAACATGAGAAAATGTATCTTTGTGTAGTCTATTGACATTTGACAATATTTATCGCTGGGAGGATTTGTTTCAGTGATCTGTAAATTTTCCTTCCTTTACTTTTTGCATTTCTTGTGGTTTTATTGCTGTGGAATTGGAGTTTCTAAGCATTTAAGGGGGTGGCATCAGGACAAAGCACGAGACTACTTGTAGTCAAGGTTTTAAAATTGGTGCGGGCAGTGCGTACCAGTTTTTTTAGAAAATCGTTATCCGGTACACCGGTACCCATCCCAGGTGTACCAGTAAATACTGGGCATACTGCCCGGTATTCAATAGTAATCGACCGATATGGCCGGTACTATATTTAATACCATGAGTACTGTATGGTGCACAGTGCATCATACTGTATGGTGCACAGTGCACCATACTGCTAGTCTGCTACCCAGTACAGTATGGTGCACAGTGCACCATACTGAATGCACCTACCGGTACTTTTTTGGTATCGGATCGAACAATTTGTTAGTACTACTGATGTTTAAAACCTTGCTTGTAGCATTTACATTTGTAGGGCTTTTACTAAAAAAAAAATCTTTCTAAAATCATTGTCAACCAAAAATAGGAATAGCCCATATAAAATTTCCAATGTGGTCACAAGGCATGAATGTTAGTTAGATATTATTGACGTATATGGTTTATGGAGTCCATTCAAATCCAATAAACAAGTCTTGAAAAAATGAATCCACCATAGCAATTTCTCTGGTGAGTTTGGCATGTTCAAAGGGGACTTGTAAATTTGCTAATTAGATGATGCAAGGAAAGACCAAGAAGAATAGATTTTATGTGGCAAAGAGATCTGATGAGTTTCAGTTTGTCCCATCATATTGCTTGAGTAGACCCAACTAGTTGTAAGGGATCTATGTTCGTGACCATATATAGTTGATTATTTGGCTTGCTATATTCAAAAACCTCAAGTAACATGTTTGGTACTTCTTTTCTGCACAGCAGATAGATAGCTCCAATGCTACTAAAGTTCATGTCTGTTTTCCTGCAACTTGTAGGTATCTGTTAAGTGAGAAGCCTGGTATCAGGTGGAACAGTTTGATTTGTGAGGTCATTGCAATAAGAATAATAGGAAAAGCTAAGGAAATTATACTTTTAGTTTAAAGACCTTCTATGCGGGTCTCTCAAGACACCTTTTTAATATCTTAATTTCTGAAGACCCCATATTCCCCTGCATTAATAAACTATTTTGTACCCTTATGGTAATGAATTTACTAATAATGCACTGAGATACGATCTGAGAGGCTATTTACAACTTTATTTTTAAATGAGATTCTACATCTCAAGTGTTGAGCCAAGCTCCAAATGTAATGTTATGTTACAATTGGAATTTGTATGCTCTCCTGCTCATGTTGATTTATAAACGACATGGGAGATAAATTGCTACCATGAGATACACCTTTTGCATAAACTATTTTTTTTCTGTTTAGGCAGTCACCTCTTTTACTTGCTTTCTCTTTGCAGATGAAAGTGTTATTGCATTAGCAAATGGTTGTCCTCGTCTAAGATCTTTAGGCTTGTATTACTGCCAAAACATCACTGATCGAGCCATGTATTCACTAGCAAATAGCCGTGTGAATAGCAAGCCATGTCAAGTAAAGAAAGGCGACCAGAGTGGGCTGGTGAACCTCAACATCAGCCAGTGCACAGCTTTGACACCGCCAGCTGTTCAAGCTGTCTGCAACTCATTTCCAGAATTGCATACCTGCCCGGAGAGGCATTCACTTATCATCAGTGGCTGTCTTAGCCTTACCTCTGTGCACTGTGCTTGTGCCATCCAAGCTAACCGCACAAGTAGGACAGCTTTGGAAAGCCATGCTTACTGAACATTATGAAATGTTGAGGATATGAACAGCTATGTAAAGATCCAAGCTTTTACTATACGTGCCTAATTTGTATAAATAAACTAAATATGGAAAATTTGTTAATAAGAGATTCATGTTCTTCCTATATTGCCTCAGAAGTTCTGGGTTCTTCCTTCATGGGTGCGTATGAGAACTATCAAGTTTGTTTATTCACAAAGAGTACTGTAACATTGCTTTGAGTTTGTGATTTTGATTACTGAGTTCAGGCCATTCTAAAAGAAACGGTTTAAAGCTTATCTTTCTAAAGTACTCATCAAATTTTGGTTTCAGATTCTTGTGTTGACTGTTGATCTATGTTGTTACGCCCCCCCGCCTAGGTTATCCCTATATAAGGGACCTCACCTAGGAGAAGCGCAACTAGCAACAGAACAATCAACAACTAATGGACAGAAATTTAAATTTATAACCAGATTCCAATCGAATGTCCAACCAAATAACAATAATAAGAGTCTAACGGTTCATTTAAGAACAAGTAATCCATAGTCTAGCCAAAGAGTTAAAACAAATCCAAAGTTGATAGAATGAACATTCCAATTAATACATATGAAACTAAGATAAAAGTGCGGAAGATGCCTCCTCCTCCAAAACTCTAGTTACCCCATAAGGAAATGCTGTCATACCTAGGGATCTGAGGCAAAAACAACAATCATCTTGTTGCAATCCTACTCAAGTTAGAAAATTTTGAGCTTGTGGTCTAAGTTCATAATAAAAGTAGATTAAATTTAATGTGCTTTTGTAAATTATCCATAAATTATTATATTTAACTCGTGTTAGGTCTTCCAATGTATTGTGAACAACCATTGCTAATATAACTCGCATTTAACTATAATTAGTTTCAAACGCATATAATTATGATTTTAGTTGATATCTCATTAATCAAATAGTTTGATAGCTAAGAATGAATAAAACAATATTTTTCTTAAAAATAATATAACATTGATCATTCAAATAATGAGCCACTGGTGATTTAAGATTCTAAATACTTCAAATAGCTATTTTATTTTAAAAACTTTAATTACTAACTTTGGCGTTTAAAGAGTTTTTAATAAAAATAACTAACATCGGATAAATTTAATTTAAAATAACACTCTAAAAATATTTTTTTAAAATCTTTAAATATTATAAAGCTAAATAAAAATTTGAGCTTGTAAAGACTTTAAATAAAAAGAACCTATAACAATTTAGAAATGTTATTAAAGCAGTTCTCATTTTAAAAATTATTGTCCCATATGTTTGTGTCATACATTAACATTAGTTTACTTACAAAGGGTAAGATTTCTTCTTTGTTCCTCTCAGTTGAATTTAATTAGAATAATTTCTCTGACTTGGCACTAGAATCACATCTAAACATACTAAACACATGGGGATGCAAAAGCTTAAGGAACTTGAAGGTTTTGATAGGTTGATTAATCTTGGTGAGATCCTAACACCAGCTATCTCCATAGGAGCATTTGCAGTGATTAGATATGCAAATAACAAAGCGGATACTACATTATCATCAGCCGAAGTTTGTTCTTTTGGTTAAAGCTACATCACCATTACCTTAAAAACAACATTATCTTATTCAACTCTACAACTAGTTAGTCTACAATATACTTACACCACTCAACAATCCTGATCTTAGGAAGAATATATAAAAAAATAATTATCTCCGCACTTCAGAGGTTCTCACAAATGACCTTCGCCACCATACCTGGAAAGCCTTGCTCAAGTTTGGGCATTCAGTACCATGACCGGCGAAGCAGCGGAACCATTGCTCGAATAACATCTGCTGCTGCTTCAGTGTAAGGGTAAGGATTACTTGGCCCAAGCTTTCCTCCAACATCCTCATATCCAACCCCTTTGAGCAACGCTGCAGCCAACCAAAGTCCGATAACATAGGTCTGAACCATGATTGCAAAATGCTGAATCGCATTCCACCTGGACATTGCAACTTCCTCATCCCTAATGCAATAAATACACTGGATGATATCCGACTGAGCTCATACCTAACCATTGGCGAGGCCCTCTCATGCATCCTAATCAGTTCCTCTTGGTTCGCCCATAAGCCGACAAAATCTTCTGCCATCTCCTTGTCTATTAGTATTTCTAGCAACCAATTTAGGTTTTCAACTTCCTTAGAGATCCTCTCGATCAGCGGCTTAGTTTCTCTCCTGGATTTTGATTGATCAACAGGAATTGAGTTTAAGGCTTCTTCAAAGAGCACGACCAGGTTATCTAAACATGAATGACAAATATCATATAGATTGTCCTTGTTTAGAGCCCCAGGGTCCTTCTGATAGACTGAGCTTTTGGATAGGAGGCCATTTACTAAAGACCGCATCTCCTTCCTTGCATTGCCATTTGTTGCACTGGTTACAGACTGAATGAGCTGCAGTGCAAGATTTTCAGAGTGGCTACAACCTTGTGGACCTAACCTGGCTAATACGTCTTGACATATTGCATCATCAATAGTACACTTTGCAAACAACCTTTTCAACTTCTCCTCCTCAGTCTCAGTCCACGGAACAGCTTCGATATACTTTAAACAGAACCTGATACCTCTGTCAAACATAATTGTTGAGCACACCTAAAGGAACAAGAAACAATTAGTACAAGACCAAGAAATACTACTACTAGCACTAGAAAACCATCAAGAGGATGTGTATCTAATATGTAATACAGAGACAATATCTCAAGACTATCCAGGGTCTATTACATGAAGTACTAGCATACTTCTTACATAGACAACAAAAAAGTCCATAGTCTCTACCAATGTAGTTACTTTGACAAATCCTCATATAAGATATCCTCTCAGACATTCATTTCTGAGGCGCCTTTTGCCAATGACCATTCGCGACCATTGGACTCTTATCTTTCTTCCCCGCCCTCTTTTTCATTTATACAAAGAGTATATCACATTTAGAAGAGGAGTGATATACATAATACATGAAAGAAGAATATACAGTGGTTTGGTTCAAGGATTATGGACAAATTTCACCAAATAGCCTAATTGAAAGACCTTCTACATGTGAACCAAATGACTAGCCAATTCACTTGAGATTGACCGCCAGGTGGATTGTCAATCAAGTTAATGTTGACCGATTCAGGTTGTTTTAGGCTTTCTGGATTGGTTAATCCAACTGTTTATAACTGTACATATTCATGAATAATTCAACAGTAACAAAAATATTTAGTCACCAGCCTAACATAACTTATATGTAATGGATATTAGATTTTATTAATGCTATTTGTGTCAAAACAAAGGTCTCACTGAACCAAGAAGCTCCATAATCCTCAAACCTAGTAACTCATTGTTTCATGATTAGATTGCTAGCAAAATTTACATACTAGTATGCAACAAAAGTAATTAGTTGTGCTAAAATTGACAGCAATATCATCCGATTTTTTTTAAAACAATAATAATATTAAATGGGGCACCAGAAAGAAAAATCACAGATGAACTCCAATGAAACCTTTCCAGCAACAATAAGATGATTAAGTCCAGGCATTCCTATCTTCTGAAAATAATAAGTAAAATATAAAAAGGATCCCACATTCATATCATATGCTCTATGCTTCTGAAAATTTGTATTAACAACTTTTTTGTTAACATGTGGAATTAATTGATGAAAAAACATAAGCGATGTTGCTTTTGACCAAGTTAATCAATATCCAGAAGTCATTGTGCTACCAACTACTTTAGACCCCTTAATCCCTTCAAAACAAACTGTTCCACAGTCGCAATTATTTAAACACCCTCGAAGAAATAGCAATGTTAACTTATTTGAGCAGACAAAATTTTCGTACAAACCCATCTCAATTCTCAATGCTCTCAGTTCTCACAGACAAAAGCTAAGGCGGATAACTAAAAGACATACCAAACTGAGATCTAGTAGAAAAAACATAGTATTCTCACCTCCAGAATATCAATTGCTCGAGAGACACCTGCCTTCATGAGCCACCTTGTTGCATCCTTCGCATACATCAGCTCAATGGTCTCCTTAAACACATCGACATCGTCGACACCAGTAACTTCGATTTTCCGGCATTCAGCATCTGAAACCTTGCGGCTAGAATCTACGACCATGGCCGCGAAAAATGGGCTGTTTTCGCACAGAACCCTAGAATCCAACTCCATTACCAAACATTTCTCACCTTTCCCCTTCAAACAAAGGCTTAAATCGAGAGATCTCTCTCTCGCCCACATCCGAGCGTCCGTATCCGGCCTATCTGGCACCAAAGATCGCTCCTTTGGCACTGGATCTAGGCATTCAGGCTCCGACTCCACGGCCACCGTAGAGAAGGAGGCGGAGTCGGCGGTCTCTGGCAAGGGGCCGAGGGGGGCGTCGGAATCAATGGGGGAGACCCTACCGGGGGACAGTATACGGCGTGGGTCGATTATGCCGAGGCCGAGCTTGCTGCTGGGGGAGGGGGAGCTGTGGAAGGACCCGGGGTGAGAGGGCTTGAGCGGAGGCTTAGAGGGGTGAGGTTCGCGATGGAGGGAGGAGCGACGGCGATGGTCAGGGCTCTGGGGGGCGGCGGCGAAGGAGCAGCACCAGGCGCGGCGTAGACCGGGGGCCCGGCGGCCGGTGGAAGCGGATCTCCGGATTCCTGGATCCGCCATTGCTGCAACGGGTGGAAGGGAGGGCAACAAGCGGCAGTTTTGAAATTAGAACCGCATATCGAGCACCATTTGGAGACGTCAATGGAAGATCTTTGCAGCTCCCACTTTATCTTTTCTTCTTTGCTTTAGCCGGTGTCTCCTTTGCAATTGGGGAGAGAGAGAGAGAGAGAGAGAGAGAGAGAGGCAGAAGCGAGTCATGAGACATCATAAAGAAGGACAAAAAAAACTAGATCGGATCCAAAGTAAAGTGTAATAGCGATAGGTCGAAACGGCTTCATTCATAGACACGTGGACGGTAACAATTAGCTAGCGTATGAGGCTTTATGCTTTACACGTGGATGGACAGCTGGGTGGGGTCAGTAGTCAAGCCTTCAAGGCTGCGCCGCGCCCGCATGCAAAGGTACGAACGTATCAGGATCGTTCGATGGTCAATGCAGGATCTAGTTAAATTTGACGGTCCAGATAATTTTTTACCATTTATGCGATGTCAATGAGACTAAAAAGAACACAAATCAAAATTAGATATAAAGCCATCTTATTTTGATTCGGGTTATTCGGGTCGGGTCGGTTTCAATCGGCGCCCATCCTGCCTATATCTATTGGAGTTAATAGAACATGTCCTCAATATCCTAAATAAATGCTTTACATTTAAATTAATTAAGGTAGCAAATTATTCTGCTCTGCGCCGTTGCTTCTTCCCCTTCGCTGCCGTCGTCTGCGGCTCCTTCCAGTGCCGCAGCACCTCCTCCCACCGGCAGAACTTCTCCACGCACACGCGCCGCCTAGGATCCGTCACGTTGAGCCGCCAGTGCCCGTCGGGGAACCCGGCCCTCTCCGCCTTCCGCCTGTGGTACTCCAGCCCGGCCTTCGTCACCGTCGACAGCAGGCAGTACCCCTGCAACTTCTTATGCATGCTATCGTGCATCCGCCACCACGTCGCGTGCGCCTCATCGCTGGCGAATATTCGGTACAAGGGGGAGTTCCAGTTGCAGTCGTAGTCGCGGAAGCAGAGCCACGGTTTCACCCCTAGGTAGTGCAGCACGTACAGCTCCGGCGTCGCCGCCGCGAACAGCCGCGTCTTTTTCGCCTTGGCCGCCTCGCTGTCGCCCTCCCAAAAATGCTTCAGGAAGTTCATCTGCTTGGGGATCCGGTGCCACCACGTAAAGATCTCGTTCAAGTACCCCTGATCGCCGCCATTGTAGGAGGTGATCTCGTTGATGCGGTCCATCAGCAGCCGGAAAGTGCAGTTCGAGGGCTCCACCACCATGACGCCGGAGTTGAAGATGGTGGCGTTGTTGCCAGTGGCGGAGATCTCCGGCAACGTGAAGAGGAAGTCGACGTTGCGGAGGATGAGGAGGTCGGCGTCGATGAAGATAACCTTGTCATAGTCGGTGAGCTGCCACAGCCGGAACTTGCTATAGTTCCACTCGTTGTAGGCGTCCTTCTCGGCCTTGGGGTTTCGGATTCGTTGGATGGTGCGGACCTTCCACCCGGCGGCTTCGAGGCCGCTCCGCTGGTGGTCGCTTATGGATTCGTCGACGAGGATGACGAGGTCCCGCATCGAGCCGGACAGGCGGATGCTACGGGCGGCGGCGATGGCGCCGCAGACGTATACTTCGGCAGAGTGCAGTATCGTGGCGAATGCTTCTCGAGCTCCGGCTCTTGTTTGCGGCCGCACTGCAGCAATTGAATTATTAGATTTGCCAATTTTATTTCTTATAGTTGGAGGAAAAAAAGAGCATA
Organism: Canna indica; assembly: GCA_034359265.1. NCBI lineage: Eukaryota > Viridiplantae > Streptophyta > Magnoliopsida > Zingiberales > Cannaceae > Canna > Canna indica. The sequence continues at coordinate 3,041,412 of CP136898.1, read as the reverse complement.
AAAAGTATAAATCCATGCTCACCTTCTGCTTTAAGTGGAACAGCAAGCTCGCATGACCCAACTGGAAGCTGAAGCTTCTCCTGCAATGTTGGTATGTCAGGCTTGTAAATCCAAGCATTGCCTTCTCTGCTCACGAGGTTCTTGCAGCTGAAAAGGTTCGGAATCGGGAAGCATTCGGTGACGAAGAGCACATGAACTGGGGAGACTCCTCCTGCAGAAGCCACGGCAAGTTTAGCTGCAGACAGCTGTAGGTGCAACCTTGCAACATCTCTTGTCCATCCCTCTCTTCTGCTGCAGGGTAGCTTCACTGCTATTACGTCGAATTTGAGTCCTTTCTTCACTCTGGGCTCAGGAAGCGATGGACAAGAAGGGACTTCATCTTCTTCCTCCTCGTCGATCCATTCAGGGTAAAGAACATCCCAAGTGATGCTCGAATCAGCGTAGTCCAGATGTACCACATGGAATTCAGCACTTGGTGTTGTTTCTTTCCACTTGCTAAGTTCAGTAAAGTTGAAGTTTAGCAAGCCAATCTTGAGATTATGTTCTCTGCCATTTACTTTTTGAACAGCACTTGATACTTGCCGCCAATCAACATCCCAATCCGATGAGTATCTTGGATCTGCCAGAGTTGTCTGCCAAATCCACCCAACATCTACAAGTCTAGACCTGAATTTGGCACCAAAATATTTAACTTTCTACACTTTACATAATTCTGATCAATATATCAGTAAGAACGCAAAAACTAACCTTGAACTGAGGTCCTGGAGATGCTTATTGTGCTCTGTTGGTGAGTAGAGAAGTGTTAGAATTGTACAGCATGTAATGATAAAGAGGGCTAGTTTCAATGAATGAAACTTGCAGGTTTTGCACTTGTCTCCTTCTTTGTAATCTCGCAACTTCATCTTTCTTTTGCTTGTCTCATCACTGAATCAAGAAGATTTCCAAGAATCAAAATATAGCACAAAGAATAACTAGAAGAATCTAACCAAGTGAACTCAAGAGAGAGCTAAAGAAACTGCATGTCAAAACAAGAATCTTATCCCAAAATCCTTATTTTAAGATTCTTATAAAAAAGAATCCATAGTTGCGGTCTTTGATTGCGAATATAAACTTACTGAAAACATATTTACAATCAGAATAGTTGCCAAAAAAATAGAAACTTCACTGACTCATAACAAGTTTGCAGTAATCTGTACTTGGCTAATTTTAATGCAATAGACAAATCTTCAAGTTGGCAAGCACCTGAAGTTTTTTACATCTAGCAGTTGTCTAAGTAGTAAAAACATACTTTCTAGGAATTTTAGTCGTAATGTAATCGATTCTAGAAGATAAAGAAAAATTAAGCATACTTGGACCTCACTTCAAGTCAATTAAGTCATTGTTTCAACCTTCCAAGCTTGTGCAAGATTAAATTGGCTTTCCCAAGTCTTTACTTACTGGTTTACACATTTAGATAAGTGAATCTTCTAACTCAAGGAACAAATAGAAGGACTTCTTCAAAGCTATGCCTTTGAATACCCTTTGACAAAAGAAAAAGGAAAAGAAAAGCTATTCCTAAGAACCAAGCCATATCTTTCTGGCTTACAGCTTGTTCCAAATCACATTTGTTCATTTCCATAGTTTAATCAATTCCTCTAATTGAAATAAGAAAATTTAGGAATGTGACTTCCAGCTAAGACATACTTAGGATCTCATAATCCGACCAAAAATATTTAGATTCCCACTTCCCATCCACTTTTAACACTAGTTTACTATTATAACCTATATGGAACTAATCCAATTACATACTTAAGATAAAATCTAGAGGATAATTTAGTTGGAATAGCTTGAGAACTTAGTTTCATTCTCCATTTCTACAAACAAAAGAATTGAAATTTAAAATATTAAAAATTCATTAGTATAATGGAATGCGAGTTCTTACTTGTGAGAATTGATTCCAAACAAGCTGGTATATTTTAATCCTCGATCATGATTAGAAATCCTCCTCAGTCTAAGCCTAAAGGAAAAAGGAAAACAACTATAGAAAGAAAAGGTTTCCAGATCATATTATATTATATCTCTTAGTCCACCTTTAAATTAATGGAGGAGCAAGTGCTTTTTGCAAACAAAATGAGTCCAGTCCTCAAGAAGAAGAAGCAAAAAGAAGCTCCATTGCTATATCTCTGCCTCCCCCTATCTAGAAAACATAATCGATATAGATTGAGGAGATTTGATTGGCAAAAAGTCAGATGAAAAATCGAAGAACAACTTACATCAAAATCAGTGCAACCTGAAATTATCAACCAACATGAGCAGACTGCAGAGCACAAAATATTTCGAGGAAATAGCAGAGCAAATTATGATCTAAACAGGCAAAATTAGAACAAATAACACGAAGCATTTCAACCCCAATTAAACATCCATTAATAAGAAATCAATGCCCAAGGAATTCCAGAAAGCAAGGGGATTAAGAACGCAGCACTAACCAAAAAATTGAAGGAACCATTGGCATAATACAGCAGAAACAAGAGGATACAAGATACCAAAACAAACACAAGAGGGGGAGTATTTATAATGTCTTCCGCAGTACCAAAGAAGAACTAAAAATTATAAGAGAAAATGATTTTGTATATCTAACCGTGCTCCCTGGAGGTTGGGGGATGTGATGGTTGACCCTCTCATATCAAGCAATAATCTTTTGCATGGGGAGAGGAAGAAGAAGAAGAAGAAATCATGCATTCTCAAGAGTGACCACTGTGTGCTCAACCACAAATATCAGCAAGTGGAGACCAATTTAGTAATGAAAGATTCCGAGAGGGAGTTCCAAGCGGAATATGGAAGGCACAACTGCTTGTAGGAGCATTTAAACAAATATATGGTAGGCAATGACAGATGAGTTGAAGAACGGTATCAGTAAGTACTCACTAAATAATGTGCTGCGGTTGCTGATAACTTTTGACTGGTTACCGTGAATATAAATGCCAAGGAGACATGGTCCAGGAAGCACAATGCCCATAAATGCGTATTGCAAAAGATAAAGAGCTCCTAAATACTATAATCTATTCCTGACAAAAAAAAACACATTAAATTGTAGAGGTTAGATGACAAGGAAGAAGATAGCATTTACTGCAATGGTCATTGTCTGTAGAAAGAACTAAAGAAGGGGATGGTTCTTTTCGGGTAAGAAATGTCAAGGTTTTTCTTTTTTGTTTCGGTGGAACTTTGAGCACGGAATCATGTGGGTTGGGAATAAAAAGGAAATGCTTTTAGCTGGCAATTGATTTCTCTTTTGACATCGGATTGCTAAATTTGTTGCTTCCTCGCGAGATTATTGTTGGGAATAAATTGAGGTGGAGAAAAGCCAAAACTGAATGGGTGCGCACATTAAAAAACATGGAAGGAATAAATTGCATTTAATTATTACTACTACTCAACTGTTAAATGGTTTCTATTTCCTCTACAGTTCATCAACGTTTTTCCTCATTCACTTCGCTGTTGTTTCTCCACTGCATGCGAAGTCGCGAACACGTCGCGAAGACTCGTCTCCGTCGTCCCTGCTTCGACGCGTTGTTACACGCGCTGAATTCCACGGCTGGTGAAGTCTTCGTCACAAACTCCAATTAATTTGACGCAAATGACGAGTGGATTCAGCTTGAAGAGAAGCTAGAAACCGATGTGAGCTAGTTGGATGACTGGAACATATCCTCGATGGCGTGCCAAGTGTTCGATGAAATGCCAATCTTTGCCTGTGTCGTCAATGTCTCTGCGCCAATCTTTGCACTACGGTCGGACAAAACTAAATGCTCCGCCTCCGTTGTCATCGGGCCCTAGCGGCACATGGTAATGCCGAGCTCCTTCTTCGCTATCGCGTCAGAAACAGGAAGCACGGTTTCAGCTCGATCACGGAACCCGGTTGGAGCCACACAGCTTGAGCTAGGGAGAACATCACGTGAAGAAAGAATGTCGTCTGTTTCGGGAAAGAGAGGGGATGCGTAAGAATAAGGATGATGAAGAATCGCCAAATGAGAAGACAGCCAGTGATAGCTATATATGATTTTGGCAACAGGTAACCAACGATGGCATTCATGGGATGCCACTAAAAGACATCGCAGATAATGGACAAGAAGGTCAAGGGACGTGATATATGGTGTGGAGGTAAGTCTTTGCGTGTGTGGAGTAGAAATTATTGGGCTGTTCATTGGGTTGACCCGACCCAATGAACCTGAGAATCCGACCCGACCCGACCCGAACCGTGGGTTGGGTTGGGTCGGGTCGGGTCGGGTATAATTTGATCAAACTCAATCATAATCGGATCGGATCTCGAATTTTAGAATTTAAAACCCGATGATCTAAGACTCGACCCGATGACCCGATTATTTATATTTTTTAATTATTTTAAAAATATTTATATTAAACAAAATAAATTAATTTTTTATTTTTTAAAAAAAAACTCATTTTTTACCTAAACGGGTAAATCTGACTACCCGACCCGACTCGACCCGATCCAATTACACTTGGTCGGGTCGGATCGATTTTTTCCCTAAACCCAACCCAACCCGTGAACACCCCTATAAATTAATTTCGATATCGCTTGGCAATATTGCTTTCATATTTCACACTACCACTTTGTAATATGGATAACCTCAATGAAAAGTGAGTACGTGGATTATCACACAATGATAATTTTAAATTTTAATATTATCATTCTCTTTCATACCTTAAATATTCTTTATGCAATATACTATCAAATTTTGACAAAGGTTTTTGATACTTTTGTGTGAACTTATAAAATACAAAATTAGATTAAATCGGGGTAATACAAGTCTCCTGGTTTGGCGTTGCTCCGATGGAGAATCTGCAAAGATTCTCTGACACTCAAGTAAGAAAGAATTCCAAATAGTGAGTATAAAATTGGAATCGAGGGTATATCTGATGTGCGTCGTGTTTGTTTATAGTGCAAGTTAGGGATGTCTCTGATCCGAACAATGTCTCCTGAAATCTCGCAGAGATATGCCCGTAATAGATCAAGGTTTAATTTATTGCATAGATGTCGAACTCATTATTGTTGAATTCGTGGTAATTAATAAAGGATGCGAGTGTCCTTGTATGACCGGGTGGAGCCCTCTGGTCGAATTCATTATTATTGAATTCGTGGTAATTAATGAAGGATGCAAGTATCCTTGTATGATCAGATGGAGCCCTCTGATTAGATTGTAGCTGGCTTGACTTGAGTTTGATTTATGAGTGTTGACGTTTTTGGATTTTGATTCGATCTGATCCAAATTAAATGCTAGTCCAATTTATCATATGGGTTGACTAAATATATTAAACGAAATAATATTACATTATAATGCGTGGATTTTAAGAATTTAAAAATTATATTATTATCGATAATCCAGGTAGATTAACGTATACCAAACGTAGGGAAAAGGTGGACTAGAAGAGTTGGACGATGATGACGAGATGATGATGATGGAACACACAAAAAAATAGCACTTTGTGATGATGAATTGATGATGAGAGGCATGAGCGGAGGGGAAAAGAAACCCCTCCAAAGTTAGGTAATATCTTAAGACCATTATAATAATGACAAAGCATCAACCAAGAACAAGAGATATAGAAATATCTCATGTTTTAGCTTTTATATATCCTTATGCACTACCCTACATTACATGTCCCCCACTATATTAAAAAAAAAAAAATGTAAATCGTGGTAGGTAAACATTTAAATATATTATGATCAGCGTAGTACAAAAAATAATTAAGGCCACAACACTTTAACAAAGATATGTTCCAGTCATTATTAATTTGAATGAGAATTTTTGATACAGATATGAAAAGTAATCTTTAAAAGAATTAAAGTTGATATAGAATTTTAGTTGGCTGTTTGGAAAGAATTAAAGTTGGTATAGAATTTTAGTTGGCTATCTAACAATCAATGATGGAAAACAGACGGAAGGTGGTATAGAGAATTACTGATTTAAGACTAGGGGTGGGCTCGAGTGGCGCGCAATAGAAATCAATTAATTAAATCATAAAATTTAATTTTTGATAGTAAATTTGTGATTTTATTTTGATCTAGATTAAAGAATATGAAAATATAAGCATAATTTGCAATTGAATGAGCTCATTAAAATTAAACAGTATATTTGTACAAAGTCTTTTTAATCAATGATATCCTTAAAAACATTATAAATTATCCTATGGATAATTGCATCAATCAAAATCTTAGAATCACCTTTAAGGATAATATATAATTGTTAACAGTTGATGATACTATGTTATATGCGGTTTAGAAATTTAAAATTTAAATTTTAGTATAATAATTTTTTTTATTATTTTTTTTAAAAAATAAGATAAAATGATATAGTCATTTTGCACCACGTAAGTTTGAATCACTGGTGCTTCACATTGAAGGGTAGAGGAAGCATTCGCCTACTTAGATTCAACAAACAATCATAATGATGCCAATATCTTGAAGTATTCGTTCGTGAACTATATCATGAGAAAATAATAATCTTAATTATGACAAGAAAAGTTATATAATTGAGTTAATTATATATCTTAAATGAAAATTTTACGTTTTGCATCTGGATTCGTGCCCCGCTTATCAGACGGCTGGCGTCCGTTCCCATTTCTGAATCTATCTCTAGGGGCCGCGGCCGTACCTCACGAACCCCGTTGCGGCGACAGCACCCATCATCACCGCCGCCCTTTCTAGATCAGGCGGTCCAGATATCCGCAACCGCCTCCTGCCGCCTGCGACGCGACCACTGCCCGCATACTTATCCCACGCCGTCTCCGCCCAAAGTACGCCCCGCCAATTAATGAAGCGGGGCGGGGCGGGGCCCAGCGAGGCGCTGTCGCTTCCATCACTGTCGCCAATGGGTACGGGTACGCCCGCCGTGGCACGGTAAGCACTGTGGAGGGCTGTATCTAATCATGGCAAGTTTAACATTTAACTGCGATGGGAGCTGCTCGCATCACATCGTGATCGTGATCATGATCATGATCACGTCAACGAGGGATCGCAGAATCTGTGCTGACGTGGAGTGCCCAAATGACAAGTAATCTCATATATTAATGGATTGATACGTAGATATGTCCGTTTCAAAACATCAGAAGGAAAAAAGAACATGTCCCTTGAGCATGGCTTATTGTCCTTTCCTATTCATTTATGGTAAAAAAAGAAGAACACTTAGATTCACTGACATATGTTTACATCATCATCAATCTCACGTTCTCCCACATAGCCTAAATTAAATTATGTTGTGGCAGTTAGATATCTAAAGCTATAGATTGAGCTGGACTCTGTGTCAGGACTCAGGCCCATGCCTTTTCCCATTCCCTCCTTACCTTCCCCCTTCCTCCGATGGCCGGATTCTTTTTTCTCTCCAGCAATAACTCAAAAATTATAATCTCAAATAATTTCTTTAAACACAACTCTCACGTTGAAGAAGGCCTTCATTAAGCTTTTAGCAGCAGGGCACTCTCATCTATACGTGCACTCGTCCACTTTCGTACTATGACACCACTTTCTCACCGGCTTGACTATATGCAAATACCTAATAATTCGTGTCAAGTCGAAGATATCGTATTGGCCCGGCCTAATCCTCCCCAATTGTATCCGACCCGATAACAAATTGGGCTTGAGACCTCGGCCCGGCATGACACGAATAGTAAACGTGCTGAACGGGTCCAGCTCATTAACATGATAACAAAATATCATGCTATCGGCTCAAATCGAGCCATTGGTAATGGGCCCATATTGAGCTATTGACGTGATTCAGGCCCATAACAGGCTATCAACATGGTTCGAGCTCATATCAGGCATATCGATATTTTTTGATAATTAATAACTTTCTTATTGGACTATCGGGCCAGGCCTACACCGCATAGCCGCCCCAACCCGATATTTTTCGGGCCTTATCGAGCCGACCCAAACACGATAACGATCAGTTCAAACCCGATTTTATATCGTGTTGGGTCAAGTTGGGCTATCGAGACGAGCCATATAATATTGCATGGTCAGCATTTGCACCCTGAGCATTGGGACGTGCCACATTGGATAGATCAGACAATAATTTGATTAATTATATTATTTATTAATTAAAATTGAAATCGTTTAAAAATTTATTAATTAAAATTATTTGGTTTAAAAATTAATATTCGAAATTGAAACATTTTGATTTTAAAATCCAATATTCAAAACTGAAACAGTTGGATTTTAGAAATTAATATTGTTTAATTTTAAAAACTAATATCCAAAATTAATATTATTTAATTTTAAAAACTAATATCCAAAACCCGATGAATCTGGTTCTAATAAATATGATTATCCACTTACTAATTGAATATAATTAACAAATAAATAAAATTTTTAGTTTTTTTATTAAAATCATAAATAAAATTAACCTAATAAAAATTAAAAATTTTAACGGAGAAAGAGTATAAATTCATAATTTTAAGTATTAAATTATTAATTATATATGACAATGAATTACAATCAATTTTAATTATCTTCTACTATTCGCGAACCGATAATAAAAATCGAACATAATTTAATAAAATTTTCAAAATATCTAACTGAAACGGATCGAAATCGAAATTGAGACTAAACTGAATTTTGCAATTCCATTAATTGATTAACAGCGATTAATCAATTTCACTTAAATTTGATCTAATATCAATCTGTGATGCAACTGACTAGCCAATTGCATTTGATTTTGAAAAGTCAAAGCTTAGATAGCAGCAGATAAGATACCGATGGATCATGGAAGGAGGAAAAAAAAGTCAATACATATATATATTGTTGATGACTTGATGCACAGCATAGAAATTAGAAACTAAGCCAAAAACTTCAGACCAGAAAAGAGACTGAGCTGGGCCACCAAACCCCATCAATCTGACCTCTCTGGCCATCAAACTGACCTCTCTGGCTCACTCCACAAGAGTAGAAGACAGTCTCAAATCCCAAAAACTAAACACTATCTTAATTTCTCTAGATTATCAGCACAACAACTGATATTGTATCATTCATAAAACTCTGTCTCAATCAGCAGCAATTTATGCTCAAGTCAGAAAACTGGCTCGAAAGCCCTGCTGCCAGCTCTTCGCCCCTCTCCCTCTTCGAGTCCGCAGCAGCCTCCCCCGGCCTCCCCTTGTTCTTCGTCGACCCCCCATGCCTTCCCTTCAGCTTCGTCGTCGTCGTCGTCGTCGTCGTCGTCGTCATCTCCTGGGCGCCGTAGGGCATGGTCGTCGTGACCTTCTGGCTGCAGCACGGCAGCCACTTGGACTGCATGTAGCTCGACCTCCTCCATGGCGGGATGTGGAGCCCCCTCTCTCTCAGCGACTGCTGCGCCGCCGAGCACAGGAGGGTGACCACCTTCTTCAGCTTCTCCTCCTTGCCAACGAAAATGGCAGGCAGCGCGCCGGCGAGCTGCGTGTACGCCATGGTCGGCCTGGCCAGCTCGAACTGCGACCGGAAGTCTATGTCCACTATTACCCTCGTCGTCGACGCCGCCCCGTTCTCTTCTCCGGCCAACACAATATCTATGTACTCGTAGTCACCTGTAGGAAAAAAAAGATACATCGAAGATGACGATATTGGTAGCTTTGCTAGTTCCTCAAGAAATCGAGAGATCGGGGACACCGGTCGAACACCTCCAGGGCATTCCGTCGTCGAGCCCCGGGAAGACCTGCAGAGCGAAGCGTCGTAGCCGTCCATCCTCAGCCTCATCATCAGCCTCTTCTTCACCTTGTTCCTGTTCCTTTCACCGTCGCTTTCTCTGACGTACTCGAGGGCCTTCTCGAAGACCTTCGTTTCAGCAGCCGTGCTGTCCCCGAGAATTCCCTGCAACAAACGCATGCATGCATTAGACCACCAGATTGAACGAGCGAGAAGGTCACAAAGCTAGGGACACAACCACACCTCGAGGAGGAGGAGAGTTTGCTGCTGGTGGACAGAAATGCCGCGCGAGGTGGACGGAAAGGAGGGCGGCGGCGGCACGTCGGATTCCATGAAGTCGTGCACCATTTGGACCAGTCTCTCTTCTTCCGAGCTCTCCGTCGTCATCCTCTCCCCTCTACCTCTACCTGCTTTGCTACAGAGCGAGTGATGGAGAGCTTCTCGGTGGTGGTGCTGACAAGTGATGTCAACAAGTGTGGATGTGAATGAATTAGTAGAGAAGAACATCATGGCACTTCCTGTGTTTTCTTAAATGAAGTGCATATGCATATAATTAAATATTTTAGCTTTACACTCTGATTTCTTCTACTGAAAAATATGTTCTATATACACAAAGTGATCATCAACTTATTAATTAATCAAATATATTTGCATAATAATTAGGAGTTATTAAATGAAGTTAATAGGTTCGACCCCCTTCTTAATTCATGCACCCTTTGTACACGCATATTTACTAGCAATTACTGCCCTCATAACATTGATCGTGTTTCTCACTTGGACTATCCTCTTGTTTCTACTTCGCCGTCCGTATTCCGTGTACATGCGTCTTCAATACCCAATTTAAGGGCCAAGCATGCATATATATCTCCCTGCGCCACCTTGAAAATGTACCTGCTGCTCAAAATATAAACGTGACTGATGAAAGCTTCAAAAACTGTACTCGTAGATAATTTGATTCTTGATTTTATTTATAGGCCCCATTTTAATTCCAGCTTCCCTTTTTATATATATCATCTATAATTTGCCCATCCTGTGTGCTGCAAACTTTCTTAATTAATTTAACCCAAAAAAAGAGTGGGCCCATTAATTAAAGCTTTTTTCGTGTAAATATTAATTAGATTTAATGTTGCCATCAAGCAGTCTACGGTAAGCATTAATTAAGCAAAAAAATAAATTAAAATACTATAGGTATATTTGTTTCATGGGATAAAATGTTTGTTTTATTGAATATGATAGAATTAAATAATAAACAAGGGTGGATCAGATATAATTTTTTTAAATCCGATATACACCGGATATAATATTAATTTTATACTGATTTTCTTTTAATTCATGTACTAAATAAATAATAAATATTAATTCATCTCTTTTTATATTTTTTTCTTATCGAAGCAAATATGCACTTAAGAAAAACAATCAATTCATATCCTTTGATTAGTGCATGAATTAAAAAAATAAGATTAAAATAATATATAAATATAATTTTATATCTGATTTATAACGAATGAACAAAAAATTTTATCCAATATTCTCTTATGTGTTCGGAATATTCACGCACAATCACGAGGAGGATAGAATATATGCATTAGTTTCGAACGGATTCGTGCATATGAAATTAATAGACCTAAGAACATGTAGTGATATGTTGATTGCATTTATATTATCAGTTAAAAATTTTGTTGAAAAAGTTCATAGCCGTTTTTATATACATTTTAATATACAGTAAACTTTAAAATTTACATAATTATGACTTTAACGAATTTAAAAATCTAAAGTATTTTTGATTTTATCAAAAAACAATAACCTTTTTATAGTCTTCCCAAATTTATGCACCACTAGATGATATGATAATATTAATAAAAATATTTTTTTTGATAAAATCACAAATACTTTATAATATTTGTCAAAATTATAATTTTTTATAATATACCCAAAATCTCCTCAATTATATTTTTACATAATTATATCTATATTGATAGTCACGTACTTTGATTAAAGTTCAAAAAAAACACACACACACATATATATATATATATATATATATATATATATATATATATATATATATATATATATATATTATTGTATAGAAAATTTTAGTTTTGATATATTTATGAAATTAATATATCTAATAACCCAAAATGAGATATTACTCTTAGTTATATTGGTAGTTAGGATTTTTGGTAAAAGATTATAACTATCAATATAATTATTAAATTCATTTTTAAATTTTTAGAATTGTTAGCAAAAATTTAAAGTTGTTTACTCAATAAAATTTATATAAGCGACTAGGAATTTTTCACTGCTAATATAAATGAAGTTGTTAGATTTATTAATTTTATAAGCATGAAGTTTGTATAATTTATTAAAATTTATTTAATAACAATTATTTAAATTAAGTTTTAGGATTGACTGTGATTTTTTTAATTGTGTATTGATTTGACGTGATGGCGGGTGACATAGCAATAATAACATCGTATTTATGATGTTAATTAGACGGTTACATCAACATATAACAATTAAATTAGTATATAATTGATTCAAAATTAGAAATTCAAGTATATAAATAAATATAAATATAAATATAAGATAAATAATAAGAAATTGAGATATATTCATTTATATATCATTAGGGCGGTTTGTTTAATGTGATAAAAGAGAATAGAATAAGAAATAAATTTATATTTATTGTATATAGATTAGAGGAAAATACTATTAGAAAATATAATATTTATTATACACGGGATAAAAAAAAATCATCCTACTTTTTTTTGAAAAAAGTAATTTGAGAAAAAATAACCTAAAATTAATTAAAAATATAAAAAGGTGTTTGAATTCATTCGAAGAGTAGGGGCAGTTTGATGTACAATTGTACACCGGAATCTGAACGATCACCCAGCGAGCGAAAAGGTATCGACCCATCCGATTGCTTTCTTCCTTCTCGAACACCCATCTCTCGATGCCCTAGCAATCCTTCTCCCTCCCCACCTCCCTGTTCATGGAGGACGACAAAGAAGCCGCTGCCGTCGCCGCACCGCCGGCGCCGTGCCCTCCTCCGATTCCCACTCCGCCCCAGGAGCAGCAGCTGCCGCCCCCGTATTGCACCGATGCGGCAGCCCCTCGGAAGGAGGAGCCCCCGCCGCCTCCTTCCGGGACCCAGACGCTGCGGTTCACTGTGGAACTCAGGCCCGGGGAGACCACCATCGTGTCCTGGAAGCGGCTGCTGAAGGATTCCGGTAAGGGGAGCGGGTCCCTTCCGAATGCTGCAGCGGCTGACCGCTCCCTGTCCGCACAGGCTGGAGCAGATGGCGCGGTATGGCTACTATGTCTTGAAATCTGGCCTTTACCTTATAATTTGTTTGTTTCTTAGGATTTGGCTACATTGTAGTTAGTTTCCTCGTTGCTGCTTGGTTGTCTGACTTATGTTGATTAGTATTTGATGTCAATGTGCGTATGCATCCTTCTTTAATTTAATCAAGATTGGCCATTCTGTTATGTCCTTGTTACCTAAGCATTTACTTAGTTATGAAGTTGAGGACTGCAGCAAGCATGGGACATTTGTTCTGGACAAGAACAACTACTCTCTCACTCTTCCTGTTGTTGCCAATGGTGATACAATTCTCCATCTTCAGAATCAAAATGGATCCTCTACGAGGTCTTCATCCTTTGGGACACAAGGCTAATGTGGAATAAGATTCACGAATAGTTGGAGGAGATGGTTGAATTCTAGTTCACCACTCTTGGTGCAACAAGTACCCAATGTTTGCTGGAAATGAAGGGGTTGTGAGGGGCTATATATATCTTTGCGCATGATGGCAATAAACATTCTATGTAGCACAACACATTTTAGGTTGTGGTGGCTTGCGACTCTATATACTTCATTATATGTCTGAGTAAATAGTGTTGTCTTCTTTTCTTTAAGAAACTAGGAGTATGTAATGTGATGTTACATTTAAACTTCTTTAATATATTTGCTTAACGATGTATTATGCAATAGCCAATAAATTATTTTGTCTTCTATTCTTTTGTGTCGGTTCTTTGGCATTTGTTTCTCTAGTCTTCACTTATGTTGAGTAATTAGGCTTTGATTCCATGATGAAGGAGAAGACAGATGCGGCTTGGTTTACTTTTAATTGTTTGATTACGCTAACAATTGCCATGTCAACTATGAAAGGGAAGATTACCCTGTGCTGATTCTAAACATGGAGAGCAGTATCAGCATTTGCAGCGGGCAGTCACAAAAGAAGTGCAAGATTGCTGGCAACTCTGAGCAATGTTTTAACAACAATCGTAGCCATCATAGAGGTAGTTGCCGCGCTCTCATAGTCATAGCACATTGACATGGGCAAGAAAGGCTGTGCAGGTTCACAGAGCAACATTGAATTAGATCGCAAGGGAATACAACATCACTTATGGGACCCCATTATTGCTTGTGCGATCACTGATATGTTGTTGCCCCCGTTATGCTAGTAATTGAAAAGGATTTGCAGAACCATATAGAAAATCATAAAATCAAATTCTTATCATCTTATCCTTCTAAAAATTCTTCTTTGAGAAAGAAACAGAGTAACTGAATATGGGAGTCTTTAAGAAAGAAATGGGACAATGGAGATCCAACTTTTGGCACAAAAATGGAAACAAATGAAGTCAAATATTGAAAACAGCATGACAGGGCAGAATGAATGAACAATTCATCATGAGCATGCTGGTGAGATTGGAAGGCTAAGAGGAGTTCGTCGAAGAAGTCCTGAATCTGCACCTTTAAGCTAGAGTCCTCTCCTCCAACAACTGTTCATTGTCCCCTTACCCTCTTCTCCCAATTCCAGATGTGTCTTTGATCTAATTGTGGTATAAAAGACTCATTTGCCCTCTATTTTTTTTGTGTCAGGAGAACCATATGCGAGGCGTGTGGCAAGTTTTTGATAGAAAACTGTGATGTAAGATAATTGGGGCTGTAGTGCGAGGGACTTCTAATATGCTGTGCTTATATGTAAGGTTTTGTTTTGCATATATGCAATCTATTTTGTTAGTTCAGAGTCACCTTCCTTGTGCTATATGGGCTGGTGCAAAAATGTTACAATGGTGCCATGTGAGCGCTTGTAGCTCATAGAGTTGGGAAAATCTTTGCTTGCATCATACAAATTAAAAGGATATGTTATGAGAAATTTCATGTGCCATGGCATGAAATGAGGGGGGTCTACTACCATCTTGCTAGCCTTGGATTTTCTTAGGCCTACATTTGGCCATGTTGGATGCCAGCCATTTGAGCACCTTGGAACCCTCGGGTCAGGTGGTACTTGGAAGTTGGGGCTTAGGGTTCTTCAGTATAGTGGGGTCAAGAGCATGCAATGGCTAGGCCTCTGACGATAGGGGTCTAAGTCAGAACCAATTTCTAATTATATGGTTTGGGGTGAGGGGATTCAATCTGTAAATAATCTTGTATTCTGCTATGCAAGTCAGCAATGGTTCATACTGTGTGCATAGTGCCACAAGACTGATGCCCAAATAGTTCTTACTGATTCTTGCTTATATCACTTTATAAAAGCTCTTAGTTTGCATGGTTTAACACATGCAAATCCAAACATGCTCATTTGAATACACACATATGAACTGAAGAACATTTATCAGTAAGCTTCAGTCATCATTTTTTTCTTTTAATGGTTGATAACTTATTTACTATACCCACACATACTGGAGATTTTCATTTTTCTAGTAGAGTTGTCAAAACGTGCATGTCTTCAATCTTGTGAGTCTATTTCCTTGATTAAGCTCAATTAGATTCTTGTATTCTACTTCTTTCAAATACAAGGTCAGATCCTTGAATCTTGTTTACTATTTTTATGTATATATGCTATTATATATGGCAATTCATCATAATTTGGCTTCTTGTTGGAGTTCAGCCTGCTGAAAACGACTTGAAAGATGAAGTTCCACCTCCAAATCGGTTCAGTGCAGTTATTGAGAAGATTGAACGGTTGTACATGGTATGAATTATGAAGTGCTTTGCATGGTTTAAAATCTCGGTACCGGTACCGATTTACCGACACGGTACGGTCCGGTACGGAAATTGCATACCGGTGGTGTTTTTTTTTTTTAAAGAAATAACTCCAAATCTCCAATAACCATATAATTGATGAAGAAATGCTTAAAATCAATATTCAAATGTCAAATACATGAATACAATATTTAAAATGCGGACGAATGACGTCCGTCGTACCCATACATATCTTGGGCTTCGGGACATACACGACTAAGGTCAATACCGTAGGTCTCTAATGCTCATATTTGAAAATTTTCCCATGGCATAATTCCTTGGTATCCACTATACCACATTGTCATTAGCAATTCTTTGTTGGGATTCCAAGAACTAGACCCTGGATACAGAGTAGGTTGATTCAGAAACTTCTTGCAAACTACTCATCATATCGTGATGGTAATCTTGCAAAGTTGTCGGTCCACCTCCACGACGCGGGCCTCTCTTCTTGTACACTCGAGTTGTTTGTCCGGTTCTAGCACCATGGTCATCATCTTGGGTGGCGTGATCGAAGTATTGCTCATTTGTCCATAGATCATCAGGTGGCAGTGTTGATGGCACGACGGTGTCTTCTCCACTAGCTCCATCAACATCATCATCATCTCCTCCGTCTTCTGTGTTGCTACTGCTATGAACGGAGAGCTCGTCTTCTTCGTCCTCTTCTGCTTCTGCTTCTGCAATCGCATCCAAAGGATCAATTGGTCATTTACCTTTGACTTTGCCTTTTGCCTTTGAAGGTGTTGCCTTTTTTTTCCCTTTGATTGGGAAGATGGAGAGTTCGATTCAGATCGACGTCTTGCTTGCCGAATTCGTTGAGAGTCCAAGGGAGTAATGGTCATGTCTTCTGGTTGGATCTTAGACTCAAGTGCATCAGATATAATTGGTGAAGGCTAAGGTGGTTCGCTTGGTTCATCAAGAAGAGGTTGGTCGCTCTCCATTGCACTCCACCAATCAATTATCGGGTCCGCATCATCTTGGACGAACTCGACATCGAACGGATCTACATGTTGAATATCTTCGTTTTGTAAAGTCCGCATTCGAAGCCGCATGTTGTAATGAACGTATACTAGCTTCTCTAATCGGGCATATGAAAGCCGGTTGCGCGGTTTGGTATGAATCAAGGTGAAGGTCGACCAATTTCTCTCGCATCCACTTGATGATGGGGTTTGCGAGAGGATACATGTTGCAATCTTCCGAAGAGTTGGAGCTTCAGTTCCAAATTGCAACCACCATTCAACTGCAATAGATTTAAAATTGATATTAGTAACGAGATTACCAATTTTATTATTAATAAATAAATTGAAAAAAAATTATATCTACCTGGATCTATAGAATCTCGGCACGATATTACAAATGGATCTCCGAAATTGCCACTTGAATCTCGGAAAAATCTTGATTCATTTAGAGCTTGTGCCGCTTCTCTAGTTGATGCCGACATTCGTTGTATGACCTTGCGAAACGGATATAAAAAACTATCAATCGTTCCAAGATCATATCGATACTTGTATGCGGGATTTAAATAATACGCTACAAAAATTTATAAATTTAATAAGTAATTTAGCATAATGAATTAAAATTAAATAAATTCAGAAAATTAAATAAAAAATTACCCGCGATGTGTATGTCACAACCCATTTGATCCTCCCACCTCTGGGAGATAATGTCGATGAAGGGTTTATACTTGGTTGGAGAAATCATAACCCTCTTGATTTCTTCTTATGCTTGGTGGATGTAGTGGTAGAGATGACCCATTTGAGGCGTCTTTTCCATATCCATTCGTCGTAGAACCTTGTACAATGGTTCTACGGCGATGATTATCTCCGCAACACAATCCCAGAAGCGCGTGTCGAAGATGTACTTCTCGGTTTGCTTTCCATCAGTAGTTCCGACATATCTTGATGTAGACCATTCCTCACTTGTAAACATTGTTCGAAGGCTCGCCTTACGTTGTTGGAGCGACCTTAATGCGATGAAGTTGGTTGCAAAACGAGTCGCTCCCGGTCGAAGAATTTCACCTAAAATATGGAATTATTATTAGTAATTATCACCTAAACTAATTAATAAATAAATATTATAAATTATTTTTAAAAAATACCTTATGTAAATTTTCTCATAAGGGCGTGTACCCATGTATGGTTGTATATGAAGCGCGTAATTTGTTGCGCCTTCTTTACCGTCATCTTCACCATCGGTATAGCACCGATATCTTTCATCATTAAGACTACACAATGGGCTGCACATGGAGTCCAATATATGTGAGAATAATCCAGTTCAATTATCTCACCTGCCCTTTTGAAATTGGCTCCGTTGTCGGTTATAATTTGAACAAAGTTCTGAGGTCCATTCTTCTCGATCACCTTCTTCATCAACTTCGAGATGTAGACAACGCTATGGACTTCATCGGACGCGTTCACCGACTTATGATAAATAACCCTCCTGTTGCAATAGATGAGGAAGTTGATGATGCTCATTCGGGTTGGCTCGGTCCAACTATCGCACATCAAACTGCATTTGTAATCCCTCCATTGTCGCTTTATTCCGTCGATCCACTGATTTATTTCATTGACCTCTTCTTCAAGGAAAGGTCTTGAAATTTCATATGGAGTTGGAGGGGTTATACCTGGGCCTACCTTTTGGATGGTAGACACCATAGTTCGGTAGTATGGGTTGTTGGCTGCATTTGCAGGAATCCGGCTGCAGTGGAACCATTTGGAGATGGCTTTCCCCAACTCCCACTTCTTCGTCTTGCCCCAAGCATCGTCTATGCGCGGTTGCTTTGTTGATGAAGGAGGAAATGCCCTGGGATCAAGATCAGAAACATCAACATTAGTTTTCCTACCACTTGCTCCGAGGTTTGTGAAGAATCCATGAAGGCCTCTTCTGCTGCCTCCTCTGCTCTGAGTTTGAGGTGCTCTCATGCTAGAACTCCGACCAATATAAGGACCGGAGAGAATTAGACCGCTTCGGTCCATTGCTCCGGCAGCCGAAGTTGAGCTGACGCTGCTTATGCCACCGCTGCCACTGCCGCCGCCATATTCGAATTGAGATCCGGGATAATACATTCGTTCTCGTTCGAATTCAGCATGCTCCAATGAAGCTCGGATATCGGTTTGAAGTTCCGCCTCCTCGTCGTAATCGCCACCTCGAGCCTCATAATGGCCACCGCCGACACCTTGGGTAGCTCGTCGGTCGAACTCGGCTTGTTGAGTTGCAGTCTTAAGACGTTGCTCCTTGTTGTTGAGTTGCGCTTTGAACATTTTTCGGACTTCGGGCGGTACTTTGGAGGAATTGGAGCAATCAACGACGTCACCATATCCCTCGGCCAAGTGTTGCTTCAATCGAGTGATGCCTCCACCACGTGAAATCATATTACAGTGGAGGCATTGCCAGTGATGAGCCTTCTCCAACCGATGACCGTGCTGCCATGCGGGGTCGGCTTGAGATTTCGGCTCCATTTCGATAGAATTTCGACGTAGAAATTGATAAAAAAAGATGTGTGTGAGAGAGAGTTTGAGAAAGATTGAGAGAGATTGATAGTTTAGATAGGTAGAGGGGTGAGTGAGGGTGAAAGGAGTGTTTTGGGGGCTTTATATAGCCCCCAAAACAACCCAAACCCGGCCCCAAACGACTCTATAGCCGTTTGGGGTCACTATTGAAGTATTGATCATAGCGGGCGGCAAGGTTTAAAATCTCGGTACCGGTACCGGTTTCGGTCACCGGCCGGTACCGGTACATACCGGTACCGTACCGTACCGACACACGGTACGGTCCGGTACGGGAATAGCATACCAGTTTTTTTTTTTTTTTTTTGTTAAGAGTTAGATATAACTCTAAACAATACATAATTAATGAATAAATGTTTAAAATCAATATTCCAATGTCAAATACATGAATATTAAAAGTCATTTGGTCAAAAAAAATTTCGGGAGGGGGCTCCGCCCCCACACCCCCGCAGGGGGCGCTGCCCCCTTGACCCCCGCCCGCTAACCGGCTAGCGGGACCGCCGAAGACTCTGCGTAGCGCAACATAAGACGTAGTGCAATAGCCGAATTATTTAGAGTTATATCTAACGTATTGTTGCACTACGTCTTATGTTGCGCTACGCAGAGTCTTCGGCGGTCCCGCTAGCCGGTTAGCGGGCGGGGGTCAAGGGGGCAGCGCCCCCTGCGGGGGTGTGGGGGCGGAGCCCCCTCCCAAAAATTTTTTTGATCAAATGACTTTTAATATTCATGTATTTGACATTGGAATATTGATTTTAACATTTATTCATCAATTACGTATTGTTTAGAGTTATATCTAACTCTTAACAAAAAAAAAAAAAAAAAAAAAAATTCCGCGATATCGCATCATACCGCTCATACCGGGCGGTATGATACATATACCGCCCTTACCGGGCGGTATATGGCGAAATACCGCCATATACCGCCCGATATACATGATATACCCGGTATTTTCAAATACCGGGTATATCGAATACCGGAATCCCCAAAAACCGGTATATACCGGCCGGTATATACCGTTTCGGGCGATTTTTTAAACCTTAGCGGGCGGTATACCGCATGGTATGCATGTAATACCGCCCAAACCGGGCGGTATGATTCCGCGGGCTGTCGGCCACCCATTGCCAACGACATTGCCGCCTGATACCGCCCGGTACGAGCCATATACCGCTCGGTATACACAATATACCCGGTTTTTTCAAATACCGGGTATATCGTATATCGGAAACTTAAAAAACCGGTAAATACCGGGCTTACCGTACCGTACCGGGCGAAATTTTAAACCATGGTGCTTTGTATGTTCATATTCTTAGTCAAATAGTTTCTGAATAGCTTTCGTGAGTTTATTGTTACTTTATATATAGATCTTTCTAGTTCTGTCTATTACTTTGTATCTTTTATAATCACACCAGTCCTTTGACGCAGGGCAAACAAAGCAGCAATGAGGAAGAACTTGGTGACATCCCAGATGATGATCAATATGACACTAAGGATTCTTTTATAGATGATGCTGAATTGGTTGGTATTAACTAACCCTAATCTCTTATTGCACAGTTATTGATTAGATTCTCTAGCTATTTTGTCATTCCAGAATGTACTTAATGAAATCTCTTATGGCACAGTTATTATTCACAGATCACATTCTTAGCTTCATAAGTTAATGAAATATCTTATTTGCTATATTTTAATGAATTTTTCTATCTTCTCATTTGAAATGTCTTATTTATGTTTCTTTTGGATTTGTACTTAATGCTATAGAAGCTGTAACAGTTTGAGTGGCACAGACTCCAAATTACCTGGGCATTTTTAGCAATTTACATGCTTTGAATCTTTAGTTGATTGTATCTATAGGAAACAAAATGGTTTTTTCAATGTTTTTTGTTGAAGATTATCAAAAGTTCAAATACTACCTACACTTTAAATTTTAAATTTACCATAAGTCATGCTCTTTTTCACTAATTGTTTATCCATTTTTTTATTGAAAATATTGGATGATGCTAATTTCAAATTCAATACACCATGCATGCCAAGCTGAATGAAAATGTAACTATATAAAGATGGCAGTACAAAATTTCAAAGCATTCTTTTTAGGATAAATTACACTAACCTCCATTGAGGTTAAGTGAAATTACATTGACCTCCCCTCTATTTGTCCAGGTGACACTCACCTCCACTGTAGCTACGGTGTTAAATGGAGTTTGTTAATAATGTGATTTCTCCCTTATGCCCTTGTTGAAAAATCATTAAAAGACATGCATAAAATAATTGAATAGATATTTTAAAAATAAAATTTTGAGATAAATTATTTTATTATTTAATATTCTTCACGAAATTAATGTTGATTGAATGTGAAAATTAAAATATTAAGCACTCATGGGTGAAAATAGAGGGAATGAGAGATAAATGACATAAGAGTATTTTTGTCATATAAAATAAGAAAAAACTATAAATATTTCAAAATACCATTAGTAAGCATGTCAACTGCACATGACAAACACTCCACTAACAGTTTCCGTTAGTAGAGGAGATCTGTGTAATCTTTTACAAAACTCATGGGGGTCACAAGACACTCATGGAGGTCAGTCAATGTAATTTACCCTTCTTTTTATATACAGAAAAGTGCAGGAAAATTTAAATGTAGTTAGTATGTAATAATTCTTACATGTATAGATTATTGTTAAATGAATGTGGAAGTTTGTGATCCTTGAAAATTTAGTTTTGATATTCTGGCTTAAGTTTTGAAGTTCTGTTTCAGCGGTTCTTTCTGTGATGGTGTGAAATTAACCCTAATTTTAAACCATTATCTCATATTTTGTTCATATTGGATAAATGGAATAAAGTAATAAAAAAAGAATGCTATATGGTACAAAATGTTTTGTTATAAGTTCTTGGTCAGACCGGTAATTAATGTACTTCTTTGATTCATATTTTAAAGTCTGAACCATGAACTGGTATTTTACTTCATATTGGATGAATTGAATAAAGTAGTAAGTACCAAGTAAAGTAAAAATGAACGGCATATGGAGTGGTCCTGGACCAAATCTTATAGGATTTGGCCAGAGAGGTAAATATGGCTATTATGAACTTGTTTGGTTTGTAATCTAAGCCATGATTATAATTAGTTCATCTTGGTTTTGTCCAAAGGTGGTAAGGATTAACAGGTTTCTTTTGTAATGCAATTAATTATGATTACTTTTTGGATGATTCTGGATGGTAACCAATCTGTTAAGCAAGAAATGAGTTGGTTTTGTTCAGAGGAACATCTAAACTAAAATTGTGCTTCTTGCTACTAAAACCTTTGTCCGTATACAAGTAACTTTGAATGTTCCAATGATTATCTGAATATTTAAATTTTGGCATTTAAGAATCCTTCTTATTAAAGGCTTATCCAATTTGACTATTAGCATTTTTGATTTATTTTTATCGTAAGCTTAATTTCAACATAGTGCAATAAGCAATGGTGCCTAGTAGTGAAACACGATATGCAGTAACTCTCTGTTACTAGCTCTTAGCTGTTTCTTGCTTTTAGACAATCTGATGGATCAACATAACTAAATCTTATTTGACTGGCCATATTATCTCTACCAGATATCTATAACACACTAACTTCTGAACAGGCAACTTGTTATTTGTTATGGATGTTGTTGCTTTTAATTATGTCATGGTCATTTTTACTGTCTTATTCTATATGGGTAATTCTTCTTTTGTAGGATGAATATTTCCATGTGGACAAAATGTCAACCAAGCATAATGGTTATTTTGTCAACAAAGGAAAGCTAGAGCAGACGTAAGTCTCTACCACATAGTTTGTTCTCTTTGTGATTGCCTGTATAATTCTCTTAGCTGCATTAGGCAGCATACGGTAGTTTAGTTTCTCTTATATGAAAAATTCATCTCATTCATTTGCTTTAGTCATACAATTACTGGATGCTTGGTTGTCTTTGTTTTAATCTACCTTCTTTGTAACTCTAAAGTTTCTTTTCTGGATAGTGTGGCTTCTCTGTTCTAGAAGACTAGAATCTGTCCCTTCCGAAGTTTAGTTTCTCCACTTAATTCTCTTATTGGTAGGTAGTTCAATTTTGTGCTTAATGGGCTCACTATTTGCATCAGCATCAGTTGAATAACTTGAATACAATATGGGTAAGCCGTAAACTGCAATATTTGTGCATATTAGGACTGTGTCAAAGATGTTGACTCCTTTGATCATAGTATTTCTCTTCATATACTGTAAATTTCAAATTTTTTTTATATTTTCCCTTTCTATACCGCAAAATTCAATATTTTGATAAGTATTTCCCTTTTTGTACAGTACAAAATTTATCTAACATCTAGTGTAGGTTTTGAGATTCATTTTCATGTTCATTGTTTCATCTTGGCATAATCTTTTGATGGTAGTGCACTTGTGATGATCTTATCAGGAGAAAGAGCTGATTGACTGATTCCATTATGTTAGTTGGTATAATTAGCATGTAAAAACATGTTTGCTTGTTAAGGAGGCTGCTCTTTTAAGAGTTTGTACATGGATGCCAGAAAATATCTCCAACATACTTTATATGAGCTGTTCTTGCTATATTTTTTTATTCATTTGGCTTGTTTTAACATCAGCAGTCATAACTGCTTTGACTTAATTTTCTGCATTTTCATGCTGGTTGAAGTTATGTCAAATATTGCTCCAAACTGAAAATTTCTTTTTCTAGAAGATTGGACTATTGCATGTCTTGATCATTCATCACATCTCCTGTTGATATTATGGTTTAATAATAGATAATAAAGCAATTATTTCATGTGTTAACTATTGCATTCCTTGTAATAGTGAGGCTAGCTCATCACCTCAAGAAAAACCAAGAAAAAAGAGAAGAAAAGATTCCACAAAAATGCACGGTGGGGGAAGTCATGTCATTCTTCCTGGTGACCGTGCAAATACTGGCAATGTACAGGTCAAAGATGCTGCTATGGGTGCACCGGCTGCAAGAAGGAAGCTGAGTCCAGCGAGTGTTTTTCCCCCATATGGTGAATATCAAAATGAACAACACAGGCCTTTAAAACATAAATCAAAAGCCACTACAAGGGGCTACAAGAGAAAGTCTGCTGACCTCATCACCAAACCAGAAGATCCACCAATTGTGAATGCACCATACATGGATTTCTTATCACGACCTTTGGAAACAAAAGATTTTGATAAGCATAAAGCTGGTGACTTTTCATCAAAGAATAGTGCCCACAAGTCAAGAGCAAGTAATTCATGCGGTTCCTTGCATCAGGCACCTCGCGATAAAGGTTTATTAGAATTTCAGTCAAAAAAATTGCTAAATGGAGATGCTGAAATGTCTGCTAAAGTACGAAGTAAGGAGAGATATGGTAGCAGTGATTTGGCTGCTATGAACTTATCTGCAAATGCCTATCCTATGTATGCCATGGTTAGTGTTCTGCCTTTCAGAAACTTTGAAGCAGTGCCTGTGGTTACATCTCAAACTTGAAACTCCAATTAATTGCTGTGGATTGCATACGGCAGATATATATCAAGTAAAAGATTTTTCATGTCATTCCAAACAAATAGAATTTCCTAAAATAGCTGATACATATTCTTCTCTGGTGTACTACTAGTAGCTAATATAGTTAGGGCTGGCAACAGATCGGATACGGTGCAGATACTAGATTATCCATATCTGCACCGCACCCCATATCCGCACATCCGTATCCGCTACGGATGTGAATATGGATATCCATATCCGCACCGCTTCAAATGCGGATATCTGCACCGCATCTGTATCCGCACCGTATTTAATAAAAAAATATTTAAAAAATATATTTAATTACAAAAATCAATAAATTACCAATTCATTGATCCAAAATAAATATACAATATACTTCAAAACTCATCTTGACATGAAATTACCATAGAGCTCTTATATATATTAATAAATTATATGGGCAAAATAGTAATTCAGGGACGTGGATAGGCGGTGCGGATACAGTGCGGATCCACAGTAATATCTGTATCCGCACCGTATCCGCGCGGATATAAGGTTTGTAAATCCATATCCGTGTTCATATCCATTTTTACTTGCGGATATGGATCGGATACGGTGCGGATGCGGTTTTTAGTTGGCGGATGCGGATAAAATTACCACCCCTAAATATAGTGCATTCAATGAATTTTCTTATTTTTATAGTTGATAAGGATGAGGATGAGTGCACCCTTTTCAACTTTACATTCCCTTTCTTCTTTCTTCTACCAGAGTCCAAACACGTCTTCTCTCTTCCTCTCTTATCACCTAGACCCGGCAGAAATGGGCACAACACGATAATTGTGGACCAGGCCGGAAATTTTTGCCCGATAAGCTTATCGGCCCGGCCCGGCCCGGCCCGGCCCGTTAGGCCTGCATGTATGAAAAAATTAAATTGATTTAATATTTTAATTTTGAAACCCTAACTCCCTAATGTGTATATTTTGCCTCGAGTATCATTTCTTTGAATCATTTCATTTGAATGTGTTTAATGTTAAGCCCAGCAGTGAATAGGACTGAGTATAAAAAACATAATTTTGTGATTTTTTTTTGTAAAATTTTGCGGGCTCGCGTGCCGGGCCGGGCCGCCAATTTCCGGCCCGGCCCGACACGCTACCTTATCGTGCCGGGCCGGGCCGTTTTGCTACCCCTATTATCACCCTTCCGCCTCATCTCCTTACTCTGCTTTTAATTTCCATGTCCTGTGCTGTGCCTACTATCTTGAGGGGGTGAGAGACTTTGTTTTTCAATCGAGAAAAAAATGTTCATAGACATGTTGTTTCTTTTGTAATTTTTACATTAAATTATTTTATCATTTTATGTGTGATTCTAATGTCTAATTTGGGTGCAAAGTTGACAGATAAACTATGTTGTCAGTTAAGTAGTTGTAACTTGAGTGACGACTTCTTGGTTTGTTGTCAGAATATGAATTCATTAGTTGATCAGAATTTCTAGTACTACATATATAGTTTCCATAAAGTGAAGGTATGAATCATAGAAGGAAAAACATCTGATGCTTGTCCTGCACCTACATGAGCAACCCAAGATCCGCTGATGCTATGTTTTAGAAAATCATAGGATCTGATAATCAGCCTAGTGCTCTAGATTATCTTCACTATCTTGACCAGCTACTGACTAACTGCATCTGGTTTTTGCAGACACATCTGGCTACTTCAAAGTTCAAACAACCTAGGTGTCTTGTCTGTTTAGGTACTAGGTTTGCATTTAAGGAGCTTTCCAATGAGGTGCTTAGCTGCTATAACCAATGATTACACCTGAATTTATAATGTGATAAAAGTTTGAGCAAATTCTTTTTAAACCACTTCATAGTAACAGCTAACTTTACCATGTTGGCAAAAATAGTGTGACCTTCACAATAATATAGAAGGAAAATCAGTTAATGGGACTCGAGAAAATTAGAGGAGAAAGCTTTAGCTTACTAGCAACTTATGCAGCACTGCTTTCCGTATTGTTTTACAAAGAATTTAAGTGGCAGGGGAAAGAGGTGGTGAAGTCGATGAATTTTAAAAATCCTATGGTAATAAGTTAATAAGTAGGGGACTATATCTTCAAGAGCACAAATCCTTTATTAATATGGGCGACTATATCTCTAATAGCACTAATCCTTATTAATATGGGCAACTTGTAATGGACGCCTAAGATATCAGTTCAAGGTAGCCTTGAATTCCTGGAGATTTGTTATTTTGCTCAATTGATGGAAATGTTAACATAGATAAGTCCAAATAGTTGGGATTTTGTCTTCTTGTTGCTGTTTTTATTGCTCTAGCAACCGTGGCAAGTCTTTCCTACGGATTTTTGCTTTCCCTATCTCCTCTGTAACATCTGAACAGCCTTGTATATGCATCTGCTCAGTTATCTGCTACTGCTGTTTCAATATGTTTTGGATGAAACAGTTGGGCATAAGCAAGAGGCTTCTACTATTGTGGAGTTTGAGTCTGATAAGATTCTTACTGTGCATTATATGGGGAAGAAAAATGTCCTTAATGTATGTCATGTTTTTCTATGTGATTTTGCTATTTTATTGTTGATCTATGCAGCAGCAAGCATCCCCAAGGGTGAAAGAAGGTTCCTCTGTTAGGCCTAAAAGGACCACACTTGAACGAGCAATCTGTGATGTTGAAAGGATAGTGGCTGAATGTAAGTCTTAAAATACCAAAAGTTTCTGTTATTGTCTGGCTTCTGAAAAGGCTTACTTTCAGATTTATTATCTTATAGGTAGACCACCAAGTCTTGATGTTCAGGAGGTGGATCCCACATTTCAAGGCATTAAGAGAAGACTTCCTCAGCAAGTAAAACAGAAGCTTGCTAAAGTTGCGAGATTAGCGGTACTGCTGATGGACCTTAATTATCATCATTGTTCAGTGATTCCTCTCATGATATAAGCTACCAGACCACCTATGACTTTGTGATCATAGGACTCGAGAGTTAGTTGTGTCTACTTGTTAGAAGAATAGATGATAGAATTCAAAACCTCATTTTAAAGTTTGAAAGCATAGTTCATGTTAAAAGTAGTTTGTCATTTAGTATATACGTGAAACATTTCTCACTGTAAGCTGTTTCTAGGTGATGTGGTGTTATTAAAATGATCTTTATTTTTGCATTTGCTTTTTAAAATATTCTTTGTTCTGCAATCTATTTTTCCATCACATATGGCACAAAATCAGTGGGTGTATCCTGTTTATTGGGTAAAGTGTAAAAGTTCCCAACAATGCATAGGAACCTATTGGGTGTTGAGTACTTTGTTGTCACTTCTCTTGTACAGTCTGCTATTTGTACCATTTTGGGGCTGCCTGCCCTCAGAAGTTTCTATGAGCTACCAATGTTGTGGTAGTGCCAAGTCAGTACATCACATTCAACTTTCTATGTTCATGAACTTTAGATGCATGTCCAATTGCTCATTTGCTTATTTATGCTTTTGAGATGAAGATGCTCTATAATCTTGTTATTTTCTTCTTTTCCTATAGAATATTCCTAAGCTTTGTCGAATATTCAAGTAGTACTTCTTGGTTGCTTAAGCATAAAGTGCTGAGTAGTGCATAGCATTTTACCTACCAATTTGAGCAATGTGTGAGAATTGGTATTTGTATTTTTGTTAGGAAATTACACACTAGGTTCTGTTGTTACGAGTCTCTTGTTTAGATTGGCAAATGTCATTTTGGTGGCCAACTGTGAAATCATGGTCATTGTTTTGCTTTGTATGTTACAACATTTCGGTGACCAACTTTCTTGAACCAAATGATCGAATTACATCTGGCATGTTCGTGCAATATTCTGAAGCATGACTGACCAAATTCCATCCATGTCTTTTAATGCATGCTCTACAGACATTATTTATGCGACATACTTCATACATTTGAATGTTTACATCTTTGATGACTTGAGAAAACACCGACGTCATTGAAATACTTCGTTATGTTCTCATCTTTTGTGTGCTATACCTATTGTTTGTTCTTGTTTTATCAACCTTTGAATTCCGAAATAAGGCTCCACCACATGTACTTTGGCCAGGATTTATAGACCTCTTGTTTCTTAGTTATGATTTTACAATGTATTGCTTTGCTTGAATCTTCTAAATAAAATACAAGTAGTCTTATTCTCATTGCAGGCAAACCAAGGTAAAATTTCAGAAGATCAATTGATTGATAGACTTATGGGCACTGTAGGACACCTTGTACTGCGTAGGACATTGAAGGTGATGCTTCAAAAATTTGAAGCCTTGTTATGGATGCTCATTTGGAAATATAGTATATTTACATTTATCTACCAAGATTTATGCTAATCATTAAGCTTGATCTTGCATTTCTGCCCAATAATATGGAACCATGTAAATAGTTTATACATAAATCTGGAGTTTATGGCAAAGGTAAACCTTCTATGATAATTATTCATGTCAATGAGAATAATGAAGGATGGATGCCATAATACAAATTTGCTCACACTATTAGTACTTTTTCCTCTTGATTACTTCACAATTCAGTCTGCCAAAAATCTGGCAGTTGGCTGTTTGAAAAGAATGTTACGAAAAACATATGGTCTACTACTGTTGATCATGGGGGTCTGACTGTACGGTGGTCTGCTATTGCATAAGTGACATTTGAATTATAGACTTTCATCTTGTAAAGGAAAGCTGATGTAGTCAACAATTAAATTAGGGAACTAGTCATTGCCTTTATTTTCTCCACAATTATGGGTTCAATATGGCCATGATTTTAGGCCATAATTTTTAAGATAATTAGTGATGTTTTCCTTTAATTTTATGTTTCCTTTATTTCGATTCCTATTCATATCAGGGCTTGGAATTCTAGGCTATATGTTTGTAGCCCCTTGGGCATTTTGGGTAACTGCTTTGAAATAGAATTATCATTTTCTTCTCAATCTCTCTCAATTTTTCCTCTCCTGTCTTCTAATTTTCCTTTTCCTTCTCCTTGTTTGGCGCTGCATCAAAAGTTCTGTAAATTACTGCTCCATTAAATTATACACTATCATCTTTTGTTGTTCAACGGTGAGGAAATATGCATGTTAGAAGTATCTTGCAGAAAGTAAAGCTTTCAACACAATGAATTATGTTGTGTTGAAAAATGAATGAACTTTGTGTTAACTACTAGAAATTGTGCAATAATCAAAGAAAAAAACAATACAGTTCATTACCTTTACCAAAGTTGTTACTTCATGAGCATTAGTTGTCAAGGGCTTATCTGAAACTTATACCATATTGATGCATGAGTGAAAGCATGGTTACCCTATTCTTCTGGTGCATCTCTTTTCTATGGTTATCAAAATGAAATTCTAGCTCAATATGGACTAGTAATGTATGCCATAGCCTTTGCTCCTAGGCATGGTTTCAAATAGCGTACCGAACTGCTCGATATGGTCGGTAGTGAAAACTGGTACCGGTTTGGTATTGGGTGTACCAGATATATACTGGGTGGTAACATGCCCGATATTGGGTGTACTGGGTTGGTACCTCTCGATGCATGCCCAAGACTATTTTTATAGCCGTTGGGCATGTTTCCAGCCAGTCCAAAACAATTAATTTAGCCGTTGGGCTCGAATTTTTAAGGCTTTGGGGCCATGGGGGCTATATAAAACTCCCTAACCTCTCATTTAGGCACCCTACTCACTCAACTCTCTCAAATCTCTAATTCTCTGAAATCTCTCTCGTTCCGTCTCAGCTCTCTTGTTTTGAACATAATTTTTTTTATTTTTCATTGAAATTTGAAGATTAAAATATTCTTTTGAATGATGTGGACCATTTTTGAGAAGTTATGTATGTTTTTTCATCATTTATTAGTGGATTATGTGTGTTTAGGGCTTAAAATTATTTTTTGGAGCTTACAAAACAAAAAAAAACTCTGAAAAATCCTGAGTCAGGACAGTACCTGTCTGTATCTCACCGTACCATGTTTTGCTACTGTACAGTACCGGTACCGGTCATTTACTGGGTGGATACTGTATGAGAATTTAAATCTTGCTCCCAAGCATTGAAATTCTTCTTGGATATGAAAATTACTAGTGAATTTTTTTGCTTGCTTGCAGTTTTGTTTCTCTGAATCATTGAACTAACCCGTTGATCTAGTTGGTGACTTTCGAATACTGCAAACATATAGTCCTCTTGACCTTAAATGTGAATTTTGGAGACTATATGGTATATTATTTACAGCCTAGTTTATGATTGCAATATATTCATATAAACTGCAAAATATCAAATAATTTCACATGCTTATTTTAGTAAAATTAATCACATTAATGGTATAGTTTTATCAGCTAGTTTTTTTTCATGTTATTGATGTATTCTATTACATGAACAGAAGATTAGATTGCTGAAGATCTTTGTTTGTTGGTTTTTACTGTTGATGGGCGTTACATGATTGTATGCAACAATCTAGTTCACTTGTAAGATTTCTCCTATACTACAGACTAACAGAATTTCTTCTTTGCTGTAGAAAAATATGAGGGAGATGGCCGAGTTGGGTCGTTTAGCAAAACAGCAGAAAGCTGATAGGTTCCAACAAATAAAAAGGGAAGCAAATGAGATGATTAGAGCACACATTTCTCAGGCAAAGTCCAAGGTGAGCTTATAGGAAGTTCGTAACTATAGTCAGTTGACTGGTTGACTGGTGAACGAGTTAAATAACATGATATAGCATCTAAAAATTGATTTATGAATGATGTTGCTTTTAGAATAGAGCTTCATTTCAGTCACTGCCTCTCATTTTTTATGATGCCTTTCTGTGATAGTTGGCTGAGCAACGTGATGGTCCAGCTGATGACATTCAGCAGGTCAATAATGATGAAATAAGATCTCTAGATGGAAAATACACTCTGGATACTGCTTTAGAAGACAAACTCTGTGAACTCTATGATTTGTATGTTGAGGTACCATGTACAACTAGTTTCTTAATATTCTAGTGCCACAGTATCATGTTTTTTTTTTTTTGAAAGAAGCAATTGTATTAATTCATGAGATAGAATTGAATACAATAAGGGGGAGGAGAGAAACAGTTAAAAACAACAAGACAGAGACAAAACTCAGGGAGAACTAAGGTAGAACCAAAGAGGAAAAAACTACATGTTGCAGTAAAGGCGGGAGAAAGAAAACAAGGAGTTGATAAGTTCGGCCACTCCTCGACTACGATCTTCGAAGCATCGACGGTTTCTTTCCCCCCAGATGAACCAACTCCAAACCAAGAGAATCCTGAACCTGTGTAAGTTGATTTTGTTTGGCTGGCTCCGACGATAAAGATCTGAAGCCCATGCCAAGTTGAAGAAAGGAGTATTCAGCATGTGTAACCAGAGACTCCAAGCTTCTTGAGAGTAACGGCAACGAGAGAACAAGTGCTTGTGAGATTCTGGCAATGAGAGGCAGAGAGTACAAGAAGTGTCAATGGTCATTCCCCACCCCGCCAACTTGTCCCGAGTCAGCAATCTCTTGCGGATCCAAAGCCAACCGAAAATAGCAACCTTAGGTGGGAAAGAAGATTGCCATACCCAATCCGAAGTGGGATCCTCAATCCCCCTATAGACCAGAATACGATACAGAGACTTGGTAGAGAAGAGCCGATCTGGGGACCATTTCCAAAGAATGAGATCGTCGCCGTCCGAGTGTTGGATGTTGTCAAGCATAAGAACCAGGCCTTGGAGATGACTTGGATTCATAAAGGATGAGAACTGAATATTCCAACCAATGAAGCTACCCTGAGCGTTGAAAAGTCTAGCATCTGCGATAGAAATATTCTTGTTTGAAACAAATCTATACAACCCAGGAAACCTCTCAACCAAGCTCAAACTTCCACCCCAAGGTTCACGCCAAAGTTTAATAGAAGAGCCACACCCAACCTTGTAATCCAGTCCACATTTGAATAGATCTTGAGCTTTGATGATCGATC
Organism: Canna indica; assembly: GCA_034359265.1. NCBI lineage: Eukaryota > Viridiplantae > Streptophyta > Magnoliopsida > Zingiberales > Cannaceae > Canna > Canna indica. The sequence goes on along the minus strand of CP136898.1, from coordinate 3,008,797 downwards.
TCCAGGCTGGAGACGCCAGGCTAGAAGTCCAAGAATCGAACCACTCCTTTGATCCCAAAGAGGCTCCACGAATAACTTTAGTCCACATGAGGTCCGGACGTTGAATGAATTTCCAAATCCATGCACCAAGACGAGCTAGGTTGTGAGCTTTGAGGTTGATAATTCCCAATCCTCCTTGCGATCGTGGACAAGTCACTGACTCCCAACGAACGAGGCATTTCCCCCGGCAAGAAGAGGTATCCGTGCCTACCCAAAAGAATTTCCTTCGACGACAATCAATCTTTTTAATTACCCATGCAGGCGCTTTGAAGACCGAAAGGATGTAGCTCGGGCCACTTGAAATAGTGCTGTTAATTAGCGTAAGACGCCCCACTCGAGAAAGGAGAGCCCCCTTCCAACCACTTAGTCTTTTGTCAATACGGTTGATGACTGAGTTCCAATCAGTCTTGAGAAGATTGCCGATGCGCAGAGGCAGCCCCAAATAGGTGAAGGGAAAGGAACCCGATGCAAAACCAAAAAAAGCAGCCGTATCTTGAGCCAAGGAAATGTTATCTTGCAGATGGAGAACACATGTTTTAGACGGGTTAACTCGAAGACCCGAAGCAAGGCCGAAACACCGCAAAAGCAATCGAAGGTTGTATAGAGCCTCGTTACAATTTGAGGAAAAGATAATCAAATCATCGGCGAACATGGAGTGAGAAACACCTCCGTGGACAACATGTCCAAGGACACCTTCTAGAAATCCATTCTCGATCCCCTGGGAGAGGAGAGAAGAAAGGCAATCCAAAGCAAGATTGAATAAGAACGGGGATAGAGAATTACCTTGACGAACCCCCCTCTTATGACGAAAAGTATTAGAAGAAGTGCCATTAATAAGCAGCGCTGATTCCGTAAGGAGAATGTGCTTAACCCAACCAATCCAAAGAGAGGAGAATCCACGAGCCGACAACATACCGAAGATGAAGTCCCAACTAATCGAATCAAAGGCCAGTATCATGTTTGGATGTGAATTATACGGCCAGTTGGAGAAAGAGAGCAGAAATTTGATATTGGTTGATACAAAGGTTTGAGTGAGTTGTCTTTGAATTTTTTCCAATTCGTAAGGCCTCTTTATTTGGAGTAGTCAGACATCTGGTTGTACCGTTGTACAAGATCTTGTCCTTGAGTCAGTACTCAGTAGTATAGTTTTCTGTTCATAGATCCACAATTAATATTCTCTTCATAGTCTTTTTCTTCAATTCTTGGCCTGTGTGCTTGCTTGATATGGAACTTATTCCCAAATGTCTATGCTTCATTTCAGGGGATGGACGAGGACAAAAGCCCTCAAAGCAGGAAGTTCTATGTAGAGGTAGGCTAATGGTTTGTAGACCTTTTGTTTTGATATTCAATAGTATTATTTTCTTGTTGGTATTTTATCTTGTATACATCTGCTTGTGAAAATGTTTTGCTTCTATAGAAAATCCTCTATTTTATTTGTGATTTTCTGTTTTATCAGAATTATGATTTTACTAGATACTTTTAGTTCGCTTGAAAAATTGAAAGCTGCTGCTTCATTTTTATTTCATAAAGTTGATGTTCTAGACGAATTCCTTTTGCTTGGTTATGATTGAGATGAGCAAGTTACTACTTCTTCTTTCATTTTTCTTTTTGGTAAAAAATATTCTGAAAACAAAGATAGTTTTTCTCTTAGTTTTTCTTTGCTGCTCAACTTCATTTATTTGCCTTGACATTTTTACTCTTCATCCCAGCTTACTGAATTATGGCCTAGTGGTTGCATGGACAATGTTGGAATTAAAGATGCCATTTACAGATCGAAAGTAAGGGAAAGAGCGCTCTACAAGCAGCATAAGGTCTCAATGTCCCTAAATTTCTGTCGTAACTTTTTTTTTCTTTGATATAAAACTGTTGTAAATTGTAATAATTATCATGTTCTTCATTGATTTCCTTATATGCATAAATCATAATGACTTGCTGTTTTTTTAGTTTATTTCCAGATTCATTTCACCCCCTAATATTTAGCTGGGTTTGGCATTGCTTTGGTAAAGTGCTTTAGGCCTTAAAAGCACTTTGGGAGGTAAAAAAAGGTATGCTAAATGTTAATGTGAAGCACCACTTTCGCAAAGCGATTTTTTCAGAGCCCTAAGTCTAAAAATATAAAATTAATTTCATTATTTCATTTGTAAGTCTCTCAAAACAAAAAAAAAATGTCTAGTTAATCATATGCTTAGCAAATAAATATTAAAGATTGGGTTAAAATAAAAACATGGTTAGCAAATAAGTTTTATACCTTTTTTCTGAGGACCTAAATAAAAAAATGCATAATCCTTCAAAAATTCATATATAAATATTTTATTTATTTCTTAAATAAAATTTATAATTTTTATTAAGGTGGGACTAAAATATGAAAGTTAGAATCACTTATCTATAAAATATGCAATCAAATTATTCGAAAGTATTTTTCTAATTTTGAAGGACTAAAATGTAATATATATAAAACTCTAGAAATTAAATGCATAATGTGTAGTTATAAGTTTGGAGGAAAACATAAATTAAAGGGGCATTTTAGAGCTTTTGATAAACATTCTATTATTTAGCAGAGAACTTTTTTTTTAATCTTTATTTGCTTTACAAGATTACCACCCAGGTGGCGATCTTGATTATCGGCAAAAGATGGATTACCACTTAATTTAGGAACCAAACAATATTTGGTTTACCACTTGCATGATTGCTGGTAATCCTGCAAGATTAGCTCATAGAAAATTCCACCTTATCGTGTCCAACATGGTAGGCTACACTAATAGCTGAATTTGTTGAAATTTGAACTGTTCTGTTCTGTGAATACTTTAGCAAAGATGCTATATATAGAGAACTTTAACCATAGAGCAGTCTATTTAGAAATGAAATGCATGCTCTTTAACTCATAATGCAGGGATGATGAAGTTGCCTATGGGCATGGATAAGAAAGCCATTAGAGAGTACCTTTCCTGTGGGGAAGGCTATGTTCTTGCAACTTCGTTCAAATAATTTAGATTCACCATGGATGTCAATGCATTGGTGCTTGTGTGCAATTTGTTAGTAAATGTCTGAAGGAATATAAGGGATGTATCTGCATATACTGCAGCTCTAATTTTACTGATTCTTTTCCTATGTTTTTGTATGTTCGCTGAAAGTGGTTGACTGCTTTGCCTTATGTTATGCATATGAGATCCTATTTCTATGCCATTTGCACAGGTACGCAGTGAAGAAAGAATCAAGAGAAAGAAGTTGTGCAGAATGAGAGTTGACAAGCCTTATCCATCTGCACAAGTACAGTCTGGACAAGAGAAGTCAATGCTGATCAGTGATACCACTAATAAGGGTTTTGTTTCCATGGATGATCTAAACTCCTATTCACCTGGTTCAACAGGAAAATCAGTGCCATCTCCACTGGCTACTGATTCTGGAGTTCAACTTGCATCCAAAAATCATGACAAGGTTAGGGATGTTAATATGAGCACAGACCTTGATGATACACACAACACTTAAGTTGACAAAGAAATCATTAAGTTAGTTTGAATTAAAGAGAGGTTAAATTCTTGTACATTCCTACTAGGAATTTCCTAGAAGGTTTCTCTCTCAGCATGCACACTGATACAGACATCTCGGGGGCTTGCAGATGAAAGTAATATCACTCACTGGCGAAGCTGATTCTTCAAATAGGATTGCTCAAGATAACTGATGCTTTAGTTGCTTTTTTTTCCCGTTACTTTTTCTCAAATTTATAACCTTAAATGTTGAAGATAATGCTCTTATTATCTACCCACCAATTCAATGATTGGTGATACTCCATTTGATTTTTTGTATGGAGAGATTAACTATACGGTCCTTCCAACTTATTGCAGCAGTTCATAAGTAGTGATCCATAGAAGCATTTACTTTCAAGAGCTGCAACAGATGCTCGTGCCATATTCCTCGTGCCCACTTTTTTTGTGATAGCTGGATTCACTGTGAACAAAAAAGAAAGAGATCGGTGTTGTAACCAAAGCATTGAAAGGCTAATGAAAATTTTGGTTGTCGTTGCTGTTAGATATTACTCTTCAACTACTTGTTATTTTGACTGAGAAATTTGTTGAAGCTTTTTTATTGCCAATCATTATGCCTTGTGAGTTTGTCTTGGAAAATGGAAATTGTTCGGTGCTTACTGTCAAAAGGTCATTGGAAATTGTTCGGCGCTTATTCTTAAAAAGTCATAAACAGCAGCATTTTTTTTAAAAAAAATCAGATTTTGGGAGGTAAAAAATTCCCAAATTTGGGTGTGGATATTTTCATATTCGAAATGCAATATTCAGAATATTCATTTTATCCTCAGAAATTCTTTGGTGCTTTTATATGTAATCTCACGTTCAGTTTCTTATGGCAAAGTTTCTACTTTTCGTGCCGGGCACACAATACAAGATTGGCTTAGGCTACAAGGTTGTCAACTAAACGCACCTTACATTTTAGATAAAATATCTAATATTGTTGACAAGTCAAAATAGGATTTGACTTTATTTTTTTGACAAAAAAGGCACACAAATAACATCCAAACAAAAGATTATTACTTAGCGGGTGAATTAGTAAAGGACCATTTTCTATCTAACTCATTACCTTTACCCTAAAACCAAATCAAATATTAATTTACGTATTTAACATTCACGTGTTTATCACTTTATCCTGATACATAGTTTTGAGCATGAGGCATAAACCAGTTCCTCCACCTGCTTGTGAAAACGTTGAGCTGTGGAATGCTGCGGCAGCGTCAAGGTCCATGTTTGCCACGGTGGGGCACGCCGGCGCCTACAAGGTGGGCAATAATTGTTGGCCACTGTGGACTACAAACGGAGCACTCAACAAACCCATCATTGCTAATTCGGTGGACTGCCAGTTCATCATTATTTCTTCTCTTTTCCCCTGGACTTGTGTCGTCAATTTACTGCCATCCTAAACTTTCATTGGTTGGGACTTGACGTCAAACAATAGACTGACTTGTTCGAGAGATGAATTGCAGTATTCTTAAGCAACAGAAAGATATATTTTGTTCACCCGTGCTTTTATCCACAAAAAGGTAAACTAAGGTGGGGCTTGGTTGCACTCCACTTTAAAGGAAAAAAAAAGCAGAGGGAATGGACATTGACGAATAATTTAGATTATTTAATGCAAGAAAAAGAAAACCCAAATATTTCGATTCAAATTTATAAAAGAAGTGACAAGAAAAATATTTGATTTGACCGGAATCAACTGCACACCCCTATTTGTCAGGTAATTCACCACCGTTTGGCGTTTGAGTACAATTCACAATGCAAAATAGTCGGATGATTTGACTGAAGCAGCAGAGAGGTGTTTCCACTAAAATTTGGATTATCTGCCTCATAATGATACATCTAAATTGTGATCGATCCAATTAGTTCAATTAATTTGAAGCAAAAATCTATTTTATCATACTGAGTTCTGTAATAGTTCAAAGATCAAGTAGATTTGCAGGCAATTGGTAGAAGTAGAATCCAGACATCGGTCTTATTAATTACCACTTTCTATTTACTTTACACTGCGTTTCTGCCACGGCGCTCGCAATTGGACCAGAGTCTGATGTGATGAGAGAACAGAATAAATCTCAGACACGTCGATTAATGTCTCTTTCCTCTTCTTCCAAACCGCCACCTACAAGAGCACAATAATGTCAATAAATCCCCTCTCCATAGATGGAAATTGAGCTCTTTCTCTCTCTCGTTTTGCTTCTGCAATGAGATGAACGAAGAAAGATGTCGCCTTTATGGTTTTCGGCTGAGATAAGAGGAGAAAGTAGCCGCCTTTGGCCACTATTTGTTCGCGGTTCCGGTGTCTGATTGGGAGGATTGAAGAAGGATCGACCTTTAGATTTGCGGCGCCATGTCAGGCGAGGCAGCGGCGGAGGAGGAGGACTGCGGCTCCCGGCTCTTCCTCTCGCTGCCGGACGACGTGATGGCGCTCGTATCCGCTCACCTCCGCCCTGGCGATCTTTGCTCCCTCGCCCTCTGCTGCCGCGGACTCCGAGCGGCCGTCGCTGCCTCCGAGAAGGCCTGGCTCGCCCAGTGCCGCCGCCTCGGCCCGCCGCCCCACGCCCTCCCCCTCTGGCGCGAGGGCGTGCGCTCCTACCGCGCCCTCTGCCGCTTCCTCGCCGCCGTCGCGCCGCTCCTCGGCGTGTGGGTCCACCAGAACCCCGAGCTCGGCAACGTGGTGTGCGTCCTTTGGGGTTTCCTCTCCGTCGTCGGCGTCCGCGTCATACCGCAGGAGCTGGGGCCTCTTGGCCTTGACGCCGGACCGCTGCTTTGGGCGCCGGTGTTTGAGATCCTCGCCGACCCTGATGGATCCCCCTCCTGCTTCTTTCTCCACGGCCGCGGCGAAGGCGGAGAGGACTGCGTCTTCCCCGGCTCCGTCCAATCCATCGACCCCTCCTGCAACGTCCTGCTCCTCGAGGCCGACGCCCATCGCAAAGACCCGGTTTTTCCTCCAAACCCTCCTCGTTTGCCTCATTCCCGGAGCTCCTCGGTCATTTCCGATTGGAAAGATCCAACCTTTTTGAGGAAGCTTCGCCGGTCGGATACCAACAATCCCGCTGCAGCACCACCATCTTCTTCCTTCGTTACATTCAGCAAACTGCCGTTCAGCGATCGCCGTCGGCTGCTGGACCAGGTGGTCGGCAGAGTCCGCCTCGAGGTCCCATCAGATCTGGCCGCCGTTCCTCTTTTCGATCGTTGTCATCCATGCGACGACGCGGATCTGTTGGCTAGCCGATGGTCCGAACTCGTCAAGATGCACAAGCAGCTCGGCCGAGGACGCATCGATCGCAAATCGGTCGAATTGGCACCGAGCTTGGGGGATCACAAAGCCACCGCTTATGGAGATTGGATCAACCATCAGCAGAGCACAATCTCAGCCAAAAGAAAGGCCGCCCTTTTCTCGATGGCCGCGTACTTGAGAGATGGATTGAAACAATTCATAACCAGATCGAGTTCGACGAGGAATGGGAGTTCCTGGGGGAACTCAGCCCAGAAAAAGCACGCGCAGCTGCTCCAGTTCTTGGCGTCCGGCGACAGCGTCGGGCTAAGCTTAAGGGCATCCCAGCTGAGGCTGACAACCTACAGGGTGTGGCCCGACATGCACGAGAACTGGTTTGCTCTCTACAAGCTCCCAATGCAGGTGCCGGCAGCCGGCCATGAGCACGCCGGCCTGTGGGGCGGCACCTTCGGCTGGCCTCCAGGGCGGCCCTCCGAGGACAAACCAGGAAAAGCCTTGTTCTTCTTGCTGCTTTCTTACGAGGAAGTCGAGGGGCGGCCTCTTCTCATCGCCACCAAGATCCTCGAAGGCACCCACTACGTCCTCCACCCCAATGGCTCTGCAATGTTCGTCGTAAAGGCCGACGAGGCGTCGGCCGACCCATTCCCATGGGAAGTGGAAGTGAAGCAGAGCTACAGCGGGGAGGGCATCGCGAGCGGCTACGGGTTTCGGTACCCCGGCTACAAGCCTGGTTCCTTGTTCGTTCTCCAGAATGGACTGCTCGCGTTCGTTTGGAAGGAGTCGAAGTCGGTGCTGACGATGCAGAGGATCGACTTGCCGGAGCTTCTGAGGAGAGGAGAAAGAGTGCAGATGCTGCCGCCAGTTGCCAACTTCGCCTACCTCACCGAGTCGTACTCCAATGTGTTTGCAGGCATTCAGAGCAATTCGAATTGTTCATATTGACAAAGGTGTGTTTTGGTCTTCTTGGAATGCAAATTCTATGATGTTATTTATTGACAATTAAATGTTTAATTAGATTGTAAGATTGGATTCAAAAGTCAAAACAATGGCAGTGTTATGATATGGTCCTCTTGAATCTTGATTCAGGCTGCATGAGCTTTCTTCTTCATCTGTATTCTTACTGCACACTTGAATGACATACATAATAAGAGTTTGTGCTTCTTCCAACTACGTTTCTGTCATTGATTTTTACGCAGCTTATGAAGTTGAGCCTCAGTGACAGTGTGAGAAGTAATTCAGAGGATCTCGATTGAGAGATGATGAATCTTTCTGCTGCAAAATTTGCAGGCTTTCTTTTTCTTTGCTATCTGAAGTGAGATTCAGTGAACCTAATTAATTTGCAAGGGAATCAAACCAGCTTTCCCAATGTATCCAGAAGCATTGAAGTTGAGATTATATTAGGATAAAATAGTAGATTTAGGCATTAGGAACCTATTTGTTGGACAGGAGGTGTGCTATTATCTATTGCAGGTCCTGCTGATTACTTAATAAGGAGGACAACATTTGTTTATGATGGAAAAAGATATAAGAAATGGGTCTTCATCGATTTAATTAACAATAGTTTGGCTAAACCAAATCTGTTTTTGTTTTTGTTTTTTTTGTAAAAAAAAGAAGAAGCATCATAATTCAACTTTTGTTACATCTGTTCTTTATCAAATATGGATTGAAAACCTTCATATTGAGACCTGATGAGATGAAATTTAAAAAGGGGCCCATTTACAATATGAACCCTCTTGCAACATCATGCTTGATCCAAATAAGCCAGAGCCCAGCCCAATCGAATGGAAATCCATTCTGATCCACAAATATCAGTCTCCTTTCGAGTGATATATATTTGTTTCGAATAAAGATTCAAGTCATTCACATAGAACAAAACTAGCTCCTCCATAATCCAAAATAATAATAAATTGCCCTTAATTATATATATATAAAATCAAAACTTATGTACATAAATTGCAATGTAATATTAATATATATACCAATTAGGAACTGGGGGGAATTTATAATTAAATTGACGAGGAAGACTTCAAATCCTCAAGGTCTTGGTCATTCATGCATGTGACTGAAGAAGATGAATTCCTCAAGTTGGAATTCAAAACGCATGCAGTGATGCAATGTTGATGTGCCCATCAATTAAGGACTAGAAATAATGCCATTAATTCTTTAATTTTTCTGGAAATTTTAGGCTGCCATTCTGCCATGTATGGTAAATTAATTAACTAAATCATCAATGCTTGGATATCCAACTAGCTAGTTTATACAATCAATTAAATTCTGGGCAAAAAAATCAAGAACTAGACATGCAGAAGGATATATAAGAAATCAATTAAATCAAACCTGATAACTATGGAGGTACGTAATTATACAATTTAGCCGAGACAAGAAACACGGAAAAAGAGGGCCGGGGGAGAAAAGAACATATGCATGCTGACTTCAGCAGCTATCTGGATCAGACGGCCACTTGTACGCTCCAAAATATGCTTCATCATCCTCTTCCCCCACTCCTCCATTAGAGACAAAACAGTACACAAGCCTTCTCAGTTTGGCCCACCGTGGAGTTTTGATGGCCTTCGTCCTCTTCCCAGATACTGTATCTCTTCCTTTGAACTGCATGCCTTGGTCTCTTGTGCCTGCCTTTGTAATTTACATATCTTTTAATTAATAGTACAACATCACACGTACACACACTCTCTCTCTCTCTCTCTCTTTCTCTCTCTGCCTGTAGAAACTTAATCATCAACGTGCGTGCGACCACCTGAATCTTAATTATCTGGTCCCAGCTGGGGATCGATTAATTAATGTGCATGGCTCCTCAGAATCATGCCCATTTCTGACATGCACATTTGGAGAAGGAATTTATGCCTGCATGCTTCCTGCTTCCACATGGCTAGCTAGCTATAATAATCTTAATTAGAGCCAATGCTTGCTGTAGTTCAATTGATGATCGAATTCAACCGGTTTAATCATAAAATTACAGGCGAACTGGTTGATTGATTAATTCTTGTGTTTTTTTTGCCAAGATTTTATGTGAATTAATTAATTAACCTTGGCCTAGCTAGCTAGCTGGTTTCAATTCAACACAAACGCATAATGATAACAATTCTACTTTTATTCTCTACCAGACAAGCATGCATGCAGAAACAGTAGGGGGATGGAATAGAAGGAAACATCCATGGAGAGGAGAGGGATTAATTAATTAGAGCGATGAGTAGCGAGGAGGAGAAGAAGAGAGAAGCCAGGCGGTGAAGCTGTGGAGCGTCCTCGTGTCAGCTCGGTAGTGACGCTGCGTGAAGTGCATGAACTCGGCCCACGTGAAGTCCGGGTACAGCCGCGTGCCGCCGGACACATCCCCCGGCGGTGGCCGGATGATGCGGTCCTCCCTCGGGCAGACGAAGAAGGCCAGCGAGCGGCGCTGGCAGCGGCTGTTCACCACAGCCCGGTGGAGGCAGCTCTTGTACCTTCCGTTGGATAGTGCCTGAGAGCAAGCAATAAAACAGGCATCAGAGTTTTTTGCTTTGGTTTCTTTGGAAGCTTGTAACAGCCGTACAAAATATATATCCTTCTACAATCTACACCTTATATTTTCTGTCCTCTCTCTCTCTCTCACACACACACACACAGACAGACACAGACACAGACACAGACACACACAGAATTAGGGTTTTACTTAAAAATATATGTCAAAATTTTCAGCTTAACAGTGACGATTTTTTAAAAGAAACTCTGATGTATATATACACATTACATCCCCAAACAGTACTAGAAATATACAAGACAAACATCATTTTCCAGAGGATTTGGATATCAGACATCCATGAAACCTTCAAAGGAAAAACGTGTATATATATACATTTAGGTGCAATACTTGTGATATATTCACTGTTTATGCTAAATACCAAATCGTGTTTCTTGCAGTCTCAGGTCCGTGTCCTTTTCACGTCTAATTATATATTCAATACGTACTGGAGCTATATGTGATTAATATTTATATGCACTGCTATAGCAAGAGGACACCCAAATCATGCACCTGGCCCCCCTCAATTCGTCTTCTTATAATCTTATGTCATATGTGCGTGTGCATGCATTTGATCTCTTTCCCTTTACACCCCCGAACACAAAACAAATTTCAAAGAGACCCACTGCCTTGTTAGCTTAATCGTACAGAGAGAGAGAGAGAGAAAGCTTGACGTACCATGAAGGTGTCGCCAATGTTGATGACGAGAGCGTCGCGGATGGGGCGGACGGAGCGCCATTGGTTGTTGGAGAAGACCTCGAGGCCTTCGACGTGGTCTTGTTGAAGGATGGTGAGGGAGGTGGGGTCGCAGTGAGGGCCGGTGCCGAGCGCCAGCTCCGGCTCCTGACATGGAGGATAGTAGTTGCATCTCATGATGGACTTGCCGTCGGCGAAGAACTCCCTGTAGTAGCTTCTTTCCACTCCCAAGCTTATCGCGAGGAGCTCCATGATCACCTGCGACAGCTTCTTCATCGCCTCGCAGTAGCTTTGGAACACCAACCTGCTCGCCAAACATTAACTATAGCTTCAATTCGATCGATCGTCGCATCAGTTTAATTTACGTGTAATGGCTTACGCGCCGACGTACGTACCCCATTCGCTCGAACTCGCTGCCCAAGGTGGAGCTGAAGTAGTCGAGCACGACGCGCTCCCCGGCGGCGGCCTCGTAGTAGCTGAAGGAGAGGGTCTCCTTCCACGGCAGCTCGGAGGAGAAGCGGTCCGCGTGGGCTCCGGAAAAGCCGCACACGCTGCCGGGCGTCCGCCGCGCGCGGATCTTGTGGCGCAGCGGGAGCTCGAAGAACGCGTCGGTGCAGTCGAGCGCGTCGCGCGCGAGCGCGGCGTCCACGCCGTGGTTGGTGACCTGGAAGAAGCCGTGGCTGGAGCAGGCGGCGCGGACGAGCTCGGCGGCGCGCGCCGTGGAGGCCGCGTCGTCGCGGAGGAAGCCGGCGAGGTCGATGACCGGGACGTCGAGGTCGTCGATGGCGCTCGGCCTGTGGCAGCGGGGCCAGACGAAGGCTTTCGGTATGCTGGCCTGGCTGCGGAGGACGGAAGGGTTGAAGACGACGCCGCCGTTGCCTCCGCCGGCGATGTCTCGTTCGAATTGCGGACGTAGGAGAATGGAGGTGGGGTTGCTATCCATGAGGAGAAGACGATATAATGGAGAGAAGCGATAGATCGAGGAGGAAGAAGCACGCAATAAGTTACTAAGGAAATGAGAGGTATTTGTAGAAAAGCCAATGCAAGAAGAAGACAAAATTAGGAAGAGATGAAGAACAAAGGCATCTGAGATTAATTAAGTTAATCTAATTAATTTATAGTTTTGTACAAGTCAAAATCTGCCAAATTAATTATATATATATTTCTATCTGATCGAAAACGATGTGTTACTAATAAATATTCTGTGCATTCCGAAAATGATAAAGGAAAAGTCAACCAAAGTTTTGTGGTTTTGAACTTAATTTAGTTCCTTGTCACTAAATTGAATTAATTTCTATATAATTTTTTTTAAAATTAGAATTAATGGTAAGAATAATTAATTAAACACGTGGAATATATATATATATAGTGGTGCAGTCACATCATCGTTATCAGAAGTAGCTTGTTTGGAAACCCTAAAATCTAATGAATGAGCTGAGCTATAAGGAATATAGAGAAATAAATGGCTCCGTTGCGCCCCGTCTGATGATCTAATTGTAGCTGATGAGCTAAAGTTTGTTCCGAGTTGCCTGCTTGTTTATGGCAGAATTGCATGCATGGGAATGCACATGGCGTACTTGTTGCAAGACAAGGAAAAGATGGGGCTTTTTCCCTCCCCAACCACATGCAAATTCTACCTATCTGTCTTCAAATTCAATTCCCAACGCTTATAAACCACTTGGAAATGCATGCAATTGGATCGTTACTAATCAATTCAATGTTTCCAAACATTACCTTAATACTGTATATGTATATATATATATATATATATATATATATACATATCTCCACTCCACGAGTTTAATTAATATTAGTCATCATGCATGTTCACTCATTTACTAGCTAGCTAGTTCTATCGATGACACACAGATTATATCTTTTTCATGGGATAGCTAGTGTCACGAATGGAAAAAGGTGATCCTATACAAGCTAGTAGACAAGCATTGGGCAGAGGAAAATGACAAGGAGTGGAGCCCTCTTCTTCCCTCAATCACATATATAATATTTAATCAAGTAATATATATTGGCATATAGGTTGGCCTGATGCTATGCTACCTTAATTCTATGTTAGAATCTCCAAAACCAGGACTGCTGTGTTTTTGTGTCCACTTGCTAACTTTTTACCAGAAAGCTGGATTGTGTTACATCAATCCAGAGTGTCTAATTTAAGATTGTTCACATGGAGCCAAGACAAACCAGTATCTCTTTAATATATATATTTGCTAGCCATATAACAAATGAGTTAAATAAACATTTTTCATATATACATGCTCATGCATGCTTTATATATATATATATATATATAGTATAGAAACTCTACCAATTTAATTAATTACAAGCTTATAATTGAATTGTAACTGGTTGGATGGTAATACTTAAGCAATATCATATGATTTGTGTCTGACTAAATAATTAAATAAATTTCATTTCATAATTAATTTAATATCATGTTTAATTGCTACAATAATATGATATTCACATGTTAAAACCATAACTATAAGACCTGAAAGGATCACATTTGTGTGCTTCTGATCAACTTGACGCCCATAACATAAATCGGAGACTTAATTAATTAATTATATTATATATTTATATTCTTGCCTAAAGCCAATGTGACGAGGTCAGCGTGTCTCTCGATCCGGTGCGATTCCAACGGGAGGGGAGGAGGAGGGACCTGCAAATTAAAACACTCTAACGCTCAAGTAAGAAAGAATTTTAAATGATGGATATATAATTTGAATCAAGAATATACTTGATGTATGTCGTGTCTGTATGCAATGCAGGACCAGAAATGTCTTGAGCGACGATGCCTTTCTGAATGGATTGAGACTAATCCTGAAAATATCGAATTCATTACTGATGAATACCTGGTAATTAACGAGGACGTAGGTGTCATTGGTGAATCCCCCGAGTTGAATAGTGTTTGACTTAACTTGAATCTGGTTCACCAGTGTGAATGATTTGGGCCTAATCCAACCAAGCTCAAAGAGTTAGTCCAGTTAAATGTATATTACAGGAAAATAAGTACTATACTATCTGGTTTGCAAAGAAATTAAGAAATAATTCATATCTTAGGTATATATTAAGACATTTTGTAAAAAGTTTATAAAATAATTCAATAGAAAATATTAATTTATTTATGAAAAAGGAAATAAAAAAGAAATAAAAAGTAATTAAAACTGGCAAGATCAATCACCAGTCTTTCACCCTCACGCACTTTCCGCAAGCCAACAAAACCAAGCCACTCGGCTTCTTCTCCAACAGCGACAACTCTCTCCGGATTCACGTGATGCAAAATTGAAATATCGATTCCTCTGCTGTGACTGCCGCTGCCCGCTGCCCGCTGCCCGATGCCCATCGCCCATCGATCCAAATAACTCCTCCTCATCCCATCCTCCCTCAAATAATTCGTTTCAGCATCTGTCCACGTCGCTGTCCGCGTTAAGATCATCGCCCTCCTCGAGTCCTCGGTGAACTCCATTAATTAATCGCATTCCAGCGCAGTCATCATCGGTCGTGCGCCCGCCACCTGTTCGACGGAAGCTCGCATCCAAACCGTATCCCGTCCTGCGGCGCCATGAGCCGACGCGCCCACGGGTTGGCTGGCGGGTTCACGTGGGCTCTGGTGGGGGGTGTTGTGCGCCGATGCGATGGCTTTTCCTTTCATCGGAGGACAGTCATTGGTCGCTTGTTGCGACTCCGCGTGTCGGGTTGCGCCGAGACGGGCATGACGCAGCCGATCTTGTCGAATTCTGTCGCCATGGGCGTACATCGCCCTCTTTGTCCGGTTCGCCTAAGCCAGCAGTTGATGTAAGTTTCACTTCCTTTTCTTCTCCTCTTTGACAGCTCCGTATAATGTGTTCATTGGTTCAGGCACTTGGCCTTTGTTTCCTTTGATTAAATAACAAGATATCTTTCAACTGCTGCTGCGTTCCATGTTCTTATCAGTTATCACCAACTGTTCGACTATTTTCCCATTAAATTATTTCAGTGCTCATACTTCTCCTCCATATAAATGTGTCAACGTCCACTTGGAAATAATGTTACCCATGTACGTAGTAGAAATAGAAAGTGTCCTCAACATGTTTGAATTAATGTATCATACGGTAGTAACAATACCATACAAAAGTTGACCAAAATGAGCTGGCGTGGGACGCATTTTAATCTGTCGGTTTAAAAGAACAAAATGCAGCTGCACACGGTATTTCTCAGAAAATGTCAACTTCTGTAGTGTCTATTTAAACGTCTTGATCGTGCTGCCTAACTCATCATATTAGCACAAGCTAGAAGTGGCCTACAACAATCTGACAATACATGCTAAGTTCAAATTAATCCTGATAAATTGAAATAAATCCTTATGGTACACTTTTCTTTTCATCAGACCAGATATTACAAACTCCAGTTGAGCTGTTCATAAGCTGATTATAGATGATCATGGCTCCCACCAAGATATATATCTTGTCAACCATGATATATATAATGCATTATAAACTAAATCTGACAATTCACCTTGTGAGAGTGGCTACCCACAACTTATAATTAAGATCCTTCTTGACTACCACATTACATCCTTGAGTTCTTGATACGAGCTGTTGAATTCTTATGTGTGATGCGCATAAAGGGAACTGCCATATACGTTATCCATTCATAGGCGATGTTTTCTTCTCTGTAACCTCGTTCGATCTTATATATGTTTTAGCAGCTCACCTTCAGTTTAGTTCTCCTCTATGCCTTAAGCCATGGGAACATGTGCTAGCAAATGTTACACAGATCCTTTTGTCCCCATTGATTCCAATGTCGTCAAAGAGAAGCTTGTTGTCTCTGAATCTTTGCCTCCCATATCAAGTGTCAGTGATCTCTCTAAGAAAGAAGCCAACACCAGTTACTCCTCTTCATCCTCATCTTCCTCTTCTGCTTCTGTTTCATCTCCACATCCTTCTACCTTGCAGTTGTTCCCACCACCACCACCATCATCATCTTGCTCTTCATCCTTGGGTGCAAATTGTTCCTCTCGTTCTCAAACTCCACCAACTGATGGATCAATGTTAAACAAGTCCTTGTTATCCAAGAACAACATGAAACCAGCTGCAGTTGATCCGGGAAATCATGAAATGATGAATCCTCGGATACACAAGCGTCAGGTTGGACGACCACCAAAACAGCCCATTACACGAAGCAGCCAATCAATCCCGGTGAAGAGAGCCCGTTCATGTTCACCGGCACCAGTTGTTGAAAGGAAAAGCTTCACAAGTGAGCACGGCTTGGCTGCAGCTCCTTCGAGTAGAAGTATTAGTTCTACACCGAAGCTGGGCCGATCAAGAAGCTTGGTTGGAAGGTCAGGTAATCATGTTCAGCTCACTGCAAGGAAGGAAAGTATCCAAGCATCGAGTCCTATAAACTTGTCATTGATCCAACGAAGCTCGAGCATGGGGAAGGAGGCCGGTCTGAACCACATGCACCAGATTCATCAAAAACAGTTGGAACAGATTGGTAGTATGGAAGAATTTTCGAGACAAAGCTCCATTACTAATGTTCCTCTCAAGGAGGACCTAGACAATCCTCTTATTTCTATGGATTGCTTTATTTTTCTTTAGCTTGTGCAATTTAGAGTCTTCATGATTATTAGCATATATCAAACAAATTTGATCAGTGGAGTAATGCCACATCAAGAGAGGAAAAAAGTCGAATATCATATTTACTTGTCATTTTGTGTTCCTCAGATTGATGCACAAGCATGATGATGACTCATTATGCTTAAAACTTGTATTTTAATTTCTCAAGCATAAGCAAGCTATCTCCAACTGAACCTTTAATTTTGTTTTGCTTATTGATACTGGTACGTGTATATAAAAAAAAATTCATGCAATATGCCATAGCATACTTCTATGGAAATTAGCTTTAAATGAAACAACATGTATTAGAAAGTAGATACTTTATGCTACTTTCAAATATGATATATCAAATGAAAACATTATGTAATACAAAGCATGCAACAATGAACACCATTTTTTAAAAAAGAAAAGTTAGTACAAGCAATCCTGAATATCATCTAAGGATAAATCTTCTGTCTTAGCATCAAGTGAAGTTTTAGATTCACCTTTATCTTGGACTATTAGGTTTTCTGCCTTTCACTCTGCTTCTCAAAGCTTCTAAACATAATATATGGTCAATAATCAGGTATCCTATTGTGCCAATATAAATAACACTTCAGATATAACTATGAACAAGTTGAAATACCATGGTGCACACTTCTTATTTATGCTTAAAAACGAATGTTCAACAGTGAGGTTTATATTTAAGGGAAATTTATTTTAAAACGGGATTCTTGTTTTACATTTTTATTGTAAAGGACTCCTAGGTTTCCTTCCGTATTAATTTTCTAATACATGAAAGAGATAAGGTATCAGTTCTAGTCAATATTGGCATTACACAAGAAAATGGCACTTGGAAGAGCAAACTTCTCTTCTGCAACACAAATCTTCGATGGTTCATAAATGATCTAAGCAATCATAATCTCCGAAGTAAATTACTGAATGGTTCCTGAAATACAAGGCAAATTATTCCTGAACTTTCAACTCATGTGGTTGCTGCAAGATTCTACAATCCACAACCACAAGCATCTGGCTCAAAGCCAGATTGTACCTACTACACATTAGCATTTTGTCAAACATTTATTAACTAAAGGTTATGGTAGATCTTTATTGTAGTTTGGGAACAGGGTAAGTTCATCCATGTTGGATTTAACTCATACTGAGATCTATCAAACTTGTAATGCAAAAGTACAATAGCATTCCTAATGGAGCTACATAATACAGACGTATCTGTAGCACTCTTAAGATGTTCATCTACACCTTCATCTCTCGATCGATCTTGCAATTGATTTTTAACAAAGAAAGACGAGTGAAGTGACAAACATTGACCTTTTAGAGATTCATTCTGGTGATATATAATTATAAAAAGGAACTTAACATTTGGTAGAAGAACAAAATAATCAATTATTCGATGCATTTCTTTGGAAGATGTCAATCAGAACAGGAGGTAGGAGGAAGATCCTGAACCCAGCTTGAGGACAAATTAGAGAAAATATCAGCCTCGTTCCAGACATTGCAAGTTGATGTAACATATAAGAAAGCATCAATACATTTGACAAGACATACAACATGAACAAGAGCACGGCGCAAAGGAAGGAAATCTAAGAGGGCGAAGGAAGAAGACGAACCTTCGGGGACCAAGGAAGAGACGACGGGGCAGAGTCGGTCACTGGATCTCGCCGTGTCGAAGCGGCGATGGGGATGCAAGAGAGCTCGACATGCCTAGGTTAATTTCTTATCCTCTCAATTATGAATAATCAATTTCTTAATTGTTTTAGTTCATAATTGATATCTAGGAAACATCCAAAATTATTGCCACCAATTTTCTTATTAGTTACTCCTACTTTGCTATTCAAATATTTGTTAATTAATTATATTGCTATGC
Organism: Canna indica; assembly: GCA_034359265.1. NCBI lineage: Eukaryota > Viridiplantae > Streptophyta > Magnoliopsida > Zingiberales > Cannaceae > Canna > Canna indica. Next base: position 2,990,319 of record CP136898.1, on the reverse strand, counting down.
TGACATACAATTTGTTTAATAAAAATAATTATTAAATTTTTTACCTGCTTAACATATGGTTAGATTTAATATAATTAATTATTATTTTTTTCTCATTTGTTATATTCACATGATTAGACAATATTTTAAATTTATTCAACAATATTAAATTAAACCACTTAACTAATGTTGAATCATCAATTAATAAAAACTTAGATGCACCCTAACAATGAGATTCAATTGTTAGCAATATAAAAGTTCATATATAAAACAAAAAAATAAGATAATAATATTTTATGATATATAAAAGTAGTGAAAGTTCAAAAATACATTGATATAATAATCATATCTTTTAATGGTTATTTGCTTCGATGAATTGGATACAATATGATAGAATAAGAAATGTAAATTAAATGATATTTTTAAATTTAATATTTATTGAATATAATATTAATTTTATATTTTTTAAATTCTATTATTTTTTAATATATGCACTAAACAAATAATAAATAAAATCTTGAATCGGATTTGGACTAGCACTTTTGGCCCAGCCGAATTAGGCCCAAAAGCGCTCGTGAACCAAACTCAAGTTAAACTAAATACTACTCAGTTGGGGGGCTCCATCTGACCATACAAGAATACTTACGTTCTCATGAATTACAAGAGATTCGTCAATTGTGAATCTGAAATTTTAGGGATTAGTCTCGACTCGTTATAAGCACATCCCTACGAGATTCAGGGAGGCACTATCACCAGACATCTCTCATCCTGCATTATATACGGACACAACACACATCAAGTAAATGATTCAATTTTTTATTTCAATTTCTATACCCTCGTCTGGAAAAAAAAAAATTATTTGAGCGTTGAGGTGTCTTTGCAGGTCTTTCGTCAGGGTCGCACTAGATCATGAGACGCGTAAAATTGCATCACCCCGACTCTAGGAAACAACATGATCCATTGGGCAATATTTCAAATTTTACTAATTAATTGCTTATTAAAAATAAACTTAAGGAAAGTACTCCTCATATATTATAAATACTGATTCAGGACACAATTAATTTAAATTAACAGTACGTTGTACAAAATAAGTAATTAGCGACGGTAGCTTATGTCATCTCATAATTAATTTAGGTTGACTGTTAACTCTTCTTCTCCACTAATTAATTGCATATGCTTATCCATAATTGCGTGCCGGACTTGTACTAAACGTATCTATCTTAATTAATTGTTTAAATGACATCAGCTTAGTGGAATTTAATGAGTTGAGCATCCGATTCCTTAGCTTTGTGGACCAATTAGGATCCAATTCCTTAGATATTTATTTTTGATCGTAAACAACTGTCATGGAAACTCGCACGCCTACTCTGCTTCGGCATGTATGTCAACAGCGAAAAGAGTTCATTCATTCTCCGCATGTTCTTTGGCTTCTAAAGCTAAAACTTTGCTTGTCAGACCGGCCAGGTTATCTCTTTGCACCAAAAGATGCATCTGGTTCCAAACATTTGGGAGAAAAAAAACAAGTCAACAAAAGCAAGCTCATTTATTCACCAACTGGGAAAAGCATCAAAGCCTTGATTATATATGCATATATATATTCCTGTAGCAGATAGAGAGAGATAGAGAATTTCTTCAAGTAAATAAACATAAAGTCCAAAACAAAACAGTGGACGTAGTACAATACAAACAGCTCTACAAGTTTCCATTAGCAGCTTAATTTATGTCAACCATTTTCTCTATATTATACACAGAGATATTAATTCACACCAAGCTATATATTTGCATCCCTTCCTTACTAATATCAGTAGCAGCAATTGAGATCCGTTTCAATCGCACTCTTCCTTGAGAAGCTCCGCAATGCTGGCGCGCTGCTCGTCGCTCAGCTTCGCGGGGAACGCGATGAGGAACCTTATCCGAATGTCTCCTCTCTCCCCCTTGCGATTGGCCGACGGCATTCCGTGGCCTTTGATGACCTTCTCGTATCCCGGGTAGATGATCTGATCCTGGAACGAGCAACTCATCTTCTCCCCGGTGAGAAGAGGGAACGAGAAGGACCACCCTGTGAGCGCGTTCACCAGATGAACCTCTACTTTGAGTACCAGATCGTTGCCCACTCTTTTAAACCTGGGATGCTCCTTCTCCGCTATCGTGAAGACCACGTCGCCGGCGGCGACGGATCCGCGCTGCTCATCGCCCATGCCCTTGAACGTTACCTTTGTTCCTTTCTTCCACCCTGGCATGACCTTGATTGTTTGTGTTTCTTCCTTTCGAATGATTGATCTGCCAAAAGAGGTAGAGTCGGATGAATAAACCAATCAAGATGGGGATCTCTAGCTTTGGGTGATGATTCACATCCTTCCGATTTCTGTTTTCGACCGGAAGAGGGAGGAAATCAAAGAGGGGATTTAATTACCCGTTGGCGGCGATGACGTTTCTCTTGAACTTAACCTCCTTCTTGCATCCATGGCAGAGCTCCTCGAGCGTGCACTCGAGTTTCCTCTCTAATGGCGGCGGCTTCGACCTGATTCCACCCGAGAACGACGAGAACGCCGATCTTGCAGGCCTTTCCGCCGCCGCCGGCGGCGGCACGGCCTTAGCCTCCCTTCCAGAGTGCACCGCGCGCTGCGGTTTCTGGGACTCCTGGATCTGCTTCCGCGGCGAAGCGAAGGCCCCCCCGTACATTGCTCGGTTCTCCTGCTGATCATTAAGGGCCTAGAAGGAACAGAATCACCATCAACGAAAAGACAAGAGGAGCGATGAGAGCGAGGAGATGGGAGGAGGGTCGACCTCGTAGGCCTGGGAGATGGCGATGAACTTAGCCTCGGCTTCCGCGCGGGATGAAGGAGGATGCTTGTCCGGGTGCCATTTCTTGACGAGGGCTCGGTAGGCGTTGCGGATTTCTTGAGGGGAGGAGTTCTTGGGGATGTTGAGCACCTCGAAGTAGACATCTGCCGGCTTCCCCATTCATTCCCCTTCACTTCCGCTGCACACGCAGAGAGAGAGAGAGAGAGGAAAAGGAGAGAGGAAAAGGAGAGGGAAGGGAAACAGAAGAAGAAGAAGAGAAGTGGTGGGAAAGAAAGGGAGGGAGAGAGTGAGGTGAAGTAAACGAAACCGCTAAGCTACCGCAAACAACACAACTTATTATTATTTTTGTTATTATACGTTATATTATTTTATTAAGTAAAATAATTGCATAATTATCAATAGACGAAATCAATTATAACTTTTTGCAATAATAAATAATATTTAGTTAAAATGATGCTAACTCATCAAACATACTTAGGAAATTATTATTTTTTGTTTTTTAAATATAAAAAATAACACACTAAAATTTGGCATCGTTAAATTGACGGGACAAGGAAGAAGATGGTGTTGCACCAGATTGACGTGGACATCAATGGCTGCAATATGTTGAGAGGCTACACACTCTGTCATGACTCATCCCAATTTTACATCATTCATTATTGTGATTTAGTCCTAAATAAAATTTGCCAATTTAAAATTTACTAGATAATATTAATTAAAAAAATCTAAAAATCGCATAATTTAAATTATTATCGTATAAAAACAGAGGACATGGGAATGAAAATCTTCGGCGATGCGGCTGACGTCAGCAGGCTAAAGGCATTAATGGCCCAGGAAAACGCTGCGGATGGTACCTACAAATAAAGGTGAGTGGGTCCCGCACATTTCCCTCTCACCACCAAAGCAGGAGAAATGACCAAGGTGCCCCTCTCAATTAGGCCAATTGGCCATGCATTCTGTTGAGGTGTCGCTTTAGCCGACAAATAGCTTAAGGAAGAAGAAACACAAAGAACAAACTTCTCCACGTCGGATATATACGTATACACACTCGCATTATTTTTCCTTCATCAGAAACGTGGTTTTATCTGACTTGGTGAAACCATGATCTAATTATTTTGGATTTGGATCAACTAATTAGTTTAAGACTTAATTGCTTCGTAGAATAATAATAATAATAATAAGATAAGAGATGTATTTCAATTCATTATTTATTTGGTGCTTAAATTAGAAAATTATAAAAATAAATTATCGATTTCTATGGGTGGCAACCGCTTCTATACATGGATAATTGAAATCAAAATTAAAATTTGTCGATTTTCAAAATTATTATCCGAAATTGAAAACGATTAAATATCAGATATTCGACGTTAATCGAAACTAATTACTAAATGGTTAATCGGTTACTAACAAATTAAATATATATATTTTTTACTAATATTGAAAGTATAAAAATATCTTAAGTCAAAAGTGAAACAAATGATAACGTGTACTCTAAATAATGTTATTTTATTTACGGGTTATCCGCGAATCGGTAATCACTTTTTTAAATTTACTAATCAAAATCAAAATCGAACTATCAAATGACTATAAATTATCATCTATAGCCTCCTCCACTCGCACTCGTACGTACTCGAAGGATATTAAAGATGGGCAATGAAAACATAAGTCTTAAAGATTGCAAACAATGTCAGCCTCATGATTGACATCTATGTTGGCTAATTTTATATATAGTTCAATTATACAACATCAGATAAGGTACAATTGTTGTTTTGGAGTCTATTAATATTCCGCAAGGACCATAGGAAGGGGACCCCTTGCCTTTGGCCATTGGCACCGGCCCATTGCTTAATTAAACATGTTTTCTTTTAGACCTTGATGCATTTGATCATCACATTTAGTTTTGGAATTAGGCATGCATGGTGATTATATTACAATTTTCTTGTGGATTGGGTGGCATTAATTGTTATTTGGCACATATGCTATGCATATTAATATGGGATTGCTCCCATATGATGTGGTGGATGGAGCTTCACATCATCCTCATGTGTGGTTGCTTCAAAGTTCAACCATCTCATTGGAACCAAATGGTGGTTGTTTTTTAGATTGGATATTTAGGATAATAGTATTTCATTGAGGAACTAATTTCAAATATATATGTTTATTGAAATTATTAACTAATAATAACTATGAAGATTGAGATGGGATGTCAAGAATACTATTCCATGAGCTATTATATTAACTTGTATAGTATTAGTTTGTATTAGCTAATCTGTATAATACTAACATGTATTGTACTATTATTATATAGTGTTTGGTACAAACAAGTATAATAAGCGTGTATAACTTATATTGTATTAGGTGTAAACCTGTATAATGAACATGTATAACATATGCATTATTTTCTCAAACTTATACAAGTTAACTTTTGAAAATTAATAGATATTGAATTTGAAAATTAATAAAAATATTTCAAACATAAACATCAAAGCTAAATCTCAATCATTAATATCAAAATTAAATATGTCATACACCAAGAGCAAGTCTACACATAAAATACTTAAAACATAAATATTACAATTAAATTCTAACCAGAAACATAAACATCAAAGTTAAATTCGCCACGTAACAAGCAAAAAAAGTCACACATAAATCTCCAACCGCCATCTCAATCGCTTCGAATTTAGTTAAGTAGAACTGTAAATTATTCTGATGTCATGAGTACGTCATCGATTTGAGGAAGACTTAAACTTCTTCCCCTACAACTACTTAGTATTTTAATTAATGAAATAAATTTTAACTCATTAGTATTTTAATTAATGAAATAATTTTTGTACAAAAGAAGTGTTGTGGTTCAAAAAATATTTTTCATTAAAATATCTAACAATTTTTAATTTAAATTTAGTTCTATAGACTTTATACAAAAATCTTTAATATATTAGAGAGTTTGAAAAAAAAATTAGACTCTAATATTTTTTTATTATTAAAAATATTTCACAAATTATTATTTTTAAATATATATATATATATATATATATATATATATAATGGGTATTTGTCCATAACGTAATTTTGAGAATTTTTATTTCAAAAATTAGAATTTGAACATTTTCACTTTCCAAAATTCGGTTTTGGAAAATCGATATTTTTTCTAATATAATCTAATGATAAGATCTCAATGATGTATTAATAATACATCGGTTTGAAATACTATTTTTAATTATTGCATTAATTAATATTCAATTTAAGATTTCACAAACGTTCTATAGTACTATGGTAATAGACTAATAGTATACATAGAGATATCCTGAACTAACCCTATATGTTCTACGACTCTACGTTCAGCTAATTTAAAATACATCATGAAAACTCTCAAAGTTCATATATAATGATTTTTGACGGTTGTTAAGCTACTGAAATGTTGGCCTTCAAAGGTTGCAGATTAACGCAAGAGCTAGAGGTGGCAATGGGCCGAGCTTGCCCATGAGCGGGTCCGAAACGGTCTAATTCTGGGCCGTGCTCGGCCCGAAGGATGAGAGGCTGAGAGCGACCCTGAGGGAGGGAAGTTGACTTTTAAATCTAGGCACCGTGTTTGATTCATTGAGAGATTGGTGCTTAAAAATTATGCCTGTGCTTTTTCAGGTAAGCATGCCCATGGAAGATTTTAGATCACTGGTACTGAGGCCGATCTCTGCCCTGTCAGCAACAAAGATAAAGAGTGCTGCTTGCCACAATTCTGATCATTATTAGTAGTAGCTGTTAGAGTAATGCCACTTAAATGAGGGCAGGGAGATGAAAAAAGTCAACTGGTTGTATTGTACAATCTTTTCCTTTCTTTTTTTTCGAAAAGTAAAAAATTATATTAAAACCGGCGAGAGCCCTACCCAAAAAAAAAATCATTATACAAAATATCGACAATTTAGGAGGAGGACAAATGGAGGGCCAAACCATCTCATCAATCGCAACTTTGTTTGCTTCCTGAAAACATTTGTACAACCACTTCAATTTGCTCATCAATGGCCATAAATATCAGCTCGGCAGTGTTGGCCTTTTTGTCTTCTCAATCTCATTTATCATCCATTTTATATTACAGCTGTTACCTTCAATGCTTCTAGTGAAATTTCTTAGGGCATATTTGATTAACGAAATCAACTTTATTGTCATGATTTCAGTTTCACTGAAATCAAAATTGCTTACGAAAACGTGTTTGGTTTAGTGTTTTCGTGAAACTGAATTGAAACCAGAATGAAAACGAAACCAATTTTCTGTGGTTTCGAGACTGTCGGTTTCGTTATCAAAATACTGTAATAATTTTGTAATTATAAATATTTTTTTATAAAATTAATTAATTTAAAAATAAATCAAACTATATCGAATTTTTAAAAATAAAAATAAAAATCATCATTTTTAACTCAAACTTTTATCTTAAATTTATAAAATAATTAAACCAATTTATATCTAATTGACTCAAACCCAAATTTTAAATAACTCAATTTTCTTAAAGTTTGTCTATTTATAATTTAATCAAACTTAATTTTAGATCATTGGACTTATTTTTTTTTTGAAATTTTATAATAATTATTAATTAATTTTTATATCTAATTGAACAAAAAAAATCTTAAATTACCAATAACTTAATTAATTAAATTATTTAAATATTTTGTAATCATATTAATAAATATTTAATTTTGTAAACTAACTAAACATTTAATTATTACTAAAAATGTTCAAAAAAAATTAATATTATTTTTTATAATCAAATAAATATTTACTGATTTCTAACTAACTAAAACTGATGTTGTTTTTATGTTTTCAGAAAACTGAAAAACTAGAAACCAAAATCAAGTTTTCGAAACCAAATTTTCAGTTTTACTGAAATCAAACCAGAAAATAATTTTCGCTAATCAAACAGCACCTTACTAATTTTACTATCATCCTTATTTTGCTTCTTTGATTGACCTTTGCAACATGTAATTCTACGAGGCCTAAAATTTAACAACACTGGATTTGATAGATTGAGAGAAGGATTAACCAGGTCAACATACATCCTCATAACAAGATCCATCAAGCATGCATTAGAGAGAACAGAAAACCCAAGAAAAATTCTGCAGCAGAGGTCAGCAACTTAAATTAAGCTTTACAAGTCTGGGAATCATTCATTACAGCAGAAAGAAACAAGATTGTTATTGTTGTAATTATTTGTGAGCAGGGGAGTGTGATTGCAGCTACTTGTTAGGCCAACAGCCAGAAGTTCTTCTGCCACCGGGTGTTGATCAGGTATCCACCGACTCCTTTGCTTTGCTTCCTCACCGCCAGCGTCAGGCAGTCGGCTCTGTTGATGCACTGCTCCACAAACTCGTCGCTGCTGCTCCTGAACAGGCTGCCATTGTTGTGTCCACAAGCAAAAGAGGAAGAAGGTCGTCAACTTGTTATGTATGCTGCAAGCAATGCAATGGAGGTGCTGCTAATTAATAAATCTCACCAGCAAAATGGGGAAGGCTTGCTTTGGCCGAGCACAAGAACAGAGACCTCCAGCTTCCTCACTTGGCTGAGCACTGTTGCCAGCTTGGGCCCTTGAATCACCAGCGCCTCCACCTCCACCTGTTATTAATTATTAGGATTTGTAAAGATAAATTTCAAGCGAAAGCGAATGATTAAGCAAAAGATTAGTAGATTTAAGCTTGGATGCGTGAAGTAACTGGAATTAATACCTCGGGCTTGCAGGATTTGCAGAGGGTGCCGAGAGCGTTGGTGAGGTTGGGGACGTCATCATCTCCTCTGAGGTGGTGGTGGTGAGGAGGGACGACATGGAGGAGAGTGAGGAGATCCCCCTTGTTGACCACATGAGTCAACGCCCACATCATGGCGTGCTTGGCTCCTGCGCTTTGGTCGATCACCACAATGACCCTCTTCTTCGCCGCCACTGCTCTCTCCCCCCACCAACCCATGGCCTGCTGCTGCTGCTGCTGCTGCTCCCTCTCCCTTTGGGTCTTCCTCCCCCACCTCCTTGAACCCCTCGCCGACTTGGACCTCCACCCCTCGCCATTGACGCCGCCGCCGGCGCTGAGCTGCCGGAGGAAAGACTCCCCGTGTGCGCCACTCTCCATCTTCTTCTTGACTCCTGCGGGTGTGCAGATCTTGGAATTGCAGGGAGATGAAGGAGGTGAGGGCTTTTATTAGTTTAAATGTAGCAGCAGGCGGCAGGCCGCGGAAACGGACAAAGAAGTGTTTTATGCTCACGAGAAAGTATAACGAGAGAGAGAGAGAGAGAGAGAGAGAGAGAGGAAAACATGTGAGGGTTAATATGGCTCTCCAGCTTTACGGTGTTGCCTTTAATTGATTCTCTCTTAAGTCGTAGATGATTAGTGATCTTCTTAAGGAGATCGATCGAGTGTTTATTGAACTATTACTCACAAAAGTATGAAATTTAATTCTCATTTTCCTGTGCTACTTTGATAAACGTGTCATTTTGCATGCCTTTCTCCTCGGTAGAAAGAAGAGTACCCCAATCCAACAAAACCATCTACATCTGCAACAGTGAAGAAGTAACACTAACCACTTCCATATATATATTCTACACGAAGGACTTCGAAACGTACGTGTATATAATAGTGATAGTCTTTTCGATGAAGGTCGAGGACCTCGTGAATAGTAATTTATCTTTTCTCTTTAAGGAATGCAGAAGAACCAGAGGGAGGCTGGGAGATATACATTAAAGAATGCAGACCGTGTACTGTCTTCCCAATAATTCCCCCACACAAAGAAACGGAGGAAAGAATCAACGCAACCCGAGCATTCCGCTGCGCGATTCCTGCATTCACGGGTGCAACTTGTCGTTCGCCGGTCCGACCAGGGCCGCCCGATGAAGGGGGTCGACGGCCAGGATGCGAGAACAGGAGACGATGGTCCGAGGCAGGTGGGGCAGAGCTCGGGTTTTGGTGGAAATGAGCTTCTGAGGTCATCGTCACTGTTGCTGTCCGTGCTGATGACTGGAAAAGGCATTGAAAAGTTTGCTGACACAAGCGTGGGGGAGTGTGCTTCGTTTGACGAATGGTGGGGATTTGGTGGCAAGCTTCCAAACCAGTCTGATTCGACCTGTTACATTTATATAACGGGCACAGGCCAAACTATTTACTTTGTTTCTTACGCCAGTTATAATATGACATATCACGTCCCTCAGTACTTACCCAATTAATCTTAACCAGTTGATGAGAATTAAATTATTGGGCAATGTACCTAAGTATTTGACCTCAAGACTGAGGATGCAATGGTTGAGTACAATGTGCATGTCCTCCATTAATTATATATAATTATTCAACATCTGGTCAGTGGTTGAGTAAAGTGTATATTGACACACGTCTTAATGTATTTATTGTTTGAAATGTTGAAATTTAATTACATGCGTGATACATGTTCTCGTCGTGTACCAGAGATTGTGTGCTTACGTACATAAACAAAATTATATACCCAACCACGGCCAAATATAATATATAGATGAGACTTAACAATTTTTATGGTAGAGACGCTGACTATGACGATGATCAACGAATGGATGGATGGTGCAATGATGAGGAATTAAGTATAATTAAAATCGATAAAGATAGTGAATAATTAAATTGACCTATGTAATCTTATCTCATCTAGCTGCTGCTTACAATGAACGATGGACACAAGTGGACGAAAAATAACATCTTGCTCCCCGCCCTCCTACCAATACGATTTGTCTCCGCTTCTTTCATTATCATTGAATACAAAATAGGTACACAATTTGAAATGTGAAAAGGAATCATTACAATTCACCAAAGTGCCAAAAATGGATACATGCCTTACAAACAAAACAATATAGTTACACCTGAAATGAACCAGAAACAAATCTCAAGCCTTTAAACTCTAAGGACAGCATCAAATGAATCAGTGGAATTCCAACCAAAAACGTCCCACTGAAACATTATTAAAAAAAAATTACGAGCATATAACACGGGGATCACAACTTTCTTTGAATCCAGTCAGAGCCCCTTGGGACCAGAAAAGACTCAGCTCAGACTTTGCCTCAGTATAAATTAATCTGCATGGATTGCTTGTGGAACCTGGAATATTGTATACGGGGTGCAAAGTTCATACACTGATACAATCATGAACCTCCAATGTCCATAATTTGCATGACTCTTCCAACCAATAGAGGTACTCTCATCCATGTCAAAAGGCAACACATGAATATAACTGGTGAACAAGCATTCTCCTTGAGTAGATTTACACACCAAATCTTGATAACCTCTGCACTGCTGAGGGGTCTAGTGTGGACATGCACTGCTCCCACGCACCATTTTGAAGCATCTAAAGCATATCATTTATATTATTTATTGCTAGTGTGGGTAAAATAGTAAATAAATCGCATGTTAAAGGAAGAGGATCTGTTACCTGCTTATATCCAGTCAAAACTTGGCAAATCTCATTGTGTAAATCCTCGCTCCTTATTTCCTGAAAGATAAAGAAGTTAGATGAAAATATAACTGGGCGTAATTAGACAATATATATTTATTATGAGGTCCTTACATGCCAACTAGCAATAGCCTTGCACAAGTAAGGAAGCGAGTTTACTGCACCCGTATGATTTGCTCTTACCTACAGAATTAAAAAATAAAAGTTATCATCAAGAACCATTCATGAGCACATCAAAGGAAAGAGGAGAGGAAAAAGGATAATGTACAATTGCACAAAGCCCCCGAAATGCATCCTCCTTTTCAAAATCATCCCGTATCCTGCATATAGAATAGTTTGATAAGAAAATCTACGATAGATAAAGCAAACCAAGTAAGAATCAGTTTGAATATCAAACTAACATCTTCACCAAACATCAGTAGTACCTACTATATGTTCCAACTCTCATGTCATGCCATATTTAAATTAGTTCATAGTTCATACTACCAAATAATAACAAAGTTATACCATTGCATAAAAAAAAATTAAGATACCTTTTACGCCAATTCTGAACAATCTGTGCTTAATGCAAAGTTCTAAATCAAGGGTAGGAAAAATTCTCTTTGAACTGTTTCAAATGCAATCAAACATTGAATATAGCAAGCAATGATTGAAGATTTGCTTCACCTGTTGCAGTTAAATCAACCTTTATGGCATCTATTTTTTTGTGTTTGCATGATGTAGAAAAACTATGGGGTAATGTTGCTGCAAATTTGAGAAAAGACAATTCTAATTTAACAGTCAGCAACATGGCTATTGGGGTAATGTTGAATCCCAATGAGGAGATGTTCCCAAACTTTGTTACATACAAGATCTAATAATTTAAAAGAAAAATATAAAAAAATGTCAATTTTTGGAGTTTAAGAAATAAAGACTGCATAGCATATCACATTTGCAGTTGAAATTAAGCCTGACCACAGCAAAGAAAAATAATTGAGAAAGTTCTCAAACAATGACAGGTCAAAAAAGAAAAAAAGAAAAATTTACAGAAGAGTCAATGCTAGCAAGAAAGTCAACAGCAGAGACAGATTCTGCAAATTGAAAAAGAGATAATTTGGCATTAAATACCTTCAATGTTAGTCAGATTACAGATATGGATCATGTACCAGCACATTCACTAGGTACCCATCCACCTTAACACCCTCACAGCATCAAACATACCTCATTTTTTAAACCAAAAAAGTTTATGTATAGTTTCTTGATGTAAAGAAACTAATGTGAAATATCTGAAGTCATCAGATGATAGATGCGAGAAAGCATAAGGACCAAGTTTCTGTCATTTTCTGATCACATTAGGTTAACTAGCAAAGAATTACAACATGTGCACTCTTTTAAGGTATAGAAATAAAGTAGCCAGATGCTTCAAAGTTGTCATCTTGAGAGTTGATGGTAAAATATAATTGTTAAATTATATGATAATTAATTAATACTTATATTTAGAGGCCATTTAAAAGAAGGGTATCTTACATGCTTAAAGCAGTACACCATGGCTGTATAAAGTGTTCCACATGTGGGGCCACAAGTTCTGGACAAATCCAGGCAAGCCTCCCGAGTGTTATAGCGCTATTTTCTCGCAATGATTTGTTCAAACCCTGTAAAACAACAAGTCAGAATTAAATCTGACTAAAAGAGTTAATACATGAGATATAAACAATGAATCACCTCTGCATTTTGAAGAATAGGAACCAGATAGGATATTACTGTCAATACAATTGGAGCAATTTCTTGACGGACCTGAATTTGTAAAAAAGAAACAGCTTTAAGCAGTAGAGTTAACTGTATCATTTAAAATTTGATGTATAATTTATATACGCAATTCAAATATTAAGAAAAAACATCACTCAGCCCAATCAATTATGACTATATATGGTAGCATAAACGATTGATATTACGTGGCCTAAGCCTCAAGTTCACTTTGATGAAATTTGCATATTCATGTTAGTTTAACGAAATAAATCTATTTCCTCAAAAAAAAAATATTGCAAAAGCAGCTGGTGCTTAATTAGGCACCCATAACTCAAAATTAAACACTAGTTCATTCAAATTACATCTGACTAGCTAAGGACAATGCTGAATTCTTACTATTTAAGATTGATGCATTGGTTCTACAAAATGTCAAAAGAATCAAATATTTCAAAATGCACACTTGGAAGCAACAAACTACCAAGGATTCAAATACCAGCAGTTCAGTATCAAACAAAGTACAGGTTCTAGCTTAAAAGTAGATAATTTGTAGCTTAAAAGAAGTTGATGTAGACATGTGCTAGAGAAACTAAACAAACTCATGATATCAAACAAGTTCAATACTATTAACGCACTAGGAAAAAAATCATACTGACAGATACCTTCTGCAGCTTGAGCTTACACACTAACCTGGACAGCTAATTCTCCAATGGCCCAACAAGCATTATTTGCCACTGATACAGCTTCCTTGACTGCAGCGGTATTCTGTAATCAACAGCAAGGTAAGTAACACATCAAGTGAGTAATGGCAATTTCAGATGAAGAATTCGCCTACCAATTGTTCAGCTGCAACTCTTAGGAAATCAGGCACACGAGGATGCAGGTGCACTGGACAGACCTGTTTTATTGCAAAAGTTAAATACATTTGAGTAACACAAATACAATAAATTTTGACAGATAATTTGATAACTCACTTTTGCAAGGTCACCAAGAAGTGCAAGGGCACTTTGCCGAATATCGGTTGCCTGATCCATACAGCATTGCAAAAGAAGGTCTCTCAAATTGGATTTTGCAACCTACAAAACAACAGTCAGCATCCTTTCATTTCTTCTCAATTCACACATGACGAGATTTCTATTAATATCTTAATAAATATACCTAACAAATGCTCAACATTTATATAAATCAAATATGTGTCGTTTCCACCCAATACAATGCAATTAGAAAATCTCTACGCCATGAAAAGCTAGAGTGGACAGGAAAAATTCTACAGATTTTTAATCAATTAAAATGCATATCTTGTCTATTGCATAGTTTAAACTTTAAAATACAGATTTCCTTGGTATATACAGAAAAGAATTTACTGATGTCAACAAATATCTGCAGTAGAACATATTCAATTTCAACTTCAATTCAAATTTATTTTCTTTCTATTCAGTAATACACCACTAGATTCTTGGAACTGAACTGGCCCTGCTGACAACATAAAGCATTATTAAGCCACCATGATAAAAATATACTATATATATGCTATATTAATAGGATAAACAAATAGAAGTTCAACCAAAGAAATGCATAAACAATAAGAAAAAAGTGAATGAACTAAGTTTTTAGGAGACTGAACAAAATAGAAAAAGATCTCCTTATTTCAAGCTAAACTAAAGCTTGAATTTATGATTGATAAGTTTCATTGGGTGACAACACTTCCCGAAAGCTTAAACTATTAGGAAATAATCAAATATATAGTTTTATATTCTCAACTCTCCTCATGTATGGATGTATGGGCTGGTCTGGCACAAACCAAACACGTGGATTGATTTAAGGCACTTGGATATTTAAATTGGTGACTTTGGACCTCCTATTTTACCACGTTAAGTTTTAAAGGCTAATAATACTTGTACCAAAAGCTTAAGTTTGAAAATAGTGCATGGTAAATGTTTATTCTTAACAACCACATTGTAGTAAAATAAGAGGACTTTTTGGAAGATAAACATGAGAAATTAAAAAAATTCCAATTCAGAACACTTCTATAAAACACATTCTCAAATTCATGGGTCATGGTAAGTATTAGAATCATATCCAGTAATTGTATAAAACATCCAGACTCACTAAACACATGAATTTCAGATAAACAAAGTTTGTATCTTTGTTTCATACCCTAGATTAAAAATGTTGGTACTTTTCCTATCAAAACGCACCATTTTAAAGTTTAAGAAACATCCCTTTTTAAAATTGGCAGGGACATTATTTTTGGGCAATGCATACCAGATATCCCTAAACCATACACCATTAGGTAACAGGTAATTTTTATATAAACCAGTACTGGTACACCTTGGTATACGTAAAATACTAGGTGTACTGGTTGTACCACTTGATACAAGTCTTGTACTGGGATGTACTTGTGCAGTACAAGCCTGTAGCAGGCGGTACATACCCAACGGCTAATTTCTCAATAATTATTTTTTTACCATTTTAACCGTTGGGACAGATTTTAAGAGGTTTTGGTGCTAATATAAAGTCCTCAAATCTCTTATTTATCTCCTCCCACTGCTCTCATGTTGTTATTCTCTCAAAACTCTCTCGTTCTCTCTCAAGTCTCAAACTTTTTCCTTCTTTCAATTCTTCTCTCAAATCTCTATTGAAACTATGCCGAAATGGCACTTGACGAGATGCCGCCTACCTTCTTTGATGGGCGTCGTTCTTTAGCCTTCTAGGAAATTTTTATTTTGTCATTCAAACTTCAAGTATTTACATTTCTAATATCTTTTAACCAATGAATCATTTAAAAACTATGAATCTGGAGACTAAAATGAGATGTTTCTATGCTTTGTTAATGTATTATGGACGTTTTGTACTCAATTTAATCATTAGAAGTTGAAAAAAATATACTGTACAGTCTGGTACACTCACTGTGTCTGTATAGTACTTGTAGGTACTGGTCAGTTACTAAAATCAGTACTGGTACAAGATTTTAAGCCATGCTATGCACCATGTTACATTTTGGACCCCCAAACTTTTTAAATTGAGTCCCCAAACTACATAGATAATTCCATCAAATCTTTCCATCAACCGGGAAGGACAGAATCCACATTGTTTTTCTTCTTCTTGACTTATTTCACCTTCTTTCCTGAGCTACCACCACACCAGCCTCTCCTCCTTTGGGGGCACTTTTCACGCTTTATTTTTCATATGTTAAATCATTCAATCAGCTTTCCATGAAGGATTTGATTGAGTTATTTATATAGTTTCAGGACCGTTCAACACAAAATGAGGACCAAATGAAACATGGTGTGTTAATATAGGGACCTTCAGTGCAATTTACCTTATTATCTTTGATTACATGAAAGTGATGAGGCAAACAATCCACTGGAATAGTTTGAATATTATGCCTACCGTTTCCATCATCTAGTAATAGGAAAGAGATTCCAAACCTTGTTACAGGTTTGGGTATGATAATTAGATTCTGAATCAGGGTCAGTTATTTGAGTAGTCAAGTTCAAGGTTAGGCATAGGTAAGGTCCATATATATTTGGCATGTTTTTTTGCAAGTTCAAGTATGAGCATAGGTAAGACTCATAGGTATTTGATCTGTGCATATATGTTTTTGCTACATTAAATATTTTATTCGATAATTAGGATGATTGTTATTAGGTGTTATTATGTGCACCATGAACTATATATCTTCCAAATTTCTAAAATTAAATATTTAATTAAATAAGATTGTGATTAAACTTTAAAGTACATTTACAAAATAGGGATCATTGAAAATCAAAACACAAAAGGGTTTTCACTGAACCAAATGAAATAATAATAGATGTTCATAATACAATTATAGGTTCCACGTGAACTAAACATGAGTAAGTTCAAACGTATTATATTTTAAACCACAGGCGAGTAGTTTCAAATTGAGCCTAATCACACATGGTTAACTGTATTTATAAAGTACAGAAACAGGAAACTAGAAAAGATAGAGCCAGAAATTACCAGGGTTTCTATCCCACTGCCCAAACCTTCTGTAAGCCCTGATAACAGGTCCAAGGAGCAAACTATGAACTCTTTATCATATTGGACACCAGCAGTGACCTGATCAACCTGCACATTAAATCATCATAAGTTGCAGACAAAAACTTAAATTGAATAAATTTTGATTTTATTGTCACCATCCACAAATATATTATGATCATACGGTGTACTTTTAAATAGATTCATAGAATGATGATTTTTTGATTAGTGTAATGTGAAAAGATGACTCCAAAATGTCATCATGCAGAATTTTGTCATAAGATAAATATTCTACAGCTAAAGTTTCCATAGTTAGTCAAGAAGTACCTTAATGTGCTCCAGAATGGAACTTCTAAAACTAATAAAGAGCCATGGAAAATCCTAGTTGACTTTCCATAAATTTGATAATATGGTGTAAAAACTATTGTCCATATACTAATGAAATCAACAATAAGAAAGTTCATTTACAGATATAGATTAAACATCTAAACAGCAGATTGAAAGTTCAGAATAAGATTAGATGTAAAAAAGAAGAAACAGGATATCAATTTAGAAGGGGGTTGGTGATATTAACTTTCAACCAAGGTTTAAAATCTCGGTACCGGTACCGATTTCGGTCACCGGCCGAAACCGGTACCGGTACCGACACACGGTACGGTCCGGTATGGAAAATAGCATACCGGTTTTTTTTTAATAATAAAAAAAGAGTTAGATATAGCTCTAATAATACATAATTTAAAATCAATATTCAAATGACAAATACATAAATTCAATGTTTAAAAGCCATTTGGTACTCTATTAGGATTTTTCATAGATACAAGAGAATAACATTAGAATTAATACCATGTGTTGGTACGCAACATAAGACGTACCAACTCATGATATTCATCATCTTAGTTGATGTTGCGCTACGTCTTATGTTGCGCTACGCAGAGTCTTCGGCGGTCCCGGAAATTTTTTAGACCCTTTGGGTTGTGGGCCTATGTCGCCCTATATTAATTCTAATGTAATTCTCTTGTATCGAGAAATCCTAATAGAGTATCAAATGGCTTTTAAACATTGTATTCATATATTTGACATTTGAATATTGATTTTAAGCATTTCTTCATCAATTATGTATTATTAGAATTATATCTAACTCTAAAAAAAACCGATATCGTGTAATACCGGGCGGTATAATACATATACCGCCCGGTATACATGATATACCCGGTATTTTCAAATACCGGGTATATCGAATCCGGAATCCCCAAAAACCGGTATATACCGGCCGGTATATACCGTTTCGGGCGGTTTTTTAAACCTTACTTTCAACCGATATGCGACTTATGTAGACCATTAAAAAAAATCTATACTCATTACGTCAATATTGCTTAAAAGTAAAAAAATGTGATGTAATGTAAAACTAAATAGATCATGCAATCATCATGAGCTAACATCATATACTGTATGTTGGATGTTTGTATAATTTGAGTCTGTTTGATCTCCTTGATATAAGCATTGAAGATATTTGCATAAGAAATCGATTGAATTAGATATCCATTAGGAGAGAAGGGATGGAAAAATGGAAATTCAGTTGTGGAGAAGAAAAACTTGAATTGGAAAAATCTGCATTTGTCTGATTGTTAAATATACCAAGGACATGTGACTATCTTTTCAAAGGGGGTCAATATCCAAATAAGGGACTCATGAGAGAACCAAATAGCCAATTAGTCAACATACGAAAAAGAGATCTTTATAAAAAATTTGGGGGTCGAAAATGTACTACATTGTATAGTTTAGGGATATAGATGGAGTCTGACTTCCATATAATTTAGCTTTGATTATTTTATGTAGACAAACAAATCTACAACCAATATTTAGTAGCAGCAAGAATATATTAACATTGCATGGCACATTTTGTTGACATAAAAGCATACCGTCATTATTATCCTAAGTAAACACAATGAAATCGTTGAGCTGTTCATAAAAAAGAGCCTGAAACCATGATACTATGAGAAGGGCAAAAAAATAGGATGCGTAAAAAAAATCAAATTATCATTTAACTTGAAGTCGTATTACAATGTTTTATCATCAAGAAGAATTCAATCCCAATTTATTTAAGAATGTTATCAAAATCAATTCAAGTGGATCTTAATTTTTCATTAAAAGGATCAGAAGTTAAGCAGTTGTGTCAACATAGATCATGTCAAGGCTTCATACGGTAGCCCTAGTAATTGATAACTTTGTGAAGCAATAACATTATATTTATCCAAGATGCTGACGACAAAGAATAGTATTACATTTTATACAAATTTTGAAAAACAACACTTTTACTGATTCAGCATTATGATTTATGACCATGTTAAGTTTTGTGTTCCAGCTTCTTAATCAATATTAACATCTGAAAATGTGTTCCAAAAGTCCATCGATTCTTTATCTGGATACTTGATCACAGAAACAAATTTGAAAATGTACATTGATGGTCTGCACTCTCATTCAAAGCATACAAACCTACCATATCTTATTAAAATCCAATGACGATAACCACTCCCATATAACAATTTCAAGATATTAATGAAGAAAATAAATAATACCTTTGCCGTTTGTTGGATCTCAATAAGACTAATGCACCTTTGAAATACAGGTTCGGCAAATTGAGAGAAACCTGGTCCTAGAGCCTGGAGAAAATAAATGATGCAATGGAAAAAACAGAAAGTACTAAGGTGAATTATGAAAACAACGAGAAGAATGATTCATAAGTATACTCACAAGTACTAACCAAATTCAATTAGAAATTTATTAGCTCAGGATGAAGTGAACATACAGGAAGCTACTCAGTTTTGATACAAGAAAAAAAATCACATGACTATGAAGTTACAAGGTTTCAATACCTTCTGTACCAATTAGGTGTCACACGGGCTGTGCAGCCACGTCACTCCATGGTCCATGCCATAGGTGGAGTTGGGCCTAAGAATTGGTACACAGGGGCCATGTCGAGCACAATCCACTTGCTGAGCATAGCATGGAATGAGGATCGTGCTCTACCAAAAATTTTAAAATAATTTGTAGGCTTTATATATTATTTTCAATGCATTATACATTATATTATATGTAAACTATATATATTATTATATTTAAAAATATTTAGCTATATAATTGTATTAAATACATTTTTTAGTTTTTAGGATTTTCTTATATTTTTAATCAATAAATGACCCTTGCTTGAGGCACCACATGCCCTAGCGTAGCATTTGGGCTTAAGCCTTGGGTTGTGTTGGGCTTTAGGTATTTGGTGTATGTGGCCATGCCAGGACCAAAATGAGCAGTGTCATTGACCTCTCTAGCACTGGTCTTGATAAACCCACATGGTACTAGAATTTGTCTTTTGTCAGACCATTAGGTATATAGCTGGTGGGGTACACATACCACCTTTCATCTGGTAGAAGCCACCTTAGTTTTGGAAACCACTACAGTAAATAATTCAGCCTTTATGGTCTGTTTGGAGAAAACTAAGTATGTTGAAAAAGATTAAAGCAATTCAATGGTTTTGCTCTTGCTTAAGTGTAGCTGCTATGAAGAACCTATCATCCTTAGACCCAAGGATGACACAGTACATCCACAATCTCTTTAATCCTGCAGAGTAGTAGACAATGTTTCAAGTAGAAACATGAACTATTGTTAATGCAGTAGAGAGCTCAAATACCAGCCTATACCAGTTTTCATATATGGTCAATCCAATGAGTGTTATAATGGAAAACAAAAATAAATACTGAGGCAGTATGAGTAGTGAAGGTTGAAGAAATTTGAGGATTGAGGGTCTTAAATAGGTTTCAACTGGCAAGAGACAAAAAACCAATTCCAAACTAGACATTTGAGTTGTATCAGGCAGCACAGAATGGTATACCAACTGTTTCAGTCAGGCCCATACCATACCAACCGGTGAAAGTTGCTAATTTGCTATGACCAAAATTGGGCTGTATACACCCGGCATACTTGTTGATAATCACTTGGACTGGTAAATTGGTAAAAATAGCATATAATAACACTCTGGATGAGATGAGATTTCAAACTAAGCTTTCACATGCATTTAGTATTAGCACTACAAGTTTTTCAATAGCCCAAATTCTGACTTAAAATGTAAGGCTGATCTTGAAACTGTTTACTGCAATTTTCCCATCTAAGAAATATGACAAATTTGACCTGAACAATTTAAGCAATTAAAAACACATACCTGTGCTATGGACGTAAAGCACTCTAGCAATGGAAATAGATCTTTGTCAGAGTTTGAAAGTTCTTGCCACTTAGCAATTAATGGAGGCATCAATATGTCAAGGAATTTTGGCTGTAATGCAGCCAACAAAACAAATTAGTGATTGGACATGTATACTTATGAAACACAAGACAGGAAAAGTTTCTCTAATCAATCTATATACTTCAGGTCAAGCAAATGGAATCTGCCAATAGAAATACAAGATTGAAGAAAATAATAATACCTGATTGAGTTCTGAACCAACTGCATCAGCTAGAGTGCCAATGGCATCATAAAGAATTCGGAGATTCCGTCTCTGAATAAAGAACATGTGTACAGTGAGGAAAATAAAGACTCCAAGTAGTAAACACTAAACAACATTTGGATAACACCCATCCACGGCATGCACAAGTTCCATGTGCAACCAAAATAGATATCTAAAACTAATCAACATTTAGAAGAGACCTGGTATTTCCCATAAGCACATAATAGATGCTGCAAAATGATTTCCAAGCGTGGAGCCAATTCCTCTGCAGCCTCCTGTAAGTAATAAATTTAGGTCGGTAAAGAAAAGACAAGAATATGAGAAATGTATCATTGAACAAGATAGTTAAGTCATAACCTCTTCAAGTGTAGCAAAAGCAGAACAAGCAGCCTCTTGCACCCGCTTATTGGTATCCAAAATCCTTCTGAGTAATCCCATAAGAACTTTGTCAAATTGCTCATAGCCATCTTTGTGACCCATATTCTGCACCGACACATGTTAAGGTGCGCAAATTCTCTCTTGAAGAAAGATAATTAAAAATGTTGGGAGATATAAATATGCATAGATAACAAGTACAAAGCATTTGTCATCGAGAATATGATCAAGACTGTACTGTATCAGCACATAGCCAGGACCTGCTTTGTGCCAACCAAAATGGTGCCTTTGTTGGATGCATTACATGATTTGGCAAAACTGAACTACATTGGTTAAGACATCCCCTTGATTCATTTACTCAAAGTTCAGACATACCTGAATGATGAACTTGCTAAAGCGAGAAATTGTCCAACAAGTTATACTCCGTATTAATGGAAATTTATCATCCAGAAGCGGAATCAGAAAAGAGACAATCTGTAAACCAGACAACAATAATAAGATATCTAAATATAGATTGAAAAACAACCAATATGAAATGCAATTAAGAACAACAAAGACAAAGCTCCATTTATCTGTATCAAAAGTTCAAAAAAGAAATAATTATATACAAACATAAATGTTGTGTTTCTCAGTTTTGCACAAATATAATCAAATGCAATACAATAAACCAAATCAAAACATCTATAGCAAATTGATATCAGGGTTCTAAGCACGCGAGAGTCCGACTAACACACTGATTGTTAAGTTTCAGACACCCAGTACCAAGCAAAGAAGCATAAAATATATAATAAGATAGTGACTACCATCTATGATATATAAATAGAAATAGGACAATGTCTATAGATTTTCAAAAAAGTTAAAAACTATGGAAAATAGAGAGCACAAGTCAGTAAAACAAAAGTAAAATATAATTTAAGGAAAATTCTGTCAAAAGTGATGCATATTGTATATCCCAGCAATGATTAATGAAGGCAGTCCACACTGGGAAACATAGGAAAAGGACTTTCAAGAGAAAGATCGCCAAAATATAATCAAAATAAAAAGCTAGTAGTAGTTTGTTTATTGAAATAATGACGCAGTAGTGGTACTACTTTTCTTACATAGACATGGAAAAAGATGTACCTCAGGAAGATAGGGATAAAGACCATTGATGCATCCCTCTGCTATGGCCCCAATTGCTAAAACAGCAGCTTCCCTTTCCTTCCAACTAGTGTCACCTGTGCTTGATAGTTTTTGCTGCAGAAGTAAAGATAAATAAAAACGTGTATAGTTAAATAAATATAATAATAAATAAATAAAGAAAGAGCAAAATAATTAACAATGAGTGGAAAAATATTTTTTTTAAAAAAAAGGTTTAGAGAGCTGAGTCCCACAAGTGCCAATTAGCAACTTACTAGTTACTACAATATCCACAATTTTTTATATAAATGTGTAATTGGGATTTCAATTTTTCCCTAAAACATGCAAAATCTCTAACTGAATAAAAAATTTAATTAAAAACATCAAGATTAAGATTTTGAATATGTCAAACAATAGATAAAGATATAAAATAACAATAATTATATAAATTGGAAAAAGAAAATAAAAAAGATAAAACATAAACTTACATATTTAATATATACTAATTGATGCATATTCCATTCAATTTCGGTTAGGTGTTTCTGATTTTTTTTAATGCAAAACCTTGAATCGAACCAAAAATTTAATGAAAAACTCAAGAATTTAAACAAACTAAGCGTAAAATAAATTTGTGGATATATCATAAATAATAATAATAATAATAATAATAATAATAATGTAAAAGAAAATATATATAATATAATATATAAGAAAAAAAAAAGATAAGAAGAAAGTTAAAATATATAAGTACATATTAAAAATTTATTAATATCCAATTCAGTTCAAGATTTTTTATTTTTCTGAAAAATGCAAAATTTCAAACTAAATAAAAATTTGTAATGAAGAAACTCAAAAAATCTTTCAAATTAGAAAATTAATATATAATATAAATAATAAAATATTTAACATTATATGTATAAGGCAAACAGTAGAAGAAAGGTAAAGAGTATAATTACATATCTAATATTTACTGATTGTCTATAATAAGTTCAGTTTAAGGTTTCAAACCTTTTAGAAAATATGAAACTTCGAGCTGAATAAATAATTTGCTAGAATGAAAAATTCTACTGAGAAAAATTCAAAATCGAACCAAATTAAGAAACTATATATTTTGTAATAAATAATAAAATAATTAAGTTAATGTATAACAAATAAAGATAAATAAAAGAAGAAAACATTGTGTGTATAACAAATAAAAAAGAAATATAATATAATTATTGAAAATGATATATAATTTATAATATATAATATACAATATATAAGTAAAAGAAAGGGATATATAATGAAAAGGGAAAAACTAAAAAGAAAAAATAACTTGCCAGGTGGAGAGCTCCCATGTGTCAATTGGAGAGAGCTAAGAGCTCTCCGCCAATGTTAATATATAGTAGATAATGTAAAAATAGATATTACAAATTACTATATCAACTAGAATTGAAAGGAGTTAAAATCAAAGGATATATCATAGGCATAATGAACAAATAAGAACAATGAATGAAATTAGAATAATGAACACATAAGTTACAGAATTACCTGAATCAAAGGCATTAGAGTTGCAAGAATCTCATCGCCAAAAACATTTGAAAGGTTATCTAGTCCGGCTGCACTGCATTTCCTTAAATTCCAAACATTGACGGTATCCTCGTCCTATAAAAGTAAAAGAGGAAATGAAGATATAAATAAGAGAAAAACATTCGTAAGTTTGAGAACATACCTCTTCTTCTGTATTATCAGAACCATGAAACCGTGATGTATGAAATCGAGGCTTCAGATCCTATTTAAGAAGAGCAAAGTCTATGTATCATATCAAAACTAGAAAGATTTACTAAGATGGATCAATTTTAAATTCAAAGATAAACAACCATCAAGTAATGCAAACAGCCTAAGAAAAAAAAACAGTACCTGATCCCGATCTGGTAAGGACTCATCCTCCTATAAGGCGAAAGAAACAGCATTAGGTATCCAGATATCAAGGCAAACATAGGAGAGGAACTACAGTAAAAGCTCCACATTAAGTCAATTATACAACACCATTCAAAGTAAAGCACACCTCAGCATCAAAAAGTGTCTCGTCATCATCAGCATATGCCATATTTGACAATAAAACCTGTAGAATTTTTTTTACAAAAAACACATAAGCATAGTTAAAAGTTATTAAAATTTGATTGGGTGACTAATTTTTCCAAAAATTTGAGCTATCAGGGAAGAATTCAGTTTATAGACTATATACTTTATTCTTAACAGTTCCCTTCAGATGTAGGCGGGCAAACTATTCTCAACTAGCCTAAGTCCAATACATGGACTGAGTTAATTTAACTGGGGATATATATTTTTAATTATTGACACTTGTAAGATCCCAAGATTAGAAAAGATGTAATGTTGAGATTGATTGAGATTGATTGGGTGACCAATTTTTCCAAAAGCTTAAGATGTTAAGAAAAAAAAAAAGAGGAAGAATTATATTCTTAACAAATATATATTTGGAAGATAGGTACAGAAGATATACCGGAATCAAGTGAGGTAAATACTCCCGTAAACCATCGGGTGGCAAATTGCCCTCGCAATATGCTGACCTAAAACATTACCCAACAACAAGCAACATGATAAGTGATAAGTGAGAGCCATTCAATTTCGTCCTACTTCTTAAGCTTGAAAATTAGCAAGACAGTCAAATCAAAGCTCATGCTCCATATAACCAAAGCAATAGTATAAGTCATTGGAACTTCTTAAAATTATTCAATCTCATCTTATTTTCTTTTTATAAAAACATACAAACAGATCAACAGTTCAGCATGTATAGACATACCAAAACTAACTTACAAGTAAAATATGGACTATGGAAAATATTGGTCAAACCAGTCACTATATGACTACTACTACCAATACAATAAAATATGGAGTATGGAAAATATTACAGCTAGATATATATCATTCTTTTCTTATTTTGCTTTATTATTGAAAATGATACCAAATGAAAATGATACAAAATGTTACCAGTACCATGTAACCAAATCTACTATTAGCCTGGTATTCTAAGCATTTTTGTTAGCCTAAAAAAGCATAATAGAAGCAATAGACAGTTAACTGCATGCTGCGAACTAACAAAACTCAAATAACAACAGTAACAAAAATGAAAAAGAAACTCAAATAACAGTTGAAACAAAAATGAAAGAGGAAGAAAGAAGGGCTAAAGCACAGTTGGAGAAGGTGATGAGCATCAAAATTATACTACACTTCGGGTCAAAGTATTTGGTCTAAGGTTATTATAGTGCAGGTAGAATACGAGCTGGAGTGATCATTGGGATTATTAGAGATAAGGTCCAATAAACGTGATTGGAGGGACAGAGGAAAACTGGAAATGGAACACCTAAGAATTACTTGGAAGTTGAAACAATACATGGAGATTTAAATGCTCTTGGTATAACTAGAGATTTGGTCTTCCATAAAACTCAATGACCAGAAAAGACCCATAGGGCTAATTGTACTTGTTTACATCACATATAATTAATTAACTTGATATAGAGAAAATAAACTAGTATTTTGTAGTTGATGCTCCTGAAACAAACACGGACCTAAACCGACTAAAATCAGATGGAAGAGAAGAACAAATATGCTCTCCTTATATTGAGTAAATAATTATTCGAGTCATAAGAATGTAGAGCCAGAAGCATTTTGCAAGCTCATAATCACTGAACAATCTGATTTAGCATACCAAAATTCACAAGCCTCCAGAGAAACTTCATCGTCATGATCCTGATTGGCTTGCAAGAGGTACTCAATTACATTTCTCAAATGGGGCTGCAATATCCAAGACAAATCACTTACAAAATTGTCAATACACATCAAAAACAGAAAACAAGAAGATGCCCAGTATACAATAGTCAGTGGACAAACAACAGAAAGGACTGAATCACATGAAAAGTTTTACACATAATACATACCTCCAAGAAGGATGGTCGAACTTCTATAAGTTGAACAAAAGCAGAACAAACCTATGTACCATAACAAATAGTTATAGATCAGAGAGAAAAATTGCAATGCTAACTGTATCAAGCACTTCGAAACCAGCAAAGAACAAATATAGCAGTTTTATGAAAGATAACCACATATTGTACTCAAAAGGCAAACATCAACTGGTATATAAGATGCATAAGCACCAATTAAAAATTTCTTTATTTACAACAATGTCACATAATGGCAAACAAATCCTAAATCATATGATCATCACAGTTCTGAGACCTGCAAACTATGAATCAATTGTGTCAAGCTTCATGAAAATGAAGCTGAAAAAATAAGACCACAGTGACATACCAATTTTCGCACTTCTGCAGAAGGGTCCCGAGCAAGATGAAACAGACCCTGAAGGTACTGATCCATGGACGTAAACAAGGCCTGCATGAGGATTCAGGTTATTTCAAGAGAAAGTACAAGTTAATTTCAGAGGCTGAAAGAAGTCTTGGTTATGTTTGCATACTGTAGGCATAACTACGATAAATTGATTGATAGAACCCAATGCAAGCTTCCTCAAAATGGCATGTGGAGACTGGAAAAACTGAAACAGAAACAAGAAGAAACAAAATTTTCAACCTCTAACATCCAAATAACAGATTTATATACTAAAGAAAATCAACACAAGATTAATTATGTAAGAAGCTAAAAGGTTACCTGAAGCAATCTTGGCATAAAAACATTTATGGGGCGTTCAGTTAATCCAGGAACGTCCGCATCAAGCTCTTCTGGGATATCCTCACAAATCTATCATGACAATATATTGAGATGATTGTTGGACTCTAGAGAGAGCACAAATTACTAAAGGGGATAAGTAAGAGACAAGTTACTAAAAATGATGGAATTGACACCGAGAACAAGAAAGAATATCATAGTAAATATAAATATGGTTCCAGAGTTATTTTTGTTCAGATGAAGTTTCATATTATACTTTTTACTAAGAAGTTCAGGTACAGAAAGCTGAATGAAAATCTGATTAATTGAAACCATGTATATTTTTTCTCATTTTTCAAATGAATTATATCTATTTATATTGGCTTGCCCTTTGTGAAATTCCAACTATATTTAGCATTTCAAAGAATCCATATATTACAAAAATATACTATCACAAGTATAGTTTCAAACATTGGCTGAACTTGTTCGGTATTATCACCCTTTTGGGGGTAGATAGAATAAAGATATATCAGAGAGTCCCAAATTAAACCAATGGAATTCCGTTTGCTAGAATAAGAATAGGAAAAAGTGCTTCGGAATTGATCTCATCCCTTATAATCAAAGTGTATGTTTCTTTGTTCGGTAATAATTTAACCCTTCAATAAAATACTCGTTATATCTGTTATATCAATAAATATAAAAAATAAAAATAAAAGAATTATAGGATTTAGTTCATAAATCATGATAAGAATTCCATCCATATCCATCCCTATGAATGGAAAAAGGAATAAATAAAGATTTTTTTATTCATTCGATTATTACATTCCATTTCTTTTTTCCTGTTCTTCTATTGTACATATGAGTCGAAACATCTTACTTAGATCAAACAGACAACAAACCACGCCAGTCATTATTCATATTTCTTCTCATTCATCAGTTTTTATTCGCAGACATAGCTTGGTAATAGAAGAGCACAACACTTGATATTCCAATGCCATATTGGTCAACAGGTTTGAAACTGGTATGAGGTAGTTGACTAATGCTATCAGGAAATAATTACTACCTAGCTGTCCAGATTTTTTGGTTCTTGCCAGAGTAAAACAACAAATAGCGATATAAAAGCATAAGTTCAAACTTCAAAGTACTGGGGACTGGCTACATGCATGTCCTGAAGGCAACATCACTGGTCAAAAACATTTTTCAACTATTTAAATATGTAAAATCACGAAAAGTACACATAGTATTTTCCGATTTCAAAAGTGGCAAAATTTCCAAAATACCCTAAAGATTGATTAAATATTTGTTTATTGTAATTTTCTCAAGACCTTTACCTCACAGATACAACTCACCTTGTCTAACTATTGCATACCTAAATAAAGATAAAATTGTTTATACAACTAAGTAAAAATGTCATGTTATAAAGAAGTTTCTTCACAAATTCATATTATTTATAGAGAAACTCAATCAACATATCATGAAAGCATCTACCTTGTATATAGCATCCATAGCACCTTCCATATGATTAAAGTCATTACTTGCCAAGCATTGAGCAAGAGCTTGTAACAACTCTGGCCATCCAGCAACTCTTTCTAACTGAACAAGAACACTAATAACTGTACCTACTGTGGAGCGAATCGTCCTATCTGATGCACCTAAGCAAGGCAATAATTCTGACTTTATATACTGCTTATATGAAGAAGACAAGGAACCAAAAGTTGTCCTGAGATTGTTCTTCAACAGCAAACCAGCAGCTTGTCTCACTTCCAGAGATGTACCCTAGTTTAATTTAAAAAGAAATGGAGAAGATAGATAATCATCAACTATATAATATAAGTAAAGATGAAATGCAAGCATTAAAACCAAAATCTGGTGACAAGGAAAATGAGTCAAAACAATACAGTATCATTAAAATATAAGTTTCAGTTAGTTATCATGGAAGCATGAAAACAGATAAAGCACATCATCATAAAACAAAAAGTGGTTTGAAAAGAAATTTAAGCCCTCCCTTGATTGAAACATTAGTACTTTGATGTTTTTAAGAACCTCTACCAGGTTTCATATACCAGTGTCTTACCAATTTTGACAAATTTTTCAGGTGATAAAATAATAACATGGCATTGGGTATGTCAAACTGTACAACCTGCTGACGAAAAATTACTGAAAAAAAAATACACTGGCCACTCCAAAGGGTAATCAAATACCAATCTGGAGCACCATGTATCATTTATGGCAGCAAAAATGTTCAAAGTCTTGATTTGCATTTGTTGAAGTTTGGGCTTGAACCAGTATGGTACCAATGTCCCATGCAGGTATATTGAGATTCCACTATTCCAGATGTATCACATGGTACAAACAAAAGTAAAATAATTATGTATAGCTTCATATGATCAATATGTACAATGTCAATCCATTGTTGAACTCAAATATACTAACCATAGTGAGTAATTGAGATTTAAAACTATGTTAAGAGGTGAAGTCCCAGATTTGAAGACATGGCTACTTGACCATTATCCAAAAACCAACAAGACTACCAAAATTTTAAGACCAGTTCACTTAGTGCTTGTGGATTCCATTTTCTCACAATCAAATTACAAAGATTCAGCAACTATGATGAGCATGCATGAGCTATATGCCTAGTGTTATCTAATGCTCATTTTCAGTCTCAATTTGCTACATCATAGGACAACCTCAATGGTAGATTAAGAGATAATGAAGTTTAAATAGGTAGCTGATGGTGGCAGGTGCAGAAAAACAAATGTCAAGTACAATAACCTAAAATGCATGTGAATCATAATTCTCAAGCAGGTAGATATGAAGAAACTGGGCCCCCAGTTTATAATAAAAATGTTTTCCCAAAAAACATTAAAGGATCTAATCAAACTAAATCATCAATTTAGCATTAACAACAGAAACAAACAAAAAAATATTTGACCAGTGCCAACTGTGCCATACACTCCCATGATCCGTTTACCCACAAAATAAATATACAGTTCTATTTCCATCACCCATGGTTTCAAATGTGAAATACCAGTTTGTCTGCTATATCTTACTAGGCAGTACAGGTCAATATACTGCTCAATTCAGATATCAACTACTAGCTGGCCAATCACATGAGGGCTTTCCACTTTTTTAATGGACCAAGAACGCACTAGAGAGGCGGACAATAATCACCATGTATGGTTAGCACTGTGCTAGTCGTTCACTAGACTGATATCCACCACGGACCTACGTATTGCTAATTGCTAAATGCTATGGAAGTTATAACCAACACAACTTCTGGTTAGCCTACAGTTTCATCAATTCCTAGGTCAAACCCACTATTTACCCATCAAAAATTCTCTGAGTTGCACAAGGC
This sequence comes from Canna indica, assembly GCA_034359265.1. Classification (NCBI taxonomy): domain Eukaryota; kingdom Viridiplantae; phylum Streptophyta; class Magnoliopsida; order Zingiberales; family Cannaceae; genus Canna; species Canna indica. The sequence continues at coordinate 2,959,371 of CP136898.1, read as the reverse complement.
ATAAACCACATTACCACCTCATCTAAAGATCACTAAACAACACAAGTACACAACTTCTAGATATCACAGAAAACCTGGCTTTTTGTTTTCTGTTGTACCAAAAATATGACACTAAGATGAAGTAAATAATTCATATTTACCTTTCTTGCATAGGCCTCGCATAATTTCAAAATTGTATCTATTATTAACCACTAGCAATTATACTTGTCCATAGCTCATTGGTGATACTCCATGATTACTATTAAGATTGGATACATCAACTAGATATCTTATCAATCTTCAAACTTTAAGACCTTCTGGTTCATACAAAGTGTAAGCTTCTTAAGTGTTGAAGTTAATGACTTCCCAAATTCAAGAAAACAACTTTTCTAAATTTTATTCACTTACAGATTATGATGGGATATAGATAGAAAGTTCATTTAGTTGTTATGCATCATTCCTATATCCAAAAGTCATTAACTTCTCAAGTATTCATGCTACGCCTCTCCATATTCAATCAAATGATAAAATCAAATTTTCATAAAATCAACCAGGACTTTGAGATGATAAAACTTCTGTTAAAAACTTCCTGCCAAAACTACTTGGGTTCCTGAAGAATCTCCATTCACAAAACTGCAATTGTGACTCTACCAGCAAACATAAATAGTGTTCAACAATTCAAAAATCATTCTACTTCCTTATGGCAGACATGTGGTTTCAGCTTTTATGGATAAGAGAGGACCATGACAATCAGGAAAAGAAGAGTTATGATCAAGGGGGGGGATTCATTCTGTCTATTATCTGCACCAAACTCATATTGGACGTAGAACATTAAGAACAGTGTTCGGGCCTCAAATCTTCTCTAGGAACGCTAAGCTTTCGTTCTAGCAATAGACAACTTAAAAAATAGCCCATTATACGGCAAGTTTGTCCTTCCAAGACAACCAATTGAATCCACCGGGACGGCAAAGAAACATTCACTAGAAAGCCCTGCTCAGCAGCATGCTACATAACCTAAAACCCACTAAACCACGAACACGACGACCATCAACCAAACAAGAAACAAATAAGCAAGGCGCACTTGTGCCGTCATGGCAAATGGGAAAACCCACGAACACGAGAGATGTCAAATCAAAAGTGGGAGAAGAGAGGACCTCGGCGCGGGCGAGGATGAAAACGAGGTAGTTGTTGAAATCGGGGAGCTGGTTGTACTGCTGGAGCTTCTGCCAAATCCGCTGCTGATCACAGTTGGGGGAGATTTGCTGCTCCAGAAGGGCGCAGATCTCGCGGAGCCCGTCCTCGCGCGGCTGCCACAGCGCCGCCGCCATCGCCCCGCCGCCTCCGAACGATCCGACACAAAGAGATAGGAAGAGAGGCGAATCGAGCCGAATCGAAAGGTGGGGATGGAATAGTTATTGCACGGAAGCGAGAGTGCGAAGAGGAAAAGGAGGATGAGAAAGGAAAGGGGAAGCGGCGTCGTCGCAGATAAAAAGGGCCGGGCTTGGTTTTGAAGGGTGGATTTGAGGGAGGGGTAAATAGTTAAAAGAAATGTTTTATGGAGGGGTAAAGTGAAAAGGATGAAGTAGGCTTTCTAAATTCTATTATGGCGGCTATGTAACCTATGTTACTCTGATTGGGTTTAACTCGAGAGGAAATGTAAGTTAGGTTTGCAATTGGGATTGGCCTCGATCTTGAAAAACCGGATTAAGATTTAAGAGGCATTTGATACATAGCAATCTATTTGTATTATTGATAATATAATTTTTAAATTCTCAAATCTCGCCCATTATCACATTTGGTTTCAATATTTTATCGATAATTTAGATTATCTCAGTATTTTGCCGTACCACCAAAATGATAATGTAAATAGTCATCATGAGATGTGAGTACGTGAATTCTCATCGAATAATAATTCTAAATTTTAATATTATCTTTCTCTTCGTTATATTATTTTTCATGCAATAAAATATTTTTTTAAGTCAAAAAATATATAATTAAATTGTCATCTATTTTGATCAAATATGTTAAACAAAATAATATTATTATCGGTAAATTCAATAGGACAATATATTTTATAATAATATAAATTATCATTTTAATATTATCAACCATGTATCAATAACCTAAAAACTAGACTAACACGTTGCGATTAGGCCAATGCACGTGGATTGATAGTTTCAGTCAATGAAATGGACCCATTCGAGCCCAATTTTGAGGTTAATTACTGAATATAGTTTGAGCTTTATAGTCATTTTTATAAAAATAATAATAATTTTATCCAAAATATGAGGGGGAAAATTGGTGAATCACCAAGTTAGCCCACAATTAGACCCCTGATCTTGTAACAATACTGAATCAGGATCTTTATGATCATGATCCGGACTAATCAATACATGTATTTTCTTTTCTTGCAAAAAAAAAATTAGGACCACAATTGCCTCAGTAAGGTGATAACCTAGCTAATCACAACTAATAATTATCTAATTTATATTTCTAATCCTGAAAAAACGATTTTATCCACACAAAAAACCCTACGACAATTATAATTGTTCGTCTGTGAATTGAGCTGTTAGCTTGTTTATATGGATTGTCAACATGTTTGACTTAATCAGGCAACATGTTCGGTACTCTCTCTTTTTTTGAATAATGTCAATTCCTTGGTCAGTGCTGGACGTTATATTTTAATTTATCAAAAAAAAATTATTTTTTTGTTCTAATTTTTCCGCCAACATCAACTTATGAAGGGGCGCGACAGGGCGAATTTTTAGGTATGCAAATTGCCAACTCATTTTAAATTGGGTTTAAATAATCGTTAAACAGGTTATGATAGAAAAAAAAAAAATTCTCAAGTTGATTTTGTATCAGTAAAAGGATTTGAATTCATGTAATAGAAAAAAAAAAGAAAAAAAAGAAAACCCAACCATGTAGTTATTCCTAAATTTATGTTTTCTTTTCTTTTCAAAGATACCGTTAATAAAGAAGTACTTTATTTTATATTTAAAGTTATTTGAAATTGTCAACCGTCGATAGCACAGTTGATGATAATATATTGTATGTTCTCTAGAGATCTAAAGTTCAAATCTTAGTATGATCATTTATCGTGACTTTTTATTTTTATTTTTATTTTTTAAATATTTGAAGTTATTATGTAAATATAATAATATACTTACATTTATATTTATTTAGATAAAGAGTTAATTTGTATCACGCACATGAAGTATCCAAATGGCAAGACTATGAATTTGCTCTCAAAAATTTATTGTTGTATTTCCAATTAAGAATAACCAAAGGCATATATGTTTTTCTAAGGTTTGCACTTAAATGTACCAAATAAATAACATGGTAAATTATGATCCTTAACAGTTCGTTTGAAAACAATAAAAAGTACGGCTGTAGAATTAGGGTTTTGATTGAGCTATTGAAACATATGATTATATCAATGCATAGGGCTCTCTATATCTATGCGCAATACTGTGACATTTCTTTCTCACCTTTTCCAGAAAAAAGCAGGTGGAGACTGGAGAGTGAGATTAGGATTGATTAAGATTCGAATCTATGATAAAATGCTTCCATGGGAAGCTGGAGATATGATTGCACCCAACATCTTACCATGATAAAAGTTGATATCAAATGCCTACTAATATCAACAAAGACCCCACCACATCATTAATCATTTAGCATGCTAGGGGACCAAAACCCAAGTACAAACAATTGATACACCTGTTGTGCAGGCAATGGATTATAAAACTTTTCAAGATAAATTTTGGAGGATTAAAAATTATCTAATCAATTATGCTGTGCATTAGTTGGTTGTTCATGAGAAAAGACAAGCTTGTTAGATCATTCATTTCCACTCAAAATGAGAAAAAGGTAACACCGAACTCTGTATTTTTTTGAGAAGCTGCTTATACCGAGGATTTTTTTAGGAAAAATGAGAGGGGGAGAGAAGAAAATGAGGACCATTTGTTCTTTAGAAAAAGAATCTCTTCAATGATTATCCCCTCTATTCAGAATAAATAATTTCCAAATAGGCCTGGGTGTTTTATTTCACAATATGGTCTCAACAAGAAAAAGCACAGGGCATAGAATCCCATGATTTGAAAGGCTCCAACTTTCTTTTCTTTCCTTTTTTTTTTCTTTTTTATCTTCTTGGATGAAGGAAACATAAGAAATATTTATGGAATAAGCATGACATACTCTTACATAAAGATAAAGATTGTTCGCCTGCGTACCTGACTCGCCCCTCTTCTTTAAAGAATGGAGACCTTAAAGCGGTAAGTGCAGAAAGATCAGATAAAGCAGCCATTCTTTTACAGGCCTCCAGGAAAAGGAAGACGAGCACGGGCAATTAAACAGGCACATCTGATGCACCTTTTCATCTACTGAGCCTGGAGCTTCGTTTGGATCAGCTATTTGTTGTTTGAGTAGGTGGCATGCAATCCGACATCCATGCGCAGCTACAGTTCTCAACAGCTTGCTACAGTCTATTTTGGATATTTCTTTTGCCAATAAAAAAAAAAAATGACATGTAGAAACTAGAAAGGATGTGTAAATTACTGTCTTATGATCCCTGAAAAACCATTTACATATTAACGTATATTACTGTCTTTTGATCCCTGATGCAATGATGAGAGCCAAACCCAAAATTAGATTAAAATAATAAAAACTCAAATCACTAGGTAAACTATCAGGACCATCATATGATCATTGTACAATGAATCAACTCTCAATCTCTTGCACCACAACTCATGCTGCAATGGGTTATCTCACAGACCCATAGAATAAGATCTAAAATTGGCAGTATCAACATTCTGGTAGAGACTGTGCAGAGGCTAATGCAGATAGACTTGTGCCTGATTCAGAGCAATGTCTCAAGTATGACTGCTGGCTGGAGGATGCAGCAAAGTAAGTGGGGGACCCAATACTTGAACGGCGAACGTAAGAGGATGCAAGTCTTGCATTAGTGGATGAAGGCAAGGGAAGACCCAAGGAGTGAACACATACAATATAGGAGTGAGATCTGTGAATTGATGCATTTCTAAGATCTATGGAACTTCTACTCGTATTAAGAGCTGGTGAATGACCATACGACCTGCATAGGTTAGGGATACGAGCACTAGAGAATGAACTTGATTGTGACTGGCTAGGTGTTGGAGCTATTTGAATTGCTGTGGAACGAACACTAGAAAATGAATGTGATATGGAATTTGAACGTGGAGTGGGAGGCATTACAGCTCTTTGGATGCTTGGGGATGCAGCCATGGATGTGCCAAATGATGATAACCCTGCATTGGAAGTTGGAGTTGCCGCGCCAGAAGAAAGTAAAGGAGTGGATTCACAAGCTGGAAGATTAGCCATGCCTGCCATAGCATCTTGCTTGCACATGGGGCAGAATGATCTCCAAGTAGTGAGCCAGGAGTCCACGCAAAATGCATGGAATTCTGTTCAATATTAACAATGAATATTAGCATGGAACATTTAATAAGATGTAAATAATTTACAACTGAAAAATAAATGGTTACACATAATATATAAAGTTAGCAATAGTTATAAGTGGTACTCAACCGCGAGAACTCATGACATTAAAAACTGAAAAGAAATGAAATCAAATTATAAAAAATGTCATAAATGTTAACATAAACTATTCTATTATTCCGCTTGAGAAGTGGAGACGGACATTAGAAAGTTGCCTTTTGATAGAGATCAAATCCAGAAGAAGCTACTTTGTGGAGGATGGTATGACGCTCAATAATTTTAGTAACACCTTGAAGTCAATGGCTGGAGAAAAAACTCAGAAGAAAGAAAAAGATCTAATAAGATCATGATTATTTAAATATTCTCAATTCCATGGGCCTGTCAGTATGACTTTGTGAAAGTTAGTGACAAAAAAATTCCTAACAAACAATCTTAAAATTTTATATTTGCTACAACAAGTACTCTAGAACTGTTGAGCATAATATTTAATGATGTCCTAAAAGTACAAGGTATGTGAAGATAAAGTATATTTGCAAAGCATCAAGAAAAAAAAATTTAACCTACATATATATAGTTCTTTAAAAACCCAAACAAATCCACTTAATTAAAACAGAAGTAGAAGAAAATAGCTTTCCAGAATGTGGAAGCTACCACAAAAGAAGAGGGCCTTTGCTTCCAACATATATAACAGAAATACTAAAATTTGTAATGAAGTTGTGGTCAAGATACATACTATGACGACAAGGCAATACCCTAAGCTTTTCTCCGACATTGTAATCTTCTAGGCAAATAGCACAAGTTGTTGAGGTGCAATTATCTTCCACAACTGAGGTGAATATGAGACTTGGCATTGCTTTCACCAATTTAGTGCTCATTCCATGGAACTCCCTGATGTTGGAAATTCTAGGCCGTTCACGACTGATATGATGACTGCGTACAAAAAAGCATGTAGCAAGCACAGCAGACATGGCAAGTAGTGATATAAAGGAGATAGCCATAATTGACCATGCTGAATTCTCAGTAGTGGGTATAATCCACAACTCCAAATCAGTACGGCCTGTATATTTCTTCAGTATCTCGCCGGAGGCCATGGAAACAAATACTGCATGGATATGGATGCCAATTGAACTTCCTGCCACTGCAATATATTCATGTCAACCATTAATCAACAGGAATCAAAGCACTGAGAATTTCTGAACAATAACTGTAATACCCCGATTTAGTCCCACATTTGAAGTATGTTGGATGTGGTGTTGACTTATAAGGCTTGATGGGTATGCTACCATCAACTTCAGCTTAAGCATTTTAATTAGGCCAATAGGTTGGCCTATGAAATTGATGAGTTAGTTATCCCATCAAGCGGGTCGTAACAATAACCAACAAACTAGGTTCATGGGACTGCCTCAAAAAAGGATGCAGGATGCAGAAAGAATGTGAATGCAGCCTTTAGATAGATAGATAGTAGGCAGCAAACTAAGACCAATATTTAGGACCATATAGTGGGAACACAACCTTAAGGTTGTTAAGATATTGCCCCATTTCCGTTCATGCTAGTGGGAGTTCACAGATAAAATAATAATGGAGGGGTTACTTTTTCCTTCATCCTTCTTTTGATCTTATGATCTTTCACTGATATGCACTTCTTACCAATGGATCCCATGCCATGCTCCTTCTAACCATATCATTAAATCTTCTAAAGGCTTACACGCCCTTTTTCGCAAAAAAAAAAATCGCACGTGGGAAGAGTAGAAGTTGTTTCAATTATCACGAAAAACAATATTGGTTGCAGAAAATGGAATTAATTCAGAATGCATCACCAAGAATGCTAATAAAAACCAGAAATTCTATTTTGAACAAAGCTTAGCGATAAAAGGTAAAGAGACGGAGCCATTCTGTCAGTGAATATTACAAATGATGCACGTTCTTGAAGAATGTCACGTTTACTAGTGACACTAACTAGAGGCTAATCAAACATCTCTAGAGAGAGGTATCTTAAGTTGATACATGTTTATCTAACTATCATAAGGTAGTTAATCAACATCAACTTACACGATTATTGGATCATCTAATGGAAGTAATTTCATAATGCCATGAAGAAGGTTCATGATCAATCATAACAATATGGAATATGATTGTCCCTATTTGCCTATTCCTAACAAGCAAGTATATTAGTAGTTTCATAGAGACACAGTCCACATTTCAGAGTGATTTACAAAGAAACAGCAGTCTGAAAATGATAAACTCATAATTCACTGAAACTGGTATGTTGTGGACAAAAAGATTTCGATGACAGCTTATTAAATGTATCCAGATTGTAGAAGAACCTGCAAATTCTTTATGGAATACATCAAATCCATCACTGTATTATCTAGATATTTATATTTAATTTTAGAATCATAATAATGCTCAACTCAGTATATAAGGGTTTGTTTATTAGTTACAATTGTTAGTTGTGAGAGATAAAATTAAGGAAACTTACTTGAAATGAGGTTTCGTCTCTCTTCATTATCATATACAATTGCAGCTTTGAACCCAGCATTTTGTGCACTTCTCACTTTAACATCAAATGTACATCCTCCTCTTATAATCAACACAAATGGAGAACCTATACCTTGACCTTGAGCAACTTCATTTGTTAATGGAGTACATGCATCTAAAGGTTCTGCAACATATAATACCCCATCTTCACCAGACCCTTTTATTGATGGAGCTGCACATACAAAGAAATGACAACTTAGTGGAAGTTATGTAATATGTACTAGAGAAAAAAAGGAACGTAAATGATGAATATAGTAGTCGTTGTGAATTTTCAATCTGCATAGTGTTCATAGTTTTAACCAATAAAATAAAGTCTACATTGGAAACCAATTAGATTTAGATCAGATACTTAAAATAAATGTCAAGCCTACAGAATTAACCATTACAATTTCAAAAGAAGTCACAATATATGAGCATCACATAGCACACATGTTAAGATGCAATTGCACAGGCAGTTTAAATAAAATTCTCATAAGAAAAAAAATACATACAATTGAAATTAGAAGTAAAATGTTCTCAGAGAAATATATGCTAAGACCATATATATATGAAGTTATTTATGCTCATCTGAGAACTTACTTGAGTCAGACATTATAAGAAATGAATAAAGAACTAATCAATCAACTGCCATATTATCAGGCTCATGTATATAATATTACTAAGCTACTAATGCAATTGACAGTTGAAACAACATTAGTAAAGAGTGGCATAGTAATCACACAATCATGTTTTACATGGAGCACATAAATACAATAATTTCACATCAAACATAGAAAACATGTAGAAACCACAGTATATCACGGGGCAGTAATCCATAGTATAAGCTTATGAGTCTACATATCTGTTATAGATCTACATTTTTTAACATTGTTTGAGCAATGGTTTCTTCAGGACAAGTGTGGATAATATGACTGTAATGAATAATACAGTCTTCAGGCCCAATTTTACAACCATCGCAGTCTGTATTGCACCATATGGATTGTAAGCTCTATCATGAGTTTAAGAGTACAATTATAATCCCGCATTAGAAGGGACCTGAAAGACAATTCTGACAGCTTTATATTAAACCACCTTTATCTCCTCTTTCGGCTTGTTTGTTTGGTTGGATAGGATTATATGAGTTAGGATATGAAATTGAATTGGGTTGGATACAAAATTAGGATGGATAAAATTACTATACAATCATTTTTAATCCCATTTGTTTCTTATCCCAGATATCTCCTCCTCTTCCCCGTTACATTCTTCTTCCCCTCTTTCTTAATCTTCTTCTCCTCCTCTCTCCTTCTTCTCTTCCTCCTTTCTCGTCCTTCTACCCACCACTAGAAGTTCCTTCCTCCTCCCCATTGCTGGAACTTCTTCCACTTATTTGGCAAGAACCTCCTTAACAACAATGGCGACTGGCGAGATGTGGGCAGTCACAAGTTCACAGCGATGACAAGCTATGGGCAGCACAAGAGAGGTGTGGCACTCACAGCGCAGGCAAGGTGTATGCTATGTGATGAATAGCTTCACTCCATGAAAGCTATTTTAGCTTTCTAAGTTCTAACCAAGACAATATAGCATAACATAATATTTAAGTGAACCACTGAAAGCTTAATCTAATTTTCTCTCTTTGATTTTGACTTCTTTGTCAAAGTTTTTTCCTCCAACCCTAATTATGGTCCTAGGAAAAAAAAAAGATATCTTACTGGTTGAGTTACTTCTTTGGTTCATTTCTGGATGACCAATTGACCTGCAATGTTGTGATAAGTAACATTGAATTTTGAGATAATTGTGGCACTCAACTGTTCTCTAGTTACATCTAAAGAAGCTGAAAGAATTTGTATGCTAAAATTACTCAAATCTTAACTGTTTTCATTTCAAGTGGAATTAAATATTTATTATGTTGTTCACTATATTTATTCGAACAAAAAAAGGAAGAGAGAGTCATCAACTAAATCTAGCAATTAGCTGAATCAAATATAGTGTTCATATTCTTAAGTTCATCAGTCTTGCAAATCCACAATACTTAGAAAGCATTCATATCTCCATCTAAACCACGATAAAATATCAAAACAGCCATATGATGACACTAACAAGAGTCATAACCGACGGAAGAAGGATGAATCACTCACCAAAATTGGCCTCGACATCCGGAAACGAGTAGGAGACGTTTCTCCCCATCAGCACCACGTTACCACCGACCGAGGTCATCGCTAAACTAAGAAATAAACAACCAAACAGCGTGCAGCTCTTCAAATCGTTATGCTTCAGCAAACCCATCTCCGAAATCTCACTGCACGCAACAGCAGGCAAACCCCAACCACTTCAAAAACACGAGTTCTATTTCCTTTCCCCCTCTTCCCCGAGCTGAAAATGCCCACAACCCGTTCAAGTCCCACCAAGCCGTACCGCAGTGCAGACGAGTCAACAACTTGAAAAAAAAAAAAAGACAAACAACAAAAGCGAAGTTCCCGATTGAATCGAGAAGATCGAAGCTTTGGCAGAAAGACGGGATCTTAATTTTACAATCGATGGAGAAAAACAGGAACGAGCGAGATCCGAACGGGAGCAAGGGAGGGGGACGAGATCACCAGATAAGCGCGGACGCGGAGAGGATCAATGCAGACGGGAGGGATCAAGACATCGGATTCCATGAGGGATTGAAGAAGAGGATGGGCGCCGAGGCAGGTTATGGAAGGCGGTGGAGCAACGAGCTTGGGTTTCCTCCGCGGGGTCGAGTCTATCGGCCGCTACCAGGCGCCCCTAGAATTCTCTAACCATTTTATATTTTTCTTGATATCTTTTATTATTTTATTTTAATACCTCGCATATGATTTAATAATTCGTTCCATAAAACAACACTCATTGCCTCATCGGGTGTGAAAGGCCAGCAATTTTTCTAAATTAGAACATTAATTCTTGAAATTCTCTAAAATCAAATATTATGTTTCAAATTCTCACAATTAAAATTAAATTCAAAAAATACTTAAAATATTTTTTACTAAAACCATTTAAATATTTAAACAATTTTAAATAAAATAATTATTTAATTATAAAAAAATATCTTAAATCTTTAAAAAAATTATAAAAAAATTATTCACTAATTTAAAATTCGTATGAATTTTTTAAAAAATTAAGATGCACTTTTATAATCAAATATTCACTTTCAAAAGTTTAAACTTTTGAAACTATTTAAATACTTTCATTTTTACACCTTTGAAACTATTTAAATATTTTCAACAAAAATGAGTCCTAAATTTCTTATAGAAAATCACAAATTTTTTAAATTAGTCAACAATTTTTTTTAAAAGAATTTTAGAATATATTTTTATAATAAAATGATCATTTTACTTAAAATTATTTAAATATTTTAATCGTTTCAATACAATAAATATTTTGAGTATTTTTTAATATAATTTTAATTTTAAAATCTTCGAAGATTATATTTGATTTTAAAAAATTTCAAGAATTAATATTCTATTTTAGAAGAAGAAAAAAAATATGCATATTGATGTGAAAGGAACGGTTTTTGCATTATTATCCTACTAAATTATGAATTTTTTGAATATTTCTTTTATTCTCCTTAGGAGCTACTCAATTAGGAATATATTAATAGAGATCTATGATTTAAATCGTAGCACCATCATCTATTATAATTTTTCTTTTTATTAAAATAAATAGGAATATATTAAAATATAATGGCTTCATCCCTAAAGAAGTCATATTTGAACTTCAATTTCGTCGATAAGTTTTATTATATAATTTGTTCGAATTTATTTCAACTTTAATAATTGTTTATTGATTGAAGGATGAATTTTGAGTTTATAAATATAAATATGTGAAGATGAGCAGGTATTATAGAATAATAAACAGATATGCGCATTATTTTTCTGCCAATGATTGCCGAAATTACTTTTAAGTTAATTATAAGGGGATTCCTTCTTTGCATAACTTTTCAATTATAATTATTCATTATTTATATTGATATTCTACGGTGGAGATGCGATTTGATTAATTTTTTTTTTATTCAAAAAAATAACAAAACAGTTTACACAGACCTAACAAAGTCCCTCGTTGCAATATTGACTAAATCCGAGAGCCAATCTTCCTCCCAAATTTAATTTCTTTCCAAACACCTAACTTGAACAGCTAGTCAATCAGCAATTTTATTTACCTCTAATTTAAAAGTCACGTTATCAAATTTACCTGCAATGAATTTAATATCATCAATAATATTTTTGACACACCAATCAATACTACTGTAATTATTACACATGTCAATGAAAAGTTTTGAATCAGATTCAATTATAATGTGTTTCATATTAAGCTTAGCAGCATATTTGATAGGGGTGAGCAAAAAAATTGGTTTTCCGATTAATTGGAAAATCGGTCCGAAATCGAACCGATTTTTTCGGTTAATCGAACCAGTTTTTTCGGTTTCGGTTTTTTTTGGAAAAATCAGTTTTTTATTTCGGTTTCGGTTTCGGTTCGAGAGGTAAAAAATCCACCGATTTCGGTTAACCGACCGGTTCAATATAATTTATTAATTTTTAATTATATATATATTAAATAATGATTTTATACATTATTAAAAATTATTAAAAAAATACAGGAAATTATAAAATTTAAAAAAAAAATATTAAAAAAAAATATTAGTTTTTGTATAACATTATCTTGGTTCAATGGTTTCACTTTTTTTTTCTCAATAAGAATTCGATATTTGTTTGGATTTTTCTCCACGATTTGCATAATATTATTATGTTTGTATGTTAAAATATTTTATTGGTTAACCGAAAATTATCGATTAACTGAACCGAAAAAATTGAAATCGAAATAGCGGTTAACCGAAGTTAATGGATCGATTTACGGTTAATGATTTTGAAAAACCGAAGTTAATTGATCGATATTTTTTTTTTTGCTAATGGACCGGTTAACCGGTCCATGCTCACCCCTAATATTTCATAGCTAGATTTACAGCAAGACCTTCATTAACTAAAACAGAATTATTATGATTAATCCTAGTAACAACATAAACAATTTATCCTTTAAATTTTTTGCAAGTAGCATAATAAGAACTAAAATTCGCATGAGCAAAAATTGATGCGTCTACATTCCATTTAAAGATCCCTTTAGGAGGCGGAGATCAATTATTCCCATAATTTATATCATACTTATTCCCCTCAGATATAGAATTATCAACATAGTCAGCAGTTATAGCAATGACTTTAGCAAATAAGAAATATAACGATGGTCTTAAAAGTTCAAGGATTGTCTTATTCCGAGCCAACCAAATCGTATAAAAAGTGTTAAAACAGAGTGCCACCAATACAAGTTTACAATGGTACCAAGGAGCACTATTGTTTCCACACAAAATCTGAGCCAATCGAAGACTCTCATTAAATTGCCGATCTATTAATTCCCAGAGGTTCCTAGCTACCTCACACTCCAGAAGACTGTGAGAAATGTCTTCTGAAAGGCTGCTGCAAAGGAAGCAACAGGGGGAGTTAATCATACCAATACGATGCAATCTCTCCGCGGTGGGCAATTTTCGGTGGAACAATTTCCAAATAAAATTTTTAACCCAATGACCAACTTTAGCCTTCCAAATGAGAGCCCACATAGGAGGATTACAGGGATTGATATTTAAAGAATGTGAGATAAAATTATAAACAAACTTAGTACTAATAAGACCATACCTATCCGGCCACCAAAAAAAATTATCCTCATTGAGATTAGAAGTAAGCACAATTCTAGAAACTTTCTCCTCAACCAAGGGACCAAACAAATTATCAAGTAGTTCACTATTCCAACAATTATTATTGATTAAATTGTTAATATGAAGATTAGGATTAATAGATCCAACATTCATAAAAGTAGATTTGAGCGTCATAGGAATATCAAACAACTAAGCATCAGATAAAATAGAATTATGACAATCATAATAAATAAACTTCTTAATACTAGATTTAAGCAAGCCAGTGGCATGACAAATGAGCTTCCATGCACCACTCATATTTTTACAAGCATTATCATTCCACAAGTCAAAAGAACCATACTTAGTTTTAACAATGGCAGTCCAAAGAGAATTTTGATTATTAATCAATTGCATGATCCTTTTAGCCAAAGCAATTTTCATCAATTCTAAATTTCTAATACCAAGGCTCCCATTACTTTTGGAAAGAGCGACCTTATCCCAAGCAATCAAATGTAAACCATGCTTATTTTTATTAGAACTCCAAAGAATTTTTTTAATAATAGAATTAATTTTTTGAATCACATAATTAGGAGTCCAATTAACACAGATAGAATGTAAAGGAACTGAATTAAGAACATAATTAATCAACATAATTTTACCAGCTCGAGAAAGACAATTTCTTTTCCAATTATTCAGTTTGACACTAACTTTATTAATCAAAAAATTATAATTGCTAACATGAAACTTTCTAGGACCAATGATAATGCCTAAATATTTAAAAGGAAAGGAACCACATTTCATGTTAAAACTCCTACGAATCCTATTTTTCACAATAGAGACAGTATTATGTGGGAAAAAAATATCAGATTTATTGAAGTTAATTATTTGATTAGTAATTTTTTCAAAATCATCAAAAATCTTCAAAACCGTATTAATAGACTTATCATTAGTACGAAAAAATAACAGAATGTCATCAGCATACATGAGATGATTAATAAAAAATTCATTTTTTATTTTAACAGAATTAATTTTGCCTAAATAATCAGCATGATTCAACCTGTTAGAAAGCTGTATATATTTGATTCAACCTGTTAGAAACCTGTGAAAAATTATCTTTTTTTTTAGATATTCGACAAAAGTCGGTAATGTGTTATCGATTTTTGCGGATGACTAAAATGAATATTATGAATTTTAAATTTCGAATTTAAAAATTTTAGTAATCATATTCTGAATTCAGACATTTCTATTAAGTTATTTTAATTTCAAAATAAATCCTCATTAAAAATATATCAACTCCTCGTACGGATTTGAAATTTTTAATCAAAGTTATTTATATTTAAGGAAAACCATACTTTTGGTTAGGATTGTTCACGAAACGAATCGGATTTAGAGAAAAACCAATCCGACCTGACCAAATGTAATCGGGTCGGGTCAGGTCGGGTCCAAAATTTTTCATCTTTCAAACCCAACCTATTTTGGATCAGATCGGGTCAGGTAGTCGAATTGATCCATTTAGATAAAAATAAGTTTTTTAATATAATTTTTTTAAAAAAACTCGGGGGAATAATTATATATATATATAATAAATAATTTGGTCATCAAGTTTCAAATTTTAAAACTCGAGACATAACCCGATTATGGTCGAATTTGGTCGGATTGTACCTGACCCGACCCAACATAAATATGTCGGGTCGGGTTCATTGGGCCAGGTCGACCCAATGAACAATCATACTTTTGGTCCTCATAATTTGCTCGAATTTTAATTTTAGTCCACATAGTTTTAAAATTTTGGTTTTAGTTCCCACCATATATTTTCGTTTATGAATTGATCTATGTCATTATATGAGATCTAAACAGAGCTAACGTGGATAATATGTGCTGACTGGACATTGCTGACGTGGAGTCTACATGAACCAATTCCTAAAAGAAAATATTATAGGTCTTAGCAATTTTATTAACTGATCCATTAACTTCGATTTTTCAAAATTATTAACCGTAAATCGGTCCATTAACTTCAATTAACTGTCATTTCGATTTTGATTTTTTTTATTCGATTAATCGGTAATTTTTGGTTAACCAATAAAATTTTTTAACCTACAAACATACTAACATTATACAAATCATATATGCAAAAAAATTCAAACAAATATCGAATCCCCATTGGGAAAAAAGAAAAAGAAAAAATGAAATAACTTATGCCAAAATAATGTGATGTAAAAAATTAATAATTTATATATTTTCTTATAATTTTTACAATTTTCTATATATTTTATATATTTTATATATTATTATTATTATTATAATATATTTTTTTATTTTTTATAATATTTTTATTTTTTATAATTTATAAATTATTTGGTTAATTTTTAAAAAATTATAATTTATGAATCATTATTTAATATATATATTATTAAAATTCAATAAATTATATTAAACCGGTTGGTTAATCGAAATCGATGGACTGAACCCGAACTCGAAAATTGAATTTTTTTCAAAAATATAACCCAAAATCGAAAAAATCGGTTCAGTTAATCAAAAAAACCGGTTCGATTTCGGACCGATTTTTTGATTAATCGAAAAACTATTTTTTTTCTCACCCCTAGAAAATGCAGTATGAGAACTAAAATCAAAATCTTGTAAATTATAATGACTAAAATCAAAATTCAAGTAAACTAATAGACCAAAAATATGGTTTTTCTTTATAAATATAAAAAAATTATTTAATTTTCTTAATTTATTTATAAATAATTATAATATTTATTTTTTATTTAAAAATATTAATTTGTAACTGAGCAACACCATATTATTTTTACTTAAAATAATTATTAATTTATTAAATACTATCGTAATTTTAAAAAATATTTAATGTCATATTTTGATTAGTTTTTGTTGCATAAGTTACTTCGGCGAGACATTAAAATTCTAATTCTAATTCTAAATTTTAAAAAACTACATGAATATTGAATCTTCGTTAAGATCAATGAGAAAAATTTTAGTCATTACAAACATTAGTCAATATTATGGATTAAACCAAAAAATAGTCAATATCTTGAATGAAATGAGCCGATCTAGGTCAGAATTTTAGGTGTAGGGAGCCGGCTTGGGGAGCCCCTTGACCGATCCGTAAAGTAACGTCGTATAGTCGTAATTCGAAATTTTAGATGTTGATCAATTATAAAGTAATATTTTAAATAAAATATTAAATCTTATAATTATTTTTATAATTAAATAAAAAAGATAATTTGTGATTTTTAAATATTTTTTAGTGAAAATAATATTTTTTGTCCTCGTATTTTACTCAAAATTTGATTTTAGTTCTTATAGTTTATAAAATTTTAATTTTAGTCCACATATTATATTTTATTTTATGAGTTGGTCATTGCAAACTCCACGTCGGCAATATTCAATCAGCACATGTTATCTACGTCAATTTCGTTTAGGCCTCATGTGATGATGAAGATGAAACCCTAAACGAATATATAATGTGGGAACTAAAATTAAAATTTTAAAATTACGACGACTAAAATTAAAATTCAGATAATTTATCTAGACCAAAAGTATGATTTAAAAAATCCTCATCTATATATATATAAGGGAAAAATAAGAAACGGCTCCTTCCCGCCTAAACTTTCCCACTCCCTCAATTTTTTTTTTTATATTTAATTTTATCTCACTTATCTTTTATTTTTACTCATCTCCTCAAACTTTTTACGTGTTGCACAAATATATATACATATATATATATATAATCAAATAAATTTATTTGTAATAAATAATAAAATTAATTTAATAATTTATTTATTTATTTAAAATTTCAACATATGAATAGACATTTATATTTTTTATGATAAAAAATTGATAGCATTATCATTAGATAATATGGTAAAAATTGATAAAATAAATTTAATAACTTCTTAAAATTGTATAAAATATTTAATTCAAATATATAATATCATTATAAGTTTATTATTAAAAAGTAAATATAAAAAAAATATTAATTTTTATAGTAAAAATTAAAGATATTATTATTATTTGATACATGCACTATTATCACAATATAACATCAGCCATAATAAATACAATAAAGATTTATAAAGTAAATAATAATTTTACAAACAAAAATTTATCATTAACCATTTACTATTATAATAACATTTTTGTAGACATTAACAATAAATACAAAAGTTCATAATAATTCAATAAATTAAGAAAGGAGTAAATTCATAATTTGTATGCATGCATAATGATATAGTTCTTAATTGAATATTATTTAATTATTTCTTATAAATATATAATTATGACATATATATATAGAAAATCAAACAATAATAATATGTTGAATAAAGAGAACTATTAATTCTATAACTAATTAATTATAGACAACAAATAAGATTTCAAGAAATGATAAGATGAAAAATACTAAAAAAAATCATGTGAAATTGAGGAAAATTTCCAAATTGAATTTTTTTTTCCAATTGAATATGGTCAAATCTAGATATAAAGTTCGGAAGCTAAAAATGTACGAAGATTTCATGAGATGATAAGAGGAAAAAATCGAAATAAAACTACTCTTAAATTGACATATACTTATGCTTTCAAATTAAATAATAATAATAATAATAATAATAATAATAATAATAATAATAATAATAATAATAATAATAATATTTTCTCAAAATTAATTTGCATATATTCAAGGTAATTTTTAAATAAAAGAACTAAAATACTGATTTTTTTTTATATAAAGTCAAAACTATTTCAAAACAAATAATACAATATAAAAATACAAAAAATATATAAAAATAAAATTAAAAAATATTAATATTCCTAAAAGTACACATAGAAGATAACACACAAATTGCATAAGTATAAAAAACTGATTCTTAAATAAGAAAAATTTAAGTTACATGATTTCATTAAAAAAAAAAGCGATAATTTAAGAGCACAAAATTAATATAAAAAATAATATTAATATTAAAATATATTTTCAATAATTATTCAGTAAATCTATAATTATCACAAAAATATAGATTTAAAATAATAAACATAAGAAAATATAAAAATGTAAAACTTTTAATCATAAAAGATTAAAATATTAATAAAATAAATATTAATAATTTCAAGGGGAAAAATGGATTTCACTACATTAATAATTCTTCATCAGTTTTAATAGAATTTAATGTGAAATGTAATATAAAATTTAATATGAAATTTAGTTATAAAGTGTAATTAAGATTTAATATGAAACTTAATTATACATGATTTCATTAAAAAGGGAAAAAGTGATATTTTAATATTAAAAAAATATTTTCAATAATTATTTAGTAAATCTATTAATTATTACAAAAAATATAGGTTTAAAATAATAAATATAAAAATATAAAATTTATAATCATAAAAAAATAAAATATTAATAAAATATAAATTTTGAATCAACACTAATATTTTAATGAGAAAAAAATTGACTTCACTACCTAAATAATGCTTCATAAGTTTTATATGAAATTTAATTATAAAGTATTAATTAATATTTAAAATGAAATTTAATGATACACATTAATTAATCATAACAAATAAAATATTAATTAAAATATATATTTAAAATCAACACTAATAATTTTAAAGGATTTTTTTTACTTCTTTAGCTCATTCACATGGTCCTCAAAATATCACCCTCTTAATATCATAGCATAATTTTTAATGCAAGTACACATAATTGCATATATAAAAAAAGAATGTTCTCATCTCAATATGTGATTACTTACAACAAAAATATAATTAGAGAGGTAAAACTATTTTTCTTATTGAAGACAATAGTAATCAAGTGAACCACGTGACATCTACATAGAGAGGTATCTAAACCCCGTTGAGGATGACCCCGACGATGAGCATGGTGAGCCACCAACTAATCGGTGTCACATTCATGTAGGAAGAAGGTCGACGTGAGACCGGCCAGGTAGATCACGACATGATCAACTGAAGCCCATATATGGTTGTCGTACTTGCTCTCCGTCGTCTCATGTTTTCACCGATACACAATCGGGAAGTGCTTTCCATGTAGTCGTCCATCGACATCACTCTCCTTGTCAATATATACAATATTACATTTAATTAAAAAAATAGAGATCAGGTCCAACAATTAATTCAATATGTTACGTCCCGCCTAGGTTTATCCCTATATAAGGGACCTCACATAGAAAAAGCGCAACTAGCAACAGAACAACTAACAACTAATTGACAAAAATTTAAATTTACAACCAGATTCCAATCGAATGTCCAACCAAATAACAATAATAAGAGTCCAACAGTCCATTTAAGAACGAGTAATCCATAGTCTAGCCAAAGAGTTAAAACAAATCCAAAATTGATAGAATGAATATTCCAACTAATACATATGAAACTAAGATAAAAGTGCGAAAGACGCCTCCTCCTCCATAACTCTATCTACCCCATAAGGAAATGCCGTCATACCTGGGGATCTGAGGCAAAAACAACAACTATCAGTAGAAGACTAAGTAGGATTGCAACAAGATGTTTATGATGTCATGAATACAACGAAAGATATTGTTAAACAATTTATTTGATACACATACACCAATCAACTATGCCAACTATTATCTACATGAGTATATGATCATAGACTCAATTAAGAGCGTATTGGACATTGAGTTTCCCCCGCACTCTCGTACCCCGAGAGTGGCACCTCAAGCCCGCTCCAGCTAGAGATGCGACTATCCATAAATGGTAGTCCGCCGACGTCTAACACCTCGACGCCGCACACGCACCTCGTGTGGTAAATAGGTGATCACCGATGTCACTTGCCTTACACCTTGGGCAATATATCAACATTGTCCAGGACCATCGCCTAATAGTAGGTCTACTATGCATCATGTCAACAACTACACTACTACAACTCAACTAATATAATGATAGTAGTCATATCATCATGTATGAATTAAATATATAAACAACAGCATAAGACATGCAACGACTATACTAGCATTCTCAACTAATATGCATATAAAATATCATGTTGGCAACATGTATCAACAAAATATGCATAAATAGCTCCAACGGCAGTAGATATCAAATTTCAATGGAATAGAACAACAAGATATATTTTGACATAGGATAACAACCGATCTAGGATGAGATTCACCTTAACAACTAATATAAAATCAAATAACTCATTTTGAAACCATAAAAGCCGATAAAATAATATTTTCCCGACTCAGCACGTAAAATGAGGCAATAAACACCCACCGATTTCAACATTTGAAAGCCAAACGGAGAAACTGACCCCACCAATAAATTCGGGGCAACGAGTAGATACAAATTCATATATGATATGATTATTTTTGACCAACTATAAGACCTCAAAATAATATTTCTAATATCAACACGATTTCAAAATAATAATAGTTAAATAAGCTTCTGCTACAGTACTCGTAGCAGTGTTATAATGTATACCACTGATAACAAGTCAAATATAATATAACACTGTGATATATATATATATATAATAACACTGCTATATTTATAACACCCTAACTCAAGTGATATAACACATATTTATTATATAACATGTCTATAACTATTATAACACTGATACGAGCAATTAACACCGACATATATTTCACCCTTCATCTTCCGCCTTCTCCCATTTCCACCGCAGCCAGGAACCGAGCGGACAACGACTGGACGGCGTGATCGTCGACCAGCGAGGGTGGTTCGCCAATCGACGCCTCCGACCATCGCCGCCGCCACTGCGGACGAACGCCGACAAAGCATCAGGGGCGGCGTCCCCCAACCCGGGGTTCACCAGCGCCGACTACGACTCGTCGTCGCCGCCACCCACTGGCCTGACCATGCGGGCCCTCGCCGCCCGACGATGACTCACCAGCACGACCCAATCCGAACGGCGGTGACTCCAAATGGCCTGCAGATCTCAATGGCCTGTTTGGTTAGCGAAACCAAGTCTGTTTTCATGGTTCACTGAAACCAAAACTGCTTACGAAAACGTGTTTGGTTTAGTGTTTTCGTGAAACTGAATCGAAACCAGAATGAAAACGAAACCAGTTTTCTTAATAAAAATGAAAACAACAGAATGTTGTTTTCTGTGGTTTCGAGACTGTCGGTTTCGTTATCAAAATGTTGTGACAACTTTGTAATTATAAATATTTTTTTATAAAATTAATTAATTTAAAAATAAATCAAACTATATCGAATTTTTAAAAATAAAAATAAAAATCATCATTTTTAACTCAAACTTTTATCTTAAATTTATAAAATAATTAAACCAATTTATATCTAATTGACTCAAACCCAAATTTTAAATAACTCAATTTTCTTAAAGTTGGTCTATTTATAATTTAATCAAACCTAATTTTAGATCATTGGACTTGTTTTTTTTTTGAAATTTTATAATAACTATTAATTAATTTTTATATCTAATTGAACAAAAAAAATTTAAATTACCAATAACTTAATTAATTAAATCATTTAAATATTTTGTAACCATATTAACAAATATTTAATTTTGTAAACTAACTAAACATTTAATTACTACTAAAAATGTTCAAGGAAAATTAATATTATTTTTTATAATCAAATAAATATTTACTGGTTTCAACTAACTAAAACTGATGTTGTTTTTATTAACCAAACGCGTTTTCAGAAAACTGAAAACTAGAAACCAAAACCAAGTTTTCGAAACCAAGTTTTCAGTTTCACTGAAACCAAACCAGAAAATAATTTTCGCTAACCAAACAGCACCCAAGGAACTTGACGGCGAGGTGGCGGCGCTATCGCCAACCTGATCCAACCAGACAAGGTCCTCGTCGGACTCTCACCGCCAAACAGCGACTCGTCGTCGCCCATCGCAAGGCGACGACTTGCAGCGGCAAAGCTCGGCCGCCCCATGGGTCGAGGTGACCGCATGCTGCCGATCTCGCGGCACTTCGACGGCATGGCTCCTCTGCCTTGCCGAGTGCCGCGCCCACAGCATCCTCGTCGCCTACGCAGTCGCTACTCGGCCGACCACACAATCCGATGACGAGAAAACTCAAAGAAAAACACGAGACGCACAATCCCTAAAACATCGTGGAATCACAGATCGACGACAAAGAAAAACTTGAAATCTCATCCTATGAACAGTTACCCTACACAAAAAAGATAAAGGAGAATGACGGAAATCCTATCGGCAAACTCCTCCGAACTCTGATTCACCGGAGTCTTCTCACCGCCGACGCCCTCCGCTGCTGCCGCACGCCCTTCGATGGCCGTCGCACACCTTCTGCTGTTACAGAGATCGGGAGAGGAAAAGGATTAGAGATGGGTTAGGGCTTAATTAAATATAATTAATATTTTTGCAAAAAGGTCTCTCTAAAAAAAATATTTATAACTAGGTCCAAAATTTTTTAAAGGCATAACACAATAAACACTCATAATCAATCTCCACTCATCAGGAATAGCAACATCATATCCAAACATTGTTCTGCCGATCACAGCCATGATGCAAGATATGATTACTATAGGTATCTTGGACGACACTTACTGAGAAAGGAGAGGATGAGAGAGATAGCAAAAGATAAGGTAGTAAATTCGTCGCTGATGCATTGGGCAGTGGGTGAGATTTATAGGATGAGTTCTTTCGGGTTTTAAGGAGAGATAGGGATGAAAAAAATTGCAAAAGAGAGAGGAGAGCTTTAATTTTATAATTAACATTGGAGGAAGTTGAGGAGGCGTGTGAATGAGAAGATTGAGAAATTTACTTTACATGCAATTAAAATTAACATAAAATATAAAGAGCCACCGTCAATTCGTGAGAGACTTAGATAAATGAGAGATGATGAGAGAGGGAGAAATAAATGAGAGGGGAACTTTAATTAAATGCCATCAATGAGATTAACTCTATAATTAATATATATTGGAGGAAGTTGAGAAGGTGTGTGAATGAGAAGAGTGTGAATTTTACTTTACCTGCAATTAAAATTAAAATAAAATATAAAGAGTCATCGTCAATTGGTGAGAGGGAGAAATAAATGAGAGAGAGAAACTTTAATTAAAAGTCATCAATTTGTGAACCTAAATTTTTTTGCCTAAACCATTAAACCTCGTGCGAATTTACGAAATATTACAGCAATTAATATACACAACAATACATGCACAAAAATTAAAACAAATGAAAATTAGATTTAGAACCCGAAAATAATAATTATGCACCATAATTAAATAGTAGAATTAAAATTTGGCAATCAAAAGGCTCAAATTCCAAACGACTCAATTAAATATGAACCCGAAAATAATAATTCTGCACCATAATTAAATAATCGAATTAAATTTTAGCAATCAAAAGACTTAATTTCAAACGACTCAATTAAATACTATAGCAATTAATATACAGGCAATAATAATTAAAATGAGAATTAATTTTGGACAGATACAAATGAGATAGAGGGAAAAAAGAAAAAAAAAGTCAAATTTGTTTGAAGTTGCCACTTAACCAAACTTTCAACACGAATGTGCCCGTGGTAGCTCTGAATTTTACTTTTATATATATATATATTCGTAATAAAAAAATTTATCCAACTTATTTTTTTTGTATGCATCAATTTTGATATTTTAAATTATGTATTTATTATTTTTTGAATAATAATTATAAATAATGTTTATTTATTAAAATTTTTATATTAATTTTTGGGTTTTAAAATATTATTTTTTTTGGTTTATTATTGAAAAATAGTATTTCAAAATTAAAAAAAATTATGCAGTTTAGAACAATTTAAATATCATATATATATATATATATATATATATATATATATATATATATATTTAAATTTATTATCTTATATTTATATTATATTTAATTTTTATCCATAAAATTTTTATTATTTTTGTATTTTTAAATTTTTTGATTAATTAAAATTCATATAAATTAATTTTTTAATATATATAATTATTATTATTTTATATTATTTTACTTCTATCAAATATCATTTTTCTTTTTAAAAAAATTTAAATAATTTCAAATTTCTTATATATATAATAAGAAACATATCATTCGTGCTTAAACTCTATCCCCTCAAATTTTTGCCACTTTTTCTACCTAAATTTTTTTCTCCCACTTAAATTTGGAATAAAAGTTTTTACCCCACTTATTTTCTCTATATGAATATATTTTGATATTTTTAATTTTTAATTTATTATTTTTTGAATACTAATTATAAATATTTTTTATTTATTGAAAGTTTTTATATTAGTTTTTGAATTTTGAATTACTATTTTATTAATGAAAAATAGTATTTCAAAATAAATTTTTTTTATTAAGTTTAGAAAATTTAAATATTTTATTTTCGATTTTTTATCTTGTATTTATATTATATTTGATTTTATCCATAAAAATATTATTATTATTATTATTTAATTTTTGATCATTGAAATCTATATAAATTAATTTTTTAATGTTTATAGTTATTTTTTATATTACTTTTGTATTTATGAAATATTATGTTTTCATTTATTTTTGAAAAAAAAACTTAAATTATTTCAAAATATTTAATTTTTAATTAATTATCCATACTTATAAAAATTTAATTGA
Source organism: Canna indica (assembly GCA_034359265.1). Classification (NCBI taxonomy): domain Eukaryota; kingdom Viridiplantae; phylum Streptophyta; class Magnoliopsida; order Zingiberales; family Cannaceae; genus Canna; species Canna indica. The sequence goes on along the minus strand of CP136898.1, from coordinate 2,934,100 downwards.
TATATAAAATCAGATTTCTTAATTTTGAATTAATTATCTATATTTATAAATTTTTAATTGATATATTTTATTTTATATTTGCATTATATTTAATGTTTACCTTTAAAATTATTAATAATTTTTTATTTTATTTGTTTTATATATTTTTTTGTTAAAAATCTATATAGTATTATATGTTTTGAAATAGTTTTGTTTTTTTATTTTTAAAATTATTAATTTAAATTTTTATTTAGAAATTTTAACTTTGAAGATGTATGTATTTTAAAATAAAAAAATATTATTATATAAAAAAATTATTACTATTTTTATATTTATATATTATTGATATTTAATTTATTTTATATATTACACTAAATTATAAATTTATTTATATAATTTTTTTATTAAAATTATAAATTAATCGTACAAACGTGATAAAAATATATCATCTCCTCCTGGTATCGAAGGTAAGATAGCCCACTGAAATGCGTGATTGCGTGAAGGATGAGTTAGAACACTTCAATTCGTTTGTGGCTCTCAAGTCCCATCCCCTTAAAAGATTGTCCTTTAAATCGTGCACATTTATGTCGCATTTTCTCTTATGTCGCTTTCACAGCTCATGAAGATAAATTCAAAAGTTGGACAGCAATTAATTGGAGGAATTAAAGAAGATGCATAGATCCATCACGGCCAAACCTAATAATAGAAATGGAGCTTGATCCATCCCCTTCCATTAAATAAAAATAACAATAATTGCATGCACTAATATTCTTTTTCTCCATCTATTAGTCATGTGTGTATATCTACTTTGTAACCGGGTTATTACAAAGTGTACACGTATGTTAAAAAAATACGCATAAAACACGTGACAAAGCGTACACGTAGATGCATAAAGAACTACAAATAAAAACCGAAGTCATTTTTCATTAGTAACATAACTGAATATTTTACCACTAAGCTATTACTGGGTCAACATGTTCAGTATCTGAGACATTGATTCCCTAGAAGGTGGATGAGATTTCACGTAAGCAAAATATTTACGGTGAGTGCAGTTCCCTCCTCTTTAATTATAAACTAATTGAGAAGTTCTCGAGCAAAAGAAAAGTATCATGTTTTGAATTACCTGCACAAGACACATTTTACAAGATATATAAAGACGCGGATAGATGCATAGAGCACTATAATTGAGGATCGAATCTTAGACTTATTAATAACATAATCAGATGTGTAACCACTAAGCTACAAGTGGCTCCATAATCCGATGCAACCTTTTTTTTTATCAATACACTAATAACATGCTTGTTTCACGGGATATAACTAGTAGATAAAATTTGTCAAATATTGTCTATCGTTTGCTACAAGCTTCAGATATCATTTAAGTTAGATATGATCGGATTCAAAATCAGTTCTAATGGGATATAGATATATTCTTTTAGGGGGTTGGGAATTAAAATTCTCAAATTTTTTATTCTCCTATCATTTTATTATTATGTTAAAAATAATTAATTAATTTTAGTTTCATAATTTTTAAAATAAAAATTGGTAAAAAAAATCAAATGTAAGTATTAGATTATTAATATCTAGCACCTTTATCCGGAGCCACACAAACATAGAATTTAAAATTTTATATTTTTCTGATCTTCGTATCCGAAATTTCAATAAACACTGGATAAGATATAAACTTATCTTACGTGATTCTTATTCTAATTAATTTCAATTGAATTTTTATCTATCCGAAATTTTATCATGCAAAACAAACACATCATAATAAAACTCTCATAACGATTATTTTCTTCATTCGCAAGACTGAACTTGAAACATTATTTAAGGAGAATAAGTGTTGAATCACTTATACCAATCAGCGTTGATTTGTACGATTATACTAGTGTATTGCTATTTCAAATAACAAAAAATGCCCTATATATTAAACTATATTAAGCACGATTCTTGTCTTATCCATATAAATTTTTAACAAACGAACCACTAATAATAGCTATGAAGTTAATATTTTATATTTTGTTTTTAAAAAAATGATGTTAATCATTGAAATTTATTTGGAGTGGATATAAAAAATAGGGGAAAATATAATAAATTTACTTTACCAGCGAAATATGAGAGTAATTATTGGACTTATCTGATTATTGTATTTTCTTTATTGCATATATATTAGTTTATATTTTTTGTAACTTATCTGATTAAATTTTCAAATACATTTTTACTCGGATTATATTAGTTTCGGATTTTAGTTGGCTTCATTGCCATTTGGTTTGGGCTAATTAGTCTGTTTTAAGCTTCTCCTATTTTTTTGGAAACAAAAACTTTATATCATTTTATAGGTTATATATTATATTTTTTAGGAAAAATATTTAATAATATAAAATGCAAATTAAATCCTCCGAAATTGAATCAACACACAGAAAATCCGAAACCCAATAATGGAGTTTTCGGGCCCGTTTAGAGCGGGTTTTGTCTTTTGAATCTCAGCCATTTGCCCCATTTTACTTCCACAAAGCATGCTTTAGTATCGAAAAATGGATGGTTGGATTTAATGGAAAATTAGAGTGGACGGTCGATATTCACCTTTCAGAAAGCTTTATAAGGCCTTCGTAGAAGTTGTTGCTCCCTTGACCGAGCCCTGCACACCCCCTTCGCTCGCTCACTATGGCCACTGACGCCGCTGCCGTGACCTCCACCTCGCTCCTCCATCTCCACGACCACCGCCACCACCACCGCCATCAACCTTCCCCTTTATCCTCGGTCATCTCCTACAAGCCGTCGGTCTTCTCCCTGAAAGCCATCTCCAAACCCTATTCCTCTTTCCAACGCACACGATTCAATCACTACGACGCGGCCCCCTTCCGCCTGCGCTCGCTCCCTCCTTCCTCCTCCGCCGTCGCATCAGACCCTTCCCATGACTTCCTAATCTCCGACGACGACAAGCCCCGTGAAGAGTGTGGCGTCGTCGGCATCATCGGAGACCCGGACGCCACCCAGCTCTGCTCGCTGGCCCTCCACGCTCTCCAGCACCGCGGCCAGGAGGGTGCCGGGATCGTATCCTCCGACGGATCCGACCTACGCTCAGCCACAGGCCTTGGTCTCGTTTCCGAAGTCTTCTCCGACCCCGCCAAGCTCGCCCCCCTCATGGGCGATTCCGCCATCGGTCACGTTCGGTATTCCACCGCTGGTTCCGCCTCTGCCCTAGCCAACGTTCAGCCATTCGTTGCAGGATACCGCTTCGGCAAGCTCGCCGTTGCCCACAACGGTAACCTCGTCAACTACGGAATCCTCCGCTCCGCCCTCGAATCTAAGGGCTCAATCTTTAACACCTCCTCCGACACCGAAGTGATCCTCCATCTCATCGCTACCTCATCCTCCCGCCCTCTCCTCGCCCGCATCGTTGAGGCCTGCGAGTCAATCCAGGGTGCCTACTCCCTCGTTTTCCTTACCGCAAACAAACTGTTTGCAGTCCGCGACCCCCACGGCTTCCGACCCCTTGTTATGGGCCGACGCCGTCCAACTGGTGCCATTGTGTTTGCCTCCGAGACCTGCGCTCTCGATCTCATCAACGCCGAGTTGGTACGAGAAGTGAACCCTGGGGAGGTCATCGTCGTTGACGGCCGCAACATGACCACCACTTCCCTCTGTCTCATTCCCAAAAAGCCCCGCAAAGCTTGTGTCTTCGAACATGTCTACTTCGCTCTCCCCAACTCTGTCGTCTTCGGCCACTCTGTCCATGCCTCTCGTTATGCTTTTGGTGCTGCTCTGGCCCGGGAGTCCGCCGCAGCCAGTGCCGATATTGTCATCCCCGTGCCTGACTCGGGATTCTTCGCTGCGCTTGGCTTTGCCGAGGCCTCTGGTCTCCCATTCCGACAGGGCCTTATTAGGTCCCACTATGTAGGCCGCACCTTCATTGAGCCAGACACTGCAGGGCGAAATCTTGCTGTCAAGCTCAAACTTGCGCCTGTGCGTGGAATTCTCGAGGGGAAGAGTGTAGTTGTCGTGGATGACTCAATTGTACGTGGTACAACCTCATCCAAGATAGTGCAGCTCATTAAGACTGCTGGAGGAGCTAGGGAGGTCCATATGAGGATCGCCAGCCCACCAATTGTTGGTTCCTGCTATTATGGGGTCGACACTCCAAGGACCGAGGAGCTCATTTCCTACCGGATGGATGTAGAGGGGGTGAGGCAAGCGATTGGCTGTGACTCACTCGCTTTCCTCTCACTTGAGAGCCTCAGGGGAACTTTTGTTGATGAAGCCAACATGTTTTGCGATGCATGCTTCACTGGTGACTATCCTGTGCTATCAAGGGACCAGGAGATTTTGCAGTCAGTGGAAGCTTAAGATTTGCCTTCCTTTTTTGGTATAATGTATTTATAATTTATGTGTTATTGATGCATAAAGAGTCTCAATTTTTTTAATCTATTAATTAACCTCTTCCCGGAGTTGCTATTTAACTTATCTATGACACAACATGAAAATTTTGAGGCCGTATGTAATAGATTTAGTTGCTTCATAAGTTAGACAAGTTTCTCTTGTTGTGTTGAGATCCAATCATCCAAATCACTGATAAACGTATTTTTATTGGAAGGGAAATATTCTCTTTTATTCCTTTGATACTTTGATAGCATTCAAAATATAATGTGAAATTACTCATGTTCCATGTCAAATTAAAGTTATATAATTTCCCAAACTGTGCTTCATATTATCTTTCATTGCTCCATCTTCATTTTTTGATATTAGTTTCGGTTGAAAATGTTGCATCTTCATACATGTAACTGTTATTATCTTCTTTTCATTTGATAAAATTTCATTTTTCTTGTTGTTCTACAGTTAGAATTATACTTCTTATTTCATTGCTTCATCTTCATTTTTGCCATTACTTTAAGTTATTAACCAATATATCTTAATACATGCAATTGTTATTGTTGCCTTCACATTTGATATAACTTCCTTCTTCTTTTTGTTTTCCAGTTAGAATTAAGTTTCCGATTTCTCATTTCTTGTTGGTACAAATAATATGTTTATTGGTTGTATTGTGGATCTAACTGATTCAGTTCTTATCCAACCTTTGGGCGAGGTCTTTTCCTGTTGTACTATGTGAAGTTGTGTACCACAACTACACATCAATGTAGGTGATTCAATAAGCAACAATTAGAGGATTAGGTCAAATTGAGGTGGTGATACCAAATGGTGCAAATGGCCCTAGGTAGAACTTACCCCAAATAGCACCAAGTCTAGTTTGAGCATGGCTTGAACCCTTGGTTGTGCTGGGCTCAAGGGCCTGAGGATTGCTTAGGCACAACAGAAAACATAGTGGGTTCGACCACATGGTATTTTTTCCTTTGTGTATAATATATTATAGGCTTTATAATATTTTTGGTTCTTCAAAATATCATGTTTTTTCTGTTTGATCTCTCATTTTAATAAACTTTCCGTTTAGTCCCTCAAAAATTATTTTCGTTTCCGTTTGGTCCCTCCATTAATTTTCCGTTAACTTTTAATGTTAAGTGTCAACATGGAATGCATACATGGACTAAAGAGGGACCAAATGGAAAAAATAAGATATTTTAAGGGACTAGATGGAAAAATATATATTATGTTTTAGGTTATTAAAATATATATTTTTTCTATCTAGTCCCTTAAAATATTTTATTTTTTCCATTTGGTCTCTCTTTAGTCCACGTCAGCATTTCATGTTGGCACTTAACATCAAAAGTTAACGGAGGGACCAAACGGAAACAAAAATAATTTTTGAGGGACCAAACGGAAAAAACATGATATTTTGGGGACCAAAAACATAATTAAGCCTATATTATATATCCTATATATTTTATTAGATATGAAAATATCCGTAAATTTTTATTGAGTGCAGGAGTCCAAATTAGAGTCATAATACTATCTAAAGGGCCTAATTATTGGAAAAACTACTATGGAGTATGGAGCTCCACATAGGAGCAAATCTAGCATTATTAAAAGTGAACTAAATCTGGAGTAGAAGTGTTAGTTTCACTTTTACACAACGTCACTTTTGCTCTAGATTCTGTCTTAATAATGGTAGGTTTGCTCCTATGTGAGGCTCCATAGGAATTTCTATAAAGTGTAGTTGTACTCCTAATTATCAACAGATTATGGTAGGGTATTCTCTATCCTACCTGTAGGGCCCGTTTGTTTTGTAAAAAAAAGAAGGACTGGACTGGATTTCAGATCATATCCTCCGTTTGTTTTGCAAAATCAGCCATGGGACAGGATTTGAAGGGTGTTCTGGACAGGATTTCTAAGCATTTTCGTGTACCGAGAAATTTCTCGGTACACCGATGGGAGGCGAAGGACACGGGTGCAAAAAGACCCGATTACCCCCGAGAAAACTTAATCCTGAGGGGTCTCTTGCGATTGCTCGTCTTGTCGTCGTCGGCTGTGTCTCTCTCCTGGTGCGGCGGTCCCTTGCCCCATCCTCGTCGCTGGCCGAGAAGGGGAGCGTTGGCGGCGGCGGCGGCGTTGTCGTTGGAGAAGAAGAGGCGACGGCGCCGAGAGCGGGAGCCCTCTTCCGACACAAGAGCCACGAGCTCATCCCTTCACGGAGCCCTTTACGCACCCTGGCTTGCCGCATCAGATCAAGAATACGATCGCCGTCGACGAGGAAGATTGCTTGCGCTGACTCAACTCGCAGGAGCTCCATCAACTCGGATCGTGTCGCCGGCGGCCGGGAGGACCGGCCGGCGTGGGTCCGAGCGGACCAGAGGAAGACGGGGATATGGCGGGCGTTGGGCGGGTGTCGGGTGGAGAGGGAGACGAGTTGCTTGCGCTGACTCAACTCGCAGGAGCTCCATCAACTCGGATCGTGTCGCCGGCGGCCGGGAGGACCGGCCGGCGTGGGTCCGAGCGGACCAGAGGAAGGCGGGGCTCTGGCGGGCGTCGGGCGGGCGTCGGGTGGAGAGGGAGACGAGTGAGGGAGAGGGTATTTATTTAATAAATGAGATAATTAAAGAAGAGAGCTGCATCATATGAAATTGGATTAATTTATGAATTATTGGGGTATTTTTGTAGTTGATCGTAGAATCATCGGATCGAGTCGAGGTGAATACCAAAGTTGTAAATTTTCACGTGCTGAACGCGATGGTGGTGTCAGATTTCAGATTGGAGATCGTTTGGTATGATTTTTATATTTTTCGGTATTATTCTATTATTATACTTTTAGGTTAGTTGAAAACTTATTAGTTAAACTATATATTAGTTGAAATACTAATATGTATTAAGATTTTTTTACGTATTAATTAGTTTTAAGACTAATTTACAAGGATATTTTAGTCATTTTATCATGTACAGTACTTTGTTATAGTGAAACAAACGCAGGACAGGACGGAATATCGTGTCCTGTTCTTGACGAAACAAACATGGTATAGCTACTGTTCCAGGACACCTGATGTCCTGTCCTTGTCCCTGTCTGGTGTCCTGTGACGAGCAGTTTGCGAACCAAACGGGCCCGTAGTTTAATTCCTTGCCTGTTTTCTATTTTGTAGTGATTTTATGAAAAGCAAGGTTAACTCTTTTATCTTTAGCACATTGCTCAGATACAGAACAAAGGGCAATAACCTATGAATAAAGGTCTTGTAAGTCCTAGTGGCATTGTAACTGAGATATAAAATAATCTATTTATAGTTTTGTACAAGGTATAAAATCTCAATCCGTGCCTATTACTAGTGGTTCGACTGGTGGTACTGGTACTAAACTATGTATGAGTAAACAATATGAGTGTGGTTTGTACTACAAAGAAAAGAAGTTGAATTAAGTTAAAAAGAATCAGAGGGCTGCTTCAACTGTGTTCCAGGAACTGGTTGGACCAGTATTTATATCTCATACATGCAATAGAACTCCACATCTAAACCTTTTGTTTCTTATCCTTCTCTTCTCTTTTATTCTATACTGTCATCTCCATTGGAATACTTATGAAAAAGCAAGTTGTTGTTGCTGGGTCTTTAGTGATCAAAATTGTATTTCAGATACTAACCTGAACTTTTTATCTTCTTTTTCCCTGGATTTTTCTTCAGATTTTCGCCACTTGTAGCTTTGTTCATTTATTGTATGAATTATATTCGATTTACTGTTGCTAATAGTCTTAATACGAGTACGGTGTTATTTCATTTTACTTGTCTTTGGATAGTTCTAATGGTGTATATTTAGGATTTAATCTAAGTCCATTTTGTTATGTTGTGGATGTTAAATAAAGTTGAAATTCTGTATTGGCTAGTTGGCATAGTTCTTTGTCTGCTGCTCCTCTATTTTCCTTAATACCTTAGTTACTCTATTCTTAATCAACCTTGGCGTAAAGAGTAAGTGGTTATTCTTTATGAACTCATCGCTTCTAGACTTTTTTGCTCTTGTAAATTGATAGAACTTACAAACTTACGATGTCCATTCTCAGAACTTGAGTAAGCTTTTTGCTACATCTTACTTTAGTTACATACTGTGGAATATCTTCTGTGTTATTTCTTTAGGGTTCTTAATGTAGAACTTTTATCCTATTTGAAGCATGATATACATGAAATATTACAGTTTTATTTGAATCAACTTGAATCAATAAGTTGTCAGACTCAGGTAATTGCTGTTCCAATTTGGTCTTTTGTGGTTAACAGTTGCTCGAAACAAAACTATTTTGGTGCTCACTGATCAAGTACTCCTAAACTATTCTCAACGGGGAAGAGGATCAGAGGTCAATGGTAAAGATTTATAAGCTCACAGGTCAACTCCTAAACTATTCTCAAACTTCTTTGATCAGGGCCTGCTGATATTATAGTCCTATTTGTATATATTTTTGAATAGGATTAATTCTACGTTGAGTAGTGCGAGTACTGGACTCGTACCTTATGCTTATCTCTTTCTAATACGAAGAGATAGAGAGAGATAAACATATTGGGGCGAATCCACACACCCAACGTAGACCAAACCGAATAGATTAAGAACTTTGCTAAACCATCATTAGATATTGAGACTCATTTTATCTCATGCCATTAATAACACATAATAAATTCTTTTCTTTTCTTATGTTAATTTTTCTAATAACCCACCCGCTTGTAAGCTTACATCACATTGCATTCAATTCAAGATGTATGAACGGAATATTACATTGGTTGACACAACAAAATGCATAGGCAAAGTATACTCCTAAAGTGCATGTACTATGTATTTTCTTATTATTTTTTCCTCCTTTTTTTTGTATTTTCTTTTTCTTCCCTACAAAAGGTAAATAATAAATGTGGAATTTGACCGCAAGAGGTTAGTAGATCACTCAAAGTCTAAAACAAGCATTTTCATATTTAGAAGGCATCTTCTTCAATTTAGTTTTAACAAATCAATTATATCCTAATTCAGTTTGTCCATGAAAAGACTATAAATTTATAGATCAAACCATTATTACTTATTAACTGGGTTAAGTGACAATTTTAGTAAAATTCCGATGCAAATAAAATATTTTGCCTTTTCCCGAATCTTAAAGCTCCGATCTTTGCAATAATGACGTAGGAAGCGAACGCGCTACCACGTCAATGTCTCAGCTCTTGCATTCATTATACAAGGCCGAGACACCATACATGATGTCAACAGCTGCAACAGGCAGAGGCTGCGGACTTCAACTATCCTCCCACCACTTAAGCCAATGGGAACATAATTTTACTGTGTTCCCTGTTGGATGGAGAAGGCACAGATATTCGTCGGTCCACTGGCCCTCTTTCGACTATAATTACGCGAGCGAGCTGACAACGGAGAGCGCTAAGTGGCGGATAAGACAGTGAGAGCGGCGAAGGCGAGTGAGGTGGCCTCTAAATTGGCACGGCGGCGGCGATGGCCACAGATCCCCTCCTCAGTCCCCGCCCCTGCCTCAAGCCTGACCACATAGCTTCCGTCGTTGACTACCGCGGCCGTCCCGCCTCCAGATCCGCCACCGGCGGCTGGCCCTCCGCCCTCTTCATCATCGGTACGTGTCCGCCTCATCCGGCTCCGTCTTATCCCAATCTACTGTTATCCGTCGATCTGATTCGATCGGCGGCGCAGCGGTGGACATCGCCGAGAGGGTCGCTTACTACGGGGTGTCCGCGAACCTGATCTCCTACCTCACGGGACCGCTCCGCGAGCCGACGGCCGAGGCGGCGGCGGCGCTCAATGTGTGGGGTGGCGTGACGTCGATGCTGCCTCTCTTCGGCGCTTTCCTTGCCGACTCTTACATGGGGCGCAGCCGGATGATCGTCCTCGCCTCCGTCCTCTACATCCTGGTCCGCGTTTTCGCCGACTTGCTTCGTTTACTTCATTTTCCTTCGATTTTTCTTTTAAATATTTATAAAATTTATTTTCGCCTATTTTTATATCTGTTGAAAGTATATCTATTTTTGCATGGTTTAATTTGCCTTGTACAAGATCGCCAACTCATTCTCAGTCTGCTGCTTGATTTGATCGGTTTTTTTTTATAATATTCAAATATTTTAATTGAAGTATAGGCAAATTATCAGAGTAGAATGAATAGATCAGACGAAATTTAGATGCCTAATTTGATAAAAGCTAAAAAAAATTGGGGAAAAAAGAACGATTGTGAAAGTACTGGATAAGTGTAGAATTCACAGCCTAACAACCATCACATATCACCTCTAGAGACGCCATGATCCCTTGACGTGACAATGAAGAATCTTTTCTTTCCTGTATCTCCATATTGATGCTCACCCAGCTTCGGTGAAGACAATTCAAATCTATTAACCGCGATTAATCGATTAATCAAATCGCAAAATCCGATTTTAGACAGTGGATTTGCGGTTCGGTTTCGACTTCGGATAGTAAAAATAAAAAATTGTTTAAAATCGGTTCGATTTCGATTATCGGGTCGCGGTTAATCAGTAATCGAAATCGATTATATATTCGGTTTCGATTATCGGTTTTTTGCGGTTAATCGGTATTCGAAATCAGTTTTGTTATTAATCTTTGAACCGGTTATCCGTTTACTATCGGGTTTTTTACGGTTAACTAGTATCCGAAATCGATTTTGTTATTAATCTTTGAATCGGTTATCCGTTTACTACCGGTTAATTGATTAGTAAACAATAACCGGTTCTATCCGAATCAAAAAATTCGGTTTCAGTTTCAGATATAGGCTTTTGAAACCGATCGGTTTTGGTTTCGATTTCGGTTAGCCGGTTTGGAAATCGGTTTCGGTTAACCTCCAAAAATACGATTAACCGAACCGTTGTCATTCCTACCCAGCTCAGTGTTTGTCCTGAAATGATTTGTTTGGTACCTTGTATAAGTCTCCTGTATAGTATTAAAATAATATTATAATACTATACAGTGATTGAAAAGAGTATTAACTAATACATGCACTAAAAATAGTACCTTATAAACTGCCATAAGGTGTATTAGTAATACACTCTCAAAGCTTTTCATTAGCCTACACTAGAATTTTTAATATTTTGAATACTCATTTTAAATCTGATCAAAAATTAAAAAATATAATAAATAATTTTAATTTATGAAATATTTTTAATGATAAAATATAGTATATATTTTATATTATATTATATTATATTACATATAATATAATATTATACTATATATTATTATATATTATATTATATTATATTACATTATATAATTATATATATCACATAATATAATATAATATAATATTATACATGTTAACCAATACATACTAGTACTATATAGGTTAGTACATGTGTGTACCAAACATTGTATAATAATAGTACAATATAGACTAGTACTATACAGGTTAGTCAATAAAGATTAGTACTATACAGTGTATCAAACGAGCCCAAAAGGATAAAGTATGTAGCTAGGAGCGATTAATTTTCATCCGGTTCAATAGTTTTAAGCTTTCAAGATTTTTTATTTGTTTTGAGTGAAAATAATATGAGTTAAGCTGTTCAAGTTTTGGCTGCCCTCATCAGTTTCATTTTTCACTTAACTATTTGTTTAGTTTTATCTTATTTAATTTAATCTATTGTGATGTTTAAATTTAACTTGCACCTAGGGCTGAGCAAAATTCGAACTGATCCGAATAATTCAAAAAAATCGATCCAAAAATTCAATTCAGACCGGGTAAGTTGGGTCGGGTCGGGTCGGGTCGGGTCGGGTCTGATTTTTGGGAATTTCATATCTTTTATTCGGGTAGGGTTGGGTTGAGTTGGGTGAAAATCTTGATATACTCGACTTGAAATATATATATATATAATGTATATTTTAATTATAAAAGTTATTGTTGACTCAGTGGTTAATCAGTTTACAATAAAATTGAAGAAGTTTTGAGTTCAATTCTCCGTGGAGTCAGATTATTTTCACTATTTTCAAATTTTTTGTCTTTTATAATTATAATTTTTTTTAAAAAAAGAAATTCGAGTTAATAGGATCGGGGCTCGATTTTATTCGGGTTAATCGGGTCGGATCCCAAAATCTTATTCGGGTAGGGTCGGATGGTGTAGGAGCCTCCTTATTCAAATTCGAGTTATTCGGGACGAGTCGGGTTTTGACCCGATTTGATCGATGCTCACCCCTACATACATGGATGGAAATATTGTCCCAAAATTATTTTTCAAAAGTAATTCAAAGAAATTAAAACATTGTCAAAGGAAATTTTAATTTCATACTTCAAATGAAATTTCTATTTTTTTCAAGTGGATAAGAATATTTTTTAATTGTTGATTTAATTTTAAATACTTGCAAAAAATTTCATCAATAAATTTAAATAGCATAACCATTGTCATCAATTATCATCATTGAAGTTGAATAAATAATAAAAATGGATGAAAAGTTCTTAATAAATAAGTGTCGATAAAAAAAAACTATATAGATGTAAGCATGTCATTAATTAATAAAAACTTATTTTAAGGTGCTAAATAATTAAATTTATGGGCCTCGTCAATTTTCGAATCATTCCATCCTGTGGAACAACAGTCACGACTTACGAGCACCGAGTCCATATTTTGGTCCCAATCCATAGACCATAGTTTCATATCACAGGTCAGCGTCGTAAATAGCAAATTGAAAACAATCAAACATTTCGTTGAACACGTGGAGGGAGAACACTGAACGGGAAATTTATAAAAGGGGAAAATGTTGAAATGTTTATTCAAAATGAATTGACACAAAATTCTATCAAACCGATAAAGTTTTATTGTGTTTTTTTAATCTGTTTATATTTTGATCTGGATATAAGAATCAATAGCCGGTCAGCCATGCAGAGTTTTCTTTTTCTCACTGATGAAAAGTGCATCTCCTCTCCTCGTGTTCTTTGCATGGAGAGAACGATAGGCTCTTGGCATGCTGGTCATCTCCACGGTGCTTCCACTTCATCGACCAAAATGCGAAGACAAGTGCACACATTCTTCCCTCCAAGTCGGCGTGTTCTACTTCTCCCTGTACCTGGTGGCGGTCGCCCAGGGCGGCCACAAACCCTGCTTGCAGGCTTTTGGTGCCGACCAGTTCGACCAAGACGACCCCGAGGAGAGCGTCCAGCTGAGCGCTTTCTTCAACTGGTGGTGCTTCGGCTCGTGCGTCGGTGTTGTCTTTACCCTCATTGTCCTCAGCTACATCCAAGACAACATCGGTTGGGGCCTCGGCTTCGGCATCCCATGCATCGTCATGTTATGTGCTCTTCTCGTGTTCTTGCTTGGCACCAGGACATACCGCTTCTGCCCCTTGCAGGAGGAGAACCCCTTCGCCCGCATTGGGAAAACTATACTCGCCTTGAGGAGAAATCGATCGGGCGATGGCAGTGAAGAACAGTTGGCCAGGTAAGTGTTTGTAGTACTATTGTTGCACCACGTCGATTTAGCTGCTTAATTTATGTGTAGCCACTGCAACAAAAATATGATTTATCGGCTAAACAAATGGATACCGACGTAATTAAAATGCAGTAAAAGATCGACCAACGTACATACATATCATACATAGGTATGACAAGGGGCGAATCCAAGAAATTAATTATCTCAGATAGGGTAAAATATAAAATCGCACGTCATGAAGGCAATTATAATATTTTTACAATATTTTTTGCGCGGGAGGAGGGAAAAATTTATATGGGGTTCATATTCATTTTTTTTCTATCCATATTCAATTGCTTAAAACTCATATCCATTAATTCATAGGTTTTATATGAACAATCTGCTCATAGAAGTTGCATCCAATGTTAGAAGTTGCACTCAATGTTAAGGGAGGACCAATGTCGAGAGAGGGGAGGGGGATTGCCCCCCGCAAATACATTGGTTCCGCCCCTAGTATAAGATTTCAGCGCCAGCCTGGTGCTTGTATGCACACCGGTGCGATACACGAGTACGTCAGCCCGCGTCCGCTCGCGCGATTAAGCGGGTGGCGGGCAAGCGAATCCGCGCTTGCTCGAATTTCGCCTGCGGCGAAATTCGAATTCCACGTGTGTTTTATTTAAATAAAAATACACCCATGCCTTTGACAAGCGTCAGCACGTAAATTTAAATTTATTTGAGACATTTCAACGCATGTGAGAGGTGTCGATATGCTAGACATATTGGTGCCTCGTCTGGCGTAGAAATGTTTGGGGCTGTCGTAAATAACCATTTTGTTTTGTTGCCTGTCCAGACATCCGATGCGTATGAATACTGGCTGACATAAGCGTCGAAATATAATATTATAGTGGCGTCGAAATTTTAGTGATTCGTTGTAGTGAGCTGATCTGATTCTTCTGCAGTGTGGAGAATATTAATGAAGTGAAGGGATTGCTTGGGCTGATCCCCATATGGGCAACCTGCTTGTTATATGCCGTCGTCTTCGCGCAGTCGTCTACCTTCTTCACTAAGCAAGGCAGTACACTGGATAGAAGAATCAGCTCCAAGCTTCAGGTGCCGCCGGCCGCGCTGCAGAGCTTCATCAGCGCTGCCATCGTCGTATTCATCCCAATCTACGACCGCATCCTGGTGCCCGTGGCTAAAAAGTGTTCGAAGCACCCTTCCGGGATCACAACGCTGCAAAGAATCGGCACCGGCATGGTGGTCTCTCTGATTTCCATGGTAATAGCAGCTCTGGTGGAGAAGAAGAGACTCCAAACTGCGCGAGAGTTCGGCCTGGTGGATGATCCCAAAGCCGTGATCCCCATGAGCTTGTGGTGGCTGGTGCCGCAGTATGTCCTCTTCGGGATCTCAGATGTTTTCGCCTACGTTGGGCTACAGGAATGCTTCTATGATCAAGTCCCGGATGAGCTGAGGAGCCTCGGGCTGGCTCTCTACTTGAGCATCTTCGGCGTGGGCAGCTTCATCAGCGGGTTCCTGATATCGGTGATAAAAAAGACGACTGGCGGAGGAGGAGAGAGCTGGTTGGCCAGTAATCTAAATCTTGCTCATCTTGATTACTTCTACTGGCTGCTTGCTGGATTGAGCGCCTTGGAGTTGGTTCTCTTTGTTTACTTTGCAAATATCTATGTTTATAAGAAAAAACAAGATAATGCACCGCGTAATATTTAATTAATTTATAATCTATTTTCACTTGTTTTTATTTGCATAATATATCTTATTGATATAATTATGTACTAATATAATTAGTAACAATTGTGTATTAATATATATACTAAGTGCAATCAAGAATGGGAAAACAAAAAATAGTCAGCTACCACCTTTATACTCTCAATAACTGTTCATGAATAATTTATTAAGTTATAAATGATTCACAGTATAAGTTGGCCCGAGTTTGCTGCCCATATATTTAAACTATATATTAATATGCAATGAATCCGCACTCCGCACCCACATGCAATATAATTTACAAATGCCAGCAAAATCATTAGGACAGTTTTCATCACATTGATGGTTAGATCCTAATAACTAATGGAGAAGGATGTCAAAGTTGGTTAATTTATAACAAGAATATTAAAATGATTAGAAAAGCAGTTATTAATGTTATGACTTGCTCGAATAAAATAATCGGTCCGTCAAATCTCATATGCTTAGATAATTGATCTAATTAAAATGTTTAAGCATAAATAGATGATAGTGCGCTCATCAATGATCAATCTTACTCATCAATACAACTTTACATGTACAATTCTGATAAATACAAATAAATCTCTGGTTACCAAGGATACAATTAAGAACTAATCAAGTATATGTGTAGTATTATGCTTCCATCTTCCCAATTGATAGGCTGATGACTCTTATCTAGATTGCATGTGAAGATTAATTATTTGCGTTCGCCACAGAAGCGAACGCGCTTCCACGTCAATGTCTCAGCTCTTGCATTCATTATACAAGGCCGAGACACCATACATGATATGTCAACAGCTGCAACAACCAGAGCCTTGTGGACTTCAACTATCCGCCCACCACTTAAGCCAATGGGAACATATTTTTACGTGTTCCCTGTTGGATGGAGAAGACACGGATATCGTCCCTCTGGCCCTATTCCGACTCCAATTACGCGAGCGAGCTGAAAACGGAAAGCGTTAAGTGGCGGATAAGAGAGTGAGAGCGGCGAAGGCGAGTAAGGTGGCCTCTAAATTGGCACGGCGCCGGCGATGGCCACAGATCCCCTCCTCAGTCCCCGCACCTGCCTCAAGCCTGACCACATGGCTTCCGTCGTCGACTACCGCGGCCGCCCCGCCTCCAGATCCGCCACCGGCGGCTGGCCCTCCGCCCTCTTCATCATCGGTACGTGCCCGCCTCATCCGGCCCCGTCTTATCCCAATCTCTTTTATCTGTCGATCTGATTCGCTCGGCGGCGCAGCTGTGGAAATCGCCGAGAGGTTCGCTTACTACGGGGTGTCCGCGAACCTGATCTCCTACCTCACGGGCCCGCTCGGCGAGCCGACGGCCGAGGCGGCGGCGGCGCTCAATGTGTGGGGTGGCGTGGCGTCGATGCTGCCTCTCCTCGGCGCTTTCCTTGCTGACTCTTACATGGGGCGAAGCCGGATGATCGTCCTCGCCTCCGTCCTCTACATCCTGGTGCGCGTTTCCGCCGACTTGCTTCGTTTACTTCATTTCCCTTCGATTTTTCTTTTAAATATTTATAAAATTTATTTTCGCCTTATTTTACATCAAATATACTTCATTTCCCTTCTGCTTGTGCAAGATCGCCAACTCATTCTCAATCCGCTGCTTGATTTGATCGATTTTTTTTTTAATATAATATTGAAATAATTTAATTGAAGTATAGGCAAATAATCAGAGTAGATTGAATAGATCAGATGAAATTTAGATGCCTAATTTGATAAAAGCTAAAAAGTGTTTGGGAAAACAAGAACGATTGTGAAAGTACTGGATAAGCTGTTTTGATAATCGTTGAATAATTTCAAGAAGCCAAATAATTAAATGAGAGATTAAATAGTATATATATATTTGAAGTGACCAACGACACTTGGGTATAATAGTTTTTTGAACAGAAAATACGCGGTTATTGTGACCAAATTATTTTATAAATGATTTTGTTTCCATTGACACGATGTAATTTTGTTGAGAAAAAATTGCCAAAAAAGCAGAGTGCAGAATTCACTCACAGCTTAACAAGTCAATGACCATCTCATATCGCCTCGAGAGACGTCATGATCCCTTCACGTGACAATGAAGAATCTTTTTCTTCCTGTTAGTCCAGATTGATGCTCATCCAGCTCAGTGCTTGTTCTGAAAAGGACAAAAGTAGATAAGAGCGATTCAGTTTCATCTGGTTCAATCGTTTTAAGCTTTCAAGAATTTTTATTTGTTTTGAGTAAAAAAATATGAGCTAAGATGTTCAAGTTTTAGCTGCCTTCATCAATTTTCACTCAACCATTAGTTTAATTTTATCTTATTTTATTTAATCTATTGTGATGTTTAAATTTAACCTACATCAATATGGCAATTGGCACCGTCGTCCCAAAATTATTTTCCAAAAGTAATTCGAAGAAATTAAAACATTGTCAAAGGAAATTTTAATTTCATACTTCAAATGAAATTTCTATTTTTTTTCAAGTGGATAAGAATATTTTTTAATTGTTGATAATTAATTTTAAAATGCGTGCAAAAATTTTCATAAATGAATTTAAATAAAAATGGATGAAAAGTTCTTAATAAATAAGCGTCGATAAAAAAAAAATAGATGTAAGCATGTGATTAATTAATAAAAACTTATTTTTAGGTGCTAAATAATTAAATTTATGGGCCTTGTCACTTATTCTTTGCATGGAGACACCGATAGGCTCTTGGCATGCTGGCCTTCTCCACGGTGCTTCCACTTCATCGACCAAAATGCGAAGACACCCACATTCTTCCCTCCAAGTCGGCGTGTTCTACTTCTCCCTGTACCTGGTGGCGCTCGCCCAGGGCGGCCACAAACCCTGCGTGCAGGCTTTTGGTGCCGACTAGTTCGACCAAGACGACCCCGAGGAGAACGTCCAGCGTAGCGCTTTCTTCAACTGGTGGTACTTCAGCATGTGCGTCGGCGTTGTCTTGACCCTCATCGTCCTCAGCTACATCCAGGACAACATCGGCTGGGGCCTCGGCTTCGGCATCCCATGCATCATCGTCATGTTCTGTGCTCTTCTCGTGTTCTTGCTTGGCATCAGGACGTACCGCTTCTGCCCCTTGCAAGAGGAGAACCCCTTCGCCCGCATTGGGAAAACTATACTCGCCTTGAGGAGAAATCGATCCGGCGATGGCAGCGAAGAACAGCTGGCGAGGTAAGTGCTTGTAGACTTGATATTGCCGCATGGACCGCATCGATTAATTTGGTTGCTTTATATATATGTAGCTGATATGATTCTTCTGCATGCAGTGATGAGAATATTAATGAAGTGAAGGGATTGCTTCGGCTGATCCCCATATGGGCGACCTGCTTGTTATATGCCGTCGTCTTCGCGCAGTCGTCTACCTTCTTCACCAAGCAAGGCAGTACACTGGATAGAAGAATCAGCTCCAAGCTTCAGGTGCCGCCGGCCGCGCTGCAGAGCTTCATCAGCGCTGCCATCGTCGTATTCATCCCAATCTACGACCGCATCCTGGTGCCCGTGGCTAAAAAGTGTTCGAAGCACCCTTCCGGGATCACAATGCTGCAAAGAATCGGCACCGGCATGGTGGTCTCTCTGATTTCCATGGTAATAGCAGCTCTGGTGGAGAAGAAGAGACTCCAAACTGCGCGAGAGTTCGGCCTGGTGGATGATCCCAAAGCCGTGATCCCCATGAGCTTGTGGTGGCTGGTGCCGCAGTATGTCCTCTTCGGGATCTCAGATGTTTTCACCATTGTTGGGCTACAGGAGTTCTTCTACGATCAAGTGCCGGATGAGCTGAGGAGCCTCGGGCTCGCACTCTACTTGAGCATCTTCGGCTTTCGCAACTTCATCAGCGGGTTCCTGATATCGGTGATCAACAAGATCACGACTGGCAGAGGAGGAGGAGAGAGCTGGTTCGCTAGTAATCTAAATCGTGCTCATCTTGATTACTTCTACTGGCTGCTTGCTGGATTGAGCGCCTTGGAGTTGGTTCTCTTTGTTTACTCTGCAAATATCTATGTCTATAAGAAAAAACAAGATAATGCACCGCGTAGTATTTAATTAATTTATAATCTATTTTCATTTGTTTTTATATGCATATTATATCTTATTAATATAATTAATTAGTAATAATTGTGTTTAAATATATATACTAATACTAGCCAAGCACGGTTAATTTGTAATTTTAATAATAAAAAAATTGAAATTAAATATTATATTTTAATATATGTTTATATACCAATAGAATAGTTTATCAATTTTTTTTTAATTTTTTAATATTTTGTAAATATAAATTTAAAATTAAAATTAATTTTTATAATTTTAAAAAATGATTATTTAAAATATTTCAATTGTAATTAATTTACAATTTAAACGGTAAATTAAACTTTATCTAAATTTTAATATTTTTAATAATTTAAATACAAAAATTAAAATTAAATAATTGTATACCTAGATTTTTCAAGAATAAGTTATTATATTATTAACATTTTACAAAAATATTTGAAATTAAATTTTGTATTTTTAATATATTATAATGTATTTTCTATCCATTTTTTGATATTGTTATATTTTGTAATATAATTTTAATTTGAAATTATATAAATATTTTATATTTATAGAAAACTAATTATTTTAGAATTCAATTATAAATTAAATTTTTAATTTTAATTTTTAAATTAAATTTATAATAATAATTTAATATTCATAATAATTAAAATTAAATTTTTAAAATTAAATATTTTGATACCTATATTTTTAGAAATAAATTATGATATTATTATCATATTATAAAAAAATTGATAATAAAAATTAAGAATAAGATATTTAAATTAAATTATAATTTTAAATAATAATATATAAATATACCACAAAGTAATATATAATTTTATTTTGATTTATATAATTATATAAATGTGCACGTATATTTATATAATTTAATTTAAAATAATCATAAGTAATAACTTAAATTAAAATTAAAAAGGTAAAAGATGAATTATTTTAAATTAGTGATTAATAATTATTTTTAACGTTTAAAATAATTTTTATATGTGAAAAATATATAAAAAAAATAAAAATTTATATAAATGAATTTATAACATAGTGTGACATACAAAATAAAATATTAATAAGATATAAATCTAAAAACGGTAATAATTTTTTTTATATAATGATATTAATTTATTTCAAGATGCATAAATCTTCATAGTAAAAAAATTTGAATAAAAAATTAATTTAATAATTTTAAAAATAGTAAAAATCAAAACTATTTCAAAATAAATAATGCTATATAGATTTTAAACAAAATAATATATAGAAAAAATAAATAAAAAACTATTAATAATTTTAAGGATAAATATTAAATATAATGCAAATATAAAGTAAAGTATATTAATTAAAAATTATAAGTATAGATAATTAATTCAAAAATAAGAAATTTGAAATAATTTAAGTTTTTTCGAAAATAAAGAGAAATATTTCATAAATATGAAAGTAATATAAAAATAATTATATTTTTAAAAAATAATTTATATAGATTTCAATGATTAAAACTAAAAAAATATAAAAATAATAATATTTTTATGAATAAAATCAAATATAATATGAATATAAGATAACATAATGACAAAAATAAAAAATAAAAAATTTAAATTATTCTAAGTTACATAATTTTTTTTGATTTTGAAATACTATTTTTTAATTAACAAACTCCAAAATATGATATTCCAAAACCCAAAAATTAATATAAATAAATTCAATAAATAAAAAACATTTAAATTATTTATTTAAAAAACTATAAATTTAAATTTAAATTTATCATAATAGCTGAATGTAGAAAAAATAAGTGGGGTAAAAATTTTTATTTCAAATTTAAGTTGGATAAAAATTTGGGAGAAAAAAAATTAGGTAAAAAAAATGACAAAAATTTGAGATGAGAAAGTTTACATCGGAATAAAGAATTTATGCAAGAAGGATATATTGCTTATATATATATATATAAAAATTAATTTACATGAATTTGAATTATATATTTTTTAAAAAATATATAAAAAGAATAAGATTTCATGGGATAAAAATAAAATGTAATATAAGTATGAGATAATAAGTTTTTTTTTAAAAAAAATAAATTATTTTAAATTGTATATATATTTTTTATTTTGAAATACTATTTTTCAATAATAAATTCAAAAAATAATATTTCAAAACTCAAAAATTAATATAAAAATTTTCAATAAATAATTTTTTTATAATTATTATTCAAAAATAATAAATATAAAATTAAAAATATCAAAATAGATGCATATAGAGAAAATAAGTGGGGTGAATTTTTTTATCACGAATTTAAGTGGGATACAAATTTAGGAGAGAAAATTTAGATGACAAAAGTGATAAGAGTTTGAGGAGGGAGGGGTAAAAATATAAATATAAATAAGATAAAAATAAAAATAAAAATTTAAGAAAGTAGAAAAAGTTTAGACGAAAAAGAGTCATTATATATATAGATATCGGTAGATATCGGTTTGATTCGATTTTTCATCTACTTCAATTATCGGTCTGTCACTGCCCTCGACGGATTCAATATATAATAACATGTGAAAAATATATATACACATCCATAGTGAATATTATATCTTATTCATTCATTTTTTAATTAGTGAAAAAAGGAATTTTATCATCAAAATTAATTAGATATTAATTACCTTTTATCACTAATGTCGAGTATCATTGTACCAGGGCACTAATATTAAAGTTAATTAAATAAACAATTATAAGTCAGGATAGAGAAAGAAAAGAAATTCCTATTCGCTCAATTAGGAGGATATACACATATAATTCAAAACTACGTTCATATATTTTTCTTCTCATTCTGCCCACTTAAATACACAATCAATAATGGGAAAACAAAAAAAGCTCAGCTACCACATTTATACTCTGTTTATTAAATTGTAGCGTCACGCAATAACTGCTCATGAATAATTAGACTATATATATATATATATATGATTCACAGTACAAAGTTGGCCCGAGTTTGATATATTTAAACAATTAATAAGCAATGAATCCGCCCCTCCCACATGCAATATAATTTTGGCTAATTGCAAGATGGCGTTTGTTGTTCTGCACTCCACCTCTGTCTTTATGTGCGCATAACTTTTCACAGCACATGCTGCTGCATATATTCTTTATTTCCCCCAATTATTCAATTAAAACTTTTTGCTCGTATTCTATTACTCCGTATTAAGTTGGTGAAAAAAACAAATGAGATTGCTTCATCAAAACTAATTAATTAATATCATTTAATATGATTTTAAATGATATGATCAGGGTTAATTAGATTTTGTCGGTCCGCCGACCCCTTAATCGATATTTTTCATTTATTTTTAAAAAGCAATTTATTGAAAATTAATGATGGTAAAATACATAATGCTCGAAACAATTGAAGTTTAAAATGCCAGCAAAATCATTAGGACAATTTTCATTACATTGATGGTTTATTCGATCCTAACAACTAACCGAGATGGATGTCATAGTTGGTTAATTTTAGGGGTGAAAAAAAATCAATTTTTTTTTGGTTTTTTTTTGAAAAAAATTAATTTTCAATTTCGGTTAACCGATCGATTCAATATAATTTATTAATTTTTAATATTATATATATAATAATTTATTTTATTTTTTTTAAATTCTAAAAAAATAAAAAAAATAAAAAAAATAAAAAAGAGTTTTTAAAGCATATTATCTTGGTTCAAGTGATTTCATTTTTTTTCTTAATGAGAATACGATATTTGTTTGATTTTTTCTTCATAGGTGATTTGCAAAATATTATAATATTTATAGGTTAAATTTTTTTATTAATTAATCAAAAATTATTAGTTAATCGAATCGAATAAATCAATTAGAATGATCTATGCTCACCCCTAGTTAATTTATAACAACTTGATCGAATATTAGAATGATTAGAAAAGTAGTTACAAATAATATGACTTGCTCAGCGAAATAATTGATCGGTCAATCCATAGGCTTAGACATGTACAATTCTGATAAATACGCACAAATCTTTGCATATATATATATGCTTCCATCTTCCCAATTGATAGGCTGATCGATGACTCTTATCTAGATTGCATCAGAAGATTATTGGCAGCTACAGAGAGAGAGAGAGAGAGAGAGCTGTAGCTGTACCTTGATACTGCCATGTGGTAGGTAATTACTTGGATTATGGTCTATGATTAATTAATGTGTTTGTCTCCCATTTGAAGGACTGGAGTTTATTTGGTCAAATGAGTGAACTGGCCTCTTTGGTGAATTGGTTCATGTGCTATATATATTTATGTGCACCAACTCAATGAAAGAGTTTTGATTTGCTTGTTGATATATGGTGTCTTAAATTGCAATTTATTTTCACACTTTTTACATGAGAGAATCTCATCTCAATTAATTTTCACTTTATATATATATAAAAAATTAACTTGGATGTATAAATAAGAACGGCCAACTATATAAAGTCGCATTTTAGAGTAGATGATGTACATTTGCATAGTTTGTCTTCATGCGTTTGGTTATATATATATATATATATATATATATATATATATATATATATATATATATATATATATATATATATATATATTATTAATTTAAACTCGATGGCTTGATGATGATAAGAATGCCATTTATTGCGGTGTCATCATTTATGCTCTCATTTATTGCTACATATCAAGTCAATGGCATAATTGCTTGTGCAATTTGGCCTTTATTCAAGGTTCATAGTGACATGTGATGTGAACCATCAATTCTTTATTTTTATTTTTTTAACAAAAATAAAAAGGTACGATGATCATATTAAAATTAAAGAATAAATTTTAAACTATAGATAATATAATCATAAA
This sequence comes from Canna indica, assembly GCA_034359265.1. Lineage (NCBI taxonomy): Eukaryota > Viridiplantae > Streptophyta > Magnoliopsida > Zingiberales > Cannaceae > Canna > Canna indica. The sequence goes on along the minus strand of CP136898.1, from coordinate 2,909,758 downwards.
AAAATATTATATTCTTCTAAAATTTCAGCCTAATAATTCTTACTGATTTTTAAGAATATAATACTCTATAATTATTTAGCCCAACAAAGAGATAATATGATGATTTTATTTCTCTTTTTAAACATTAACACCGTAAATTGGAATTTTACGTGATTCAATATATTTTAAATGCCCTACTCTCAATGATTTATCTGAAACTTTAGGTACAACTCATATTAAGGCAATAAATAATTAAATTAACAGTGGTGTAGAAAATGAATTTAGAATATTTATAATTAAAGAACATATATATATATATCAATTTTAACAATTACTGTTAGTTTCTTATGTGTTTGGTAAATAAATAAAACTATTACTATAAAATAAAAAAATAAAATATAATCTTGCATTAATATTTTATACATATCATTTAAATATTATAATATTAAAAATATTATAACTCCGCCTACGTGAGTGTAGCCGATCTGAAGCCCGAATAAAGGAGAAGAATTGCAATAGGTCGACAATCATCGTAAAAATTAGTTAAACTCTATGTTATGAATTATCTGTTATAAAATAAATGGTTAAGGATAATTTTTGCCCTCAAACTATTAAAAATAATGTAAAAATACTCTTAAATTATTCTTTGGTTGATTTTTAACTTTAAACAAATGAAAATGATTGAAAAATGCCCTCGAACTATTAGAAATGAGTAAAAACATTCTTAAGCATTTTTTTGATAAATTTTTAATTATTAAACAAACGAAAATAATTGAAAAACACTAATATTTTTACTCATGTCTAAAAGTATAAAAGTTTTTTTTTTCTTAGAAATGGGTAAAACTATTAGTATTTTTCAACTATTTTCGTTTGTCTAAGGGTAAAAAATTTATCAAAAAATAAATTTAGAAGAATTTTTATTTATTTCTAATAGTTCGAGAGTAATTTTCAATTCTTTTCATTTATTTAAGAGTAAAAATTAATTAAAAATAATTTTGAGATATTTTTATCCCATTTTTAATAATTCAAGCTTAAAATTTATCTTTAACCCTAAAATCAATAAATGTTCCTAGTTAGCTAACCAGTAGCTTTCCTCCTGGCAATAAAATAAAAATAATTGTATTAGTACTTGGTCAAATTAGGTAGTAAAATGTAAACCCTAGGCCGGATGCTAAATAATTAAATAGAGAGCATTCAAAGTTGGTGTTGATTCTGTTTCCTAACTAACATTCTCTTTCAAAATAATGCAAGCTTTTAGATGGCTAAGACTACAAAATTATTGAGATTAAGTCAAGCAATTCACCATCACTTTAAATGGGAAAGCTACATCCACTGTCCCTCATCTCATTGCAAATTTTCTCAAAGTCACATTCACTTTTGTGAATTTGGTTATCTTGTTCTTTTATTGGTAAACATATTGCAAAAAATAATTAAAAAATAATTTTAAAAAGTATAACATGAATTAACACCAAATTATATGAATATGTATTTATTTTATTGGGCCGAATATATTATCATAATTTTTTATAAATTAATTTTTTTTGGGTCATAGAACAACATGTGATGTAATTAAGGTAGACAGTACTTTTTTCGCCTGGGATTAGAACCATTTTCACCTTATTTTACTAGTGATTTTTATTTTATTTTTTTAAAAATTAGTCTTTATAATATAGTGATTACAAGATATACATAAACACAAGAATACACACACAAAATTTTATTATCATGAATCAAATTTTTAGCCTAAGACAAAATGCCAATATATTTAACCACAAACCTATTAGTGAATAGACTTCACTAGTAATTTTTTAGGGTATCATTTTGTCTTTTTGGTTGGTAGCAAATTGATAATTTTTCTACCATTAACTCATCACATGAAATTCATACATGTAATCAGGTCAGCTTTAACTTCGCATAATACTTATGATTTGGCACAATATAAAAAAGAAAAGAAAAATTAATCATTTGTAAGTTAATGATAAAAAAATCATGTATTTTTTAACCCAAAACAAAAAAGAGTTAAGTCATCAATTCATCCTGATAAATAGAAAATTAAATTGATTTTCTTAAAATTTACTTTAACTATTATTTACTTAAACTATCATTGTTCAATCAGATTTTTGAATATTTTTTTTACAATAATATAATTATTATAAGATTTACGCATAAATGTTAAAAAAACACACGTAAAGCGCTACAAAGGATCAAACTTTTTTTTTATTATAATTTATCGAGCGCTACGAGAGATCGAACTTTTATTTATTTATTTATCGAACTTAAGACCTACAAGCAATATATCTGGATGAACGTCAACTATGGGTAGCACAGTCGGTGGTAATATATTGAATATTGCATAAAAATATAGGATTTAAACTTTAGTACGATCAACTATTGTGATTTTTTATCTTTGTTAAAAAAAAAAAAAAAGAAGAACAAAATTTGACCATCCAATTTTTTTTCTTATACCAAATGCAGTGAACATTGACAGATTTTTATCTGGTACACTGGATAATTGAATGTTCAATGATCCGTTTTTTTTATGATCTTAGATTCTTAGTAGTGACTTTATTACTCTTCTTTGGGTACTTACAAAACGCCTTTATCAAACGAGACTTGTCAGCATTTGTTCCATTTATTTCCAAAGGAAGACGCAAAAGGAAGTGGAGACAAAGCAAGTTCTAAAAGCTCCCAACAACACCAAATCCTTTTTATCCTTTCGTCTTGTTCGCATGCTTTATTTTCCAACCCAAAAGATCAAATCTTTCGTAGCGGCAAGTTGCTCTGATATCGTTACCACATCATCTGTTCTTGGTATGGAAAAATGGGATTTTTAGCTGCTTCTTGTAGTCTTCGAGCGCGATTCTCCTCAATTTCTGCATTTTTTTTTTGTCATTTCTACTAGTTTTTGTGAGCTTTGCTGTGATTGCGCCTTCAGAATATAATTTTTGAACCATTTTAGTCGAAAATTTATTATTTTGGGTATTTCTTTGTGTCGGTTTCGAGCTTCTCTGCCAGGAACCGGTCGAGATCCGTCTTTGTTCCTTTTTCCAGCTTGTGATTTCAACCGTTCGCGCAGCAAATCTATTTTGGTTCCTTCTAAGGATTGCTTATTTCCTTTGTCTCTCCAGTACCGTGATTGTAGTACGTCTTTGGGGGTTCTTTAAAGCTCTTCAAGGTTTTCCTCGGATTACTAAGTTTCCTGCTGATCTTGAGTTTCCAGACTCGCTTAACACTCTGCTTCAAAATTACCATGGGCAATGTATTCGACTGTATGCCTAAGAAAGAGCTGAGAGGCGGCATCGGGTCGCGGAGCAAGCGGGGCCCCAAGTCGAAGTCACAGAGGAAGGTGACAGCATCCGAAGAGGAGCTGCTGCACCGGCAGGCCTTGGCAATGGCAATTCAGCAGCACCAGTTGTCTCAACGGTTCGAAGGCTCCCTGTCTCGGAGAATCGGGTCCACGAGCTCTCGCCGGCGGGACCTCCCTGATTTAATTACCAATGGAAAGCAGGTAACTTCTGATGAAGTTTTTCTAGAGGCATGAAATATTATATGTTATTTACCTCTCTATGTGGTCCACTTGCATCACAATTGTAAGTCCTACTTGAGTAAACCATAAAGAAAATCTTACCAGAGTCTTGCAATTTCAACTAGAAGAACAAAGAGGGTTCAGATCTTTGTGCCTAGTCATGATATGCTGAGAGATTGGTATATGATAATATATGGCCATAGATCCTCCTGCTTTTACAAATATACCTGGGATGAGATTTATGCCAATCTTTTCCCTTGATAAAGTGAGTATCTACTTCTTTATACTGGTTTCAAGTGTCATTGAGCTATCTGCTTAGAATTCTTCTTCTTCCAAGCCAAAAGACAACAACATTTCTAGCTTACACTATGGGCTGAAAGAATTAGGGTCTCCCCTTAGGCAGCTAGGCTTTGTCCTGCCAGCTCCACATGCAGCTTGAAAACCGTCTTAGTTTTTTTTTTTCTGATGATTGATAGAAGACAGATAATAACTGCATTTACACAAGGACGATCCTGTAGTCTTGCTCAAAAAAAAAGATAATCTTGTAGTCAATGCGCTTTTTAAGCTCATAATATTTCAAGATATGAACTAGTTTAAGAGAAATCACATAACTAAACTAAATCTTTACTTAAACTTTTAGATGTAATTAATTGAAAAGTAGTGGTACAACAACAGAGCATTTGGAAATATATCCGGATTAAAAAACTGATGTTTCAATTTGTTGATGTGCATGTGGAACATTTAGAGTTATAGTGTCTTTTTTTAATAAATTCATTGTTCAGTTTCTTCACTTATAGAAGATATGTGAGAACCACTCCTCTAGGCTTCTGGTTGATGTTGCTGTTCTTATGATAATGCATAACTACAGGGGTAAAATCTAATGCCTTCTGTTTTCTCTTTGGGAATATTGAAAAATGTACTTCAGAATCCAATTTTTCTTGAGAATCTTGAGACAAGGAAAATTATTCTAGTTCACGGAGAAGGATTTGGAGCTTGGTGTTGGTACAAGACTGTCTCTCTTTTGGAGGAAGTAGGAGTCTTTCCTGTTTCTTTGGATCTCAGAGGCTCTGGAATAGACTACACCGATCCAAACAACATAACGACCTTAGCAGATTACTCAAAGCCTCTTACTGATTATCTTGACAATCTCCCTGAAGATGAAAAGGTGAAAAACACAATTGTGATTTTTGTTTCTGTAGCAGACTGAAATATGCATATACTTTGCCATATTTATTTTGCAGGTCATATTAGTTGGCCATAGTTGTGGAGGTGCTAGCATATCTTATGCAATGGAATCTTATCCAAAAAAGATATCGAAGGCAGTATTTGTTAGTGCGACAATGGTATTGGATGGACAGAAACCATTTGATGTGTTATCTGAGGAAGTATGTATTACTTTTCATAGGAAGCTCTCTAATGCAGTATATCCTTGATCTCACATGAATGTTTTTGCAAACTCGTATAACTGTTACTATGCTTTGTCTAGAGAAATTAAGATTATTGAGAAATTTGATGGGCGATAGATCTTTATAATTATCAATAAAAGTTTAACTTGCACATTTTAAGTCCCTAGAAATTTCCTTAAACTTCTTGCATTATTTAGTCATTTTATATTTAAAATTTATTATAATATTGGTATTCTTTCTCCTGTTTTTCAATATGCTTATCCTTATGACCTTATCACATATCTTGCAGCTAGCATATGCTGATGTTTTCTTAAAAGAGTCACAGTTTCTAATTTATGGAAATGGAAAAGACAAACCTGCAACTGGTCTCATGTTTGACAAACAACAAATGAAGGGTCTATATTTTAACCAGTGTCCTCACAAGGTTTGAATGGATCCCTACGCTTACGGTTATACTTTTCCAATTCGATGAAAACCTTTTCTTAATGTTATGTATCTAGTCATTGAACTTTTCATGACTCCTCTGATCTAAAATTCATTGATCAATCATATTAAATGAAAATTAATCCGAAATCAATCTTTTGGAGGATTCTTAAATCTTAGCTATATGGACTCATTGATGTTATTTTCATTTGACAATTTTTTTTTTTGAGAAATGAAAACTGTATACCATTCATAAGAAATGAGGGTTACAGTGAAAGGTGGGGGAAGAGTATGAGGGTTAATTTGACAATTACATGCAGAATTAGTAAGTGCTTGGTCTTGTCCTTTTAAATCTTGCTATGCTCATTATGGTTTGGTTTTTGCAATTTTCAAATGGAATAGAACTTCTCTATAGTATATTGTTAACTATCATAGTATATAAGTATATTGCTATAGAATTAGCAACGCTCAGTAGTATATTGTTAACTACCATAGAATATAAGTAAGTTTCTTTTTCATTATTATATAGTGAGCATACAGTTTGTAGAAAATACCAAGAAAACTTGCATGATTTAACAGTTGTTCGTTAAACATTAAACCATCAATCTCAGTTGCAAATTGTAATACCCCATAGGAAGTGTTATGTGTTCCTGATGCCATAATATGCTAAATGCTAGCATGAAATTGTGTTATCACACTAATGATGATTCAACAAAGTTTTAAGCCACCCGTTGAAGTCCTACACTAAACCATGATTTTAAGGATCTTGTGAACAAAATTGTTGGGAAGCTGTAGTTGTCAAGTTTTGCTTGATTTTTATAAAGCAAATATTATGTCTGACAAACTGTAAAGTTTGAAAGGAGCAAAGTCATATGTGCATGTTTGTGAACTTTCTTGTGTACTATTCATATTTAAACAACTAAAGCATAGACTTCCATTTGAACTTAGAAGAGGGAAATCTACTAAGTTCAGATTCGTGAACCTTTAGGTTTTCTTATTTGATGATACATGACCCATAGTTATGTATGTATGCATAACTTTATATTTGCATGCAAAGAGGTCGTTTCCATGATTCAAACCATGGGATCCCAAGTAATTGAAGCAACTTTACGATTGCCCCAAGCCTTCCTTCATAAATGCAAATGATACACACAAATAGAAATATTTCTCACCATCCAGGAAGAGCTGAGCATTATTAACTTTGAAAATAGGTTATATCTCTAAAGAATTACTCTCTAAAAAGTTCTCATTATTTTTTTCTTTAAACATGACTTTCCAAAGATAAGTTACTCATCCCGTCCGACTATGTTTATGTCAAAAATGCTCATGGTGGAAGTTATATAGTTTATTAATTGTATTTCCCCGTTGTTTGAATAAAATCACCTTAATTAAGAATAGATAGCAAAGATTAAAGTTCTGCCTAACAACATTTGAAGGATAGTAATATCTAGAGATCAAGAACGTACAATAGTGATTGTTATTCCTGTGTGAAGATACCTGCTTAAACACAAATGTTGTGGTTCTGAACTATCTTATTCTTGATGCCATGTGAAATAAATCATTGGCTTCCTGTTCTTTCGTTTACAATTTAAAGAGATGATTCATGGTTCTTTCAGGACATTGCTTTGGCTTCAGTTTCCATGAAACCCATTCCACTCGCACCGATGATGGAGAAGCTTTCTCTCACCCCTGAAAACTATGGCAGTGTCCGGCGTTTTTTCGTCCAGACGCTGGATGACCACATGCTCTCGCCTGACATCCAAGAGAAGCTGGTCAGAGACAACCCCCCTCACGGGATATACAAGATTAAAGGCAGCGACCACTGCCCCTTTTTATCGAAACCGCAGTCACTGCATAAGATTTTACTTGAAATTGCACAACTTCCCTAGTGATACACCAAATTACAATTAGGAGGACTGCTTGTGGAGATTGTATAGGAGAAGTAAGCAAATAGAGGATAGATGAAAGGATAGTGTTGAGTGTGGAATTTAGTCATAGGAGTTGACAAAGATGTTTTCTTTTTTTCCAATTATGAGCTCATTAGCAATTAGGAATTGTGGTTTGTTTTAATCTGGTTTTTATGTGGTCAGGTAACCATATTATTATGCTCCAGGAACTGTATCCTTTGCCTTCAATTGCAAAGGTTTTAATGCTTACACTATACTTGTTAGGCGAAATTCTGATTCAAGAATATGACTGAGACTTTCACAAGGGCATGATCGGTTGATGATTATTTTAGGGCCCAAGGCAAAAACTGAGACTTGGTAGCATTTATGCCAAATCTTATTCTTATGATGTTGGCCTAAAAGCATGTCTGTCTTTACCATTTAAAAGGATTATTATTTATCCTCACTGCGTTAGGTTAGGCGGGATGACAATTATATTCTCATCCATTGATAATAATCTTATCTACTTTTTCGGATCATTTTTTTTTTCAAAAACAATAAATATATGATGTAAATATGAATTTAAAAAATTAATATCAACACAAATACAATGCTATCAAAATTTTAGAAATATATCCATGTGATATCCATTCTATAATTATAAACATTGTATTATCCATAATAAATAATAACTTATATACATATGTCCAATATGATAATTTCATTAAAATTCCCAAATATCTACCTTACACAATTACCAGAGAGAGCACAATCTACATACTATGCAAGCTCAGGCATGGTTGAGCTTCTGTTTCTGAATTTGCTTCACTGGACAGAAGCAATATCTGTCCGTCTGATCTAGAAGCACCATCTAAATGCTTAATTCAGGCAACAAATCCTATTATCTTCATTCTGCCAGCATAATGGATATTGTAATTGTATGGAGTACTTTGTTTTGAGATATCACCATAGATGAGAATGAATCTATCTTAACTAGAAGTTCCAGACCACTTTGCTGAAAGAAACCAAAGGCAAAAAACAACTTTCCACAATTCAAGTCCAAGCTTCCCTTGTTGCTTAAAGCAACAACTTTCTCATATTTCTCCTCTTGTTTTTAAATATCCTAAACGTCCCTCATATTGATTTTGATGTCAGCATGTGGATGGGCTAGCTTCATTGATCTAGAAGGATGCAGACTGAATTTTTTAACCAAGTACTTGAAACATGGTATCAATAACATGTAAAGGGTGCCAAGGATGACAGGTGCTGCTACAATCCAGCCTAATAACTGCAAAATAAAGTACATTATTTACATTGACTAGAAATAAGCAAGTGATGAACTGAACATTAGCTTTGTTCTCAAAATATAAACATATTAAGAAGGTGTCAACCTCTACTAGCTTAGATGGTTAAGACTGCCTAAGGTCAATGGTCGATATCTACTAGTAACATCTTTAGAAGCACAATTTCTTCTATTTGTAGTGTCTTTGGGGAAAAGGAAAAACATATGAAGATGGTTCTAAGGTGGCATAAAACATGAGTAAAAATGAAAAATAGAGACGATAGACAAAATAGTGTGGCCTCTTCTTTCTCTATTATTATTGTAACTGGCATCTATGCCCTGTAGCTTCAGCCAACATCGTTATAAAAAACATTCCATGCAGCCATATATTCAGTCTTGACCAACTAGTCTATTTAAGCTTATTAATCTGGTTCGAGTCCATTAAATAATCAAGATCACACTGCTTAAATCCTATTCCACCCCATGCTTTCTTGGATTCTCTATTTCAACATTTCCACCTCTATCATCTACATTTTTCACCTTCATTTCCCAATGGCTCCTCCTAATTGCTATCAGAAGTAGCTTACGGACTTTCTCATCCAAGGAGGAGCCCAAGCTTAACTACTGGTGCTCAATTGCTCATATTGGTACTTCCTACTTCAAACAATGAAAAAGAATGTTGTCTCCTGCACAAGCTAAATGTTCAAGTGAAAAAGAATTGCCAAACTCAACATCTCGAGGGAAATACTGTTACAAACCGCATGTAATATGGCAATTAACACCTCCTGAGAGGCTTGGCCAGTAACCACCTTTTTGACTGCATCAGATGTTAATGGCAAGTGAGAACCACCTGTGAGGAGTTCACCTAATCGCAAGAAGGGAATCACAAGACTTGAAGAAAGTTCAGTTAGTTCTCAGAATCATAACATGATGAGAAACAGAACAAATAATAAAGGCACAAGACATTACTGTTCAATTGCATTTGTAGATATGTAATCCATACTCCATATGAAAGGTAATTATAATAACCACTCATTGCAATATATATAGAAGGCATAGTATGCCATAGACATAATTATGAACCACCAAAGATTGATAAAGTCCATATAGAATTTTATTATTGCATAGATTTTCTACTATTGGCCTAGCACATAATATGAAGCTGACAAGACTTTTTCGTATACTGATGAGTGATAATTACTAAATATCCTTTCGTTTCCAAGGTCCCTTGTAATAAAAATCTAATAACTTCACCCGATGAGGCGAGGACTTTGTTTTAAAGAATAAGTAGCGTATGCAAATATTTCTTCTCTTTAGTAAATACTGGTATTAATTTCTCAATAAGTTACAGTTGATCAGAAAACCAAATTGACTCTTAAAAAAATTTACAGAGCTTCATTGCAAGACTCAGTATAATTTCTCTATCTTCCTTATTATTATCTATTGATATTTAAAAGTTCTTTGTCAATTCATTCATGTTGTTTCAAATCTCAAATTTTGCTAAAAATAATTAGTCAACCAAACTATCCCTTATCTCCTAAATTCTTCACATCTCATGAAGTCCGATGCTCTTTAACTTTTTTATAAAAATCTTTTTAGAAGTTTTCTTTACTCTTCAACCATTTTATCTTTTCAAAGTTTCCTTTACCTCATCGACAAAGAGCTATTGTAAGCAATTTTATGATTTTTATCCACTATTGTTTGTCTCAAAAGATAAGTTGTATACAGAGTGTTTATTAAATAATTGATATTCCATTCACACAAAGTACCCTAGAAAACTCCTTACTGTTGGATTACTCATCTAAAGTTTGCAGATGACTGGTCTAGAACCTATTATCTGAAAAGTTGTTACTAATGCAGTGTTTGTTCAATTTCAGTGTAAGCCAGATACTTATGTAATATCAGCAGATTATTTCTAGAAATGCCATTTGAAAAAGTTGGCCAGAAATATAAGCCATTGGGACAAGTTTAAATGCTAAAATCTAGTATATCTGTAGATTCTTCTTTATTATTCAATGATATATTCTTTTATAAGATTTCTTAAACACATAAATAAAAGAAGGATCCTTGATATTACCTTAATTCAATTGGAGTAGCAACAAAGTTAGCGAGCATCACACTGGCAGCATGACAATGATGTCTAAGTAGTGCAATTGCCAACCCACAAAGAAATACAGTGACCCCTGTTATGATAACAATGTATAAATCGAAATGGATAAATGCTTTTGTTTAGTTTGCAAAATACATATAAATATTTTTGCCTGAGCTTGCAGACATAGGAAATACTGAATACAGAGGCAAAATCCTGCCTTGTTGTTTGTATCTATGGCTAAGAGACTGCAGCAATGAGACAATTGAAGAATTGAAAGTAAATGAGGACTTGTTGAATCATAAGCAACCATTTTGTTGAGGAAAAAATAGTTATATCAATACTACTGGCACCAATCTTACATTATCCAAAATTTCTTTGTGAAAAGGTATGTCAAAGCTGTAGCTGAATCATCATTTATGCACAGATTATCCAAGAATGTAGGCAACTCCAAAAATATTTCCACTATTGTGATGCATAACACACTGTGTCATCAGCTTGACTATTCTTCATTCTATGGACTCAGATTCAGCCTGAAGCTAAGAGATTCTTAAAAGATATATACATTGATGTCAATTCATGCATTATCTCAGACCAGTTTGACAGTTTAGAACTAATCAGTGCTACCATAAATGAAGTCTATTCAGCATAGTGGATCATGGAAGCTCATATAACCTACATAAATCACGTAACTCCATGATCTGAGTTCAAATGCAATGGCCCTAATTAGACCAATGGTTTGTTAAAATCATATGATGAAAATAGTTTCAGGAATGATGACCAAGAACATTAAATACATAATTTATTTTGTTTAATTTTCTAAATCCTTCTGTCGTAGATTATTATTACTTATTTTTAGGAAAATGCATATATTACGCATAAAAGAATCCATTGTCCATCAATCAAACAAATTAAGCAATCCAAAGTCAGTAAAAAAGAATATTGCATAAACCAACAGAAAGTACCCTCATCCTATTATACCAGAGTTAAAGATGTCAGAAATTTATTATTCCATACCACAGATCGGGAACAGCCCCAGGGTCACACCGAGCGCAGTAGAAAATGCCAATTGTTTAGGTTCTGCACCCCTGGATGAGAACCAACATTTTTGTCAGCATTCATGGTCCTCAGGTGAAAATGAACACATAATTCTAGTGTATATTAAAAAAAAAAAATCAAGGGAATCAAAGCCCTATTATCCTTCTCATGTCCAACCTCCAAAACAGAATCCAAAGGAGCACAGAAAAAAGTAGTGCAAAATGATATCAGGAAAGAAAACGAGGAAGAAATGCCTCACTTGCTGATTATTTGAAGGAACGGATCAACGATCTTCCTGTTCAACCATGGAATCAAACCGCACCTGCAAAGAGGCATCTCTCGGAGGAACTGCGAGAATTCAGAAAAAATAAAGACAAAATTATTCGCCTTTGTTCAGTGAAAAGGAAAAAGAAATTGAATTCATCGGGGTTTTCCGATGAATTTTTCGGGGTTCGACGGGAGGGACGTGGAGAGGCGATTGGATTGGGGATATGATACGCGGTAAATAGCTGATCTAATAGACTAATAATGCTTAAGCGAAATATCCGTATTATTACTATTCCAGCATTTCTACAGAAAACTACATATTTGCCCTTACAAACATAATACTTCATATATTTGCAAATATTAAATGTAGCATAAATATCATCAGTATAAACTTATGTTAAAAGTACCAAATAATGATTACCAATAATAATTTAAATAAATACAATTATTTGATACCTAAAATATTCTTATAAAGTTATAATCATACGCAAAATATTTTATTTTTATTTTATTATTTTTCATATATGAATTATTTTGCTTTTATTTAAATATATCAATTAAATAAGGCAAAAGAAACAAGGCAAAATTATACATATATAATTTAAAATAATTTACTTTTATTTAATTAAAATAATCATACTTTTATGAATAAGTATTACAAAAGAAATAAGGCAAAATTATATACATATATATTGCTTTTCGGACTTGTCCTTCTTAATTTTAGTTTTGTCATTTATATTTTTGAAAATATAAAAGACATATGCCAATAAAGTTTACAAGAATCAAGTGTCCATTGACTGATGACATTAAAAGACCAATTAACATAAGATAATTACATGAATATATTATGAATTTAAAATTTATCTCAAATATATGATGAACTTTTATTTCATCAAATTATATTCTAAATTATTAAATTTGTATTAATTGTATTCATCCGTTAAAATTCCGTCACCTACTCTGGCTTGCACACATGAATTAATTTTTTTTATAATATTTTAACATTTTCTCTGTTACCATCTCGCCGAAGAAATCGTCGGACCTCACTGAAGAATCATTTTCTATTGAAATTATTTACAAACGAGGTCCAATGGTTTCTCCGGTGAGGTTTGACGGTTTCTCCGATGAGGTGGTGACGAAGAAAGTATTTTTTTTAAAAAAATAATCCATGTGTGCAAGCCACGTTACACTGTTAATAGAGTAGGTGACGAAATTTTAATGGAGGAATACAATTGATACAAATTTAATAATTCATGATACAATTTGATAAAATAAAAATTCAAAATACAATTGAGACAAAATTTAAAGTTGAGGACAAAATCCAAAGTTTAAGATATATTCAGACAATTACTCTTAACATAATTATCCTGTTCAAAATACGTCTTATGATCTACAATACTTGCGATAAGACGATTTCTTATATTGGTATTTAACGTTTTGATTTTTAATTTTAATTTTTTTTGTTTGACTCAACTAAATAAAAATTTTGATGTTTGTTTTTCTTTAATTGCCACATTTTTACTATTTTATCCTCCCATGATAATTCTTTCGTCCCTTCACTCACCATATGTCCATGCCACAACAATTTTGTATTCTGCTGAAAGTTGTTGCGGTGCCCAATTGTTATCACGGCCCCAACATGCAGATATGAAGAACTAACTGAACGGTGCTCTCAGCTTGGTGAGAGGTGACTGAGAAATCTTTTGGAGGACGCTGGGGAACAAAACATTTTCATATTGAAGCATAATTATCCTGCAACCTTTTTACTGTCCATGCATCATGATATTGTAAAGTGGCAGACTATTCAAGGGAATCAGCAGTGAAGAATAAATTTTCAGCTTCCAATAATACCACTAGAAAGGAAAAGAAACTACTATAAACCTTCCTATACAAAAGTTGTAATAGAGCTCAAGACATATTACATGTTAGTAAAAAATATTAAGACAATATTACATGCTAGGTCCCCTCTAATGTGCAGAGAAAGATCAAAGCAAAATAACTAACTTGACTTCATAGCCTTCTTCAGTTTCCTAGAGAATTCCCTAACCAATTGGGTTTCATGGAACGTAAGAGGGGTCTCTTCCTCCATAACATCTCTTTCATAAAGTTTTGTATGCCTTCTTCCACATCCTGAGTTTGATTCAGGATTTGTCTCATCATCTGTTGATGGTTCTTCAGGTATGTAATGATACAAGTGATTGAGAATAAAAAGTGCCGTGTCTTTATCACGCCAGTAGCTACTGCAAGAGGTAAACCAAATTAAAAAGCATGAAAAGATAAGGTTTATTTTACTGACCTAACAAGAATCCAAACTGAGTTGTCTCGTTGATGATTACGTATGTGATGCTATTGCTGATAAATAAGGATGCTGAAATGTCTCTTCCTACAAGGTCAATAAAAAAAAAGTTATCACCCAAGCTTCTCTCATCAAATAATATTCTGTCATCCAACAAAAAGCTCTCTCATTGATGATAGGTTACTTGTCGAGAACACCTTGAAAACCAAAACACCTTGAAAGAAACTTCTAAAAAAAGGGATTTAAAATAACAGTTTCTGGTTCCACCTGTATAGCATAGTCTATCCGGCCATCTTCACAGCCAGTCATCCTTTCCATCATGAAGGAACCATACGATCTTTCTTTTGTTTCTTCTTCCACCGTTTCTAGAATGTACATTAGTATTTAGTTTTTTTAGTTATTACAGATCAATAAACACCCAGCCAAAAAAAAAACAGAAAAGAGCATACATGGATCATGGATGATGAGAGCTTACCACTAGTGCCGTCCTTATTTTGTAATTTAAGAGAGCTTGCTACTTTAACCTGTAAGAAAATGATTATGACTTAAATTAAAATAATTTTTAAAGAAGCATAATATCAAGATTTTTTTTTGCCTTATCTTCATCTTAAGGAACTTGTGAACATGAGGAGATCTCAAAGTAACTGAGAATTGATATCAGAACATCAGAGAGCAACTGAAAAATCTCATTGTTCCGATATCAATGTTGATACGGCATACACAATTAGTACCACACTAAAAAAAGTAAATTTAACAAGAAAAGCAGAAGCATTTTCATTGAATTGTTATTCATAAAAAAATGAGTTAGCTCTCCAATTCGTTGCATCTTAAACTTAGTCATCAAGTAAATGTGACTGAAAGAATAAATAGAGAAGGATAGAAAAAAGCTAACAGCACAACTTTGACATGCTACCTACATTAAACTTTCAGTGTCATGCACATTAAGCATCTTGAGACAAGTTCTGACAAGTATTTTTAGGTGAATGTGGTGATCATATACAGTGGCAGACGCAGAACTTTAACCGAGGGAGGCCCAATTTAAAATATAAAAAATCTAATATATTTTCTTTTAACTGTTCAACTTTAAATTTTTAATTAAAATCACAACTTATATATAGTAAAATTTCTTTATCTTTGTCCATATTTTGAAAATAGTACCGACACTCGGTACGGCTTGGTACCAAAAATGGTACCGAGTGAAAAAAAAAATTATTATTATTATTTATTCATTCAACAGTTGACAACACTGTGTTGTCACTGTGCCATCAACGGTGGCAGCACTGTGCCGTCAACAGTGGCAGCACTGTGCCATCAACTGTGGCAGCACTGTGCTATCACTGTGTTGTTGTCAACAGCACAGTGCTATCACTATGTTGTCAACATCACAGTGCTATCACTGTGTCGTGCTGCATACCGGGCGGTATCGCCCGGTATTTAATAAATACCGCCCGATACAGGCGGTATATATTGATACACCCGGTACCGACTGGTACCGGTGTATCGTATACTGATTTTCCCCAAAACCGGTAAATACGGACCGTATCGCGCGTTACGGTACCTGGGAATGACTTATGTTCACTAATCAATATTCACTCATTGTCCATGTTCATTCGTTCAAAACTTATGTTCACTCGTTCACAAAATTTTTATGGAGAGGCTGATCATATTAGTTCAACAACCTTGCTTCAATTTTGAGAGGGGAAGCAAAAGTTGTATTACATTGATTCAACCAATCCCATTAGTAAGTAAGAATGCTTTCGCTAGTCAGTAGAAAGAGAATGCAAGTGTATGTATTGTACCCTCAAAGAATTTAACCGACTCATTATTGCTTGAGAACGTGCAGCTACATCCTCGGTGAAGTCCTGCATTTGACAATGAAATTTGTAGGTTGGACAACAAAGGTGACACAAACAAGAAACTTGAAGTTTATTTCAATATTGAAATCTAACCTGAAAACCAACATGCAGTCTCTTCCCGCCCCTGTGATAGGGAATAAGGGCAGGATTCTTGCTTATGTACTCTTTACAGACAAGTGCTTCTACTCTGTATAAAAGCTGAGCTTAGACTCACATGATATTTTTCATCTTACTTTACGTTAAACTTCAAACTTCAATGCAAACATGAAAGAGTACGCATGCCTGGGTATTTGTATCATATGATGATATCTATCCTAGTGCAATTTTTACGCATTAAACAAAGATGAAAAAAGAAGTGGGAAAAATGTTGAAAGAAGAGAGAGCTAATGGAAATTAGAAAAGACCTGTATGCTACTGGATCAAATGGATGAAAAATGTTGAACATCCGCCTACAAGAAGGCATTTTCTCAGATATTTTTTCATCACCCCAATAAGAATGCCCCCTGCCTTGAAATGGAAAACATATTATCTCAAAAAAACTGTTGCTTGTCAACCTTATAAACAGCAAGATATGCACTTGATCAAATTTTTTGTCCAATTCATAAGAAGAAAAACCATCATAAACATGAAAAGTAATCTTGCTATGGTGTACAGGTTCACACTATATTAAAATTAGGCACTCTAAAGAATCAACGGTTTTGTACAAGGCTTTTAATCATATAAGCTGCTAAGCATTAACATTAACCTAACCCTCACCCTCAATGTTTGTATATATACATGAGGAGTTACAAAAGTCTAGAAAAAATAAATAACAAACTCTCATTTATCTCAAAAATATTTATTTCTATCTTAATATTCTCAACATCCTACCTCAAAGTTAGGAGGGTAGTAAACACAAAACATTTGAGTTTGGAAAATAAAAAAAAAAAAAAAAAAGATAAAAAGTTAGAGTTGTTAAAACAAGACAGATAGAGACATGAGATAAATTGAAACTTGTCCAAGTAGAAATCCTCAGAAAAAACTTGTCTTAGTAGAAATAGTATGAAGCACATTGCACGAGAAAAAGAAAAAACTTGTCTAAGAGGTGCATTGAGAGAAGTACGTGTTGAGAAGTGAACAAAGAGAAACAAGAGTCAGTTGAGAGATGAATGGGGAGACAAGGGCCTCATAGAAGTGCACTGAGAGAGATAATATTACTAGGTGCACTAAGAAGCAAGGTCTTAGAGACATACGTTGTGAGAGACCAGGTCTTGGAGAGAGGTGTACCAAGAGAGGAAAGGATGTGCTGAAATGTGCATTAAGAGAGGCAAGAACACAGAATGGTGTACTGAGCAAGTGAGCAGTGCATTGAGAGACAAAGTCCTGCGGAGAGGTGCAGATTGATGAATAAATTATGAACAATATCAAAATTTGATGTATGGAGTCATGTAGAGATTTATGTGAAGAGAGTGTGAATGCTTGATAAGAATGGGGACATGAGAGTAATAAACATTGGAGTAACCTACTAAGGAAACGAGGTTGTGAAAAGCCGAAAAATCTTACCAGCTATTGTAGTGATTATGTCACAGCTAGCAGCTGAATAAATGCTATCCAGATCAAGGATTAAAATTACGGTACTGGTACCGGTGTTTGACTAGCTGTTGTAGTGAATCTTACCCAGTATCGGTACCATACTATACCGATACACAGTACGGTATGGTACCTGAAATGATACCAGTACCAGCACCATGCTGGTAGCTGCTGTCAGCAGCATGGCAGTACTGTTGCAGCAGCACAACAGCACATGGTGTGTGCAGCACGGCACAGAAGCATGTTGTGTGCGGTACGCCAGGTATTTACTGGTACACCCGATACCTGTTGGTAGCGGATGTACTGAATATCGGAAAATTAAAAAATTCCGATACATACCACCCGGTACGGTATAAAATTGAATACCTAGATCCAGATACAACTAGGTAAATAAAAAGTTGTTGATATTTATTTATTGTGGAGAAATTGTTTCATTTTGAAAGAAAAGGTTCTTTTCAAGGGAACCGAACGATTGCTTTATACTAAGTTCTTCTTGATCTTTCTTCTTCTTTATACATACAAAAGGCATTAGACGTTGTGAGTGGTTTTTTCTTTTATGCTTGGGAAATACCTAGCTTATTCATATAAGAAGCCACAATCAGCATACATTCACCAGGGTTTAAACTCTAACATGAAAAGTTGAACATTTTTATGGAACACCAGTAAAGAATAATCAGGTCAGAGCAAATATGCAAGAAGAAATGGTCAGTGCACATGAAGGAATGCTCATTCTGAATGTTGTCCTCACTGTATGGCTGAATGGCAAGTAACCAAGAGTTACTAAGTTGGATCTTTCTGTCTCATGCTAACTTATTCCTCAACTGCCAAAATACTAAACCACTTTGAAGGAATGGTCAGTGCACATGAAGGAATGCTCATTTTGAATGTTGTCCTCACTATATGGCTGAATGGCAAGTAACCAAGAGTTACTAAGTTGGATCTTTCTGTTTCATGCTAACTTATTCCTCAAGTGCCAAAATATTAAACCACTTTGCAAATGCATAAACTTCTATAACAACACTGTTTGTCGTCGAGTACAATATAAACTTTCAACATTTGCAACTGAATAAGTTTGGTCTTGCAAAAGGCACAGACATGTCATAAACAATAGCTTGAAAGGCTAAAGGTTCTGGGAAAGGCATTGTAGTTTATGTATTACCTTCATATTATATAGTACCTACAATTATGAAGTGAAACAAATATTACTCATTGAATAGATCAGCTAAATACACAAGGATGGGAAATTCCAAGAACATATAGTAGAAAGTAAGATTTTAATTCAGCAATAAACATGGTATGAAACAACACTTAGCATGAAATTGAAATGCAAAATATATTATTAGCCTTGATTTGTTAGATACCAACTCCTATGCGGACATTTCGGAGGGCGAGAAAGACACCAAGTGGTGATCCAACAGCAAAGAATGTATCAACCTGTGTATTATTATAAACAGTATCAAGATGACATATATCAAGAAAGAACAATCCTGATGACATATATCAAGAACTATGGAAAATATGACAAGAAATGTAGTTAAATTTGAAGAAAAGGAAACCAAACTATCACCAGCAATCAGGGAAAAAATAGTGGAGAAAAACCATAAAATTAATGTGTTAGATAGAAATATTATGTTCTTACCTTAAAGTCAAGCCTAGTATATTTGATATAAGGTGTATATCTCGTTAGATGATCATCTTGTGCTGAAGAGTTCTTAGAAGATAAACTTGTTGGGGATTTAATCATTTGGCCTGTTCACATACAGTAGAAGCACAGACAAAAAGTAACTATAATAGATAAGAATGAAGTTATAATTATTTTTTACTTAAATATAAGCATGTTAACAATTAAAGCATTTACCTTTTCCATGTTCAACTTCATCACAACTGCCATCATCATGGTTATGGTGACAGGAAGTTAAACAGCAGTTTTTTCGTAGATCAGCAACTTCTGCTTTGAGGGACTTCACCTGATGCAAATTGTTAGAGTTCCAAAGTAGTACTTTCCAAAATATCTCTAATGGTAGAAATAAAAAGGCCATCACTATACCAGTCATCAGGTAAAATTAACAGAACAAGTCAAAATCTCAAATATCTGTTTTAGCTAGAAAGATATATGTATGTGAAATGAAAACCCTTCTAAGTTATAGAACACAAAGAAATCATCAGAGCCATGCCTCTTCCATCAACAAGGATATCAATTTGTCTTTGTCAATTATATCTTCAGATAGATGCCCCACATCCCTTAGGATCCTTACTTCATCACCTTGAGAATAACTTCTTACGCCTGGATTAGCATCATCAGAATCTCTATCTTCTGTAAAAATTGTTTCTGAAAGATTCCTATTTACTTCAGCTTGTTCCAAGTTCAATACACTTCTAACTGAATCATCTGATCGCTGAATACTATCATTATCTAAAGAACCCTCTTGCTGGCCTTTTGTAAAAACACCATCTTCAATGCATGAAATTTCTTGTATTTCACTCACATTATCTACAGTATTTGGATTTAACATGGAACTGCCTTCAGTGTATACGTGTGTTGCTGGATCGAAAGCTATACTAGCTTTGGTATCATCATTATCAAAATTCATGTCACCAGGATATTCAAAAGGCTGGTGCATTATATTAGCCACAGATTCTTGCTTTGCGATGCTGAAAACATCCCTGAAATGATCTGGTACAGAAGATTCTTGATGACAAAGGATATCATAAGATAACACACTCCCTAATGAATGGGCAAAAATAGAAACCTGTAAAAAGGTTGCATGCATTATAATCCCCCAGTGAAAGTTCCATGACTTGATAGAACTAACAATTTTTTCGGTTGAAAGATTGCTTGACCACAGACCTTCCCATTGTAACCTGGATTTCTCTTAAGAAACTTAGCGTATTGTCTGTTTAATTGGTTGGATACCTGAAAAGGAATAATTTAGCAAACTAAGCAAATGAGTTTTGAACTATTAAACCCTTCTTTTCTCAACTGATATTACGAGCTGGCAAAAACATTTTTTTCTGAGCATTGTTAAAATGAGTATAGTTTTCAACCATGATTTCAACATTCTATCTTTTTACAATAGTATTTTTCAGACTTACCTCTAAAGGTTAACGGGTTACTTCTATTATAAATATTAGTGTTTTTTACCCGAACCGGCTGGTCCGGTTCGACTATGGATCACTCACAGATCTAGTCCAGGTTTTATACAAAACACAGATTGGTCAAGAACCGGTCAAACTCAGGTGAAAATCTAATGTTGAGTCAAAACTAGTTCATTTAGACAAAAATTTGTCATTTTTATTTGGACCAGTTAGATTGGTCAAACTGGTAAGTGGATGATCCAAACAGTTCAATGTCCAATCCAGGTTTATAAACATTGATAAATATTAGGAAGCATTACATAGTCAACATACACAAGTCACTTGAACCTCTGTTTCAAGTTCATAATTGCCCCAGTATGCCTCAGAATGAAGTGGAAAGGCATGATGAAGAGCTCGGTTTATTGATGGATGGTAGATTACAACTTGAAACATAGGCTGCTACAAGGTTGGAATGAGAGCAAAGACACGTAACTTTCATTTGAGACCTCAAGCAAGGCAGCCAAGCAATTAATGCCCCTAGGGGATCCAAGGGTCTCAGATGGATGATGTTTTGCCCTAGCCTATTTTTGGCCAAAATAAGTCCTGTGCTTAAGAGTATGCTTGCAAAAAGTAATTCATTGCAGGAAGCTGCAAACTTATTGATTTTTGCATGACGCTAGCATAGACGACAGAATTCACGTAACATCATACCATATGTTCATTCCTAATAAATCTCTTGATTTTCACAAGGTTTGTCCTCAAAAGTCCGAGCAACACATTTTTACATAAATTGCACACTTGACTATGAACGACCAAAAGGGTCCTGTTGTTCAAGTCACATGTCTATAGAACACAACAAATGAAGTCCACTCTACGTGTTAGAGAAGTTGTATAATGATGAGAGTAGTAACCAATGATAGCTTCTGAACTATTAATTGCTATATTTATAGATCCTGATTGATGTTTTGTCCAATTACATAGTTCTCTAATTGCCCCATAACAGTATTGAGAAGTGAAGGTACAATCAATACAACTATAAGATGATAGGAAAGTGAACTCACTGAGTCAATTATATTCTGACAATAAATAGGACTCATGTAGTATAGAACATCATGAACAGTAGCACTCAATGTTGCACGCAGACCTGGAACTCCATCCAAGGTAATTTTTTCAATTGTAGACTCGCCGCTGAGCTCCAAACCCCTTCTCCACTAAAACATGTATAACTTGAGAAAATAAGCAGAAAAAGGAGATAGATCCAGCATAAAAATGTCATGGATATTGACTACATATCAAGAATAATGGTAGGATCACTAGAAAAATTTACAACTCAATTATTGATATGAAGATGATTAAACTATTTCTGCTGATAATATATGAACAAAGGATTTAT
Organism: Canna indica; assembly: GCA_034359265.1. NCBI lineage: Eukaryota > Viridiplantae > Streptophyta > Magnoliopsida > Zingiberales > Cannaceae > Canna > Canna indica. The sequence continues at coordinate 2,887,673 of CP136898.1, read as the reverse complement.
CATTTCTGCTCATGTTGCACATTTATATTCTATAGAAGTAATAAATTCATCTCATCTCACCATGTATATCTTAAGATGGAAACAAGGAAAAAACAAATTTAGTCTTGATTGCAGGCATGATTCAATAAACCATACTACGACAGTACCATAGTTTGGAACTTTATGCTATTCAGTCTGACCAGTACATACAAACTAGTGCTTGATGGTGCAACCAAGCATTTCTTCAATAATCCTTGCAAATCTTTACGAACTCTGAGTAGTTGCATAAATAGTGAGTGATAGAGTCCATTCAGGAAGCCGCTATAATGAAATACTCAATGGTGTGAAAAAGATTAATACAGTTAACCGCAAACAACAGTTGCTGGATACCAAACAGTACAGATAACAGATAAAGTTACATTGTTAATTTGTTATACATAACCTTGTCTTGCTGCTCCAGTAGATAATTAAAACCTTAGCACTAGGGTTGGCTAAATAAATTTTATGGTTACACAAGAGATGTTATAACCTGGAAGAAAATAAATAAATTAAGAGAGAGGGAGGACTTGGTTGTAAATATCTTTCTTGGAGGGGCTTTTTTGCAAAAGTGCCTAATCTTATTTAATTAGCCCTAAAATCTCCCCTAATCCTTGATGCTCGATCATTGCAGCGGCTGAGGAGGCGAGCGACGTGCAGCGGCGGCGGTGAGAAGACTCCGGTGAAGACCGGAGTTTGGAGGAGTATTGAGGTAGGAGTCTTATTCTCTTCTTCGTTGTTTCCTGTCGTTTCCATTCCTTGTTCATCGGCGGTAGTGGAGGGTTGGAGGAGGTAGAACCGGCGGATGCTTGGATGAGATGAAGAGGGAGGAGGCGGAGGTGGGCCGGAAGGGGCGCGACGGTCGCGACAGTTGTGCAGTTGTCTGCGACGTCAGACCCAGCGGCGGCTGCCCACGTCATGGCAGCAGCCGCTGCTGCTGCAGGGGAGGCCGCTGTGGCCTAACAGCCATGATCTAGTGTCTCGCCGCCGCCGGAGTCCGCAGGGGAGGCCGGAGGAGGGTCGGCAGGTGGTCGCCGACGGCTGGGAGGGCCGTCTAGGGTGGATCCGAGAGGAGGTGAGCGGGCTGGGCGTCGGGTTGGAGACGAGTGGCAGGATTATTTTAGATTTTTATAAATTAGTAATTAAAAAAGAGAGCTGCATCGCATGAAATGGGGTTGATTTGTAGATTATTGGGGTATTTTTGGAGTTAGTTGTAGGATTGTCGAATCGAGTCGAGGCAAATACTAAAGTTGTAGATTTTCGCGTTCTGAACGCGATGGTGGTGTCCGATTGCTGATCAGAGATCGTTTGGTAGGTCTTTTCTATTTTTCAGTATTATTTGGTAGCTAAATATGTTTAATTCAGTTTGGTAATTAGTTAAATAATGTAGAATAATTGTATTCTATATTAGTTGGTGATTTAAAGTATGGATGGTTGTGTTGGGTGTGAGTTGACTCCTGTTGTAGCCGATAATATGTTGGATGGGTAAATTGACGATTTTACCCCTTGCCTCTATTTGCTTGATTTGCTTCTGAAATCCGTTGATATCCTGTTGCATTATTTTGTTGGACATGCCATGCCGATAATTGCATGGGTTTAATTTAGTTGTTATTTATTGATGGTTATTTGAGCATGATATTATGCTAGGCATGGTGCACATTGTAGTATTAGCGTTGTCATAAATTGTATTTGCTAGCATGAATTATTTTGGTTGCATCTTCAGTTGATAGTTTGTTGTAGCATTTATTGTTGTTAGCATCGTAGATCAGTTGTAATTTGTCATGTGGTGAGATCTAGTCATCATGTTGCATTGTTGATCTTTTATTGGGCGGAGGCCCAGGACACTGTTGATTTATTGCCTGAGTTGTATGGGCAAGTGACACCGGTGATCATCTATTTATCACATGGGCGCGTGTGCGGCGTCGCGGTGTTAGACGTCGGCGGACTATCTTTTGGATAGTTGCATCTCCTGCTGGGGCTTGAGGTGCCACTCTCGGAGATGCGAGAGTGCGGGGGAAACCCAATGTCCACTACGCTCTTGATTGGTATGAGTTGCATTAGATGATAGTTGAAGATGTGTCTTGTTGTTGTTGACATGTTGCATTCTATTGCAGAGTCGTATATTGTTGCATTTGGCAATATCATCGCGTCATGATTATCTACCCTTCTTGTTGACATATTGATACTCATACTCAGCTTTCCGCTGACGTTGTTTGTTGTTGCCTCAGATGCAGGTATGTTAGTAGTTGGAGTTGAGTAGCTAAAGTCCTGGAGGAGGAGGCCATGGTTTAAAATCTCGGTACCGGTACCGTATCGTACCATACCGACACACAGTACGGTCCGGTACGAAAATTGCATACAGGCCGGGGTTTTTTTTTTAAGAGGGTTAGATATAACTCCAATAATACATAATTGATGAATAAATGCTTAAAATCAATATTCAAATGTCAAATACATGAATACAATGTTTAAAAGCCATTTGGTATTGTATTAGGATTTTTCATAGATACAAGAGAATCATTACATTGGAGTTTATATAGGACGACACAAGTCCACAACCCAAAGGGTCTAAAAAATCTCCGAGGGCTCCGCCCCCACACCCCTGGCAAGGGGCGCTGCCCCCTTGACCCCCGCCCGAGATGATGAATACCATGTGTTGGTACGGTCTTATGTTGCGCTACGTCTTATGTTGCGCTACGCAGAGTCTTCGGCGGTTAGCCGGCGGGGGTCAAGGGGGCAGTGCCCCCTGCCAGGGGTGTGGGGGCGGAGCCCTCGGAGATTTTTTAGACCCTTTCGGTTGTGGACTTGTGTTGTCCTATATAAACTCCAATGTAATGATTCTCTTGTATCTGGGAAAATCCGGCCCCAAACGGCTATAGAGCTGTTTGGGTTACTGTTCATCATACCGGGCGGTATACCGCCGGGTATGCACATAATACCGCCCAGTTTGGGCGGTATATGCCGAAACATGTGGCCGACAGCCCTGTCGGGCTGTTGGCAACGCCAACGTTTAAAAGTTATCATACCGTCCGGTATCGCTCATACCGGACGGTATGATACATATACCGCCCGGTATACATGATATACCCGGTATTTTCAAATACCGGGTATATCGTATACCGAAAATCTCAAAAACCGGTATATACCGCCCTTACCGTACCGTTTCGGGCGATTTTTTAAACCATGGAGGAGACACATGTGATGTTTGTTTCTCTTTATTTATTTTAGTTAGAATGTTGGACTGTAGGTTGATACAGTTACTACCTTGTAGTTGTGGTTCAGAATTTTATAGTTGACTTTGTTGACATTTCTTTGTATATACCTTGATGTGAGATGTTGGTTGGACAGTTGGTTACGCTTCTCCTAGGAGGTGTCCCTTATTTGGGGATGAACCTAGGCGGGGCGTAACAAGAGAATAGAAAAAAAGGGTTTATATAGCAATATAAATTACAAGTGAAAGAAATTAAGTCCAAATTAAAAAGCTGCCTTCCACTAAAAGAATTGAATGAAAACAGGAAAAAAGAAAAGGAAAAAAGAAAAAGGATCTCATTACGAAAAATATCTAACAACTTAAATATGCAGATTGAACTTTCTACATCACGTTGCTTATATACAAACTATCTCTACTATATATCCAGCATTACCATAAAATAAATTATCATGCTTAATTAATAAGGTTGTAGCTGATCATAAGAGCAACATCACAAATAAGCCACAGTTTCATGAGGAAGGGAGGAGCTATGACTTTCCAAATTGAAGTCCTAATAACAAAAGTGAGAAAGCTTATTCACCTGACAAGGAACAAATAGAACCCTCTGGGTGCTTCTTTGGTATGCAGTTAAGTGTCTATCAGCTAGACTTGCTGTTATACGACGGAAATCAGCAACATCATCAATCAAATTAGCATTCTCTAACCTCTGTCCAATACCATGAACCATAAAAACTAGATGGCCAACTGGAACCTGCAGAATAATGTAGAAAGTTTGTGCTAAAAAGAGCCATAACCCGAACTAATGGCTATCTTTCTAACATGACAAAACTAATGAAATGAATATTCTCATCAAGAAGTATTAGAAAATAATAAATGAATTCATACCTTCCAAATATTAAGGACAAAAATCATGGTCCATCCTCATGCTTACCAACCTTATAATGAATAATTCACTGGTTCACCTGGTTACCAATATGGGGTCCCAAATCATGTTGAAGCACGTGAGTGCATACTTGGAAATTTGACTATTTGCAATATTTGGCATAGAGTCCAAGCCATATGGTTACCACCACTGGTAATGTACTAGCCTACACACAAGAACTGTCATAGAACTGAGACATGATATGACAATTCTTGGCCATAATTATGATGCTCAAGCTTAGACTGGAATACTGGATTCGTCAGAACATAGCACAGTCTCAGATTTAGTTCGAGCCAAGCTGCACTATGTATCATCAGTCTTTTAAAAGGGAACACAAGTGGAACCATAACTTCACAACTTTTTCAGCCAAGATGTGCTCAAGTTTGTATTAAACTACATTGGATACGTAGGATATTTTACAACCAATAAAAGCCTCATCCAAGTAGGTAAATTTTATATCTAGCCTGACATGCTTCCAGTTGTTCCTAAATTTAGGAATAAGTTTATCGAAAGTTCAATCAATGCCATCCCAATCCAAAAGCTTAGCTATTAAACATGGCTTGATCTTTTCATTTGTATCCTTAACAGTTAACACTCCCCCTCATATGTTGGTAGGCGAACATGACTGGCCCAAGCCCCAGACATGGACGTGATTTAAATGGAGAAATTATTTTTTTTCGAAAAAAAAGCATGACCTGGACAAGACTTGAACTCAGGACCTCCTGTTTAGATAGTATCTAAATTTTTTTATCAATCTAAAAGATTATGCTGTTACATGAAACATGATCTACTTATTTATATTATTTAACAATTTGCACAACTAAAAAATTGCAATATAAGAACCATGTAACTGAAGCATAGGATGAATTAATCTTAGATGATAGGATAATCATGTGCTCTTATTTGCAAAAAGCCTCACCAGATGGAAAAAGGAGAACTTATCCTTCTTCAGGATTCCCAAGGAAATCGAAAGGCTACAAGTAATTTATAAGTTTCTAGATCATTTGGTTACACCTTATTTCAGTGTTGGAAAAATTGTTCGACAAATGCTTAAATGCAAACAATTATTGCTGTTGTCATATGTAGCTGATGGAAACAATTGTTCGACATGTAAAGATTAAACTAAATATTCATATGCCATGGGTCTATTCTGGGAATTGATCCACACACCTAGAATCAAAAAGTTCATGGAAGGATGAATTTGAAGATCACTGTAAATGGTGTAAAGAGGCAAATAAGTTGGATCTTTGACATGATACCTGAGAACAATAATCATCCATCTCTTCCTCCATTTGTTGATGCATCTCGTCCTGATGGAAAAGATAAAAAACTAAAAAAAAAAACCAAAACAAAGTCCAATTAATTCTAGAAATATATGTGTGTTTGAACTTTTAACTCGAAGTGAATGCCTCCTCTTTCTTTGTTAATTTTGGTCTTCACTTTGCACAATAATTTCTCAAATTTAGGACATCATAAAAAGCAGAAGACGAGCATTAGCTATTTGTTAAGCTAGAGTAATAGCCACTAGCTAGAGCTAGTAAAAAAAATGCCAAAATCTCCAACTACTATATGATACTTAGAGAATGTTCAAAGAAAATTAGTTGAGATAGACATTTATAGTCAATATGAACACTTCGGCGATAAATTCAGACTGTAGAAAGTCACTATATGCAACCAGGTCCTAGTATTCTTAAGGACAATAACTAACTGCAATTTACAGCTCAAAGAACCTAGATAATTTTTTTAAGAAAAGTGTTGATGAGATCTGAAAATCTTTTTTTTTCTTGTTGGTAACAATCTCGATTTATATGCAAACCCCTCGGGCCCTCACTATTTCCCAAGTGTTCAATTCTTGCTACATGTTCTTCATGTATAGAGTGCATCCAAATGATTTTATTTATGTATCTATATTGCTAAGAGCATAGTTACAACAGCTCAAGGTTTAAAATCTTGGCCTGATAACGGATACTGGTCCAAGCTTGGTTCACTATGTGTCAATCTAGTGGGATATAAGAGCAATAAACAAAAAAGTGTGATCCGAGTGCATGAAACTTTGCAAATACAGAATTTGGGAGGTTATTGCATGCAGCATTATTGTTTTATAGAAAATAGGCTATTTCTGTGACTTATAGTCCCCTAGGTCTCATTAGAGCAACCTTACCATTGTAGCAAGACTCACCCTCTAGTATGAGCAATAAACAATAGTATAAAATTCACGTACTGCCTACTATGAGCAGTACCATTGATGTGGTTCTTTGTCAAACCGATCTGCACCACTTGTATACTATAATCCATACTAAAGCTCTCAAATTAGCTAATCAGGCTTATATTGTCCTATTGTTCTGTATGTCCCTTTTGTATACTCTTATACTTATTTATATTATTTCAAAGTACTTGTCAGACAATTCCTCTTGATAAATACAAGTATTCTTTCTCTCTAAAAAAAAAAGTACTTGTCAGACAGTTATAAAGGAACAGGGAAAAAAACAAAAGAGCATACTAACATATTGAAATAATAGTTAACGAGCTTAAAGAATTTGCATTCGGAAATAGAAAAATAACATGTGAATGGAAAGAACCCCAACATGACTAACTAATGCAATCTGAAAATCATATCTAACCTCACTCCACCTCCCATGTTAACAGAAAAACCAACCTGACTCAGCTTTGGAGACGCAGAAGGGGAAAAGCCACGTCTTAATTTAACCTCACTCCCACCTCCCATGTTAACAGAAAAACCAGAGCTGTCAAAGACTAACCAAGCCTCCCAAGAATCATCTTCTCCTGTGAAAAGTGCATGCAATCCCTGTGCAAGAAACTACACTTAGCTGCAAGCCTGCAATAAGTATATAGAAACCTATCTAAGCATTTCATTGTCATACCTCTCTGGTCCCTTGCAAATCTATTCTAGCAGCAAATTGACCTGAAGGCTGGAATTTCCTTCGACGCCATAACTTAATCAATGCAGCCAAAATTCCAACAATGATTCAAAGATCACAATATAAAATATATGAACTGAAATTGTGTGTTATTAACAATTTCCAAGACAAAAAAAGATGTAATGAAAAAAAGAAATGATATAAAAGATAGAGCATATAAGAAAAGCTCATTCAGCTTCAGCATATAGTGGATCAGGTAAGAGATATATCTTTTAATCAATGACATATTTTAATTATATTTCAGCAAATATATCCAAATAATGGATCCACTAGTTCCAAACTAAAATTAGTGCAAATTTGGAAGCACTTGAGCAAAGCAAAGAACAATGAGAATACCACTCCCTTCAATTTCAATTGGTACCATGGTTTTAAATCTCGTACCGTACCGGGCGGTAAGCCCGGTATTTACCGGTTTTTGAAAAAACCGGTATACGAGATACTCGGTATGGGTAAATACCGGGTATCTCGGTAAATACCGCCCGGTATCCCCGGTATTTATCAAATATCGGGCGGTATTTGCTATCATACCGGGCTATACCGCCCGGTATGATATTTTGCACTGTAGCAAAATATCGATACTTTAAAAATACCGGTATTACCGATAAATACCGCCCGGTATGCTCCGGTATTTAGCAAATACCGGGCGGTAAGAGAAATTCTACATGTAGATCCGTTCGATGTCGAGTTCGTCCAAGGCGATGCAGACCCAATAATTGATTGGTGGAGTGCAATGGAGACTGACCCGCCTCTTCTTGATGAACCAGGCGAACCACCTCGGCCTTCACCAATTATATCTGATGCTATTGAGTCCGAGAGTCAACCAGAAGACACGGACAGTCAAGCTCTTGAGAGGGACATAATCTTTGCTCCCTTGGACTCTCAACGAGTTCGACAAGTAAGACGACGATCCACGTCCGACTCTCCATCTTCACAATTAAAGGGAAAGAAGAAGGCACCTTCACCTTCACCTTCAAAGGCAAAAGGCAAAGGCAAAAGCAAACGACCAATTGATCCTTTGGACGTGATTGCAGAAGCGGAAGAGGACGAAGAAGACGAGCCCTCGGTTCATAGCAGTAGCAGCACAGAAGACGGAGGAGATGATGATGGAGCTGGGGGAGAAGAAACCGTCGTACCATCAACACCGGCACCTACCGATCTGTGGACGAATGAGCAATGCTTTGACCACACCACTCAAGATCACGATCACGGTGCTAGAACCGGACGAACAACTCGGCTGTACGAGAAGAAAGGCCGGCGTCGAGGAGGTGGACCGACAGCTTTGCAAGATTACCACCACGATATGATGAGTAGCTTGCAAGAAGTTTCTGAATCAACCTACTCTGTATCAAGTACCTACTCAATTGATGATACATGGACTAGTTCTTGGACGGTCAACAAAGAAACACTGATGGGTATGTGGTATAATGGATACCAAGACATGATGACATGGGATCATTTTCAGATATGGGCATTGGAGACTTACGGTGTTGACCTTAGTCGTGTATGTCCCCAAGATATGTACGAGTACGATGGACGTCATTCATCCGCATTTTAAACATTGTATTCATGTATTTGACATTTGAATATGAAATTTAAGTATTTTTTGATCAATCATGGGTTATTGGAGTTATTTTTAGCAGCATAATCAAAAAAAAAGAAGGCTTGGTATGCAATTTTCGTACCGGACCATACCGTGTGTCGGTACGGTACGGTATCGGTACGTACCGGTACCGGTCATCCACCGAGATGATGACCGGTATCGGTATTTTAAACCATGATTGGTACATCATTCCCCCCTGCCTTTCCTCCTTGGCCAAGATATAAGAGTGTATACAAGCAAGTAACTTCAAATTTTCAATTTAAAGTAGACAAAACATTTGAAAAGCAAGTTTTTGAGACTCATAATTCCTAGTGGGACAAAACAGATAATTGAACCCTTGAAGCAATTAACAAAGTACATATTGTAGCTAAGAAAAAACCTGACAGTGGTAGGCAAACTCCAGTTGCTCTGCAATGTCTTCGCGAAGAGGAAGCCAATTGCGACCATCTTTACGAGCAAACCAATGACCTCGCAAGACATGCCTGTTTTCACCACTCCAATACACAGGAAAACAGTGTCTCTTCATCAAATCTACCTGTCACCATAACATATTAGCAGAAGAATAAACCATGATGAGGTTGACAGAACAAGTTTTTCTTTTCAACATTATTTTAACTGCATACAGGAGGGGGTCACCAAAGTTACCACAAAATTTAAGGACATTTAGCGCACGCAGTACACCAGATGTCAAGATATTTCTAAATAAGAAGAAGTTTCAACATGCTTAATTAAACCCTGGGATGATGGTGCCCCTAGTTTCCCCTTACCGAACAAGTACATCCCAATTTCTTAATCTAATTCCACATTTATGGTTAAATTAGCAGATACTAATAAGCAGGGGTGTAAAAGGCACAAGTAGGATTAGATGGGTTTTTACCTAAACCCAATCTGACCAATTATATTGGGTAACAATAAACGCCTGAACCAGAGCCCTAACTGAATTCCAAAACAAGAAAACCCACTCTGATAGGGCAAGGCAGGTTTCATGCTTTTTCAGGTTTTGCTTGGGTTTTGGTTTTCATTTTTTTTTGTTTATAAAGTTTTTTAAATATTTTTGAATCAAATGTTGAAAGGAATTAATTTATGTTTTATAATTTTGATTTAAAGTTTCCAATGTTAAATGTTCTAAATAATTTTCTGATTTTTAAAATTATATGTGTATTTTTTCTCATTCGAAATTGGGTCTGGTCATTTCTCCTGGTTTTAAAATGAAAACCTGAAAACTCAGGTGGAGTTCAGGCCAGATTGGTTTTCTACAGTTGGCTCAGGTTTCTCGTTTTTTGAACACCCCTCATAAAAGAAATTTTTCAAGAGGAATACCTCATAAAGGCCGCCTTTTACTGGGACACCAACTCTCTCTTCCTCCACTGCATACAGTTCATTAGAACAATAGCCAGAAGCTGCCACAGAGTTCCTTGGATGGTTTGGACCTTTACTACACTCTGCATATTCTTTCCACCAATATGCAAGCAATTCTTCCTCTCTCTGCATTTCAAAATTCATTAACTAAAGTCACAAAGGAATAATACTACATCTGGAATAGCAGAAACAAACATATGCATGTAAATTGTAAGTGCTCATTATATAGGCATGCACGTAGTGAGAGCAGGGCAATAGATTATGCATTTGCATATAATGAGGAAAATATGTATCGTAGAGCAAACTTGACATTATACATGAATAGACAGCTGCAGAGATTGATTAGGCAATTACTACATGCTATAAAAGGGGTATGTGTTTATAATAAAGAAAACCTTTTTTAAGGAATGTGTGATAAGGAATTAAGGTTGTGGAAGTTTATGATCTGGTAGGAGCGAAATCAATGATGCTTTGAGGATTTAAAGAGTAGCTCCAGGCCTCCAGCTCCTTATCCATTAAAGCTGCCTCTCTCTTTCTACTTTATGAGAAGTATGTTTAGTATATGAACTGGCCCTTGTTCTACTGGCTTGTTGTTGTTTTATTCTCTCAATATTCCTCCTATTCTGTCTTGTGACTTCTTTTTCTTTTTTTCTTTTCCTTCATTTTTCTTCCTCTCCCACTCACCACTGGTATTTCTCATAACTCTTGAAAATACAAGTTTTCTCCGGTTCAAAAAAAAAGGAATTAAGGTTGTGAAGTAGAGTCAGGATATGCCAATTGCTAAATAGGGCAGAATAGGAGGGCAAGTCATGGTTGAAAACTTGAAATAGAATCAAAACTTTATTACCCACCGAATATTTAGGTCAAATTGCTAAGTTGAGCGAGGTTGGCAAGCTATATCCATTTCAATAATGAATATATATGCCAAATCAAACCAATTACGAAAATTCTAGTTTATATCAGCAGATCAGTCATTTATGAAAACTAAGCTATCTTAGGAAAATTAATTAGTTCCATGAATTTAAACACTATTTGGATTGGCACATTCCCCCCGGCATTCGCCAATCTGTTAAGCACAGTTTTGAGAAATATAGCCTACCACTTGATATACCATTCACATTTATCTCATTATTTTGTGATACCCAGAACTCCAGAAGTACAGTTTGGTATAACACTTGTTAACTTTGTATCATATTGGTTTGACAATTTGTTGAAGCCATTATTGGTCCAGCATGTCACATTATCAATTAACACCATGAAAGTTTGGGCAATAACTTAAGGACATTCCTTGATGGAACATGGAGCTGGTCACCTGTGACTTGGGTATCCAAGGGAGTCACTTGAATAACCTCTTTGTTTGAAAGTCTATTGTTCAACAACCAGTATGCCTCAAGGCACATTCACTTTGTTCGTCCTAGTTCCATTCTTTAACCAAATTCTTAGTGTATATGCTTAATCAAACTAGTAAAAAGGTGGAAAGATCTAGAATAAAATTGTGTCAACCAGCATGATAAAGGTATGGAGACTTTCTTTCTTCTAATTTCACTCTGATTATATTCTTGACATTTTCATAATACTCCTAATAAGAAACAGGGCTACAGAAAGCAGCATCAATGAGAAACAAACATATCTAGCTTATGAAGACCATATATGAGTCTCATATCCAAAATGATCCATCAACATTTATATAAAAGTAAAAGACATGAGCTATATGTTCATGAACTAATGAGGACCATAACTTTCAACTGATCCATGAAGCCAATTTTCTAACACTAACCTGTAAGAAAGAAGCCTCCACTGCAAGAGAGTCTCGCGTGCTGAACCGGAAATAGTCATCTTTGCCAACTATCTCTGTTCTAGGAAATGAAGCTGCAAGCTCTACAGAAGCAGAAATATAAAAACTGTGAGAAATGCACAAAACTTTAAGTGTCATGCTACAGTACATGAGTTACGTATATGCCAGAAGAATAGCATTGGTTCAACATTGACCTTAACCTATAACTCCAAGGTATAACGTATCTTACAAGCCTCGTAGATGAGATGGGGAAAGTAAGAATTTGTCTACATAACCCCAGCAAGTATTGCATATTTTTATGTACTTGATGACTTCAGGGGTTTCTCTACTAATATTTCCCTCATTATCAATGTAAAAATTAATCAGAGCAAATAAAAAATGTGTCAGGTTATTAACTTTGGATGAGACTTATCTTATCAAGCTTCATATGCCTTAGTTGCATCCCCTAATCAAATAAAATCAATACGCTGAGAAGAAACTGTTAACATAGATAGGACCTTTAACTGACAAACGGAACTATAAACCTGCAATGACAGCTCACCCTTTTCTGCCAGAGGCACTTTGCAGAAATACCAACGAATATCTTCCCCATCGGAAGGGCTATTCGTGTGTGCAAGATATTTGCGATGATTCTCGCAATGCTCAATCACATCCTCCAATCGGGCTATGTTTGATGGTGTGTTTTGCAGTAGACCGGGCAAAGCCCCCTCAACCAGATTCGGGTTAGTAGAACTCGAAAAAGAAGGTATTGCCACATCTCCACACTCTCCAGCACTACAGTCTTCAATACTTGCCATAACAATGGCCTTAAAGGGGTTTTGAGGGCACAAAGCTGAATAAGCACATTGTTTCCTGAATTGTCACAAATAATTAATGACATGGCATGAAAAAGCAACATCATAATCTTTATAGAAATGAACTATTGAACTGTTACCCAGGTCTCAAAAATGATATAATTTAGAAGATGGTTTAGCCATCCTTGCTACATCTTTTGATGGCTTGAGGTGTGGAAAATAGTAGGGGGAATTTTCTTGATAACCAGTTTAGGAAGTTTGAAGATAGACATGTAGATAGTTGAAAGGTAGAGAGAATGTTGTGAACCAATTAGTACAAGAATTCTTCAGGTTTTGATCACGATGGGCAGCCCAAGGTGTATAGTGGAGAGGGGTTTGGACATTTGTAATCATGCTGCTTTCTCGAAATATGATTTTCAGTCCAATGGTCTTTTCAAAGAGTTTTAGAATAGTTTTTGGGTTCAGGAGTTGATTGTTGTCATTTCAATGGATGATGATGATGATTATTGTGTCATTGGGAATTTGTGCAAGTTGATAGAATGCAGACGAGTGTGGCCTAGAATTCTGTTCAGAATATACAAAATGAGCAAGAAGTATGGTGAAGTTTGGTGGTGGTGTGTTGAAATATGCATCTCTAACCCATTGATATTTAAGAAAAGCATTTTCATATGGACCAATGAGGTTTCAAAAGGTTTAATGAAACCTTAGATGTATTTTGGGAAGGAATCAACGAAATGGATTAGACAAATAGATCTCTATCCGTTATGGTACATGCACCTTGCTTTTTTTTGAAAGTAAAGCAACTTGTATTCGATTCAATAGAGGTACATGCACCTTGCTACAAACAAGTTAATAGAAATGAAAGGTTAACAAACCGGTAAGTAGAAAACTAAACCAATAAAGCGAAAGCACGAGAGGATACATCAAATTAACCGTGTCCAACCATCCAAATGATAAAATGAGAGCCAAGAAGCCCTAAATCATTCAGATACAACAGGAAAGGATAACTATCAAAAACTTAGAACAATATGTTCGTCTTTCTTAATGCTATTACTTTTCTTCCCCCTACCTCCCACTTGTATTCTGTTCAATACTCTTGAAGTGAATGCAAGATTCTATTGCTCAAAAAAAAACTAGGAACAATATAAAGCTAAGACTTACAAAGGAATCGATCTTATTGAATAATCACGATCCTTATAATATGATGGGAAAAAAGAAAGAACACATCAATAAAAGAAGAAGAGACCGAGAAAGGAGAAAATTATCAAATGACAGAAAAATAAATGGGGATGAGAAGTAATGAGCGTAAAATACACCGTCCAAGACGACTCACCGGGGGAGGATTACGCGAGTGCAAATCTATCTCGAAATTAGTGTGACATTTGGGACGAGAAGATAAGAGGAGGAGAGACGGGGAAGAGTGTTAGGTTAGGGTTTGAACGGCCGTTTGGAATCAGGAAGAAAAGTATTAAAGAAAGAAATGGGACAGAAGAGGCCAAAGAATTGCTCTAGAAAAAAGAAAAGGAAAATATAAAAAATATATATAGGATTTGCCAGCGTGTCAGGTGCCCGCGCTAACTTGACTGACGGTTATGGCAAAAGTTCCCGCCCTACGACTAATATTGAATTGATAAAAAGAATATTTAATATAAATATCCATATATTTTATGTGAAAAGCCTCTTGTTTCAATTTATTGCGACATGGAATTCTCTTTTTTAGTTTTCTTTGAACAATAGAACAAAATTTAAACTTGTTGTTCCAATTTTACCGACATAGCGGTTTGAAAAAATATATATTAAAAACTAGCTGAACCAACTTGTTCTTTCACTAAACAGCATATTAAACATGAAAAAAAGAACATTTCAACCCTTCTCTTATCTCCTCTTTTGTTCTCTATCGGCACGGGTGGCTTAGGAGTGCATGCCACCGATCTCGAAGCCAAAACAGTTTAGCCAATTCCCTTATCTCATATTTTGTTCCTCATTGTCGCTAATATCTTTAAGGACTATTGAAATTCATGGACGAGGTCATGGGCCTAGTGTTAGAGATCCAGGGAGATTAGGACTTCGAAGGAAGGAAGACAGTGGAAATGAAAAGGTTAAAAAAGAACGATGGAGTTTCATTGATAAAGAGGAAGAAAAAACATAGGACAATCGCAAATCGTGAGTGTGAGCTCAATGGGAGCATAGATAAAAAAAAATTGCTCAGCATATTACTTCACGTACTAAAATAGAATTATTCTATTATGTTAAAACATTATGTGATGCTATTTAGAGTATATTACAAAATTAGTTGTGAGGTGAATGGTCAGACTTGAGGAGGATGAATAATGTGTTTATTATAAATTAAGCCTAAAATTTGGATTTAATGCATGATTCTTGAATATATAATTAAGCAATTACAAGTTTAAATGACAAGTGGAAGCAATAATAAAGTAAGCACATAATCAAGAACAATACAAACATAAGAGATTTATAATGATTCAGCAACCCACTTACTTCACTGCCTAATCACCCCGCTGATTTCAATCTAATTTATTATAATTATATTATTTTTCTTCTAGAGAACTTAGAAGGTTCTCTAGAAGCCAAGGAACTGACCCTCTCATTGAGGGTTAATTACTCTCTCATCGAGAGTACCTCTAACACTTCTCTCACAGACAATAATATAATTCCTAGTGAACCGAGTGGACTTATGTCTTAATACCAAGACAATCATCCAAATTCAAGACCTACACCCTGGTCTGCACAAAATACTTCAAGTATACAAAATAAACCACAAAATACAATCAAAACGAGAGCAATAATAAAATAAAGGGTTAATTATAAAATATATCCCGACTTTTCACGTTTTCCCCTAATCTATCCTCATTTTTCAATTTTCTCAATTGAATACCTCGGCTTTCAATTTGTTTCAAAATTATCGCATTGTCTACCCAGCGTCAAAGTTGTCGTCTAAATGCTGACATAGTGCTGTTGACGTGGCTCATAATCCCAGTCAGTATTTAGACGCCAACTTTTTTTAACTTTAAAAAAATTCCGACCCCACCAAACTAAACTCTACCTTTAAAATTTCTGACCCCACCAAACCCAATCAGCAAATCACATACGACAACTTTTTTAAAATAACCTAGTCAACATTCTAACGGGGCCGAGTATTTTTTTATATCTGAATGCTAACTAAGATTATGAGCCACGTCAGCAACGCCATGTCAGCATTCAGGCCATAACTTTGGGTAGACAATGGGATAGATTTGAAACAAATCGAAAGGTGGGGTATTCGATTGGGAAAATTAAAAAGTGGAGATAGATTAGGGAAAAACTTGTAAAATCGGGATATATTTTGTAATTAACCCTAAAACAAATAAAACTTAGCTCTCAATCAAAAAGTCTTAGCTCCTCTTGATTTGATGATGAATCAATTCAAGAATGAAGATTTCATTAAGGTCAAGAATTTTAGCTCAAAGTTAGGGTTTATAATGGAATGGCTCAATAATCACTTATGGTTTGACAAAGGATTGCTCAAGTATTATTAAGTGTTCATAGGAAGACGAAAATAACTTTCTATAGGCAGAAACACAAGAAGTGGCTCGGGCTCAACAAATGAAAACAATTATAAAAAGAGTTGTTAGGTTGTTCGGTCAATCGTCAGTCAACCGACCTTATGCCTCGGGCTCAACAAATGAAAACAATTATAAAAAGAGTTGTTAGGTTGTTCCATCAATCGTCAGTCAACCGACCTTATGCCGATAATCCAGTTCAAGGCTATTTTTTTCAATTTTTGTTTTATCGAGTTTATTCAGGGTATTTGTTCCGGATTTGGGGGTTATAACATCATCATCATTTAGAGGATGTATAATTAATCTAAACACCCTAAACCTAGACTCTAACTTCTCGTCGACTTCCAACTGCCGACCAACGTCCATATGATTTTTCGATATCGTGTCGATCTTCCGGTCACAGACGTCGTACGCTACTCGACTTGAAATTTGAAATTATTTCTCAATAAAATATTAAGAGTTTTTTATCGTCAAAATCTAGATTAAGACCAAAGCTCTAAACATTGTGCCAATTTTTTTTGTTTCAGTTATTGTCGATTCTAACTTTATAGCTCCTGGCTGTATTGTATTGCAGGTCAATTACTGGTGTGCTTTTTTTCCCAAATCACATTTGGCCTATTCTCTAAATGAAAGATCAACCATAACCTTTGCATCTAAATGAAAAGAAAGGCATTGTCCACAATGGAGAAGACATCTCTAGATTCACTTGAGATTAAACATTCATTCTAGTATTGAATCTAAATGTCTGCTCTGTGTTTCTTTCTGCATTCGATTTAACTTCATCTATAGATCATGAATTAAGTCTTGCATAAGGATTAAATATAGCCTTAGCTATATATATACATTATTGAAGAGATTAAACATCCATAGAGAGTACCTAGTTTTGATCGACAAAACACTCCATATACAACTTTGAGAAGCAAGCACACTACTACATCCCCTTTAGCTTCAGATCAAAATGCTAAATTTACTCCGCGTTGGTTGAAGTCGAGGAGGAGAAGGCAGCCACCGGCTTGCGGGGAGGTGCGGCCTCTAGAACCGGCCGCCCGGCTGTTGGCCTTGCTCCGGCGAATAGCAGCCGGAACGTCCAGTTGAGGACGTCGGGCACGAAGATACGATAGAGCAGGAAGATGTCATACCAACTCGGATGCTTGACGTATGCATCGCCACGACAAGCTCCGGCCACCATCATCTTTGCGAGCTCCTCGATGTGCGCTCCGGTGAGGGGCACCTACAAAATAAGGTAAACGAAAGCTAGTAAAGTCCTTATAATTTGACAGATCATAATCTACGCTTTGTTTTGGATAAGTGGTTGACCTCTCTTTCTTCTTTCCATTGCAACTCTGCTCCCTCTTCGAGCATAAACTTTCCTTTGCCGATGTCATTACTGATCCACCCATGGGTTGCAATTGTGATTCCCACATCATCTTTGACTTCATACCTTAGTGTCTCATAGAAACTGACCACAGCTGATTTTGCTGCCTATAAAGGAAAGGAGACATGCTTAACAAGTTCATCATCAAGTCACTGATCAGAAGAGAAAATAAGTTAATACTGACTGCATAAAGGCTCATCCTTGGCATAGGAAACCAGCTATCCGCTGATGCATTGACAAGGATTCGACCATGTGTTTGCCTCAAGTATGGAAGTGCAACATATGTTGGATAAACATTTCCCCAAAAATTAATATCCTGAAACATGTCATACAAATTCAAGAGGTAAAAAAATAAGGAAATTTATGAATTTTATACAAATTCAGGACTTTTATTCCAACTTTTATTTAATATTCATATATAAGAGGGAAAAAATAAGAAAACTGAAGTTGAGGTGGTAATACCATCATATGTGGGAAGACAGAAGGGTCTGTGGCCTCCTCAAAGTAGAAGTTATGCCCCAAGGTTGCAGTATTGACAAGATGATGCACTGTAAGTTAGAAATATGTATATGTGTATTTAGAACAAGATTAGTGAATTAATTGGTGTTGGTAATTAAACAATAACAGAATATATATGAACTCACACTGGCCAAAGTAGTTTATAGTATCATTTATGAACCTTCTGCATTCTTCTTCCTTGACAACATCAGCAGCCATCACAAGGACATGTTTGGCACCCAAGAGTCTAGCATTCTCCCTGATTCCCCAAAGCCGGTGTTCTCTCCTCGCAACAAGCACCAAATTCGCCCTCCTTCGCGCGTATTCATAAGCTAATTGCTGCGTGTATATACACTTCTTCGTCAACTTAATATATTATGGCAGGAGAGTGTTTTCAACAAAGATGAAGTCAACAACAATTAAGATCACACTAATTATACAGTGGTGGAAGTAATCAAAGTCTCAAGAAATTAGCTAAATTAATGTTATATTGCTACAAATTTCCCTATATATGCTTAACCTACAATTGATAGATCATAATTAATGCTGATAATGCTGATCATTATGCTTAACCTCTCCGATCGCCGATGAAGCCCCAGTTATTACAACCACCTTGTTCTCCATTTCCTCTCTGTGCAAGGACTTGAAGGCCCACTCCAGGACGTGCAGGAAGGTGAGCGTTGGCCATGCGATAGCCATTAATACCATGCTCGCCGGTGGCATCACAAAGTTGAAGATGTTGGTCAACATCTTAGAGAGAGAGAGAGAGAGAGAGAGAGAGAGAGAGAGAGAGAGAGCTTTTGCAATATATGCTGAGGAGGAGAAGATAGGAACAGTAAGAAATAGATATCGAGGGATTGAGCTATCCTCTGATGACAGGGTTATTGCATGTGAGCTATGCACACACACGTTGTGCTTGGAGGACGAGAGTGCGACGTGTGTGACGTATTTTGGAGCCTCTCCGTAGTCTGTAGGTGCGCAATTATATATACACGTAATTGAATTTAAATAAATTTTAAAAATTATGACAAATAAAATTAGTAAGATTAATTTAAATTAAATCATACTTCTAATAGTAGTATTTATACTCAAACAATTAAGTAAGTGAAAATTTAATTTAATTTATATAAGTAGTTTTTTCAAATATGATTTTTGTTTTTTACTAGCATAAAATTACCCGACACACTAATTTATAAAATGTAAAAGAATACGGAATAAAAGTCATTGTAATTAATTTTTATATTTGAATGTCATATTTTTAATGTTGGTGATTAAATTATTTTTTATTTCAATCTTCCAATTATGCATATCCATTTTTTATTGTATAAAATAATATATTAGTAAACTACTCATTTATTATATTTTATTGTAGTATTTGATTGATATTTTTTATCTACCTACTATTAAATAGGCCTACATTATACAATTAAATCTATGACCAAATAGGTAATAAAAATAATAAAATAATAAGACTATTTTAGGGTATATAAAATAAAGATCCAAATATATAATAAATAGTTAACTTTAGAAATTATAAATATTATCTTCTAAAAATTCATTGGGTAAAAGTTTGATGGAGTTTCACTATCAAATTAAAGAATTATGGTTTATCTAATATTTTTTAAAATATATACTACTTTGGTTGATATCATTATGTCATAATTAAAATCTTTTGCATTGCAAATTTATTGTGCAAATATATTTATATAATTTAGTTAAAATAATTATAAATAATAATTAAATTTAATATAAAAGTGTGAAAAATAATAATAATTTGTCTTAATTACATTACTAACTACTAATTATTTGTTTACCATATACACATAAAAATCATAGAAAATAAATCCATATAAATAAAATAAAATTTATAATTAATCAAAAGTAACATACAAATATGTAGATCTAAAAGCAGCAATAATCCTTTTATATAATGAATGATTTTTTTTTAAAAATACATGTATTTTATTAAAAGCAAATTTTTCAAAGAAAGACAAATTTAAAATACTAATGATTTTTTAAAATAAGAATTTCAAAGCTATTTCAAAACAAACAATACTATATAGATTATTATTAATACAAAATACAAAGAAATGTAAAAATATAAAATTGAAAACTATTAATGTTTTTAAGGGTAAATAAGTTAAAGGGTGGAATTGAAAATAACATAAAGGAGTTTTTAATTACTAATTTAATTCAGTTCACTATTTAATAAAAAAGAAACTAATTCACCAATTAAGTTCAGCATGTCAAATTTGAGTCAAGTCCAAGTTGTAATTTAAGTGATGAAATGATTTAGTTACACGTCAATTAATAGGGGAAAAAATTATTTTAATAAAAATTGCCACATGAGCTGTGGATGCTACATGAAATGAGATCAAAATTATAAAATTATATTGTGCAACTTAGCGACTGTCCCAATCATAGAGAATAAAATTGTAAAATGAGTTCAAATATGGAAATTAGGGTTTATCGTCTAGGGTACCTCCTAAAGGATAATTTCCTTGTCGTCGATAATCTTGGGAAGGTGAGCGGGTTTGAGTCCCCTACATTTTTTATGATATTTAGATTCTATTTTATATATGATCGATTCCTAAATTTTGGAATCGGATCCTACCTTATTGGATCCTGAAATCAAATCCTACTCGGAACCACAGATTTTGGTTCTGATTTCGAGTACCCTGTTGGGTTTTATAACAGATTTTAACAAGTTTCAGAACATGTTCCAATAGATTTTAGTACAAGTTCTAGTACCGATTCTGATTTCGAGTAGTCGGAATGATGGAACCGGAATCGAATTTAACCGATTCCTTGATTTGTTACCCAAATTCTACCTGAATTTTTTTGGATCTATCCAAAATTTATCTGATCGGATAGGTTTCAATCAATTCTGAATCTATTTGATACTCATACACCCCCCTAATTGGGAGGGGCATATTTGTTACTGTGAACCACATTCCTTCCCTTTGGACCCAAGTCAATGCCAGCCTGCATCAAATCCCAAAAGAAACATTGCCAACGCAACATCTCAAATAGAGCAAGACAGAGCTTGCCAAAAATTTATCAAAAATTGGGTTTGAATTGGACCTGGAGCTTCTTGGTGGCAGAGAGCCAGAGAGATCATGGTTGAAGTGAAGCTCCTTGGAGATGGGCCTGGAAGGAGGTCTCCTGGGTGAGAATGGCAGCTGGGAAGATGTGAGAGGAGTTGGTGGCATTGCTTGGTTATCGTGCCGAAGGAAGTGTCAGGGAACACAGGGGAAACTGGAAGAGTGCAAGATAATGGTTGTCTCTCGAGTCTCAGTATATGAAAAATATCATTAAGATTAATATTAATTGATCAAATAAATGTCATCTAATTAATTTGTGAGTAGTGGTTGGAATACAAACCAATTTGCAGGAAAATTAATTATATGAAGCAATTATGAATAATATTTTTTAAAAAATCAAAATTTTCATATAACAATCAACAAATGTCATCTAATTAATTTGTGAGTAACTGTTGAAATACAAAGCAATCTGTACAAAAATTATTTTAAAAAAATGATCAACAAATGTCATCTAATTAATTTGTGAGTAACTATTAAAATACAAAACAATTTGTACAAAAATTAATTATATTAAGCAATTATGATCAACAAATATCATCTAATTAATTTTTGAGTAATTATTGAAATACAAAGTAATTTGTACAAAAATTAATTATACGAAGCAATTATAAACATCATTTTTAAAAAAAGAAAACAAAATTTTCATATAATATCACATCAGCATGAGATATTTGAAATATTTGAAATTGTACCAAACACAAACCTTGAAGCTCACCGTATCTTCCTAATTATCGCCACACTAGATATATACAAATAGATGATGACTATAGTCTTTTTTTCATTAATTATTATAGCGATCTCCACGAAGCTCTAAGTAAAAAGATGTTAGTGCAGATTGAGTTCCATCTAATTATAGAGATGATGAAAATACTATGTTGTTGAAAGTGTCTGGACAAGAGGTGAAATGTAATGCAGATAATGGTGGCATCAAAATGTGATGAGAGACATTAATTATAAGCCAAGGTCTAGTTGTTCACAACTTGAACAAAAAAAATTCATTCATGACAAGCTAAGCACAAGTGAACGTTGATGGAAATAACAATTAAGTGAGGCACATGCATCACTCAATTGACACGACGAGCCTTCTCTTCTTGTCCTATACCAAGCGATCTCTGTGCATTTGCAATTCCCTCTGGATCTGCAAAAAGATCACCAAGCTAATAGAGTTAGCATAAGAAATAGACATCTTTAATTATATCCAGATACAAGTCCAATATCAATGACACATCATTTGGAGATGGTTTTCTACTTTTATGGAAAATTCATACATCTGTTTTGATGATTTCTTCTGCTTTCTTGTGTAATTTCCTACTTCTACACTCGGATATTTAATCAGTAATTCTTATCTGTTATGGGTCTTTTAATTCAGCATTGAAAAGAAAAAAATCTACTTGATTACAGTTTTTGCTAAATCAATGCATGAACAGGATGGAATCCATTATCTGAAGTAACAGAAGGCAAACAAGCTGCCAGTAAGAGCAAAAGAAATCATCAATTTTTCCACCCAATTGCAAATGCATATAAAGTTGATTAGTAAGAAAATATCTTAACAAATACAAACTTTCTTTCAATTATTAGAAATGAGCATGACCTCTCTTCTCACAACTTTTGCATTCTAGAAAGAAGGCATTACATCAAAAACAAAGAAAGAAGAAAGAAGGGAACTAAAAGGAACCAAAAGATACATATGGGAGCACAAAATCACCTTACGGTAGTTTTGATGCTTATGAGCTAGTTCAGAGGACAAAAGGTCTTATTCCATTACTACTATCTCTATAAATAGTGTACAATATTTGTGTCTCTTACTCGTTTCTATAATTCTATGTTCCATATAGCCGGACAGATACACACAAAAAATTTCAGTATGCCAACTAAATAGAGATCAACAGAGGGAAACCTATTATAGCAACATAAAGAGATCAAAAACCTATTCAAAGACGACTAGTATGTTGGATCAATTATATTACTAGAACAGAAAAAAGGATGAAAGCTATAGGTGAGCAGCTTTTATTGACTTATTATAGCTACAGGATCCCTGTAGCTACCAAAGTACTGTAACACTAAAATGTGGAATTGGGAATTTTAAGCACTTATCTGGGCTGTGAAGTAAAAATATATTCGGAAAAATATTTTTTCAGCTGATAAGGCAACTTCTCCTGCAGGTGCATCTGATACTTAGTAGCATTTATCTGCCGAGTTAAATTCTAATAATCAGTATTACCAGCATTGTTTTGGTTATATCAAGGTAAATTTAGAACAATTATTGATAACATTAATGAAATTTCTTAGAATCTCTATAACTCTAACAAAGAAATTGTATTAGTCAATAGTTCATAACCTGGTACAAGAAATGAAGCCGAGTGGCTGCAAACACTAATAAAGGATTCATTGTCGTCTATAAATTTCATCAAGAAAGGATAATAACTGAAGCTTTCAACCTGTTCGCCAGGACTGTCAACTAAGAAGCTTATCACTTCAGATTCTAAAATGTTTCATTCCAATGAAACATCAACCTTTCAAATCAATTAAGCATAGTGTAAAATCAAACCAAGATAATATAGATGTTTTGCTTAACCAACAATGCATAGGTATATAGACCCCAACCATTGCTTACTAACAAAAAGTCCAGAAATATGTGACACACCAATATTTTTTCCCATGTGATGACTTGATGGTAACGTTATTTGGGCAACAGAGAATCTAGCAAGTTGCCTTGATGTGATTCACAATATGGATGATCTGCATTAGCAGTTACATCAACCCTCTCTGTAATAACAAAAATACTCAGGCACTTCTCTGTTATAGTCAGCTAACTGCTATACACCAATTATCCAGTAGAACAAACTATAGGCGTGATATCACTAATATGCTTAACTATTAGTGCAGCCAGCTAACCACTATAAATAATCAATTTAATCATATTTATTATCAGATGAGTACAAAAGGGTATAAGAACAAAGTGCAAAGCAGAAAAAGGGTGATAACAATACAACGTAGCCAATGAACATCAAAGATGAAGCATTTTATCACAAAATAGCTTAAGATGCCATCATTAGAAGAAACATATGTAACCAAAACGGTGACTCTTGCATATTGAATAGCCCACTTGCTGTTAAATTCTGAAGAGGACTTACCCCAAAATTGTGTAAAAATCCGAGTGAAGAAACTGATGTTTCGGGACACATTATATTGCATTGCAGGAGGAAGAGGTTTCACAAGTGTATCTATGCTGAAAACTCGTTGAAGAAACTGCAAATACAAGAAGATAATTTCAATACCAAGATCAGTCTTATGTCTTCTAGCAATGCAAATTCCAAGCACATAATGGTATTTACACACAACTAAGATATACATTTTGGATACAATATGAAGTAGTTAAATAGTTATAGGTGAAAAATCACATATGCTAGAAGCTATGAACATATGCATGCTATCATGATGCTTATGTACTGAATGAACTTCCTCAGGGAAGTCAACTTAGCAAATTCTGTGGCACATGATTATGTGCAGTTTGTTGTTAAATGCTCAACTCATACTAGAATATATGCTCTCTACTTGAGGACATAAAATCAAGGCAGCAATCAGCGGAACCAGATGGATATTTGTTAGTATCTGGATCCATCCATGGCTAAATATATCTTTCTTACCTTGTTCAGGATCTTTGAATTTGAATAACAATACATCAATATAAAGATCCTGATTAGCATGCGAATACATTTTGAGACTGTACAAGCTACAAAGTAAATCATCTTGTTAGCAGAACTCTTATTTTTGGTATTTGTAGAGATGCATGTAGAATGGATAAGTAAGCATAAATTATATTATTAAGATCAGCATATTTATGGTGTGTCTTCTGACTTACCGTGACAACATGGTAAAGACATAAGGAGGAAGTTCAACTGATTAGATTTAAGCTAAGGATGAAAAACCCATGATAGATAAGTATTATTATACGAGTCAAATGACTGGTAGCTAAGGTTCGTTAATTTGGAAGTCCCTGTTAACAGCCAAAAATAAAACTGACTTTCACTCTGGCACTATACCATAATACTGAGTAGAACAAACAACCTCGAACTCACTGTATAGTCCAATAGATTGACATAAGAATTCATTTGCATGGCTTGTTCTGAATCACAACGAGGACTGTCTTGGGGATGCATCGTTCAATAGGCAAACTTGCAGCAAGAAGATGGTTAAAGACGCAAAGGAGAACGCCATACTAATTCTCGAGGATTATAATAGGAAAGTAGAGCCAGATAATTCCAATTTTCCCCAAAATCAAACTCAAAGCTAAGCAAGCACAAGAAAAACAGCAAATAGACAAAATGATATGAACCCACTGTCACCATTCACTCGAAATCTTTTATCCTCAAAAAAAATATTCACTCAAAATCTCATCTTGAGGGCTCCGTATTCATGAACTGCAATGAAACTTGAAGACCTCCCAATGTTTCATCTAGGTTATCAATCATCAAAAACCCTAAAAATATCAGAGATAAATTACGACCTAATTAAAGAACCAGTGTAAACAGTTCAACTAAACCACGACCCAATTTCGAGAAAGAAAGAAAGAAAACGAAGGACCTAAACGTCGTAGCCAGCGTGCTTTCAATTTCATGACTCAATAACAAAAGAACGAAAAATTATAAAAAGGAGTGGAGTTAAAAGACCCGTAAATTCCTCTGGAAGCTGTATCTAAGCTCGGGATCGATCTCGGCTTCGAGGTCCTCGTCGGTCATAGAGGCGGCGGCCGGCTTCTTCTTGCGCGGTACGTGCATGGTGGAGGTGCCGTCCGGTTGGCTGGTGGCCCTCAGCTTGGCGTCCGCGAACTTGTCCCGCGGCTTCTCCTCGCCCCGCCATGGCGCCGACTCCAATAGCTCTTTCTTCATTGCGCTCCCTCGCGACAAGATAACGCAGAGGATAAAGAGATGGCAAGCAAAGCCCTCGAATGCATGTAGAGCAGTAGAGGCATGAGTGGTTCGGTTCGGTCGAATTCAGTCTGGTTTGGTCCGGTTCGGTCGGTTTTAGGAAAACCAACCTGATTTGAATTTTAGGTCAAGCAAAAATATTTCAAAATTCAAATCTAATATATTGGTCAAGTTATTTATGAAAATTGAGTCAAATCAGTCCGGTTTTGAGTTTGTTACATATTAATTAGATTGTTTTTTTATAATTCAAATATTTAGTATCATCATTGTTGAACAAATAATTGCATACCGCAATTTGTTTATCAAAAAGAAGAATACCAAAAGTGTAGCAAAATTTAAATTGAGCAATAATATCTCCTTTTTGAGTTTTTTTAAAAAAATATGTGCTTAAATTTGAGCAAGTTTCTAAATCCATGATATCAAGGATTAAATTCTCAAATTCATAACATAATTTCTAAAATATTTAGAAATTAATAATTCGGGAGTATATATTGAACGGTGTGTTAGATCGATCAATTATATCTCATAAAGTGGGTCATAACAAAAATGCCTCGTGCACCCAAAATTTTCGTACGCCTTTCTATTGCAAATGCCATCACAATGTTCATGGAACCAATCTCTACCTCATTACTGATCGAGATATATATATATATATATATATATATCAAGTATATCAAGCATGCATAATTAATAAATCGATCTCCAGCAATTTGAATAGTACAGATTAAGTTCCTGATCACCAGCATATATATATTGCAACACACAATTAAAAATATAGTTAATTTCTACAACTCTAATTTAGACAAACCCTTAATTAATCTTACAAGGAAAAGCTCATATTAGAGCATCCCCCTAAATTTGAATTATATTCATCATGTATTGTTAGTGGGTATGGAACGTCAGCTTTCAACATTTGACCTGCGTCAAAATTCCCATTTTGCTGTACAGTCATCGGAGGCACATCAAAGAGCCCATTTTGCTCAAGTATCTGCACCAGTAATTGCACCAAATCAAAGAAATTAATCCAACAGAAAAAGAAAACATTAATTCTCGTTTAATTAATTAATCTTTTTCATTCGATTACTAGAATATTAACTATCAGCCACGGGGCTCACCGACGGCCGTCTGGGCCGTCAGAACCATTCACGACTTTCCGACGGCCGAACGGGCTGTGGCTGATGTAACCCAATCAGTCGCGGCTCTTATACGGTCGCCCAACGCCGTCGCTCATAGGTGATGACGTGCGCGCACGGGGTGCGAAATGAAATAATCTAGTAGCGACGGCTTAGCAGAGGGCAAAGGGTCGTCCGTGATATAAGTAATTAACCACGGTCAGAAGCAGCCGTCGCTTATTAATTGATGGCGTGAACACGGTGCGAAAATAAAAAACACTTCAATACACATGCAATCTTTCAAATTAATCCTACCAGCTTCTCTCGAAGAAACTTATTTGCAGCCTTCAATACGCCCTCCTAGCAGACAAAACATTTACTTGATAATTAGTTTCAGCAAGCTTAATTAATTAATGAATCAACCATGCATTAATTGTTCGAACAATTAATTCTTTTTCAGGACAAGTAGAACAAAAGAATTTATGCGTTATATATACCTTGTTTTTAAGGGATTGGATCTCTTGGAACATGATCTGCATCTGAGTTAAAATTTGGAAATTTTCAAATATCTAGTGTATATATCATATATATATTTAATAATTAAGATATATATATATATATATATATTAGAAAGCATCTACTGATCAAAATGAAATCTTTCAAACCTTTTTAGCTCGGATGTGATTCATCCTCATCTCCAGATGCTTTTCAAGGACAAGCAATTCATCCAGCGTCATCAGTCCAGCCGTTCTTTCTCCGAGCATGTACCTGTTCATACCAAAATTTCACAACTGTGATTTATTCCATATTTAATGTTAATAAAAATACTTTTAATCTGCAGCAAAGCGATAATTAATTATTAATTTGCACTATTTAATATGGATAATAAAGTTAATTTGCATGCATACTTAATTAATTAAATGTACTCCATGTTTTTCTTATAATATCAAATAAATATTAATTAATTACCTTAAACTTTTGTGTAGCAGATCAATCTCTTGCTTCAACGTGGATATCTCTTCCTTAAATTCCTAGTGAAACACAGTAGAATCAACTATTCAACTATCAAAAATTAATTAATTGCTCATAAACTACATAAACATCAATGCAAAGTTTTTATTTTCTGAACCATATGCTAATGAAATTAATTAATCTCTGATGTATATGGTCCATTTGTTGGAATAGCAAGACATGGTATAAGCCTACTAATTGATAAAGACGATATATTGGTAAATTAAAGACAAAAGTAATGTAACGCAAACTCTAAATACTTAAAGCATATTGGCCGTACTGGTATTCGAGTAGTGTAGAATTTTAATTTCTCAAGAAGTGTGGAGAAATGACACTTGGTTTACTTTCCGGAAGAACTGTCCCCATATACTGCGACAAATTAACTCATAAATTAAACTTGTTAATATGTGCAAGATAGTGTTCCTAAGTCGGACAATGCCAGCTTCAATTTATATATGTTCTTTTTTAAGCGAAGACATACATGTGTTCAGTGATATATATCAGTGAGCAGATTTATAGTTCTATAGGTTAAAACACACTGAAGTTGTGTAGTGTCTATACTCATTGTTTCAGCTTTTTTTTTTCTCTTTTTACCTCATCCTCTTTTCTTTACCCATAGACTACTTATTTCATTCACCCCTCTAGAATTGAATGTATATAGATGCTTATATTTTTCAAAAAAAGGAGGGAAAAAATACATGTGATTCTTCGCTTCGATCTCTAGGATCAACCTTCCTCATTTATCTACTATACAAATCAATAAGAAACTCGATCTCCAATCATGGAGAAAAAATAATGTATAAAGTCGTATAATTTGGCTTTAAAGGAAAAATAGGGCATTGAGTAAAAAATTAATCTCAAACGTCCCATAGTACGTCTCAGTCTACACCTGAAAAGATATAGATTAGAATGATATATATATAGCTTGGCGATATGTCGATTATTGTATCCTTTTCACTACAACATATAATTGACCCATAGAAACACAAAATTAGAACAAATTTAGATTTTTGTTTCTAAATCTTCACACTTAGAGACTCATAGATAAAAAATTTATTCCTAATTAGCCTCTAAAGATCTAAAAAAACAACAACAACAAAGTCACTTCATTGATTTGACTCTAAGTTATAGAAACACCAACAACAAAGTCACTTAATTGATCTGACTCTAAAATTATTTTTATAAATCTTTAGAGACTAATTAGGAACAAATTTTGAATTAGTTTTTAAATGTGAAGATTTAGAAGCAAAAATATACTTGTCTCTAATTTTGTGTCTCTATATGTCGATTTTGTTGTAGTGTTTCCGCTCTTTAAGTTTCTCCATTTTTTTCTTGTTATATATATATATATGTGTGTGTGTGTGTGTTTTTTTTTTTTTTTTTTCCTTCACTTTTTATTTTTTGATGGAAAAGGATCGAGAAGAAGAAGAAGATAAATACTAAAATAAACAGGTTATTGATCCCTCTCCTCAGATTGCTTAGTCAATTAAATACACTTGCAAAAAAGATATAGCTAGTTAATGACAAGTTATATATAATTCAGAATGATATATATGCAAGATGAAATTAACAAGCTAGAGAATAGTATGTGCAAGTGTATGTACTGACTCGAGAGTGGCTTGCTTCAGTAATATTTGAAGTCTGAGCATCTCCACATGTCATCTTGTACCTCTCAATCAACCCTTCCATTGTGCTAATGCCACATGTATACAATTGATCATCAGCGAGCCATATTGATCTACTTAATTAGTTAAATATAATAAGGAAAGAAATTAAAAAAAGACTTTGAACTCTTTTTTTCCTGCTTTTAGAGATCGACGAGCTAGCTCACACAAGAAATATGAGTAGATGGAAAGAAAATACCCCTTTGTGGCAAGTTCATAGAGCTTGCCATGTGTGGAGAAGATGAAGATGCCGATGTCGGCGTCACACAGCACCGACAACTCCTTGGCTTTCTTGAGCAGACTCGTGCGTCGCTTGCAGAAGGTGGCCTGTCGGTGGGCCGGGTTCTCGATCCTTTTCAGCTGCACCTTCCCTCTTGCCATCGTTCTCGATCGATCGATCTGCAGACAACCTCCCACTAGTTTAGACTAGCTTCGAGGCTAGCTGTTGCCCTAGCTACTACCAGCTGGCAGCTGCTCTTGCTCTCTCTACCCTCGGCCTCTATATATGTAATTAATACTCTCCCTCAATGTACATATATATATATATAACTACTCATCACTAGCTAGCTAGGTAAAGTTGTTCTGTAGCACCATCTCTATCTCTTTGAGTGTATATGTTTGGGCTGATCGATATAGAAGTCCTTGCAAATTGATCAAGTATATTATGTCGAAAAAAACTTATATGTGGGTACAAGTTATTCTTTGCTTTGTGGACAGCCTATTCTTTGCGAGAAAGCTAGTGAGCTTTACCTTTTTTTTTCTTTTAAAAAGAAGAACTTGTATCCATTCAAGAGTTACGAATGATGATGCAAGAGAGAGAGAGAGAGAGAGAGAGAGAGAAGAAAAAGGAAAGGAAAAGATCCACCAAACTGGTGGCAAGGTTATTTAAGTAAGGCTAGGACAAACATCAACAGAAAAACCTGCAGAGCGTGCATTTTGTACATATCATATATGATTCAATCAAAGAGAGTGCAATAGGTTCTCCGTAGCATGAGACTTCTTCTCATCCCGTTGAAACGCTCATGTCGCATGAACCACCTCTGAATCATAAGTTTATGGTAGCATGTAAACTTAGCATTGCCGGAGATGATCGTCCCAAGGCTTGTACTTTAGTGAGAAGTGATTAAATTTGTTGAGTTGCAGGAAGGTACTCGTACTCCACTACTAGAAACTTCGTCTTCAGCAACGGCTATCAGCGACGGCCGCTCAAGCCGTTGCTATTTGCAACGGCATTCTTACGGCCGCTCGAGCCGTTGCAGAAAACTGTATCTGCAACGGCTTTCTAATGGAAAACCGAGCCGTTGCTGATTATTTTAATTATCAGCAACGGCTTTCGGACGGAAAGGTGAGCCGTTGCTGATATTTTAATTATCAGCAACGGCTTTCTAACGGATAAGTGAGCCGTTGCTGATGATAACTTATCAGCAACGGCGTTCTAACGGGCGAGTGAGCCGTTGCTAATAAGTTTATATAGGGCACGCTCTCGCGCCCGACCCTTCTTCCTCCCGCTGCTGCCGCCGCCGCTCCTGCCGACGCCACTCGCCGCCGCTGCTGCCGACGCCGACGACGCCGACCGCTGCTTCCGACTTGTTCAGGTATGTCTCCTCCCTGGCCGTCTCTTCCCTGCGACCGGCAGGAATCACCCGACCAAAACCCTATTTCTAGGGTTTCGGCCGGCGGCGGTCGGCCGATGGCCGCCGCCGGACCTTCTGCAGTGGCCCGACAGTGTGTCCGGCCACTGTACGCCGGCGCCGGAGGGTGGACTCCGGCGCCGGAATTTATAATTTATATATATAATTTATATTATGTTATAATTGTTAATTAATTATTTTATAATTATTAATTAATTGTTTAGATTAATTATTTAATTTGTTAGATTAATTATTACGGTTTAGATTAATTTCGGACGCGCGCCGGAATCGTCCACTTCGGACGCGCGCCAGAATCGTCCACTTCAGACGCGCGCCGGTATCGTCCAATTCGGACTCGCGCCGGAATCGTCCACTTCGGACGCGCGCCGGAATCATCCACTTCGGACGCGCGCCGATATCGTCCAATTCGGATTCGCGCCGGAATCGTCCACTTCGGACGCGCGTCGGAATCGTGCAATTCGGACTCGCGCCGGAATCGTCCACTTCGGACTCGCGCCGGAATCGTCCACTTCGGACGCGCCCCGAAATCGTCCAATATGGACTCGAACTGTCTCGAAACATTTAGAAAATAATCATCCTCCGACGAGTTGATATGTTTCACGTACGCATCGACGATCGGATATGATTTAGCAAAACCTTAGATCCGTTCGGGAATTGTATGTTCGTGTAAAAGAAGTAGATGATCTTTTATACGACGTGTAAAAGAATAATTGTAAAGTATATATTTTATTAAATATATCTCTACTATTTATACAATAATCTGATTATATGTCTGTTCGACAGATATGTCTGGTCGTGGTTATCGACGCAGGAGAGTTTCGGAGTCTCCGATCGGTGAGACTCCAGCACTTACTCATGCTGCTGATCCACCTGTTGCTGATCCTCATTCCGATGATACTGCCGAGGCTAGTACATCCAGACGTAGGCGGCCACGCGGGCCGAACAGGTGGCAGCCTCCACCAGCCACAGAGTCACGTAGATTGATTAGCGTGATTGAGGAGCGGTAATATATCATGAATTATGAATCATTACAAATTCATTATATCATAATATAATATTAAAATTTATTTTTGTTGTGCAGGTTCGAGCAAGAAGAAGTGCCGAGGAGCATTTCTTTTACTATTCGACGATACATGCACGAAGCATGGCCTATGTGGTCTCACGTGCCTAGCGAGCACGTCGACATGTTATGGCGCGAGTTTGAGGCACGTATTATTATTATTTTTTACATGCATGATGATATATTAATATTGGTTCTGATATTATTATTTTGCAGGCTCGCTATACATGGGCCGAGGACCAGAGGCCCTTCATTTACGCTGCCTGGGAGGCTATTTCCCGGGCAAGGTACAACGGGCAGCTGGGGCAGGCTCGGTCCCAAGCGATGGCCCGAGCTGGGACCACTAACATCGCGGAGACTCGGGGATACGGCCCCAGTTGGATTACTCCGGATATATGGGACCAGCTCGTGGGGATATGGTCGACGGATCGATGGCAGGAGGTTTCTCGGAATGCGGCTAGAAATCGCATGTCGGGAGGAGCAGCGCGTCACACCGGCGGCTCTGTTGCATTTGCAGTGCACGCAAACCGTATGGTAAGTATATCTTTTAATTATATATTTTATTTGTTATTATGTGTACTAATTAATGTATTTGTTTTGTAAATGTAGACGACGGTGTCGGATGATGGGAGTGTCCAGCGACCCTCCCCGATGGCGGTGTTTGAGCGGACTCACCGTCGAGCATATGGGACGGGGAAGTACATCCACAACCGCGCTGCATACATTATGGTAATTATATATTTGTTTAAATTATTCATTATATATTTATAATTTAAGTTTTATGATAAATATTAAACAAAAAATCAAACTCGAGTAGGAGACCTACAGCCAGACGGTGGTGCAGCGCGGGGGTACCCCCGAGGACTTTGACGCAGCATCGTGGGTCGAGGCCGCAGGTGGCTGGGACCATGGCCGCGTATATGGCTTCGCAGATAGTGGTCATGCGCGAGCCGTACTAGGGCCACTTGGGGCACCGACCCCTCCGGTCGCTGGTGAGCGGCCGTCCACCTCTAGATCCAGTTATGATCATAGTAATAGGATAAGGACACTGGAGGAGACGGTCGCGCGTCAGACTGAGATGATGGAGCGTCAGAGTCAGACGATGGCGAATATAGAAGCTATGCTACGCAACTTGTCAGGTCATCCCGAACCAGTCATCTCTTCGGCATCATCTAATCCATCGTCCTCGAGTCAGTCCACGCCGGTGTACACTCAAGCGCTCCAGACCCCGCCATATAATCCAGACCATCCTCCATCTTGATCGTGAGATTTTTTGTTTGGATATTGAACTTGTTTAACTTATTTTGTTTGGATATTGATACTTCAATTTTGCATTTGAATTGTTTTTATACTATCGTGGATAATTATCAATATAAGTATAATTGTTTTGATGTATATATGTTGGTGTGTTTGTGATGTGTGAATGAATGTGTATGAGGTGTTTGTGATGTGTGAATGAATGTGTGTATGAGGGTATGGGTGTGTGAGTTATGTATCAGATAAATGTATCAATGTATCAATGGAAATTTGAAATTTTCAAATTTTCTGGTTGCAGGTATACGTCATCAGCAACGGCTTTCCCACGGGCGTCCGTGGGAAAGTCGTTGCTAAAAGTGTATCGAAAGCCGTTGCTGATGACCTACAGCAACGGCTTAGCGACGGAGTTTTACTAACGGCGTTGCTACGGACTCAGCGGCCGTTGCTATTAATGTTATCAGCAACGGCTCCAGGTCTGTTGCAAACCCGTTGCTGATAATAGTTTTAGCGACGGCCCGAGCGGCAGTTGCTGATAATGTTTTGAGCGACGGCCCGAGCGGCCGTTGCTGATCCGTTGCGAAGTCATCAGCAATGCGACTTTCTGTCACGGCCCTATTACAACGGCTCAGCCGTTGCTGATGCTCTTCAGCAGCGGCTCAGCAACTGATGCCGTTGCTGATGACCATTTTTTTAGTAGTGCTCCCCCAGCGTCATGTGTTGCACTGATTACTAGGGTTTGGGAGGGTGACACTTGGAGACTTTAGCTTGACGACGTACAAAACCTCGTGGAGAAATGCTCTAGTGTTTTTGGGTGTAACGGTTGAATGCTTGATCAGATTCCAATAGAGCTCCTTCTTCTTAATAAAATACAAAGCCATCTGAAGTAGCTCATTGGAGTTTGCTAAGAGAGAGAAAGCTTTCATTTTATGCATGCCTATTGAGTTGATATATAGACTATTTATATTTTTAGTATTAGAATATAAAATTGATATTGGAAAAAACTTTATAGGATAAGAGATGATACGATAAGAAATGGATTAATATCTATTATTTGTTTAGTGAATAGAATAGAAAAATATAAAATTAATATTATATCCGGGTGTACATCGAATTTAAAAAATGCATATTTAATCTTTACTCATTTATTATTCAATCGCATCCTATCATATTCAATGAAGCAAATATATTATTCGAGTTCGCTAAGAGGAAGAGAAAGCATTCATTTTATGCATGCCTATTGAGTTGATATATAGACTATTTATATTTTCCAATTTGTTGTTATTAATTTCATTTATGCATGATGCATTCTAATCTTGGAAATATATTGCCACAAGTACATGTATATAAGTTAACAAAACAAGGCTACATATATTGTTTAATGAATCCAACAATATTTTGGGGCAATTTTATCTGCATTCATTGAGTGCAAATTGCATTTGCATCTCATATCTAATTCTTATATATACACTATATATAAAAATGAATATGAACATAAATATAGATTTGAAAATTAAATATATATCATACATGCATGGATATGATCCAATGTGGATGTGGGGGTATATACGCATTACATTTGATCTGCATTTGCACTATATATTTGTATTTATAGTATACCCCCAACTAGCGGTGGCAATTTGTGTCGGGCAATCCGCAATTAATTAATTGATTCATGTGTTGTTATTTAATTGTGTTTTTTATTTTTTATTGATTTTTATAAGTTTCACTAAATTAGTTTATTTAAAAAGTAACTGCATATGTATGTGATTCAGATATGAATATGTGTATCCATATTCACTACGGATATGGTGCGAATGTAAATATGTGAATGCAAAAATATGATTCACATGCATATAACGTAATATCCACACTATATTAGATCTACTACAAGAGAAATTAACCTAACTAAAGGCAGTTAATTAGTTAATTGATGTTCCCATTATATAATCGAGCGCAATTTTTTAAATTCATAATAAGAATGGATGAAATTCTCCCGCTGGATTCCAAAATTCTTATATTGATAACATACTTCTTCTAAAGTATCTCAATTGCTTTTAAAGTTAATTTTTCTTGAAGAGGGATTGCTTAGTGCACTATAGATCGGGTCATCTTTATTTTCTTCATAATTTTACCACTTAATGACACTCTCAAAAATCTTTGAGTGACTTAAAATGATTTTTTAAAAAAAAAATTATGGATAACATTTATTTGTTTTTAACTAACTATATCAGTATTTTTATATATATTTCTTCAATGACTAGATGTTATTTTTAGTGACTAAAAATATTATTTTCTTAATTTTCTACACTACTTAATTATCGCTTTCACCAACGACTCTCACTATCGGTCAACCCAGCATAAATTAGTTCTTAAAAAACATTGACAGCTTAAGTTATGTTCTTTTTCTTGTTAAGTATAATATAAATTTATTTTGGCAATTCTTATAGTATATTGTTAGTTGCTAAGAAATGACTAACATTATTATTGTATTTATTTTTTTAGTCATTTGAAAACTTAATTTTGGCACAAGTCTTTTAGACTTTAAGCGAGTAAATTATATAATTTTTTTGGTTAAGTATAGCATGAATTAGTTTTTGTCAATTCCTATAGTATATATTTAATTGCTAAATATTTTTTAATGACTAAAATTATTATTCTCTTGATATTTTAGTCACTTAAAAAACATAATTTAGGCATTTAAAAACTATTGCCACGCACTACAAATATAATCGACTTATATATAAATACACAAAATTAAAGATAAATTAAAATTTTATTCATATTTAAAAATTAATAAACATAATATTTATTTCAAATTAATTTATGAAGATATGTAGAAAAGTAGCAAATAGGGGTGTTCATTATTCGATTTAGGGGTGGCAAAACGGGCCGGCCCGCAGTTAACGGGCCGGGCCGGGCCGGCACGATAAGGTGGCGTGCCGGCCCGGCCCGGCCCGCTAACTCAGTGGGCCGGAAATTCCCGGCCCGGCCCGCGAGCCCTCTTATTTATTAAAAAATTTCTAAAAAATTATTAAAAAATAATTTAAAATATTTAAGAGACTAAATAAGCATCAAATATGATATTTCACGTGAAAAACTCCATAGATTAACTTCACCTTCAATTTTAAAGTACTAAACAAGCCCTAATCTAGACTTAATTTTTTTTATATATGTTTAGCGGGCCAAACGGGCCGGGCCGGCCCGATAAGAGCCGGCCCGCGTCGGCCCGCAATATTATCGGGCCGGGCCGGGCCGATAAGCTTATCGGGCCAATTTTTTCGGCCCGGCCCGCAGTTATCGTGTCGTGCCTATTTTTGCCGCCCCTAATTCGATTTACACCGAACCGAACCGAAAAACCGAACTAAATTTTTCGGTTCGATTCGGTTTGGACACTGCTGGGTTCGGTTCGGATTCGGTTCCCGGAATTCGGGAACCGACCCGAACCAAAAACCAAACTAATTTATTTATATATATATATTAATTTTTAACTTAATAGTTAATACACCCGAACCAGATATTTCACCTCGGACCCGATTAATTTTTTCATGTATCTTCGTGTAAATGAAATTTTAATTTTTTCGGGTGGGGAACCAAACCGAACCGAATTATTTTGGCTCAGGTTTATTCGGTTTTTGCGTAACTCGGTTCGGGTTCGGGTATTCAAAAAAAAATTCAATTTTAGATAATTTGGTTCGGTTCGGTTCGGAGTGAACTGAATGGACAAGTCTAGTAGCAAAAGAGGGACTTAATTTATTTTAATTTCTTTATTGTTCCAAATTAACCCCCCGGTGTTCAGGCGTAGTACTACACTTAATTAATTAAGTACACAACAATTCATTATATATAGGGATGTTCGCATTATCTGGTACGTATTGTCTTAAATTCTAATTGACTAATTAAATGCTTATTCGGAAATTTTAATTTATTGAAAAGAATCTTATGGCTGCGTCCATTTACATATTATATTATTAAGAATATTTTGAAAAAAAAAATCTTATGGCTGCATCCAAAAGTTTAAGCTTAGCCGCTGCATATATATTGTCCCTCATGCAATTAATTAAATTGTGAGTACGTAGTAGCAAGAAAAGACCGCAACCGAGACACCAAATCGGGAAAACAATATCTGCATTGGATTGAGCCTCCACATTTGACCATCATTAACTGTTGGTTTAGCACATATTTAGCCTCATTAGTGCACTGATTTGAAATTAATTAAGGACATTCTTTTGTGTGTGTTTGTAGGGAATAACTAAAAGCCCTTTTAAAACCCCAGATGCCCTTGACAGTGAGCCTCCTCCATTAGTTTTAGTCTTTGAGAAAATAAATATAAATCGATACCCATCTGCATGCTTATCCATGTGAAGGTAAGTAAGAATTAATTAGTCAAATCATTCGTTACAATTTTCATTGATGAAACATCAAGATTCTTCAATAGCAAAGGCCTGTATTTCATTCAGTGAAAATTTTGTCATATACATAAAGTCACATTAATTTATTCCGTATTTTATTAAATTATTATTTTTTCACAATATCAATACAACAATTGATATAAACAATTGCGAGCATGAAAGGTAAGGCTCCGCGGCCTCCGCCCTTGTTCCGCCATCGTCCCCCTCCCCACACTCTACTTTCAGGAAGATGGCCCTCCCGCCCCCTCCTCGTTACTTCTCTCCATCAGAGTGCTTTGTTGTGGTTGTTCGATCGCCCTGCAACTCGAAGGGATGGATTTTGATTACTTCCAGAAGAAATCATCGTCGCCCTCCTCCTACTCGTCGTACCGCTTTTCGAGCACTTTTCTCTGGCATGTCCTCTCGCCGCCCTCCTATGCCAGATGGGCCGCATTGTCAAATGAATCAACCTACACTACTAGAAATATGTTCTTCAGCAACGGCTATCAGCAACGGTCACTCAAGCCGTTGCAGATGTGATGTATCTGCAATGGCTTTGTTACAGCCGCTCGAGCCGTTGCAGATATATAATCATATCAGCAACGGCTTAGTTACGACTACGGGATGCATCACTCTTGAGCCGATCACGCGCTCGTGACGCGAAAATAAAATACTTATCAGCAACGGCGTGCTAACGGGCGAGTGAGCCGTTACTGATGATGTTACTTATCAGCAACGACTTTCTAACAGACAAGTGAGCCATCGTTGATGATTACTTATCAACAACGACTTTTCGAACAGCTGGGTGAGCCGTTGTTGATAAGTTTATATAGGTCGAGCGATCGCGCCCGCCCCCTTTCTTCTTCTTCATCTTCCTGATGCTGCCGCCGCCAATCTCCGCCATCGTCGCCCGCCGTCCTCGATCGCCGAAGTCCCTCACCGCCGCCCGTCGCCGTCGCTTGCTCCAGGTAAGTCGTGCAAAAATCCCCCTCTCCATTTAGTGTACAACCGGCTGAAACCCTAAATATAGGGTTTCGGCCGACGGTGCTCCGGTCGGTGGTCGGCGGTAGGAGCATTGTTGTCCGGTGTCCGATATTTGTCGGACACTAAATGCTGGTGGACTCCGGCGTCGAAAATGCAAGAATGATGATTTTTTTTTAATTTTTAATTAATTGTTTAGATTAATTATTTAATTAATTTTTTAATTTGTTAGATTAATTTTTAGGGTTTAGATTAATTGTAATGATTTAGATTAATTTAGTTAGATTAATATTATGTTTTAAATTAATAATGGTAGGTTAATTATTTAAATTAGTTAAAATATTATAGATTAATATTAATTAATTAGTTAAAATATTAATTAGTCCGGAGTAGTCCTCAGTGGACTCGCGCCGGAATCGTCCACTTCGGACTCGCGCCGGAATCGTCCACTTCGGACTCCCGTCGGAATCGTCCAATTTGGACTCGTGTCGAAATTGTCCACTATGGACTCAAACTGACTCGAAATATTTAGAAAACAATCATCAATCTGACGAGTTGATACGTTTCACGTACGCATCAACGAGTCTAATATGATTTAGCAAAACCTTAGATCCGTTCAGGGGTTGTATGTTCGTGTAAAAGAAGTAGATGATCTTTTATACGACGTACAACCCTTGAATTGTCCCTGATTGGATAATTTAGGAATATAGTTATTTGTATTGCACTTCTTTTAACCGTTAACTTATTCTAAATTTCGGCAACATCTCTCTTGTTCTCCGATACGCATCCAAATGATATGCATATTCGGAGAACTGTTGGAAGATGCTGCCGAAATTTTGAATGAAGTTAGAGGTTAAAAGAAATACTTAGTGCTATATGAATAACATAAATCCCGAATGGAATAGGACCATCTCACCTAAAGGCATTAACCGAAGAAATTATCATTGATTGACAGAATCATGTCGGCTGATCGAAGTTGGATGTACCGACGTCTTGATCGTGGATCTTTAACGAATGAGTTTCGATTAGGCGTAACTTACTTCCTAAATTTTGCCTATTCGAATCGGAAATTCGTTAGCGTCGAGGATAAATCCGATGTTCGTCCCGCATTTGCTTGAATGGATGATTTTTGAATCGGGAAACTGTCACTCTGCATCTATATAGCAAAGGATTTGCACCAAGATATTTTTTATGGACTTGTCACGGGAAGTCATGTGAAGTCGGGACGTCGAACAATCCTATCGTTCAAACACATGGTGAATCTTCCTCTACTAGTATTTCTTCATCCAGTCAATCTAATTCCTATAGAACTATGATAGTTGATAGTCTTGGGGGTCAATTCCACGTGAATGATAATGTCGATCGGCCAGTTACTGAGACGTCAGTGCCACCAGATACTACAGGTGTTGATATCACAGAAGTACAAACTGCGGTAGAGATTGAATTGCCGAATAAAAAAGTTGCAGAATTTTACGAGATGTTGAAAGCTGACGATGAACCTTTGTATGAGAATTGTCCTAAATACACTAGGTTTTCGGCAATGACGCAGCTCCTAAATATCAAGGCTGATTGTAATATCTGCGGGATTGCGTATGATCGGATTGGAGGATTGATTAATGAAATGCTGCCTACTGATAACAAGTTTGAGCCTACTTTTTATAAGACTAAAAAGTTGATGAGAAAATTAGGGCTTGTGTACAAAAAAATACACGCGTGCCAAAATAACTGTGTTTTATATTATAAAGAAAATGTGCAGTTGGATAAATATCATGTATGTCAACATCCTCGTTACAAGGAGAAGAAATCTGTCCGACAGAAAAATATCTCGTTTAAGGTACTTCAATATTTTCCACTAACACCGAGGCTTCAATGATTATTCATGTCGGAAAAGACGGCCCCCTATATGAGTTGGCATGCAAGAAGTCGTGATGATACAGTAATGACTCATCCATCCGACAGTGAAGCATGTAAATATTTGGATACATGTTATCCTTCATTTGCTAGGGATACTAGAAATATCAGATTGGGATTATGCACAGATGGTTTTAATCCGTTTGGACATTTTGCAACTCTTTATTCAGTTTGGCCAGTGTTGCTGACAGTTTATAATTTGCCACCATCAATGTGTATGAAAGATGAATTTATTTATCTTTCGATGATTATTCCGGGTCCTAAGGGTCCGCGAAAAGAAATTGACGTGTTTCTCAAACCATTAATAGATGAATTGAAAAGATTGTGGACTGAGGGAGTTGTCACTTATGATTGTCATCGAAAGCAAAACTTCAATTTAAAGGCCGTGATCTTGTGGACAATCAATTATTTCCCAGCGTACGACATGTTGTTTGGTTGGAGCACTCACGGCCGACTCTCTTGTCCGTATTGTATGGAACACTCTAAATTAATCGGTCTTCAGAACGGACGGAAAATCTCATTCTTTGATTGTCATCGTCGATTCTTACCGGCTAACCATTAGTATCGAAGGAATCGTAATAAATTTACTAAGGGCAGAGTCGAAAGAGATGAGCCGCCACCGATGTTGTCTAATGAACAAATATTAGCACGTGTTTCAACACTTCCAGAGATAGTATTTGGTTGGAATAAAAGAGTGTCAGGCTTTGGTCAAACACATAACTGGGTGAAAAAAAATATCTTTTGGGAATTGCCCAATTGAAGTTCATTACTGATTCGACATAATTTGGATGTCATGCACATTGAAAAAAATGTGTTTGATAATATTTTCAACACTTTGATGGATGTTTCCGAAAAAACTAAAGATAATGTCAAAGCCCGACATAATCTGAAAATACTTTGTAAGAGACCGGAGTTGGAGTTACAAGAGGTCAACGGACGATATCTGAAGCCGAAGGCCCCGTATGTGTTAAATAAACAACAAACTAAAGATATTTGTCAATGGATAAAAGAACTCAGATTACCCGATGGATATGCTTCAAACTTATCTCGATGTGTGAACGTCAATGATTGCAAAATATCAGGGATGAAGAGCCATGATTGTCATGTATTCATGCAGAGATTGCTTCCGATCGCATTCCAAGATCTTCTACCTGATAATATTTGGGGTCTGTTGACTGAATTAAGTATGTTTTTTAAAAATATTTGTGCAAATGTCCTTCAAGTCGAAGATATGTCAATACTTGAAAGTAATATTGTCGAAATTATATGCAAGCTGGAGCAGTTTTTCCCTCTTGCCTTTTTTGACTCGATGGAGCATCTACCGATACACTTGGCATACGAGACACGAGTTGGTGGCCCCGTTCAATACCGGTGGATGTACTTATTTGAAAGATACATGAATCGTCTAAAGAAAAAGTAAAGAACACTACAGCTGTTGAAGGATCAATATCTGAATCGTATATCATCCAAGAAATTTCAACTTTCTGCTCATTTTACTTTGAATCACGGTACAGACAAGATTTGATCGTCTCCCACGTAACGACGATGAGGGAGTTTGATATTCAGATGGACGTTTAAATATATTTTGTCACTCTGGCCGTGCTTTTGGTTCTCGTCCATCTCGACACTTAAGCGACGAAGAGTATCATTTGACACACTTGTATGTATTACTCAATTGTCCAGAGATTGAACAATTTATTGAAATATTTGACATTGAGATAGTGCAAAAATACTCTATTCACGACGATCAAGAATTGGAGAGATTACAGAATTGTGATTTCCTTACTTGGATTCAGGCTTACAGCAAAGATCATAGAGCTGAATGTGATGAAAAATATTTGAGTTTGTTAGTGGACCGTCGCAATTAGTGTCGCGTTATAGCTGATATTTTGTTAATGAGTACAAATTTCACACGGTTGAATATGCATTTACAAAGAAGACGGTGAATGCCGGGGTCTGCGTGAAAGGGACAACCTATGTTGAATGTGATATGGATTTTTATGGACTGGTGGAAGAAGTGATAGAGTTGCACTACTTCGGCTTGAAATCAGTTATCCTATTTAGATGTCATTGGTTCGATACAACAGAAAGGGGAATGAAAGTTCATCCAAAATACAAACTTGTTGAGGTTATATAATTACAAATCCAAATTGGCAGCAAATAAGCCTTTTATTTTGGCATTAGAAGCCGAATAAGTATATTACGCGAAGTATCTGGCTCGAAATAAAGATAGAGCAGATTGGCGTGTAGTATGTAAGACTAAAGGTAGAGGAAAAATTGATCCGATAGCAGGAGAAAATGAGCCGATACCTGATGTGACAGATGATTTCTATCAAGAAGATGATCATCCTGCTGTAGATCGTATTATTCCAATACTTGATGATGCAGACACAACGTCAATTCAATTAGAAGTTGAATATGTTGATGATGACGATCATGAAATTGAGAAAGCTGGAGATGAAGAAGAGGAAGAAGAGGAAGAATTCGAAGACTACAGATGATGAGAAATAATTGTAAAGTATATCTTATTATATATATATATATAATATACATAATCTATTTATATGCCTATTCGACAGATATGTTTGGTCGTGATTATGATCGCAGGAGAGCTTCGGAGTCTCTGATTGGTGAGACTCCAGCACTTACGACTCATGCTGCTGATCCTCCTACTGTTGATCCTCCTGTCGATGATACTGCTGAGGCTAGTACATCCAGACGTAGCCTACCGAACAGGTGGCATCCTTCACCAGCCACAGAG
Organism: Canna indica; assembly: GCA_034359265.1. Lineage (NCBI taxonomy): Eukaryota > Viridiplantae > Streptophyta > Magnoliopsida > Zingiberales > Cannaceae > Canna > Canna indica. Next base: position 2,843,776 of record CP136898.1, on the reverse strand, counting down.
TCACGTAGATTCATTAGCGTGATTGGGGAGCGGTAATATATAATAAATTATGAATCGTTATAAATTCATTATATCATAATATAATATTAAATTTTATTTTTATTGTGCAGGTTCGAGCAAGAAGAAGTGCCAATGAGCATTTCTTCTACTATTCGACGATACATGCACGGGGCATGACCAACGTGGTCTCGCGTGCCCAGTGAGCACGTCGACATGCCATGGCGCGAGTTTGAGGCACATATTAAATTTTTTTTATACATGCATGATGATTAATATTGGTACTGATATTATTGTTTTGCAGGCTCATTTTACATGGGCCGAGGACCAAAGGCCCTTCATTTACGCTGTCTGGGAGGCTATTTCCCGGATGAGGTACAACGGGCAGCTGGGGCAGGCCCGGTCCTAGGCGATGGCCCGAGCTGGGATCACTAACATCACGGAGACTCGGGGATTCGGCCCCGATTGGATTACTCCGGATATATGGGACTAGCTCGTGGCATTATGGTGGACGGATCGATGGCAGGAGGTTTCTAGAACTGCGGCTAGAAATCGCATGTCGGGGGGGAGAAGCGCGTCACACTGGCGGCTCTATTGCATTTGCGAACCGTATGGTAAGTATACCTTAATTTTAATTATATATTTTATTTGTTACTCTGTATACTAATTAATGTATTTGTTCTATAAATGTAGACGACCGTTTTGGACGACGGGACTGTTCAGCGACCCTCCCCGATGGATGTGTTTGAACGGACTCACCATCGAGGACATGGGACTAGGGAGTACGTTGACAACCGTGCTGCAATCATTATGGTAAGTATATTTGTTTAAATTATTCATTATTTATTTATAATTTAAGTTTTAGGAAAAATATAAAACAAAAAATCAAATACACTCAGACGGTGGTGCAGTGCGGGGGCACCCCCGAGGACTTTGACGCATGAGCGTGGGTAGAGGTTGCAGGTGGCTGGGACCACAGCCGCGTATATGGTTTTGCAGATAGTGGTCATGCGCGAGTCGTGCTAGGGCCACTTGGGGCACCAACCCCTCCGGTCGCTGGTGAGCGGCCGTCCACCTCCAGGTCCAGTTATGATCATAGTAGCAGGATAAGGACATTAGAGGAGACGGTCGCGCATCAGACTGGGATGATGGAGCGTCAGAGTTAGATGATGGCGAAGATGCATGCTATGCTACGCAACATGTCAGGTTATCCTTCAGCATCATCTGATCCATCGTCCTCGAGTCAGTCCACGCCGGTGTACACCCAAGCACTCCAGACCCCGCCATATGATCAAGATCATCCTCCATCGTCATCATGAGATTTATTATTTTTTTTATATTGACTTTGTTACTTAGGTTTAATTTGTTTTGTTTGTATATTGATACTTCAATTTTGCATTTGAATAGTTTTTATACGATTGTGGATACAAATAAACATCTATATAATTGTTTTGATGTATATCTGTGTGTATTTGTGATGTGTGAATGGATATATGTATGAGTGTGTGAGTTATGTACCAGATAATGTATCAATGTATTAAATGAAAATTTGGAATTTTAAATTTTTTTTTCTGTTGCGGGATATGGTCATCAGCAACGGCTTTCCCACGACCTTCTGTGGGAAAGTCGTTACTAAAAGTGTATCGTAAGTCGTTGTTGATGATATACAGCAACGACTTAGTAACGATCTTTCACAAACGGTCTTGCCACGGCCTCACAGGTCGTTGCTGAGCTGTTGCTAAATTATCAGCAACGCAATTTTCTGCCACTGCTCCGTTGCAACGGGTCTGGCTGTTGCAAGCCGTTGCTGATGATTTTCAGCAACGGCTTCAGTCGTTGCTGATGCTCATTTTTCCAGTAGTGCTACCCAGGTAGGCCTAGTCGAAGCCCCCCCTCGTCGTGCCACGATTTGCGGCGACTCGTCCTCCCATCAATGTCGCACAACCTCTTCCTTCCCCGCCACGCCCACGGATCTCGTACTCCGTTTGGAGACTTATCTTTTGCAGAGATGATTTGTTTGTTAGGATCGTCTGATTCTACCAAGATCGGCGCTCCCCCCACCTCTCCAATCTCTCGACGTCCTTTCGCCTGTCCCATCTATCGTCGTCCTTCACCAAGAGCGTCGTTGCTTCAACTGTTTTGCACCCCCACCATCCTTTCAAATTATGCCCTTTGAAGATCTCTTGCTTCCGGCGTGGGGCTCTATCGCATGTTGCCTATCATTGCCGCTCTCGTTCGCCATTACCTCCCCTCTCCCATGCTCCTTTAAATGTGGAAGCACCCCCCTCTTCTCCGATCTCACTCCACCCTCTGAGTGTTAAACCTTCTTCGATTTCCCCTCCTCTGCCTTGCCATCTGGTGGAGGCAATGGAAGCCAACAACCCCCTTCGTTCCCGCATGTTCATCCCTAATACTCTGGAGACGGATGTTGGTCGGAGCCTTCTAACTTCTAAGGCGGAAAGGAGTCAAGGTTTTGGTGTCGAGTGCCTGCTCCACGGTGGATAGCTTTGTCCGTCAACTAGCATCTTGCTTTGAGGGAAACGACGGGGATCACCTTCTATGGAAATCGAGGCCCCTCAACGATGGTTGCCTTATGCTTCTCTGTCCATCAGCGGTGGTGAAAGCTAAACAGTTGTTTTGGCGCTACATTAGGCTTCAATCGGCTGTTCTCGAGTTCGTTAACTGAGACTTCAAGCTCAACTCTTTCCCGGCGTGACCTCAATTTGTGGCCGACCATCGTCTCTGTGGGCTGCCGTTAGAATTTTGGAACAAGGCAGATCTGGCCGCCCTCTGTGGCTCCTTTGGTTACCTGGTTCGCGTGGAAAATCGATCATCTGATTAGGATGAAATTCAAGACTACTTCATTCAGATTGCATGTGATCTGCTAGAGGCGGTGCCATAATTCATGGAAGTTCACGCCAGCGGCCGGGCGTGGGTGGTGCACATTGATATCAACTGGAGCATAAGGGAGGGGCCACCTCCGGAGGCCCGCGCGCGGCAATGCTGGTGATTCACTCAACCGTCGATCGTCGCCAAGCGGGGGCAATCTTGGTGTTGGCCAGGGACGGGGGGTTGGTCTTGGTCAAGGGCGGCCTCCTCCAAACATGCAGCTGGAGGGTAGTTCCTTTGGTTCCGATGCTTCTTCCTCGGCGGCGAGTAGCTTGGCCTCTAGCTTGAACCAAATGCAGGACTCTGGATTTTCGCCGAACTCGATGATCACCACTCTTTCCCTGGGGCCGCCGACATGTGGGTCACTTCCCCTTGGGCCGCCGGCAAGCGAGGTGACTTCCATACGAAAAAATGCGTCAAAAATCAATGAAAAACCCCGAGACATGAGAACAACGACATGAATCAAGAATTGGAGAAAAGAGGGCCTAAATCCACTCACCGGATGGAGAGAAAACGGAAGGAAAAGACGCGCACGATCTTCCCCGATCGACACCGACGAACTCGTGAAAATCCAGCTCCGGCGGCTCCTCCTCCTCGACGACACCCTCTCTCTCTCCTCTCTCCCTTGCCTCGGATGGTGTGCGGCTCAAAACCCCTGGCTGCACACCCCATGGTCTAATTTATAGACACCGGTTGGGTCCAAATGACCAAAATATCCCTACCTAAACTATCCGACTTAAACAGCCAATAACTCATCCGATCTAACTACGATTCGAGATCTGATTGCACCGCCAAATTCACCTCGAGACCCTCTATCACCCTAGCATGCTAAATCACAAAGATAAGACAAATAAAATTTCTCTTAATTTTTCTACATTAAATGCTTACTAGGGTCTAATCCCGAAGCTTCTCACCAATCCGCGCTAACTAGGGCTCACGATCCCTCACTCAAGAATAAAATATTATTATTAAGATTTTTGGGTATTACAATTCCCTCACTCCTTAAAGAAAATTCGTCCTCGAATTTTAAGATGAAAGAAAGAAGTTCACCTCGACATCAAAAAGATACGAGTACTATTCTTCTCTCTCATATCCCGCTCGACCTCCCAACCATACCTTTTTTTTTCCATGATTAAATTAAAACAAGTAATCGAATCTATCAACTCTAACTCAATGCTTAATAAGAATCAAATAATTTAAACCCTTAGCCTAACAATTAGTATTAACAATCAATGATCAACGCATATGATCAAATTGCTTCATTTGATTCTTATATTTCTTCAATTAAAATCCGCTCGCAACCCTTTGCAACATCAACCATTTAATAACATTCTTAAAACAAATTAATTGTTAAACCTCACCTATAAGGTATAAAACTCATGCACAACCACCTAGGACCAATGGGTAATCATTAACCCTAAATCCAATAGGTGAATATCTTATGTTTGAGACTACAACTCCAATGGGTAATATCTCATTTCAATTATGTCGAGTCACAATCTCAACTAGGCATTCACATAGATATCAATGATTATCTTTCCTATGCAGTGCCAAAATACATGGCATTGCATAGCATCATCATCCACAACGATTACTTGTATTTTTTTATTTTATTTTATTTATTTGTTTTAACTTAAGTCTTCCAATGTCTAACATTCTTTTACCATGCTATATCCAATCATAATGAACATTGAATATCATATTTAACTTAATTCTAATTCAAGATAAGCTAAACATATTCTATCACCTACTATATGTTTCCCACAAAGATGTGGATGCTTGCCTAACTTACTCAGTTATGCATTTATCCTACCAAATTTCTCACTCTTTCTATATCCTTCTCCAAAAGGTCTTCTCTTCCTTTAACCAATTTCACTAAGGAAAATCATGCAAGAATTTAAGATAATAAAAATATCCGATCAAGCCTTTCCCTCATATGGGTCGGTCAAACAATAGAAGATTTTTTCTAAGGAATTAAATCCCTAAACTACTCTTACTACATTGCCAATTGACTATCAAGAAAACATACAACAAATAAATAAAACATCATTACGTGCTTCCATTTCTAAAAGTAAAAGAACAATAACCACACAATTAATCATATAAATAATCAACTCAAACCAAAAATACGTACCGTCGCTGGTGCACAGGTTCAGCTCGATCTCGTGACTAGGACGTACCATATGTGAACATGCTAGCAATGCCCCCATACGATACCTACCATCCTATTGTCGTACCCACTCTGATACCAACTTTGTCACACCCCAAACCCGGTATGATCGGCCAGGATACGCCACGTAACCCGAAGCCTAACCCAACTCAAATAAAACAACAATAACTTGAACAGTGGAAGATTTTTTTTTGAAAAGAATAGACATGACATCACGAACCAAACCAAACTAAAACTCAAATGAACACATTGAACAAGTTTATTAAAAAGGAGTTCAAATAAATAAATAAGACTCCCCAAATAAAAATAAAACGCGAAAACCACGAACCGAGTCAACATGACTCAACAACTCAAAGAGACACTAAAATGACTCTGGTATCCTCCTCGATCACGACATGTCACGAGACCCGTTGTCCTGCTGCCACCAGCCGCGCTACTACACCCCGGTACCTCTCTGATCTAACTCATGTGCTGAAAAAACAACATAAATGAGGGGTAAGTCCAACTAGGACTTAGTGGGTAGATCAGTCCTCAATTCACCAAATCAATCACCATGCATAAAAACACAATATAGCCTATATAAATAATGTAACAATAACGTCAGAAGAAACCATCAATAATATATTCATAGCTCTATGCATGAAATCAACATTCGTCAACAAGTATAAAATATTTTTTTTAAAAAAATGACGGACAAGCATGAATAACACATCCGCTACCCTACTCATATCCACAACAATAAGTATAAGCATCTATCAATAATTATAAACATATCCACAATAATAAAATAGGATGAATGCAACACCTCAATCATATGCATGCAATGCAACACCCCAATCATATGCATGCTCTCCGAACTTGTCGGTCCCACATAGCCACATAGGGTAGGTAGACGGGTGACCGCCGAACTACCACCAAGCTCAGTGTCGTCTCTTTGGGGCATGTCATCCCCTCACTGACATTGGCTCTTCCGAGCTAGCCTGTTGGGGCATACGTCCCCCTCACCTGCTCGGGTCTCCGAACGTACAGTCTCTTTGGGGTATGATCTCCCCTCACCGGCTGAACTTTCGGAATAAGACCAACACTGTCTCTTTGGGGCATACCCTCCCCTCACCAGCGAGGCTTCTAGGAAATGCAACAAGCACATCACAACACCACACACGCAAGTATATAAGTATGAATAATATGTGCTATCAACAAGTAATAAAAGGTATGTCAAGTGCATACCTCATCCTCCACCTCCTCCTCTTATACATCACAATCACATACCAATATATATGTATAAATAGTGCTCATGAATCATGAATGCTCAGCACAAATAAACAATCATAAAATAGAATTATAACAGTGTAAGAAAAGATGCACGTGTATCAAGAAAGCAGTGCAAAAAAAACCCCAACTATAAATCAATAAACTAGAACATGATAAAAACAACTCGTCATAGAAATCACTTATCTAGGATAAAATTCATCTCATTAACTATTATATCCATGAATCATCTCAGATCGAATCATAAAAATATATAAAATATGATTTTTCAGCTTGGCATGCAAAACGAGGTGGCACCCACCTCCTATTGTTTTCAAAATCTGAAGATCTGGTGGTGAAACAGACCTCACCAATGAATCCAGAACGTCGGTTAGATAAAAATTCATATATAACATGAATATTTTTGCTAACTATAAAGCCTCCAAATAATTATTTAGAATAATGGAAATAATATTTTAATTTATTTAATAAATCACTGCTATAAATAAATATAACAGTGTTACAATCAATAATCAGTAATAAAATCTCAGTCCTTCATCTAAACAGGATCACATCACAGTGTTCCATCTAATATGATGCAATCACAGCCCTCTATTTAACTTGATGCAATCTCGGCCTTACATCTAACCAGATGCAATCACCACCCTACATCTACATGATGAAATCAAAATCTTACATCTAATCAGATGCAATCACAGCTCTCCATCTAACCAGATGCAATCACAGCTCTTCATCTAACCAGATGCAATCACAGCTCTCCATCTATATGGTGCAATCACAGCCCTCCATCTATATGATGCAATCACAGCCCTCCATCTAACCAGATGCAATCACAGCTCTTCATCTACATTATGCAATCACATCCTTTCATCTAACCAGATAAAATCTCAATCTTACATCTAACATGATGCATCCACAGCCTTACATCTATCCTGATGCAATCTCATCCCTCCATCTACATGATGCAATCTAAACCTTACATCTTCACAAAATCAAATCATTGCTCTTCATCTCAACCAATTCAATCCAACCCTTCATCTTACCCAAATCAATCTCAACCCTCCGTTTAACACACCCCCTTAGGTCATCTTCCTCCTCTCCTCCCCAACCCAGTCGCCGCCGCCCATTCTCCCGCCGTCGCCGGGCCGCCCGAGTCGCCGACGCCTGCCAACGCCCCGCCGCCACCACGCGACGGTGGCAGCGACGCCACACCGGCCGCCGCTGCCTCTGCACGCCTCGCCGACGCCCACTGCTGCCGCGGTGCCCCGTCGAGCGCCGCCTCCTTGCACGACCGGCGCCTACCGGGAAGATGCACAGGAAGAGGGTAGAGAAAAGAGAAAAGAAAATGACATTTTATTCCAACATGGTTTAATTAAGAAATGATCGATTCGACTTCCGATCCATTACGAAAAAATGTGTCAAAAATCGATGAAAAACCCCAAGACATGAGAACAACGACAAGAATCAAGAATTGGAGAAAAGATGGCATAAATCCACTCACCGGATGGAGAGACAACGGAAGGAAAAGACGCGCAGGATCTTCCTCGATCGACACTGACGAACTCGCGAAAATACGGCTCCGGCGGCTCCTCCTCCTCGACGACGCCCTCTCTCTCTCCCCTCTCATTTGCCTCGGATGGCGCGCGGCTCAAAACCCTTGGCTGCACACCTCGGGGTTTAATTTATAGACACCGGTTGGGTCCAAATGATCAAAATATCCCTACCTGAATTATTCGACTTAAATAGCCCATAACTCATTCGATCTAACTCCGATTCGAGATCCGATTGCACTGTCAAATTCGCCTCGAGACCCTCTATCACCCTAGCATGCTAAATCACAGAGATAAGACAAATAAAATTTTTCTTAATTTTTCTACATTAAATGCTTACTGTGGTCTAATTTCGAAGCTTCTCGCCAATTCGCGCTAATTAGGGCCGATAATTTCTTTACTCAAGAATAAAATATTATTATTAAGATTTTTGGATATTACATGTGATGACATGACGTTCTTTCTGATGTCACCACGTGGTGCTTTAAAGACGATGGATCAGATGCAGATGAAGGTCAAAGCGGGAGGCTTTGAAATCAATTTGGGTCTCACTCCATTTTATTCTTTGTTTTATGGAGTGGGACCATGGTTTGGAGGGCTGGTATTAGTGGGCAGGCCATTGAGTTTAATGGCTCCACCTGTACTTGTTGACCTCACCTTGGGTCTGGCCGAATTTGGGAACCCCTGGGTCCAACCCAGGCGACTGGTGGACGCACACTCATGCTCGGGTGTGCTAATTTGGATTCAAGTGATCAAAACTTCATGCTGCGGGCGGATTGCTCCAAGCCTTTGGACCCGACTCCTGATGGATTCTCTTATCGAAGTGCGCGCTTGCTCGGATGCGGGTCAAGCTGTGGAGGCACACTCAAACGGGCAATGTCCCGTAAGGCCAAGAAATTGCAGGTCGATCCGCGCACCTGGGCTAAAAGTCGATCCAAGTTAGGCTTGGACAAAGCAGTTCAAGCATGCCAAGAACTTCATGCAGGATGTTTTCTGATGGAGATTAAGGAGCTCGGAAATTACGAAATTAATCACCGCCTTCTCCGCTTCGGCATGCAAAGCTGTTGTGCCCGTACATGTGACATGTTGTGCGGTGGGCCGATGGAGTCGTTGAACACGGCTTGAGCAGGACGTGGTGATGATCTTTTGAAGCTTTTTGATGCTTGGTGTCACTTTTTGGAATGTTAAGGGGGAAGGGTTTTCCGACGGTCTAGTAAGCATATTGTGATTAAAAACTGGTTGAATTCTTGTAGGAATAATATTTTGGGTCTACAGGAAACAAAAATTGATTATTTCAACGAAGTTCGACTCATCATATTTTCTTCTAATGTCCGTCCATCTTGCTGGGATGGACCGAGTTCCAAAATAATATTGAGTGTCATGAGGCGGTTGTTTTTCCCTATCAGGATTATGGATGTCAAACTTGGTCTGCACAAGGAATTGAAATGGCTATCATATGGTCAGTGGAATCCAAAAAATTTTATTAGTGGGGGCAAATTAAATATAAAATTTAAAAAATTGAGACTTTAAATTTGCGCTGAAATAAAGACAGTGTATCCTTATAAATATATTTAAATAATTATTCATTTATTTAATTGTTAAAAAAATTATATTCATATATCTAACTATTTACTCGACAAATTTACTCTAAATTTTTTTATCTATTTTTTTAAAAAAATAAAATTAATTAAAATCATAAATATAATAAAAATTTCAAAACATATTTAAAAAAAAATTTAATCAAATTCAAATACAAAATTAAATTTAATCAAGAACAAGTAGCAATTGAAGAAGTAGAAATTAATTAAAGATATAATTGTAGAAAGTAGAAGTAGAATGGTGTAAGAAGAAATAGAAGCTTGCTGCAAGTTAATAATCATTAGCAGCAAGTTATTTGACTTAAAGTATATTTGAAGAGTAGTAATAGGCTAGCAGCAAGCTAAAAATGGGGGCAGTGGGAGCCACCAAAATCTCAAAAATTGATATGAGGTCAAGTGAAAAAATATGATGTCAAAACTTAAAGTGCAGTTAAAGAATAGTAGCAGCGAGCTAAAAATGGGGGCAGTGGGACCACCAATTGTGTGTGTGTGATTTTTTTTAAAAAAATTTAGTGGGGGCCACCGCCCCCACTGCCCCCACCCTGTATCCGCCACTGCATATGGTGTTGGAGCGTCTGGACGATTAAGAATCATGAGCATGGTTCGATTGGGTGTCTCCTTCTGGGGCCGTTTGCATTAACTTCTTTTCTTGTTTTTGTTTTGTGACATCGGTTTTTTCCTTTCTCTTCCTTCTTTCTTTCTTCTCTTCCTTTGTTCTTTCTTTCTTTTCTTTTGGCTAATCTCGACCTATATGGTTGCAAGATTTTGTAAATATTAAACTCTTGTAACATTTCTTATGAAATGCCCCGTGCGGCATCTGCCTCACTTATTCCAAAAAAAATACAATAATTGATATATAATTAAAAATTCTATTGAAATTTTCCTCTCATTTCCTATCATATTCAATCCAACAAATTAATTAACGAACCATTTGATAGTTTTGACAAATGCCTTTTGGTAAATCCAAAAGTTTTTATGCTTTTGTCCAATATATATAATTAGCTGCATGTTCTTCTTAGGAACTTGGATTTATTTGGAAGTTAATTATAGAGAAAGATAGTGGGGGAGGAATATTTTGCGCACAATACAAAGTTACAATCCTATGGCATTTGCAGAAAGACATGTACGAGGTGGATTTTGCATATCTTCTTCATTGCTTCCTGACACTCAGATTCTTATTCTTTAATTCCTTCTTACATATATATAGATAATTAGATATATACCACATAACCCAATAAAACAAGTGGAACTTCAGAAGTGTAATAAATGATTTGCAGACAACTTAGCAAATTTCACATAATTTTTATAAACCAGTAGACTGATCGTGTACGATGTAAATAGTATATATTTAAAAAATTTGTTCTACGTATGAAAATTTGTTCAATTTTTAAAAACTATTTAAAAAATTATGATTTAGGCCAACCTAGTCTCCACCACTAGACAATTACTACCACACTTGGTCAACAATTAATCTCCTCCTCCGTTAGAAATCAAATTCGTGACCTCGGCTCTAATACAGCCTTAGGATCTCAGGACTCGTTTGGTACATTGTATAGTACTAGTTTGTGTTGACTAGCCTGTATAGTACTAGCTTGTATTATACTATTATTATATAGTATTTGGTCCACACATGTACTAGCCTGTATAGTACTAATATGTATTGACTAACCTGTATAATATAATATAATGTTATATTATATTATATTATATTATATTTAATATATTAATATAATATAAAAAATTATATAATATTATATCATTAAAAATATTTCATAAATCAAAATTATTTTTTAATATTTTTTATATATTTTTAAAATTTTGACCGGAGGTAAAATGAGTATTTAAAATATTGAAAGTTCTAGTACAGACTAATGAAGAGCTTTGATAGTGATTTACTAATATACCTTATAACAGTTTATGATGTACTATTTTTAGTGGAGTATTAATTAATACATTTCTCAAACACTGTATAGTATTATCCTAATACTATACAAGAGACTTATACATAATACCAAACGAACCCTCAAATGCTACCATTTTTCTTAATATCAATTGGTGTTAATAAAGGTGATACCCCTATCTTATACCGTACTCAATAACACGAGTGCCCACGGCATTCGATTGTGACTTGACCCAACTTAGCCTCCACCACGAGACAACTATTGCCATACTTGGCCAATTTGGTATTAGGAAAAATGGTAGCGTCACTACTAGAAAAATGGTCATCAGCAACGGCTGATGCCGTTGCTGAGCCGTTGCTGAAGAGCATCAGCAACGGCTGAGCCGTTGCAATAGCGCCGTGACAGAAAGTCGCGTTGCTGATGACTTCGCAACGGATCAGCAACGGCCGCTCGGGCCGTCGCTCAAAACATTATCAGCAACGGCCGCTCGGGCCGTCGCTAAAACTATTATCAGCAACGGGTTTGCAACAGACCCGGAGCCGTTGCTGATAACATTAATAGCAACGGCCTCGAGTCCGTAGCAAAGCCGTTAGTAAAAACCCGTCGCTAAGCCGTTGCTGTAGGTCATCAGCAACGGTTGTCGATACACTTTTAGCAACGGCTTTCCCACGGACGGCCGTGGGAAAGCCGTTGCTGATGACCCATACCTGCAAACAGAAATATTTCAAATTTCTAATTTCCGTTGATACATTGATACATTTATCTGATACATAACTCACACACCCATACCCTCATACACACATCACAAACATCTCATACACATTCATTCACACATCACAAACACACCAAGATATACATCAAAACAATTATATTTATATTCATAATTATCCACGATAGTATAAACACAATTCAAATGTAAAATTGAAGTATCAACATCTGAGTAACATAGTCAATATAAATTAAACAAGTTCAATATCTGAGTAACAAAGTCAATATAAACAAAATCTCACGATGACGATGGAGGATGGCCTGGATCATATGGCGGGGTCTGGAGTGCTTGAGTGTACACCGGCGTGGACTGACTCGAGGACGACGGATTAGATGATGCCGAAGAGATGCCTGCTTCGGGATGACCTGACATGTTGCGTAGCATAGATTGTATATCTGTCATCATCTGACTCTGGCGCTCCATCATCTCAGTCTGACGCGCGACCGTCTCCTCTAGAGTCCTTATTCTGTTACTATGATCATAACTGGATCTAGAGGTGGACGGCCGCTCACCAGCGACCGGAGGGGTCGGTGCCCCAAGTGGCCCTAGTACGGCTCGCGCATGACCACTATCTGCGAAGCCATATACGCGGCCATGGTCCCAGCCACCTGCGGCCTCGACCCACGATGCTGCGTCAAAGTCCTCGGGGGTACCCCCGCGCTGCACCACCGTCTGGCTGTAGGTCTCCTACTCGAGTTTGATTTTTTGTTTAATATTTATCATAAAACTTAAATTATAAATATATAATGAATAATTTAAACAAATATATAATTACCATAATGTATGCAGCGCGGTTGTGGATGTACTCCCCAGTCCCATGTGCTCGACGGTGAGTCCGCTCAAACACTGCCATCGGGGAGGGTCGCTGGACAGTCCCGTCATCCGACACCGTCGTCTACATTTACAAAACAAATACATTAATTAGTACACATAATAACAAATAAAATATATAATTAAAAGATATACTTACCATACGGTTTGCGTGCACTGCAAATGCAACAGAGCCGCCGGTGTGACGCGCTGCTCCTCCCGACATGCGATTTCTAGCCGCATTCCGAGAAACCTCCTGCCATCGATCCGTCGACCATATCCCCACGAGCTGGTCCCATATATCCGGAGTAATCCAACCGGGGCCGTATCCCCGAGTCTCCGCGATGTTAGTGGTCCCAGCTCGGGCCATCGCCTGGGACCGAGCTTGCCCCAGCTGCCCGTTGTACCTTGCCCGAGAAATAGCCTCCCAGGCAGCGTAAATGAAGGGCCTCTGGTCCTCGGCCCATGTATAGCGAGCCTGCAAAATAATAATATCAGTACCAATATTAATATATCATCATGCATGTAAAAAAAATAATAATACGTGCCTCAAACTCGCGCCATAACATGTCGACGTGCTCGCTAGGCACGTGAGACCACGTAGGCCATGCCCCGTGCATGTATCGTCGAATAGTAGAAGAAATGCTCCTCGGCACTTCTTCTTGCTGGAACCTGCACAACAAAAATAAATTTTAATATTATATTATGATATAATGAATTTGTAATGATTCATAATTCATGATATATTACGTACCGCTCCCCAATCACGCTAATCAATCTACGTGACTCTGTGGCTGGTGGAGGCTGCCACCTGTTCGGCCCGCGTGGCCGCCTACGTCTGGATGTACTAGCCTCGGCAGTATCATCGGAATGAGGATCAGCAACAGGAGGATCAGCAGCATGAGTAAGTGCTGGAGTCTCACCGATCGGAGACTCCGAAACTCTCCTGCGTCGATAACCACGACCAGACATATCTGTCGAACAGACATATAATCAGATTATTGTATAAATAGTAGAGATATATTTAATAAAATATATACTTTACAATTATTCTTCATCATCTGAATAATAGTCTTCGAATTCTTCTTCTTCTTCCTCTTCTTCCTCTTCTTCCTCTTCTTCATCTTCTTCATCTTCAGCTTCCTCAATTTCATGATCGTCATCATCAGCATATTCAACTTCTAATTGAATTGACGTTGTGTCTGCATCCTCGAGTATTGGAATAATACGATCCACAGCAGGAATATCTTCTTCTTGATAGAAACCAGGAGGATCATTTTCTCCTACTATCGGATCAATTTTTCCTCTACCTTTTGTCTTACAGACTACACGCCAATCTGCTCTATCTTTATTTCGAGCCGGATACTTCGCGTAATATACTTGTTCGGCTTGTGATGCCAATATAAAAGGCTCATTTGCTGCCAATTTCGATTTATAATTAACCTCAACAAGTTTGTATTTTGGATGAACTTTCATGCCCCTTTCTGTTGTATCGAACCAATGACATCTAAATAGGATCACTGATTTCAAGCCGAAGTAGTGCAACTCTATCACTTCTTCAATCAGTCCATAAAAATCCATATCACATTCAACATAGGTTGTCCCTTTCACGCAGACCCCAGCATTCATCGTCTTCTTTGCAAATGAATATTCAACCGTGTGAAATTTATACCCGTTAACAAAATATCCGCTATAGCACGACACAAGTCGCGACGGTCCACTAACAAACTCAAATATTTTTTCATCTATTTCAGCTCTGTGATCTTTGCTGTAAGTCTGAATCCAAGTAGGGAAATCACGATTCCGTAATCTCTCCAATTCTTGATCGTTGTGAATAGAGTATTTTTGCACCATCTCAATGTCAAATATTTCAATGAATTGTTCAATCTCTGGACAATTGAGTAATACATACAAGTGTGCCAAATGATACTCTTCATCGCTTAAGTGTCGAGATGGACGAGAACCAAAAGCACGACCAGAGTGACAAAATATATTTAAACGTCCATCTGAATGTCGAACACCCCCATCGTCGTTACGTGGAAGACGATCAAATCTTGTCTGTACTGTCGATTCAAAGTAAAATGAGCAGAATGTTGAAATTTCTTGGATGATATACGATTCAGATATTGATCCTTCAACAGCTGCGGTGTTCTTTACTTTTTTCTTCAGACGATTCATGTATCTTTCAAATAAGTACATCCAACGATATTGAACGGGGCCACCAACTCGTGCCTCGTATGCCAAGTGTATCGGTAGATGCTCCATCGAGTCAAAAAATGCAGGAGGGAAAAACTGCTCCAGCTTGCATATGATTTCAACAATATTATTTTCAAGTGTTGACATATCTTCGACTCGAAGGACATTTGCACAGATGCTTCTAAAAAACATACTTAATTCAGTCAACGGACCCCAAATATTATCAGGTAGAAGATCTCGAAATGCGATCGGAAGTAATCTCTGCATGAATACATGACAATCATGGCTCTTCATCCCTGATATTTTGCAATCATCGACGTTCACACATCGAGATAAGTTTGAAGCATATCCATCGGGTAATCTGAGTTCTTTTACCCATTGACAAACATCTTTGATCTGTTGTTTATTTAACACATATAGGGCATTCGGTTTCAGATATCGTCCGTTGACCTCTTGTAACTCCAACTCTGGTCTTTTACAAAGTATTTTCAGATCATGTCGGGCTTTGACATTATCTTTAGTTTTTCCAGAAATATCCATCACAGTGTTGAAAATATTATCAAACACATTTTTTTCAATGTGCATGACATCTAAATTATGTCGAATCAATAATGAACTCCAATAGGGCAATTCCCAAAAGATACTTTTTTTCACCCAGTTGTGTGTTTGGCCAAAACCTGACACTCTTTCATTGCGACCGAATACTATATCTGGAAGTGCTGAAACACGTGCTAACATTTGTTCACCAGACAACATCGGTGGTGGCCCATCTCTTTCGACTCTGCCCTTAGTAAATTTATTACGATTCCTTCGATACTGGTGATGAACCGGTAGGAATCGACGATGACAATCAAAGAATGAGATTTTTCGTCCGTTCTGAAGACTGATTGATTTAGAGTGTTCCATACAATACGGGCAAGAGAGTCGGCCGTGAGTGCTCCAACCCGACAACATGCCGTACGCGGGGAAATCATTGATTGTCCACAAGACCGCGGCCTTTAAATTGAAGTTTTGCTTCCGATGACAATCATAAGTGACAGCTCCCTCAGTCCACAATGTTTTCAATTCATCTATCAAGGGTCTGAGAAATATGTCAATTTCTTTTCGCGGGCCCTTAGGACCCGGAATAATCATCGAAAGATAAATAAATTCATCTTTCATGCACATTGACGGTGGCAAATTATAAACTGTCAACAGCACTGGCCAAACTGAATAAGGAGTTGCAGAATGCCCAAACGGATTAAAACCATCTGTGCACAATCCCAATCTGATATTTCTAGTATCCATAGCAAATGAAGGATAACATGTATCCAAATGTTTCCATGCTTCACTGTCAGATGGATGAGTCATTACTGTATCATCACGACTTCTTGCATGCCAACTCATGTAGGGGGCTGTCTTTTCCGACATGAATAATCTTTGAAGCCTCGGTGTTAGTGGAAAATACCGAAGCACCTTAAACGGGATATTTTTCTGTCGGACCGATTTCTTCTCCTTGTAACGAGGGTGTTGACATACAGGGCATTTATCCAACTGCACATTTTCTTTATAATATAAAATGCAGTTATTTTGGCACGCGTGTATTTTTTCGTACCCAAGCCCCAATTTTCTCATTAGCTTTTTAGTCTTATAAAAAGTAGGCTCAAACTTGTTATCAGTAGGCAGCATTCCATTAATCAATCCAGCAATCCGATCATACGCAACTCCGCTGATATTACAATCGGCCTTGATGTTTAAGAGCTGTGTCATTGCTGAAAACCTAGTGTATTTAGGACAATTCTCATACAAAGGTTCATCGGCAGCTTTCAACATCTCGTAAAATTCTGCAGCTTCTTTATTCGGTAATTCAATCTCTACCGCAGCCCCTACTTCTGTGATATCAACCGCTGTAGTATCTGGTGGGACTGATGTCTGAAGAACTGGCCGATCAACATTATCATTCAGGTGGAATTGACCCCCAAGACTATCAAGTATCATAGTTCTATAAGGATTACATTGACCGGATGAAGAAGCACCAGCAGAGGAAGATTCACCATATGTCTGAACGACAGGATTGCTCGACGTCCCGACTTCGCGTGACTCCCCGTGACAAGTCCATAGAAAATATCTTGGTGTAAATCCTTTGGTATATAGATGCAGAGTGACAGTCTCCCGATCCAAAAATCGGCCATTCGAACAAATGCGGCACGGACATCGGATTTGATCACCCATGCTAACGAAATTCCGATTCGAATAGGCGAAATTTAGGAAGTACGTTACGCCTAATCGAAACTCATTCGTTAAAGCTCCATGATCAAAACGTCGGTACATCCAACTTCGATCAGCCGACATGATTCTGTCAATCAATGACAATTTCTTTGGTTAATGTCTTTAGGTGAGATGGTCCTATTCCATTCGGGATTTATGTTATTCGTACTGCACTTACGTTTTTATTTTAACTGTTAACTAATTATTCTAAATTTCGACAGCATCTCCCTACAGTTCTCCGAATACGCATATCATCTGGGCGCGTATCGGAGAACAAGAGAGATGTTGCCGAAATTTAGAATAATTAGTTAACAGTTAAAATAAAAACGTAAGCGCAGTACAAATAACTATATTCCCAAATTGTCCAATCAGGGACAATTCAAGAATTGTACGTCGTATAAAAGATCATCTACTTCTTTTACACGAACATACAATTCCCGAACGGATCTAAGGTTTTGCTAAATCATATCCGATCGTCGATGCGTACGTGAAACATATCAACTCGTCGGAGGATGATTATTTTCTAAATGTTTCGAGACAGTTCGAGTCCATATTGGACGATTTCGGCGCGCGTCCGAAGTGGACGATTCCGGCGCGAGTCCGAAGTGGACGATTCCAGCGCGAGTCCGAATTGGACGATTCCGGCGCGCGTCCGAAGTGGACGATTCCGGTGCGAGTCCGAATTGGACGATACCGGCGCGCGTCCGAAGTGGACGATACCGGCGCGCGTCCGAAGTGGACGATTCCGGTGCGAGTCTGAATTGGACGATACAGGGCGCGCGTCCGAAGTGGACGATTCCGGCGCGCGTCCGAAATTAATCTAAACCCTAATAATTAATCTAACAAATTAAACAATTAATCTAAACAATTAATTAACAATTATTAAATAATTAATTAACAAATATAAAATAATATAAACTATATATATATATACTAAATTCCGGCGCCGGAGTCCACCCTCCGGCGCCGGCGTACAGTGGCCGGACACAATGTCCGGCCACTGCAGAAGGTCCGGCGGCGGCCATCGGCCGACCGCCGCCGGCCGAAACCCTAGAAATAGGGTTTCGGTCGGGTGATTTCCGCCGGCCGCAGGGAAGAGCAGGGGAGACTTACCTGAACAACTCGGCAGCAGCGGTCGGCGTCGTCGGCAGCAGCGGCAGCGGCGGCGAGCGGCGGCGGCAGCAGCGGCGGCGAGCGGCGGCGGCAGCAGCGAGCAGCGGCGGCGGCAGCAGCGAGCAGCGGGAGGAAGAAGAGTCGGGCGCGAGAGCGTGCCCTATATAAACTTATCAGCAACGGCTCACTCGCCCGTTAGAACGCCGTTGCTGATAAGTTATCATCAGCGACGGCTCACTTATCCGTTAGCAAGCCCTTGCTGAAGATTAAAAAATCAGCAACGGCTAGCCTTTCCGTCAGAAAGCCGTTGCTGATAATTAAAATAATCAGCAACGGCTAGGTTTTCCGTTAGAAAGCCGTTGCAGATACAGTTTTCTGCAACGGCTCGAGCGGCCGTAAGAATGCCGTTGCAAATAGCAACGGCTTGAGCGGCCGTCGCTGATAGCCGTTGCTGAAGACGAAGTTTCTAGTAGTGCGTCCGAGATTCTAAGATTGGTATAATATATTATAAGATAAAATAATTAAAAAGGAAGAAGTAAAAATGATAGTTTAATAATAAAATTTCAATATGTAATAATAATAATAATAATATAAACATATTATAAATTATTACCATCAAAAAGAAAATAAAATAAAGTAACGGATATAATATATAACAGAAAATATATACTTTATAAAATGTATGAACTTTTAAAATTAGAAAAAGATTTAAAAGGAGAAAAATGCAATTTATAAAATAAAATTTAGTAAATAATGATCAAAATATAAATTATCAACCTGAAATATAAAATAAAATAAAATAATATATATTGAAACATATATTATACGAAATGAATGAACTAAAAATAAAATAAAAAAAAAAGAAGAAGAAGAGAACTCTCATCTTTGGGTTAAAAAGGAAAAAGAAAAGAAAAAAATATAAAAATGCTCTTAAAATATTTTTTTTATCAAAAATACTCATTACGTTGTGGAATTTGGAACAAAAATGACCATATAGATAAACGGTGTTAATAGAGAAATAACAGAGCTGACGTGACTAATTATTGGGACTGATGATGTGGACACGTGGCACACATGCATACCAAAATATTTTCTCACGGGTACTAAAACACCTCTAACATTTTCTCACGAGTGTTAAAATACCCTAACGTTTATTTTAGAGCTAAAATACCTCTGAGATTATTGATAATGGTACAAAAATGATACACAAGCTAAGTTCTACTAAGTGAGACTTAACAGAGATATTGTGGATGGTGACTAGGATGTTGACTTTACATGTGACACACATACAAAGAGCAACTTTCCACACAAGCGACACATAAGATACAATCATACAACGTAAGCATCAACAAAAAAATCGAAAATTCGATTAACCAAAAATCAATCCGAAATCGAAACCTAATTTTCGATTAATCGATCCGACGATTTTGGTTTTCGATTTCGATTTTGGTTTCGATCAACTTTGTTATCCCTCCATTTACAAAAAACCAAAAATTTAGAAAATAAAAATTGAAGTTGAAACAGATGCATCGATTAACCGAAAAAATTGATTTGATTTCGGATCGATTTTTTGGTTAATCGATTTTTTTTATTTTTTTGCTGACGCTTATACTATATCTTACGTGTCGTTTGTGTAGCAAGTTGCTCTTTGTACGTGTGTCATGTGTAAAGCCAACATCCTAATCACCATCAACAATGTCTCCGTTAAGTCTCACTTAACATAAGTTAGCTCGAGTGTCTTTTTTTTTATACCATTTTTAATATAGTTAATTAATGAATATATTATGATTTTTATTGAAATTCTCAAATCTATCATAATATTTGTATTAAATGCAAGCTTCAACTCTCGATTCATTTCAATTGTATCACATCGTCAAATTCGGGTTAAGTTTTTCGTTAAACTACTGATTTAGCATCGATGGTGTGTCAACCTAAGTCCAATCAGTCATTAATTTAATATAAAAATTAGGTAAGCTGACGTGTATTAGTAAGTGCAGTGTTTTGGTTATCTATTAAATTACCGTACTTACTAATACACATCATCTTACCTATTTTTTATATATTAAATTAATGGCCGATTGGACTTAGGTCGACACGTCATCGATGTCAGGTCAGCAGTTTAACGAAAAACTTATATTGAGTCTGACGGTGTGATACAATTGAAACGAATCGAGAGTTGAAAACTGCATTTGAAACAAATAAAAACTCGTGATAGATTTAGGAATTTCGATAAAAGTCATATATTCATTAATTAACTTTTTTTTAATAACATTATGGGTATTTTAGTTCTAAAACAAACGTTAGAAGTGTTTTAGTACCGTTGAGAAAATGTTAAAAGCATTTTAGTACCGTGAGAAAATGTCTTGGTCTGCATGCGCGCCACGCGTCCACGTCATGAGTCCCAGTCATCAGCCACTACAGCTTATCTATTCTTTCATTAATGTCATTTACTTATAGAGTTATTTTTGTGCTAATTTTATAATATAATAGGTATTTTTTTATTTAAAAAAATTAAGAATATTTTAGTACTCGCGGGAATATATTAGTATCAATTTTGTATATTTTCGAAAAAAAAATATAAGACAATAAGGATGAGATGATGTTATGAACCAACCCACGTGCATCTACATTCATTTTCCACGTTGCCAAGTCGACGGTTCACCCAACAACACAAGCTTTTATTTTAATTTAATAAATGGTTGACATTTATTATTTCATTATAGCTTCAAAGAAAACCTCGAGTGGTCCTTGGAAAAAAAAAAACTCGAGTGGTCCTCCCATTCTTACGAATGATTCATTTCATTAATATTATTACAAAAGTAGCAATACAATTATTATTATTATTTATTTCTCAATCACTATGTTATAGAGTTACAATTAATTTATAAAAAACGATACAATCACTCACTATAAAAATGTTTAGATTATTTATTAGTTTGGTTTTTAAAAGCGGACCAAATTGTGTGAGGACTAACTCTTTTAAAATAAGTAATTTAAAAATTGATCTCATGTAATGTTAATAAAAAATAATCATATTTTGCATGAATTGATAAAAAATCACTTTGTATCAAATATTAAGATAACCCGATCTCGTAATTTGATCTTCCGTAATTTAATCCAGCAGTTATCACATATTCATTTTTGGCACATCACAATCATTTTTGGTATGAATCAGATATTGTTCAAAGTTAAATAAATATCACACAAACAAATAAAGATACTAGGGAAAGATGTTTTGTCTTTGTCCCAAGTTGTTCACTCCATTGACAGATTGTTCAAGTCGTCGACACCTTAGACAGATTATCTCAGATTATCCTAATTTGTCGACATCTAGGGTGGAATATATTGTCTTTATCAATTATTTTATTTTTATTCTCCGGTTGTCTTGGGTTGATGACACTTGAACGAGTTATTATTTGATTGTCCCGAGTTGATGATGTTTGGATGAATTATCGAAATAAATATGTTTTCCATCGCACTTGTTGGGTATCATGAGAATAATTTTATTTAAAATTTTTTTCTGAAAGACTTTTCCTTTTAAGTTGCTATGATGAGTAATTAATCTAATAGGACCGGATCGAACCGGACGCTCATTCGGTCCGATTTGGACCAGATCGCTCATCGCTGCCGACCATGCGCGATCGACGTCCACTTCGCTGCAGTCGTAGCGCCCAACGCCCCGAATTCCGAATGCGGCGGCGAAAATCCCGAGGCCAATGCTCATCTCCTCTCATTTAAATCCCTTCCTCCATCCTC
Organism: Canna indica; assembly: GCA_034359265.1. Taxonomy (NCBI): domain Eukaryota; kingdom Viridiplantae; phylum Streptophyta; class Magnoliopsida; order Zingiberales; family Cannaceae; genus Canna; species Canna indica. The sequence goes on along the minus strand of CP136898.1, from coordinate 2,821,511 downwards.
CTCCGTCATCCTAGCAATGGCGCCCTTTCCCGTGAAGCAGTCCGCCAGCTCCGCCCAGTCCCTGGCTTGCGGCGGCGCCACCGAGGCGCGCGGCATCGTCCGAGAGGCCCTCCGCGTGAGCGCCGCTGCCACCCTTGCCTCGCCCTCGCCCTCGCTCGCTCCGCCGCAGACTTATCGGATCCAAGCTGAGGTCAGGTTCGGCCCGTCCATCATGGGGCTCGCACTCGATGCCTCACCCGCGCCCGCGCCCGCGCCCAGGGTTCTCTGTTGCGAGGAGATCGACGGGCGGAGATGGAGCTGTGTTGTGGACGTCGTCGGCGGAAACAATCATTGGGCGCGCAGGGGATCGTCTGCCATCCGGGCTGTGCCGATGCAGAACCCCTTAGCACCCTTGGAGGTGAGATCTCTGTCAATTGGTCTACCGATCGTGTATTCGAGTGTCCGAAGAATTTCTAGTTTTCTTTAGCTGTTTGAGATAATTTGGAAATTGGAATTCTCTGCTCATATAATGCCTTAAGTGATAGCATAATGTAATTGATTTTACATCCTCGTGGAATCTTTTGATCTCCAAATAGTAAGTATAACATATTAGCTGGCATTCCACTCCCACCTTGAGTAACTCTAAGAATATTGAGCTCTATTGCCATTTTCTTTGCAGTCCACATATGCTACGATGTGCAAAAGCAATCATGAGTATAATGTAATTCTGCAGAGATCAGTTGTCTATTGACTTACTGTAGAACATATCAGTTATATGCGTATGCATAAGATGTCTCTTGCATCTATCGTAAAATGAATGTTGCTTTCCGAACAAAATACTTTTCCCAAAAAGATAACCAAGAAAATAAACTTGTCAGTTTACTTCTCATTATTAGTACACATTTTGTTGCAGGAATTGATGTCATTCATAAGATCCTACGTAGTGCCTGAAGGCTTTCCTGATAGTGTTGCCCCTTCATATGTTCCTTATATGAGTTGGAGAGCTTTGAAGGTACTAATATAATCTGAAACCTTCTGAAGTCAACTGTTTTTCTATGTAAACTATGCTGAAAGACTCATTGATTTCACTTCTTTTTTATTAAGCTCTTCTTACTGACAATTGCCACTATTGATCAGTATTTTTTTGGTGGAGCCATGAGTGTTTTTACAACAGGAACACTATTGAGCTCTGTTGGAGTGTCTAAAAGTAGAGCTACATCAGGTGCTGTTGCAATTAATTGGATACTCAAGGTAAAGAAAATGTGCGTTTTCTAGAAAGACAAGAAAAGCTACTAATGGTGTGAATGTGATGATTCATCTACAAGCATGCCCTACATATCATAAAAAAGGACTGCTAATTTATCTACAGAAAGTAACTTCTGTGTCACGTTAGAATATGTACCCATGATACTTCAATTGTATAGCATACCTCTTTCACGTATATGTTACTAGATTAAGTTCTTAGAAAAAAAAAGTTTGGTCCTGAATGCCTACTTGCTTAGACACCCTGAAGCAGTCTACAAACAAAATTCATAATATCTTTATTGCTTTATTAAATGCAAATTTATCCTTTTTTTGTTCTCTTGTAAGAGATCAAATACATGTATGTCAATCTTATATCATAAAAGTTTTGCCACATCTTCAGGATGGAGCTGGGCGTGTTGGCAAAATGCTTTATGCACGGCAAGGAAAGAAGTTTGACTATGATCTGAAGCAGGTGTACTCTTGTTGTGCTCACTGTGCATTTTACAACTTCTTATATATGGCATTAACCAGTATGTTATCCACAGCTTCGCTTTGCAGGTGATATTTTAATGGAGTTAGGAGCTGGAATAGAATTAGCAACAGCTGCTGTTCCACAATTTTTCTTACCATTGGCTTGTTTAGCTAATGTGGCAAAGGTTGAAGAAACACGTCTTTTTTTTTTGAAATAAGAAACCTGTATTCCATTCAAGAGTTGAAGAAACATGTCTATGTTCAGAGTTTCTAGCTTCTAGCTTGGAATAGGTTTGATGAATGATGATGCCTTATTTTGTCTTGTAGAATGTTGCTGCTGTGACATCGACATCAACACGAGCTCCAATCTACAAGGCTTATGCCAAAGGAGAAAATATTGGTGATATCACTGCTAAAGGAGAATGTGTTGCCAATCTCGCTGACCTAGTATGTATATCGACGTATTACTTAGAAAGCCATGTATATTTGTTTTGAGAATGCTTTGACTTGCCCACTTGCCTATAGATTGTTTTCCTTGCCTTCTTAATTTTTGTAATAAGAGTGCATTTTGAATGACTGATTACATCTATATTTCCTTCTGTTTAAAGTTTGGAACTGGACTCTGCATCTTAATATCAAAAAGGAATCCGTCTCTTGTGGCCTCATTCACATTCTTATCATGTGGATATGTTTTTAGTGCATATCAAGAGGTCAGTCTTATTTGGTCTCTACCATTTCTCTATGTGTCTTTCTCACAATAGTTCTACTTGTAAACATGGTAACTCTAACTATTAATTTATCTTCTTTGCTAGGTGAAATCAGTTGTATTAAATACGTTAAACAGGGCGAGATTCACTGTAGCTGTGGATTCCTTCATTAAGACTGGTAGGTTGGCAAGTCTTTCTTAATGCAAACAAACTTTTGTTGGCATCATAATGGTAAGAATATTGATAAAATGTGATAATTGTGACTTGGCTGGGAACCAAGAACATGAAGAAACTATAAGTTAAGGGGCCTTCAATAATGTCTGTTTTGTCAAGTTCAAGTAGGTTATGTTATGGCATGTTCAATTATGTAATTCTACTGTGGGATGTCTGCAGTCAACAATAGAACTTTCTTAATATTTCTGAGAAACAGCGAACGTGTTATAGCTTTTATTTTGTCAACCTTATATAGCTGATACTGACATATTTCGATTATGCATTCTGTTATGGAATGTCTCTCTTTAACTTCTGAGTAACAAAGAATAATTTGAAAAACTAATCTATCATTATAACGAGCATATAAGTACAAATGTTCTTATTTACTAAATTTAAATCCTTGTAAATTTGTAGGGCATGTTCCATCGCTGAAGGAAGGAAATTCTAAGGAAAATATTTTTCGTCCTCCGTGGTCAAAACATACATCAGTAGTTCTAGGTACACATGATAACTGGTTCCTGTACTTCGACTCATCTTTAGTGGAATACACTCTTTCAACCACTTTTTGCTCCTGTCTATAGGCCCCAGATTTTGTGATGCATTCCAGGAGCCATCTTCATTTCTTGCCATACAGCCATTGTTTGAGGTACCTTTTTTTAGTCATGGTACTTGTTTGACATAAATCTAATTCATGCATATGTTTATGAATGCTCTCCATTCATTCTTCAGTTTGCTTCTTTTGACTTCTGTTTGGTTGGATGGAAGAGGTACAAAAATGAAATACTATTCCTTATGACCTACCAATGCCCTTGTTTGATTGCAACTCTTTTATAATGAATAGGTGGGTGATGTGGGTCATAAGGAATAAGTAATGAATACTATTCCTTACGGATGGGGACTACTATTTCTTACCACAATCCAAGGAATAGTATTCTCTATTCATTACTTACGACATTTTCAAATATTGTCTTTCAATGTTTATAATATTATATAAGAATATAAGAAATTAAAAATTAAATTAGGGTAAATTACACTGACCTCCCCTGAGGTTTAGTGAAATTACACTGACCCTCTCTCTATTTGTCCAGGTTACAATCACCTTCCCTGAGTAATCTTTGAGTAATTTTTTTAGAGGAAGTTTGTGTAATATTTTACAAAATTCAGGGGAGGTTTGTGTAATCTTATTTCGTAATAGGAGAGGTTTGTGTAATCTTTTACAAAACTCAGGGGTTATAAGATAAAATTACAAATAGAGGGAGGTCAGTGTAATTTCACTAAACCTCAGGGGATGTCAGTGTAATTTACCCATTAAATTAACTTTAGTATCTACATATATTAAATAAATATTTTTTGTTTTATTATTAAATAATATTTTAATTTGTAATTTTATGAAAATTTGGTTGATTTTTCAAAAAGAAAATAAATAATATTTTTTATTATTTTAAATATAATAAAGTATTTTACATTAATTCATATTTTTATTATGTTGCTATTAATTAAAAACAATTCTAATACAAGCTATTATATTGTTAAGAAGGATATTTTAGTCATTTTTTCTCTATTCCTAATATTAACCAAACAAGGTAGTATTATTCCTTGTTCCTTATTCATTTCTATTCCTTATGATTTCATTCCATCCACACAATTTCTCTTTCCAAATTCATTGTCTTTTTCTTCTTATATTTTTTGTTTGTAATTATAGAAGGAGAGATACATGGTTACTTATAATCCTTCAAAGGATAAAATATATGCATTGCTCAAGGATCAAGCAAATTCAGATGATATACTGAAAGCAGCTTTTCATGTGAGTATTGTTGTTGGTGTTTATTTAGCTACATTCAGCTACTTGCTTAATATTATACCTCTTTATGACAGGCTCATGTTCTTTTGTATTTTATCCATTTATCAAATGCAAATGGAGGTCTGAGAAAGCTGAGGAAGTCTTACCAATCAAAACATGAAGAGCACTTGCGTCATACAAATGCCGATTTTCTTGCTCATATAGCAAAGACTTGCAATATTGTTTCATCTTCATATGGAACTTTCAAGAAAAAAGCAGCAGAACAGGTGATGCATTTGTCACATAGTATATCTTAATTTGGATTATTGTGTGTTTCCTGACATGGACTCTTCTTGTAGGTGATCCTTTACTCTATATACACTTTGACCTTGCATCTAACTATATGATAATTAAACCTACATGATCGTATTTATAGTAACAATTCACAACCATGATTTAGTTGTTTTAAGATGGTTGGAACATCTACATGGTTCTTGGGTCCTCTATGTGGAGGATATTACGTGCTTCACATGAAAGCAAGAGGAATTATGAAGTCACAACTCGCAAGAATCATTTAAACGATGTTCACCATCAGTTCAAAATATATTTTCTTATTATGTATAGCAATAAATTCATAAAAAGGTATATCCCTTGTAAAGCTTTTACGTATCTTTTCGAAATTCACTAGTGCCTATGTATCCATTTAAGTTTATCTACAAATGAATAATTTTTTATGCTCCATATTTTTTTTCTCTAGGGATGGATAATGTCAGATTCATTGCTCAATCCTGGTAGACCTCGGCTACTCAATATCAAGGAAGATTGATAAATTAACAGTCACTTATAAATTCAGCAGATCTGTCATTTCATGGACTGTTCAGATACATATAAAGGTTGTGCAGTGAAAAATGACGGTGAAATCCACGATTGGTACTACACCCAACTATCCTTTGAAGGCAGTGGATTGCCACGTTTAATTTGTTAATTCCAACTGCAGAGAGTGCTACTTTTTCTCCTGTAGGAGTCTGGAAGTACCTCGTAACGAAGTGGCAAGACTCCTGCTTGCTCCCGGCAATCTATATATAATGCTAGCCCGACTATTCTATGAAGCAATTTTGATCATATGTAATGCAGAAATCAAATGATTAGAATCGTTCCACGTGATCTGGTTGGGTTAGTAAAGCTAGAATAATCGTTCCACTTCCAGGTTTTCTCATCCAGCCATTTCAGATCAGGTACTTTTTTCGGTTGTATATTTATATCGAATCAAAAATGTATGTTCTAAGCCGTCAACTTTTATACATTGTGTACTAGCTGATTTGTAATCCCTTATAGATCATAGGTTCTAATGGCGGGTGGATGTATTTACAATTGTTACTCTGTTTTATCTTCTATATTTTCTATCTACTCGCATGACCTATCCCAATCCTGTAAAGCTCTTGAATGAATACAGATTTATTTTTCTCAAAAAAAAAATGTATGCTTTGACAGGCTTAGGTTTAACAGAGGTTTTGCAACCACATAAAACGTATTCCAGATGGTAATTTTGTTGGTCAAATTGCATTATATAGTACACATATGGTAAGAGATGTTAGCCGATAGACGATATCTTTTGTCCTCTAACATAGACTTGTATTGTGAGTCCTAAAGAGATGAAATATTGTAATTGGTTCTTTTTTGTCCAGCATTTAGTAGCCAAAAAGCGCTGAATGTTGTGAATCCCCGTGAGATTTTTCTATTTCCGATTTTAAACTGAGAACACAGAATAAACGCTCCATGCATTTACTTGATTTGACAACTTTGGAATACCTGAAACTAATGAAAAGTAACAAAGTAAAGAACCAAAGTACAAAAAGCATACCCCCTAAAATATATCATATCCATTGTTATATGCTCATCCAGAAGTTAACAAATCTACCAAAACAAGAAACAGTAAAGTAGAACAGAGATTATCACTACCACACATCCTATTTTAGTTGTCCTTATAAATACAAAAATACAAAGGTTAGTTAAGATGTTAAATCCAAGCCCCTAGCACAAAGACCATGTCATAACACGTCCAACAATCTAAATATCAGTGGGGTAAGCACACAAGCCTAAGCGCAAAGTTAATTAACAAGCAGAACAACAACACGGGAATCAATTTCTAGACCCTAAGGATTGCATCTGATGTTTGCTGCAGAAATCACCCAGAGCACTTCGGGTACGAATCATACCCTAGCCCTTTTGTTCGTGCTACAACTGGGGCACTTGTACTGCTTGATGTGCTCAGCTCGAGCAGGTGTGATCTTGACACACTTTCCGTGAAACCATCTCTCACATACATCGCAGCAGATCCAGAACTCATCGTTAGCATAATTATCTCCACATGCACCGCATAAGGTGTTTTCATGATCCTCTTCAACTTCCTCATCCTCTGCTCCACTATCTTCTTTTGGAGGAGGCAAACTTGAGACTTTGGTTTGGGCCTCTGGAAGTCTGGACTGCTGAAGGTGTACAGGAAAAAAAACCATTACATATAAATGGATAGGTTGGAAGCAAAACATAATGAAAGAATTTACCGTCTTTGAGCCAGACTTGTTCTTGTTGCTGCTGTTAGAGGTCTTCTCCTTGGACTGTCTTTTGGCAGTTCCAGTTACAACCTCATATATGGTAGGGAGATTGTTAATCATATTGAAAAGCCGCCTCCTGTAATGATTACAACACCATAAAGCAAATTTCATATCAGGAACTTTCAATTTTCTAATAAGACCAGCTTCTAACAGATCAGTTAATGAATCCAACAAAAAGAACCTATGTCCAATAATTTATCATCATAGCAGCAACCAACACAAGGCACAGCTGCGCAGGATAAAATATATGCACCTTAAATCAATGAAAGATCATCCACTTATGCAACTGCTAACCTAAACAGCAGAAAACAAAAGTTGCCAACCAGTCACAAACATGTGCATTGTAGATACTCATAGCTATACATATGTATTCTCAATTTGAGAAGTCTATTGTCTTGGAAATTATACTGTAGGTGGACAACATTCAAATAAATGAACTCCCTATCTCCTCTGGAAGTGCAAAACAATTCAAATTGATCAACTCTGAACCAAAAATTAAAACACAAGTCAAATAATTGGCTACTGCTGTATACTGCAAATGATTGCACAAGACCTTGTATCCCTATATCATTAAAAAAAGAACAAATAAGACAATTTATTCACATAAACATGATAGAACACGAGAAATATGTTAAGCACTTGAAATGACAAAAAAGAAGGTAACTTTACCACGGTATCAAGTCAGAAAACAGGAACATGGTAATAACAACTACTATAGCATCATGTAGATAACCAGCACAAACACTTTTGCATCTCTTTGGGAAGGAGGAACATAGTAATAACAACTACTATAGCATCACGTAGGTAACCAGCAAAAATTGCTAGCACTTCAACAAGCAGTAGATGAATATACTTGTTTTTGTGAAACCAAGAGATGGAAGAGAGAGGAACAAATATAAACAAATAAGGCTAAAGAACAAATTTCTAGCACTTCATCTGATTTGCTGTTGCCATTTATTTGTTTTTGTGAAACTACATACAAATTTCTAGCACTTCATCTGATTTGCTGTTACGATGGGAACTAGCTAATAAGAAGGTGATACCTTAGTTCCAGTCCATAAACGTACCTAGACTCTTTATCAAATCCAAAACGCGCACCAAAATAGAAGGCAACAGCAAGTAGCCATGCATCACTGTGGACAGCAACAAGGGCAAGCCAATCTTTTTCTTCCATGCCATCTCTAGCAAAGTTAATTCCCAACGCTGGCTCAGGAAGTTCTGGAGGTACTTCCTCGGCAGGCAAAGTTACTTCCCAAGTCTCATTAGGAAGCCCATAGAGGCATAAATTCTCCTTCTCTGCAAATACAGTCACAGTATCAAACTATCAACATTTTCAAATTTAACATTTCACTAATAAAAAACAGATGTTCCGAAGTATAGGGATATCAACATAAGTTGTTAGAAAACACCTTGCAATAACTTATCGCATAGCTCTTCCACATATCTGGCCAGAAAACTTATTAATGATATATACCATAGAGCATGGTTCATAACAATAAAAATGCAACTCAAATACTAAAAGAATAAAAGAAGTAAAGAAAATAAAATTTATGATTACGTTTCATTCTTATAAGATATCTGAAATGAAAAAATTGCTGAAATATCATATTTATTGTAAATAATCTTTGCCTTGAAAATCCCATCCTAATAGGAACATCCCAATTCAATGAGATTTCAGAAAAATGAAATGAAGTATCACAATGTCATCATATTTTACAAAAAAGAAACAGAGTGCCACAAGGTCACAAAATTTTAGAAACCCAAACTTTGTGAATGAAGGAATCCCCTACTTTCTATTGCGGATCAACCTCTCCTATCTTGAAACTCCAAGTGAGACTTTTCATATGTAAATCTCTATTCAGAGATGGAACAAAATCCATTTGATGCCATATCTAGCATGTTATTCGTTTTGGACAAAAGTCATGTGGCTCCTTAGTCTCCTTTATTATCAACTGATTAGTCAGGCTGAGATGTTTTTCTATCTGCATTCTACAACTAAGAATGATGAATTAGATTAGAATAATTCTCAACGAATGGAGAAAAAACCTATCCATTTTTTATCAGGCCAGAGCAAAGGTAAAAGATGCATCCAACCATCCATATCCAAAGCATCACTCATCTTTATATTTGCCAATTAAAGATGGTACATTAAACCTTTCATAGATAATAATTTCTCACACCTCTTAGGCCCAAAAATATAATAGGGATCTGGATACTTCACAGCATGCAACTCAAGCTCTCTAACAAAAATCTTTGCCGATAATTGCTCTATTTGGCATCTTTAGCTTTTGAAATTACAGCTTTGGAAAAGCAATCCCTCATGGAAAAGTAACTTTGTAATATTTAGGGCTTCCGAAAAGTAACTTTGTAATTTTTAGGGCCAAAGCAGTTTTAGCATGCATTTATCAAACACCATCTCTTTTTGCGAAATGCTTCTAGTCTGGGAAAGCACTCCCAATCGAAGTCAATGTTTTCAAGGCTAACATCTCTATTTGAGATCAGAAAGCTGATTAACATATAAAGTCCTACATTAGAGTATAAACAAGTAAACAACCAAGAAAATGGCACATCATTAAGTTGATGGGAAGAAGACTAAAAAAGCCTCTATCATCAAACTGTTAGTCGATTAGAATCCTAAAATTTGTAACAACTTCAGTTACTTTGTACCAACTATTGAGAAGTTGACAAGACTGAACTTGTGTGTTTATGCACGTGAGATACAAAAAATGACAGATATAGTTGATCAGGTACAAGAAACATTGGCAGAAAAGAATATGATTATGCATATACTTGGAACAGTAGATCAGGTGTACACAAAAAAATTCTAATGCCCATAATCCACTACCTGACACCAAGAATGAATCATTTGTAACAACCCAGGCAGAAAGGATGTGTCTGGCTTCTTCCAAACAACCCAACAAATTCTCACTTATGTTCTTGTTTGAGGTATATTGATCAAAGTTTGGAATTGAGTACTATGATTGTTGTTTCTATCTTTTTTTCTTGCTTATTATATTTTTACAATTTTGATTCAAATTACCTTTGGAAGCAAACAAGGAACCATCAATGTGAATCCAACATATCTATGATGAAAGTATCAACCCAAGCCTCAAGGCCAATCTATCTCCTCATCAACTATTATGAAGCATACAGCCGAAATAAATTTCCACTCCTAACCACATGAGAAGCTTTTCAAAAGGGACCAAAAGGGATATAACATTACATGGAATTGCCACAGGAGTCACTTTTTGCAACAGCTATATAGAAAAGTAGTGATGAACATCGACGTAACCGTGCATTACAGACTAAAAGGAAACCCCCACTAACAGTACACCATGGAAGCAAACAATATAAGGATCCATTGATCATCATCCAAATCCAATTATATGCATCGGAAATGACCAAAACAATTTACCACGAGCACAACATTCAGAGGCGTAACCCTAACAATTTACAACGGTAGAAGAACGAAATAGGCAAACTGTTCACCTGGATCACACTGCTGATAGAACTTCTCGACATCTGCATCACAGTCAGCAGAGCAACAAAACTGATTAATTTCGAGAAAACACAACAATTCAAACAAAAACACTATAAAATGGAAACAAGCGAGTAGATGAAGCACCAGTCGTGAGCGCCTTGATCATGCCAGCTCTACGGCCTCTGAAATCACGGAAGACCTCCTCGGCGGTGCGAGAACTGTAAGTTCCTCCACCCCCGTCCATCGCTGGGCACAGCCGCGAGCAAATAGGAGAGAAATCAGCGCCGGTGGCGGCAGATTCGAGCGGAATTCGACCCTAGAAGTGCGCGAACGAGCTCGAGATGGGGGATAACTGAGAAAGGTAAGTCTTCGAATTCATCGGGGGTTGTGAAGTGATTAGGGTTAGAGCCTTCAAGCGGAGGCCGGAATTCAAATCCCCGCTCAATCATGAGAGAGAGTGAGAGAGAGAGAGATTATTTTGGGTAGGTAACAGCAATTTCACAGTTGTTCCTGATGGACCCAGTATTTGCATCTGTGACTCGTGAAAGTTTTCATCCAATAGTAAGACAGGTAAAATAGTGAGCGAGCAATTACTGAGTTAACCATATTTTTTTCGGTGACTATATTAGTGGCCTGTTTATTTTAACAAAAGTCCTCGTTACCCACCAAGTCATTGGATCGTAAACGGGGCCCAACAAAGAAAGCGTAGGAGAACGCGGGGAGGGTCTGCCTTAGTGGGTGGAAGAAGCGTGGATCACTTTTATTTTCACCCATACGCTATGACGTTATCGAGACAAGGAATAGTTTCGGATGCCACGCGGCAGATGCCCAATGGCCACAAATAGTGGTCCGTGCACTTGGTCGTCCCGACGAGAACAGAGCTAATCCTACCGCCTTCTCTTGTTCGCCGTACCAACATTTGAGAGGGAAAATTTAAAAGAATTTTGGAAATTTTGTCCATTCAAATACTAAAAATTGTATATTTCCCGTATACAAATAATAAACCCAATACATTCAAGATAAACTCTAGTAGGCAATTTGCCGTGAAGAAGTTTTCAACAAAACAATGAAACTCTAGGAGGAAGATTAAGCTGCCAATAGATGTTAGAGCTACTAGAATTAAACATTGAACAACATACTCCAACACAAGAATTCAAATTTATAAAAGTAGTTGGAGAATCAAGACACAATTATCTTTTAATGAGTAGCATTACCCAACTCCAAAATCTTCAAATACCCAAATATCAAATCAAAAAATGTATACAAGAAAAGCTTCCAAGACCACGAGGACTTGGCGGGGGAAGAGACAATATATAAGGCAGTCCACCACCATAGGATATTTACTTCTAAGAATTGAAGTTGCACTCATAAGCTATTAGAGTTATGCAAACAATATTAAATAGACTATGCACTCGAATATACAATTTTATGGATGTCTAACCTTCCGATATTTTTTTGGCAATGTAAAAACTTCCAAAGATAAAATGAATGCCTTTAGAGTCCTTGTCCTAAATGAAGTTTTTGATTTTTGTAGTTTTTTTATCTAAATATTTTTATTAAAAAAAATCAAGAGATTCCAAAGAAACGTGGGGTGTATAATTTAAAACAAAGTTGACCAATACCAATCTATCCGCTCGAGAAATTAAATTACTTTGTCAGCTAGCTAAACTAGTTATAAGAGTCGGGAGGTGCTCTTCTAGCACTACAAAAAATTCGTTATATATCGACTTCCTAATTTTGACGTCTAGTAAAGACGTCGAAATGTAAAATTATTAAAAAAATTTAATACAATAAATTTCGACGTCTTTAGTAGACGTCAAAATTTAATACAAACATTTCGACGCCTGACAATAGGTGTCGAAATATTTCGACGCTTCACAACAGGGGTCGAAATATTTCGACGCCTGAAAACAGCTGACAGGCGTTGAAATATTCGTTTCGACGTCTGAAAAGACGTCAAAATATTTAACGTTTCGACGTCGGTTCAGCCGTCAAAAAATAATTAATAAAATAATATTTTTAACAAATTTCGACGCCTAGAGACGTCGAAATTTTGACGTCGGCGTCTCAGCAGACTTCGGCGTCTCAGCAGAGACGCGTGGGTAATTAAGCGGGCGAGCGCGCGTGGCACGCGCGCTCGCCCAGCGGGAGGCGGGAGATTTCCCGCCTCCTGCTTTTTTTTTTAGAATAAATATTTTTTTAATATTTAATTATATATATATATATATTTAATATTTAATTATATATTTTTTTCTACTTCTACTCCTACTTCTTCTTCTTCACAGCCCGCCTCCGATCGCGATCCCCCGCCTGGCCCCCTCCCCCGCCGCTGCCCGAGCCCACGCCGGAGTCGCCCGCCTCCGATCTGCAGGCCCCCGAAGCCGCCGCCCGAGCCCACGCCGGAGTCGCCCGCCTCCGATCTGCAGGCCCCCGAAGCCGCCGCCCGAGCCCACGCCGGAGTCGCCCGCCTCCGATCTGCAGGCCCCCGAAGCCGCCGCCTCGTCTCCCGTTGTTGGCCCCTCGTCGTCCTCCGAAGAAGACGCCATGCTCCTCTGCGCCAACGACTCCCGCCTCCTCCTCCGCACGCCATCCGGCACGTACCCCGTCGCCACCGTCGACTACGCCGACCCCCACCTCGTCGTCACTAACCCGTCCATGTGGAGCTGCCGCTCCTCCGACGTCGACGACGCCGTGCCTCCGCGCCGCCCGGCTAACCCCTTCAGCCTCGACAGTAGCACCCGCTTCTCCCTCTCTTCAACTGCAGCAAGGGCGCCGTCATCGTCGAGCCCAAGCCCGCCTTCTGCTAGCATTTGGAGCGCGAGCGTGTACTGGAGAACTGTAGCACTGCGAGACGCCCGCGAGCGTGTACTGGAGAACGGTGGAGCGGCTCCATTTGGAGCGGCTCCATTTTGAGCGGCTCCTTTTGGAGCGGCTCCATTTTTTTTTAAATAATTTATTTACATATCGACGTCTTACAGACGTCGATATGCAAAAAAAAAAAATTATATATTTTATTTGCATATCGACGTCTCAACGGACGTAAATATGCAAAAAAAATTATTCTTTTAAATGTTTCGACGCCTTCTGACGTCTATAAGTCGGCGTCAATATGTCGAACATTTCGACGTCCAAATAGACGTCAAAATATTATTTTAACGCTTGTTATATTTCACTCGATTTCGTCGTCCAAGCCGACGTCAATATATTATTTTTGACGGTGGCCGGCGTCGAAACACCTTTGTATTTTGACGTCAAAATATACGAGGTTTGTTGTAGTGTAGGTGCTATAGTAGCCCTGATGAATTTGCCAGATGTAGAACAATAGATGATAATTTAAAATTTAGTGATATTAACAACCTATTTTATCGGATGTCTCCTAAGAGAATAACAAAATTAAATAATCAGAGCCAGGTTTCGATTTTGGGACCTATGGGTTATGGGCCCATCACGCTTTCGCTGCGCCACTCTGATTGGTGTCGATAATTTATTCAATTAACTTTTAATAATATGTAAGAATCTCTTTAATGTTCCTAAAACTTTCTTGTTTGCTACAGAGGTTAAAATATATCATCATAAGAATAACAAGTGAATGATTGTCAACGAGTTTTAAATTTAAAATGGGTGGTGAGTTTCAAGTCTACGACTCTATTAAGTTAGATAATGTTTGGGCAACTAGTATATATGGGAGGGTATAAGAAATCTCCTCTCTAATATATATGTCGACGAGAAGGAAAGAGCGCAACAGATTCCTCGTTAATTATGCAAGGGAATGCATGTATTCAATTAAATAATTTAATTGAAAACTTAGTTCACAATCAATATGTTATCAAGAGTGGTTCATTGTAGATTAAAAAGGTAGTGGAGTTTTAAGCATATTAGATAGCATTTTGATCAAAATTATTAAGACAAGTTGTGTAGCATTAGCTAGCATATTAGCTAGCATCTAAATATTTTTATAAAAAAAAATCAAGAGATTCCAAGGAAATGTGGGGTGTATAATTTAAAACAAAGTTGATCTCTACCAATCTACCCGCTCGAGAAATTAAATTACTTTGTCAGCTAGCTAAACTAGTTATAAGAGTCGAGAGGTGCTCTTCTAGGTGCTATAGTAACCCTGATGAATTTGCCTTTTCATATGCATTTTTAGTAGATGTAGAACAATAGATGATAATTTAAAATTTAGTGATATTAACAACCTATTTTATCGGATGTCTCCTAAGAGACTAACAAAAATTAAATTATTAGAGCCAGGTTTCGATCCTGGGACCTATGGGTTATGGGCCCATCACGCTTCCGCTGCGCCACTCTGATTGGTGTCGATAATTTATTCAATTAACTTTCAATAATATGTAAGAATCTCTTTAATGTTTCTAAAACTTTCTTGTTTGCTACAGAGGTTAAAAAATATCATTATAAGAATAACAAGTGAATGATTGTCAACGAGTTTTAAATTTAAAATGGGTGGTGAGTTTCAAGTCTACGACTCTATTAAGTTAGATAATGTTTGGGCAACTAGTATATATGGGAGGGTATAAGAAATCTCCTCTCTAATATATATGTCGACGAGAAGGAAAGAGCGCAACAGATTCCTCGTTAATTATGCAAGGGAATGCATGTATTCAATTAAATAATTTAATTGAAAACTTAGTTCACAATCAATATGTTATCAAGAATGGTTCATTGTAGATTAAAAAGGTAGTGGAGTTTTAAGCATATTAGATAGCATTTTGATCAAAATTATTAAGACAAGTTGTGTAGCATTAGCTAGCATATTAGCTAGCATCTAAATATTTTTATATAAAAAAATCAAGAGATTCCAAGGAAATGGGCGGTGTATAATTTAAAACAAAGTTGATCAATACCAATCTACCCGCTCGAGAAATTAAATTACTTTGTCAGCTAGCTAAACTAGTTATAAGAGTTGGGAGATGCTCTTCTAGGTGCTATAGTAGCCCTGATGAATTTGCCTTTTCATATGCATTTTTAGTAGATGTAGAACAATAGATGATAATTTAAAATTTAGTGATATTAACAACCTATTTTATCGGATGTCTCATAAGATACTACCAAATATTAAATTATCAGAGCCAGGTTTCGATCCTGGGACCTATGGGTTATGGGCCCATCACGCTTCCGCTGCGCCACTCTGATTGGTGTCGATAATTTATTCAATTAACTTTTAATAATATGTAAGAATCTCTTTAATGTTCCTAAAATTTTCTTGTTTGCTACAGAGGTTAAAAAATATCATCATAAGAATAACAAGTGAATGATTGTCAACGAGTTTTAAATTTAAAATGGGTGGTGAGTTTCAAGTCTACGACTCTATTAAGTTAGATAATGTTTGGGCAACTAGTATATATGGGAGGGTATAAGAAATCTCCTCTCTAATATATATGTCGACGAGAAGGAAAGAGCGCAACAGATTCCTCGTTAATTATGCAAGGGAATGCATGTATTCAATTAAATAATTTAATTGAAAACTTAGTTCACAATCAATATGTTATCAAGAGTGGTTCATTGTAGATTAAAAAGGTAGTGGAGTTTTAAGCATATTAGCTAGCATTTTAATCAAAATTATTCAAGACAATTAGTTGTGTAGCATTAGCTAGCATCTAAATATTTTTATATAAAAAAATCAAGAGATTCCAAGAAAATGTGGGGTGTATAATTTAAAACAAAGTTGACCAATACCAATCTACCCGCTCGAGAAATTAAATTACTTTGTCAGCTAGCTAAACTAGTTATAAGAGTCGGGAGGTGCTCTTCTAGGTGCTATAGTAGCTCTGATGAATTTGCCTTTTCATATGCATTTTTAGTAGATGTAGAACAATAGATGATAATTTAAAATTTAGTGATATTAACAACCTATTTTATCGGATGTCTCCTAAGATACTAACAAAATTAAATTATCAAAGCCAGGTTTCGATCCTGGGACCTATGGGTTATGGGCCCATCACGCTTCCGCTGCGCCACTCTGATTGGTATCGATAATTTATTCAATTAACTTTTAATAATATGTAAGAATCTCTTTAATGTTCCTAAAACTTTCTTGTTTGCTACAGAGGTTAAAAAATATCATCATAAGAATAACAAGTGAATGATTGTCAACGAGTTTTAAATTTAAAATGGGTGGTGAGTTTCAAGTCTACGACTCTATTAAGTTAGATAATGTTTGGGCAACTAGTATATATGGGAGGGTATAAGAAATCTCCTCTCTAATATATATGTCGACGAGAAGGAAAGAACACAACAGATTCCTCGTTAATTATGCAAGGGAATGCATGTATTCAATTAAATAATTTAATTGAAAACTTAGTTCACAATCAATATGTTATCAAGAATGGTTCATTGTAGATTAAAAAGGTAGTGGAGTTTTAAGCATTTTAGATAGCATTTTAATCAAAATTATTCAAGACAAGTAGTGTAGCATTAGCTAGCATATTAGCTAGCATCTAAATATTTTTATAAAAAAAAATCAAGAGATTCCAAGGAAATGTGGGGTGTATAATTTAAAACAAAGTTGATCTATACCAATCTACCCGCTCGAGAAATTAAATTACTTTGTTAGCTAGCTAAACTAGTTATAAGAGTCGAGAGGTGCTCTTATAGGTGCTATAGTAACCCTGATGAATTTGCCTTTTCATATGCATTTTTAGTAGATGTAGAACAATAGATGATAATTTAAAATTTAGTGATATTAACAACCTATTTTATCGGATGTCTCCTAAGAGACTAACAAATATTAAATTATCAGAGCCAGGTTTCGATCCTGGGACCTATGGGTTATGGGCCCATCACGCTTCCGCTGCGCCACTCTGATTGGTGTCGATAATTTATTCAATTAACTTTTAATAATATGTAAGAATCTCTTTAATGTTTCTAAAACTTTCTTGTTTGCTACAGAGGTTAAAAAATATCATCATAAGAATAACAAGTCAATGATTGTCAACGAGTTTTAAATTTAAAATGGGTGGTGAGTTTCAAGTCTACGACTCTATTAAGTTAAATAATGTTTGGGCAACTAGTATATATGGGAGGGTATAAGAAATCTCCTCTCTAATATATATTTCGACGAGAAGGAAAGAGCGCAACAGATTCCTCGTTAATTATGCAAGGGAATGCATGTATTCAATTAAATAATTTAATTGAAAACTTAGTTCACAATCAATATGTTATCAAGAATGGTTCATTGTAGATTAAAAAGGTAGTGGAGTTTTAAGCATATTAGATAGCATTTTGATCAAAATTATTAAGACAAGTTGTGTAGCATTAGCTAGCATATTAGCTAGCATCTAAATATTTTTATATAAAAAAATCAAGAGATTCCAAGGAAATGGGGGGTGTATAATTTAAAACAAAGTTGATCAATACCAATCTACCCGCTCGAGAAATTAAATTACTTTGTCAGCTAGCTAAACTAGTTATAAGAGTTGGGAGGTGCTCTTCTAGGCGCTATAGTAGCCCTGATGAATTTGCCTTTTCATATGCATTTTTAGTAGATGTAGAACAATAGATGATAATTTAAAATTTAGTGATATTAACAACCTATTTTATCGGATGTCTCCTAAGAGACTAACAAATATTAAATTATCAGAGCCAGGTTTCGATCCTGGGACCTATGGGTTATGGGCCCATCACGCTTCCGCTGCGCCACTCTGATTGGTGTCGATAATTTATTCAATTAACTTTTAATAATATGTAAGAATCTCTTTAATGTTCCTAAAACTTTCTTGTTTGCTACAGAGGTTAAAATATATCATCATAAGAATAACAAGTGAATGATTGTCAACGAGTTTTAAATTTAAAATGGGTGGTGAGTTTCAAGTCTACGACTCTATTAAGTTAGATAATGTTTGGGCAACTAGTATATATGGGAGGGTATAAGAAATCTCCTCTCTAATATATATGTCGACGAGAAGGAAAGAACGCAATAGATTCCTCGTTAATTATGCAAGGGAATGCATGTATTCAATTAAATAATTTAATTGAAAACTTAGTTCACAATCAATATGTTATCAAGAATGGTTCATTGTAGATTAAAAAGGTAGTGGAGTTTTAAGCATTTTAGATAGCATTTTAATCAAAATTATTCAAGACAAGTTGTGTAGCATTAGCTAGCATATTAGCTAGCATCTAAATATTTTTATAAAAAAAAATCAAGAGATTCCAAGGAAATGTGGGGTGTATAATTTAAAACAAAGTTGATCTATACCAATCTACCCGCTCGAGAAATTAAATTACTTTGTCAGCTAGCTAAACTAGTTATAAGAGTCGAGAGGTGCTCTTCTAGGTGCTATAGTAACCCTGATGAATTTGCCTTTTCATATGCATTTTTAGTAGATGTAGAACAATAGATGATAATTTAAAATTTAGTGATATTAACAACCTATTTTATCGGATGTCTCCTAAGAGACTAACAAATATTAAATTATCAGAGCCAGGTTTCGATCCTGGGACCTATGGGTTATGGGCCCATCACGCTTCCGCTGCGCCACTCTGATTGGTGTCGATAATTTATTCAATTAACTTTTAATAATATGTAAGAATCTCTTTAATGTTTCTAAAACTTTCTTGTTTGCTACAGAGGTTAAAAAATATCATCATAAGAATAACAACTCAATGATTGTCAACGAGTTTTAAATTTAAAATGGGTGGTGAGTTTCAAGTCTACGACTCTATTAAGTTAGATAATGTTTGGGCAACTAGTATATATGGGAGGGTATAAGAAATCTCCTCTCTAATATATATGTCGACGAGAAGGAAAGAGCGCAACAGATTCCTCGTTAATTATGCAAGGGAATGCATGTATTCAATTAAATAATTTAATTGAAAACTTAGTTCACAATCAATATGTTATCAAGAGTGGTTCATTGTAGATTAAAAAGGTAGTGGAGTTTTAAGCATATTAGATAGCATTTTGATCAAAATTATTAAGACAAGTTGTGTAGCATTAGCTAGCATATTAGCTAGCATCTAAATATTTTTATAAAAAAAAATCAAGAGATTCCAAGGAAATGTGGGGTGTATAATTTAAAACAAAGTTGATCTCTACCAATCTACCCGCTCGAGAAATTAAATTACTTTGTCAGCTAGCTAAACTTGTTATAAGAGTCGAGAGGTGCTCTTCTAGGTGCTATAGTAACCCTGATGAATTTGCCTTTTCATATGCATTTTTAGTAGATGTAGAACAATAGATGATAATTTAAAATTTAGTGATATTAACAACCTATTTTATCGGATGTCTCCTAAGAGACTAACAAAAATTAAATTATTAGAGCCAGGTTTCGATCCTGGGACCTATGGGTTATGGGCCCATCACGCTTCCGCTGCGCCACTCTGATTAGTGTCGATAATTTATTCAATTAACTTTCAATAATATGTAAGAATCTCTTTAATGTTTCTAAAACTTTCTTGTTTGCTACAGAGGTTAAAAAATATCATTATAAGAATAACAAGTGAATGATTGTCAACGAGTTTTAAATTTAAAATGGGTGGTGAGTTTCAAGTCTACGACTCTATTAAGTTAGATAATGTTTGGGCAACTAGTATATATGGGAGGGTATAAGAAATCTCCTCTCTAATATATATGTCGACGAGAAGGAAAGAACGCAATAGATTCCTCGTTAATTATGCAAGGGAATGCATGTATTCAATTAAATAATTTAATTGAAAACATAGTTCACAATCAATATGTTATCAAGAATGGTTCATTGTAGATTAAAAAGGTAGTGGAGTTTTAAGCATTTTAGATAGCATTTTAATCAAAATTATTCAAGACAAGTTGTGTAGCATTAGCTAGCATATTAGCTAGCATCTAAATATTTTTATAAAAAAAAATCAAGAGATTCCAAGGAAATGTGGGGTGTATAATTTAAAACAAAGTTGATCTATACCAATCTACCCGCTCGAGAAATTAAATTACTTTGTCAGCTAGCTAAACTAGTTATAAGAGTCGAGAGGTGCTCTTCTAGGTGCTATAGTAACCCTTATGGATTTGCCTTTTCATATGCATTTTTAGTAGATGTAGAACAATAGATGATAATTTAAAATTTAGTGATATTAACAACCTATTTTATCGGATGTCTCCTAAGAGACTAACAAATATTAAATTATCAGAGCCAGGTTTCGATCCTGGGACCTATGGGTTATGGGCCCATCACGCTTCCGCTGCGCCACTCTGATTGGTGTCGATAATTTATTCAATTAACTTTTAATAATATGTAAGAATCTCTTTAATGTTTCTAAAACTTTCTTGTTTGCTACAGAGGTTAAAAAATATCATCATAAGAATAACAAGTGAATGATTGTCAACGAGTTTTAAATTTAAAATGGGTGGTGAGTTTCAAGTCTACGACTCTATTAAATTAGATAATGTTTGGGCAACTAGTATATATGAGAGGGTATAAGAAATCTCCTCTCTAATATATATGTCGACGAGAAGAAAGAGCGCAACAGATTCCTCGTTAATTATGCAAGGGAATGCATGTATTCAATTAAATAATTTAATTGAAAACTTAGTTCACAATCAATATGTTATCAAGAATGGTTCATTGTAGATTAAAAAGGTAGTGGAGTTTTAAGCATATTAGATAGCATTTTGATCAAAATTATTAAGACAAGTTGTGTAGCATTAGCTAGCATATTAGCTAGCATCTAAATATTTTTATATAAAAAAAATCAAGAGATTCCAAGGAAATGGGGGGTGTATAATTTAAAACAAAGTTGATCAATACCAATCTACCCGCTCGAGAAATTAAATTACTTTGTCAGCTAGCTAAACTAGTTATAAGAGTTGGGAGGTGCTCTTCTAGGTGCTATAGTAGCCCTGATGAATTTGCCTTTTCATATGCATTTTTAGTAGATGTAGAACAATAGATGATAATTTAAAATTTAGTGATATTAACAACCTATTTTATCGGATGTCTCCTAAGAGACTAACAAATATTAAATTATCAGAGCCAGGTTTCGATCCTGGGACCTATGGGTTATGGGCCCATCACGCTTCCGCTGCGCCACTCTGATTGGTGTCGATAATTTATTCAATTAACTTTTAATAATATGTAAGAATCTCTTTAATGTTCCTAAAATTTTCTTGTTTGCTACAGAGGTTAAAAAATATCATCATAAGAATAACAAGTGAATGATTGTCAACGACTTTTAAATTTAAAATGAGTGGTGAGTTTCAAGTCTACGACTCTATTAAGTAAGATAATGTTTGGGCAACTAGTATATATGGGAGGGTATAAGAAATCTCCTCTCTAATATATATGTCGACGAGAAGGAAAGAACGCAATAGATTCCTCGTTAATTATGCAAGGGAATGCATGTATTCAATTAAATAATTTAATTGAAAACTTAGTTCACAATCAATATGTTATCAAGAATGGTTCATTGTAGATTAAAAAGGTAGTGGAGTTTTAAGCATTTTAGATAGCATTTTAATCAAAATTATTCAAGACAAGTTGTGTAGCATTAGCTAGCATATTAGCTAGCATCTAAATATTTTTATTAAAAAAAATCAAGAGATTCCAAGGAAATGTGGGGTGTATAATTTAAAACAAAGTTGATCTATACCAATCTACCTGCTCGAGAAATTAAATTACTTTGTCAGCTAGCTAAACTAGTTATAAGAGTCGAGAGGTGCTCTTCTAGGTGCTATAGTAACCCTGATGAATTTGCCTTTTCATATGCATTTTTAGTAGATGTAGAACAATAGATGATAATTTAAAATTTAGTGATATTAACAACCTATTTTATCGGATGTCTCCTAAGAGACTAACAAATATTAAATTATCAGAGCCAGGTTTCGATCCTGGGACCTATGGGTTATGGGCCCATCACGCTTCCGCTGCGCCACTCTGATTGGTGTCGATAATTTATTCAATTAACTTTTAATAATATGTAAGAATCTCTTTAATGTTCCTAAAATTTTCTTGTTTGCTACAGAGGTTAAAAAATATCATCATAAGAATAACAAGTGAATGATTGTCAACGAGTTTTAAATTTAAAATGGGTGGTGAGTTTCAAGTCTACGACTCTATTAAGTTAGATAATGTTTGGGCAACTAGTATATATGGGAGGGTATAAGAAATCTCCTCTCTAATATATATGTCGACGAGAAGGAAAGAACACAACAGATTCCTCGTTAATTATGCAAGGGAATGCATGTATTCAATTAAATAATTTAATTGAAAACATAGTTCACAATCAATATGTTATCAAGAATGGTTCATTGTAGATTAAAAAGGTAGTGGAGTTTTAAGCATATTAGCTAGCATTTTAATCAAAATTATTCAAGACAAGTTGTGTAGCATTAGCTAGCATATTAGCTAGCATCTAAATATTTTTATATAAAAAAATCAAGAGATTCCAAGGAAATGTGGGGTGTATAATTTAAAACAAAGTTGATCAATACCAATCTACCCGCTCAAGAAATTAAATTACTTTGTCAGCTAGCTAAACTAGTTATAAGAGTCGGGAGGTGCTCTTCTAGGTGCTATAGTAGCCCTGATGAATTTGCTTTTTCATATGCATTTTTAGTAGATGTAGAATAATAGATGATAATTTAAAATTTAGTGATATTAACAACCTATTTTATCGGATGTCTCCTAAGATACTACCAAATATTAAATTATCAGAGCCAGGTTTCGATCCTAGGACCTATGGGTTATGGGCCCATCACGCTTCCGCTGCGCCACTCTGATTGGTGTCGATAATTTATTCAATTAACTTTTAATAATATGTAAGAATCTCTTTAATGTTCCTAAAACTTTCTTGTTTGCTACAGAGGTTAAAAAATATCATCATAAGAATAACAAGTGAATGATTGTCAACGAGTTTTAAATTTAAAATGGGTGGTGAGTTTCAAGTCTACGACTCTATTAAGTTAGATAATGTTTGGGCAACTAGTATATATGGGAGGGTATAAGAAATCTCCTCTCTAATATATATGTCGACGAGAAGCAAAGAGCGCAATAGATTTCTCGTTAATTATGCAAGGGAATGCATGTATTCAATTAAATAATTTAATTGAAAACTTAGTTCACAATCAATATGTTATCAAGAATGGTTCATTGTAGATTAAAAAGGTAGTGGAGTTTTAAGCATATTAGCTAGCATTTTAATCAAAATTATTCAAGACAATTAGTTGTGTAGCATTAGCTAGCATCTAAATATTTTTATATAAAAAAATCAAGAGATTCCAAGAAAATGTGGGGTGTATAATTTAAAACAAAGTTGACCAATACCAATCTACCCGCTCGAGAAATTAAATTACTTTGTCAGCTAGCTAAACTAGTTATAAGAGTCGGGAGGTGCTCTTCTAGGTGCTATAGTAGCCCTGATGAATTTGCCTTTTCATATGCATTTTTAGTAGATGTAGAACAATAGATGATAATTTAAAATTTAGTGATATTAACAACCTATTTTATCGGATGTCTCCTAAGATACTAACAAAATTAAATTATCAGAGCCAGGTTTCGATCCTGTGACCTATGGGTTATGGGCCCATCACGCTTCCGTTGCGCCACTCTGATTGGTGTCGATAATTTATTCAATTAACTTTTAATAATATGTAAGAATCTCTTTAATGTTCCTAAAATTTTCTTGTTTGCTACAGAGGTTAAAAAATATCATCATAAGAATAACAAGTGAATGATTGTCAACGAGTTTTAAATTTAAAATGGGTGGTGAGTTTCAAGTCTACGACTCTATTAAGTTAGATAATGTTTGGGCAACTAGTATATATGGGAGGGTATAAGAAATCTCCTCTCTAATATATATGTCGACGAGAAGGAAAGAACGCAACAGATTCCTCGTTAATTATGCAAGGGAACGCATGTATTCAATTAAATAATTTAATTGAAAACTTAGTTCACAATCAATATGTTATCAAGAATGGTTCATTGTAGATTAAAAAGGTAGTGGAGTTTTAAGCATATTAGCTAGCATTTTAATCAAAATTATTCAAGACAAGTTGTGTAGCATTAGCTAGCATATTAGCTAGCATCTAAATATTTTTATATAAAAAAATCAAGAGATTCCAAGGAAATGTGGGGTGTATAATTTAAAACAAAGTTGATCAATACCAATCTACCCGCTCGAGAAATTAAATTACTTTGTCAGCTAGCTAAACTAGTTATAAGAGTCGGGAGGTGCTCTTCTAGGTGCTATAGTAGCCCTGATGAATTTGCCTTTTCATATGCATTTTTAGTAGATGTAGAACAATAGACGATAATTTAAAATTTAGTAATATTAACAACCTATTTTATCGGATGTCTCCTAAGAGACTAACAAATATTAAATTATCAGAGCCAAGTTTCGATCCTGGGACCTATGGGTTATGGGCCCATCACGCTTCCGCTGCGCCACTCTGATTGGTGTCGATAATTTATTCAATTAACTTTTAAATAATATGTAAGAATCTCTTTAATGTTCCTAAAATTTTCTTGTTTGCTACAGAGGTTAAAAAATATCATCATAAGAATAACAAGTGAATGATTGTCAACGAGTTTTAAATTTAAAATGGGTGGTGAGTTTCAAGTCTACGACTCTATTAAGTTAGATAATGTTTGGGCAACTAGTATATATGGGAGGGTATAAGAAATCTCCTCTCTAATATATATGTCGACGAGAAGGAAAGAACGCAACAGATTCCTCGTTAATTATGCAAGGGAACGCATGTATTCAATTAAATAATTTAATTGAAAACTTAGTTCACAATCAATATGTTATCAAGAATGGTTCATTGTAGATTAAAAAGGTAGTGGAGTTTTAAGCATATTAGCTAGCATTTTAATCAAAATTATTCAAGACAAGTTGTGTAGCATTAGCTAGCATATTAGCTAGCATCTAAATATTTTTATATAAAAAAATCAAGAGATTCCAAGGAAATGTGGGGTGTATAATTTAAAACAAAGTTGATCAATACCAATCTACCCGCTCGAGAAATTAAATTACTTTGTCAGCTAGCTAAACTAGTTATAAGAGTCGGGAGGTGCTCTTCTAGGCGCTATAGTAGCCCTGATGAATTTGCCTTTTCATATGCATTTTTAGTAGATGTAGAACAATAGATGATAATTTAAAATTTAGTGATATTAACAACCTATTTTATCGGATGTCTCCTAAGAGACTAACAAATATTAAATTATCAGAGCCAGGTTTCGATCCTGGGACCTATGGGTTATGGGCCCATCACGCTTCCGCTGCGCCACTCTGATTGGTGTCGATAATTTATTCAATTAACTTTTAATAATATGTAAGAATCTCTTTAATGTTCCTAAAACTTTCTTGTTTGCTACAGAGGTTAAAATATATCATCATAAGAATAACAAGTGAATGATTGTCAACGAGTTTTAAATTTAAAATGGGTGGTGAGTTTCAAGTCTACGACTCTATTAAGTTAGATAATGTTTGGGCAACTAGTATATATGGGAGGGTATAAGAAATCTCCTCTCTAATATATATGTCGACGAGAAGGAAAGAACGCAATAGATTCCTCGTTAATTATGCAAGGGAATGCATGTATTCAATTAAATAATTTAATTGAAAACTTAGTTCACAATCAATATGTTATCAAGAATGGTTCATTGTAGATTAAAAAGGTAGTGGAGTTTTAAGCATTTTAGATAGCATTTTAATCAAAATTATTCAAGACAAGTTGTGTAGCATTAGCTAGCATATTAGCTAGCATCTAAATATTTTTATAAAAAAAAATCAAGAGATTCCAAGGAAATGTGGGGTGTATAATTTAAAACAAAGTTGATCTATACCAATCTACCCGCTCGAGAAATTAAATTACTTTGTCAGCTAGCTAAACTAGTTATAAGAGTCGAGAGGTGCTCTTCTAGGTGCTATAGTAACCCTGATGAATTTGCCTTTTCATATGCATTTTTAGTAGATGTAGAACAATAGATGATAATTTAAAATTTAGTGATATTAACAACCTATTTTATCGGATGTCTCCTAAGAGACTAACAAATATTAAATTATCAGAGCCAGGTTTCGATCCTGGGACCTATGGGTTATGGGCCCATCACGCTTCCGCTGCGCCACTCTGATTGGTGTCGATAATTTATTCAATTAACTTTTAATAATATGTAAGAATCTCTTTAATGTTTCTAAAACTTTCTTGTTTGCTACAGAGGTTAAAAAATATCATCATAAGAATAACAACTCAATGATTGTCAACGAGTTTTAAATTTAAAATGGGTGGTGAGTTTCAAGTCTACGACTCTATTAAGTTAGATAATGTTTGGGCAACTAGTATATATGGGAGGGTATAAGAAATCTCCTCTCTAATATATATGTCGACGAGAAGGAAAGAGCGCAACAGATTCCTCGTTAATTATGCAAGGGAATGCATGTATTCAATTAAATAATTTAATTGAAAACGTAGTTCACAATCAATATGTTATCAAGAGTGGTTCATTGTAGATTAAAAAGGTAGTGGAGTTTTAAGCATATTAGATAGCATTTTGATCAAAATTATTAAGACAAGTTGTGTAGCATTAGCTAGCATATTAGCTAGCATCTAAATATTTTTATAAAAAAAAATCAAGAGATTCCAAGGAAATGTGGGGTGTATAATTTAAAACAAAGTTGATCTCTACCAATCTACCCGCTCGAGAAATTAAATTACTTTGTCAGCTAGCTAAACTTGTTATAAGAGTCGAGAGGTGCTCTTCTAGGTGCTATAGTAACCCTGATGAATTTGCCTTTTCATATGCATTTTTAGTAGATGTAGAACAATAGATGATAATTTAAAATTTAGTGATATTAACAACCTATTTTATCGGATGTCTCCTAAGAGACTAACTAAAATTAAATTATTAGAGCCAGGTTTCGATCCTGGGACCTATGGGTTATGGGCCCATCACGCTTCCGCTGCGCCACTCTGATTAGTGTCGATAATTTATTCAATTAACTTTCAATAATATGTAAGAATCTCTTTAATGTTTCTAAAACTTTCTTGTTTGCTACAGAGGTTAAAAAATATCATTATAAGAATAACAAGTGAATGATTGTCAACGAGTTTTAAATTTAAAATGGGTGGTGAGTTTCAAGTCTACGACTCTATTAAGTTAGATAATGTTTGGGCAACTAGTATATATGGGAGGGTATAAGAAATCTCCTCTCTAATATATATGTCGACGAGAAGGAAAGAACGCAATAGATTCCTCGTTAATTATGCAAGGGAATGCATGTATTCAATTAAATAATTTAATTGAAAACATAGTTCACAATCAATATGTTATCAAGAATGGTTCATTGTAGATTAAAAAGGTAGTGGAGTTTTAAGCATTTTAGATAGCATTTTAATCAAAATTATTCAAGACAAGTTGTGTAGCATTAGCTAGCATATTAGCTAGCATCTAAATATTTTTATAAAAAAAAATCAAGAGATTCCAAGGAAATGTGGGGTGTATAATTTAAAACAAAGTTGATCTATACCAATCTACCCGCTCGAGAAATTAAATTACTTTGTCAGCTAGCTAAACTAGTTATAAGAGTCGAGAGGTGCTCTTCTAGGTGCTATAGTAACCCTTATGGATTTGCCTTTTCATATGCATTTTTAGTAGATGTAGAACAATAGATGATAATTTAAAATTTAGTGATATTAACAACCTATTTTATCGGATGTCTCCTAAGAGACTAACAAATATTAAATTATCAGAGCCAGGTTTCGATCCTGGGACCTATGGGTTATGGGCCCATCACGCTTCCGCTGCGCCACTCTGATTGGTGTCGATAATTTATTCAATTAACTTTTAATAATATGTAAGAATCTCTTTAATGTTTCTAAAACTTTCTTGTTTGCTACAGAGGTTAAAAAATATCATCATAAGAATAACAAGTGAATGATTGTCAACGAGTTTTAAATTTAAAATGGGTGGTGAGTTTCAAGTCTACGACTCTATTAAATTAGATAATGTTTGGGCAACTAGTATATATGAGAGGGTATAAGAAATCTCCTCTCTAATATATATGTCGACGAGAAGAAAGAGCGCAACAGATTCCTCGTTAATTATGCAAGGGAATGCATGTATTCAATTAAATAATTTAATTGAAAACTTAGTTCACAATCAATATGTTATCAAGAATGGTTCATTGTAGATTAAAAAGGTAGTGGAGTTTTAAGCATATTAGATAGCATTTTGATCAAAATTATTAAGACAAGTTGTGTAGCATTAGCTAGCATATTAGCTAGCATCTAAATATTTTTATATAAAAAAAATCAAGAGATTCCAAGGAAATGGGGGGTGTATAATTTAAAACAAAGTTGATCAATACCAATCTACCCGCTCGAGAAATTAAATTACTTTGTCAGCTAGCTAAACTAGTTATAAGAGTTGGGAGGTGCTCTTCTAGGTGCTATAGTAGCCCTGATGAATTTGCCTTTTCATATGCATTTTTAGTAGATGTAGAACAATAGATGATAATTTAAAATTTAGTGATATTAACAACCTATTTTATCGGATGTCTCCTAAGAGACTAACAAATATTAAATTATCAGAGCCAGGTTTCGATCCTGGGACCTATGGGTTATGGGCCCATCACGCTTCCGCTGCGCCACTCTGATTGGTGTCGATAATTTATTCAATTAACTTTTAATAATATGTAAGAATCTCTTTAATGTTCCTAAAATTTTCTTGTTTGCTACAGAGGTTAAAAAATATCATCATAAGAATAACAAGTGAATGATTGTCAACGACTTTTAAATTTAAAATGAGTGGTGAGTTTCAAGTCTACGACTCTATTAAGTAAGATAATGTTTGGGCAACTAGTATATATGGGAGGGTATAAGAAATCTCCTCTCTAATATATATGTCGACGAGAAGGAAAGAACGCAATAGATTCCTCGTTAATTATGCAAGGGAATGCATGTATTCAATTAAATAATTTAATTGAAAACTTAGTTCACAATCAATATGTTATCAAGAATGGTTCATTGTAGATTAAAAAGGTAGTGGAGTTTTAAGCATTTTAGATAGCATTTTAATCAAAATTATTCAAGACAAGTTGTGTAGCATTAGCTAGCATATTAGCTAGCATCTAAATATTTTTATTAAAAAAAATCAAGAGATTCCAAGGAAATGTGGGGTGTATAATTTAAAACAAAGTTGATCTATACCAATCTACCTGCTCGAGAAATTAAATTACTTTGTCAGCTAGCTAAACTAGTTATAAGAGTCGAGAGGTGCTCTTCTAGGTGCTATAGTAACCCTGATGAATTTGCCTTTTCATATGCATTTTTAGTAGATGTAGAACAATAGATGATAATTTAAAATTTAGTGATATTAACAACCTATTTTATCGGATGTCTCCTAAGAGACTAACAAATATTAAATTATCAGAGCCAGGTTTCGATCCTGGGACCTATGGGTTATGGGCCCATCACGCTTCCGCTGCGCCACTCTGATTGGTGTCGATAATTTATTCAATTAACTTTTAATAATATGTAAGAATCTCTTTAATGTTCCTAAAATTTTCTTGTTTGCTACAGAGGTTAAAAAATATCATCATAAGAATAACAAGTGAATGATTGTCAACGAGTTTTAAATTTAAAATGGGTGGTGAGTTTCAAGTCTACGACTCTATTAAGTTAGATAATGTTTGGGCAACTAGTATATATGGGAGGGTATAAGAAATCTCCTCTCTAATATATATGTCGACGAGAAGGAAAGAACACAACAGATTCCTCGTTAATTATGCAAGGGAATGCATGTATTCAATTAAATAATTTAATTGAAAACATAGTTCACAATCAATATGTTATCAAGAATGGTTCATTGTAGATTAAAAAGGTAGTGGAGTTTTAAGCATATTAGCTAGCATTTTAATCAAAATTATTCAAGACAAGTTGTGTAGCATTAGCTAGCATATTAGCTAGCATCTAAATATTTTTATATAAAAAAATCAAGAGATTCCAAGGAAATGTGGGGTGTATAATTTAAAACAAAGTTGATCAATACCAATCTACCCGCTCAAGAAATTAAATTACTTTGTCAGCTAGCTAAACTAGTTATAAGAGTCGGGAGGTGCTCTTCTAGGTGCTATAGTAGCCCTGATGAATTTGCTTTTTCATATGCATTTTTAGTAGATGTAGAATAATAGATGATAATTTAAAATTTAGTGATATTAACAACCTATTTTATCGGATGTCTCCTAAGATACTACCAAATATTAAATTATCAGAGCCAGGTTTCGATCCTAGGACCTATGGGTTATGGGCCCATCACGCTTCCGCTGCGCCACTCTGATTGGTGTCGATAATTTATTCAATTAACTTTTAATAATATGTAAGAATCTCTTTAATGTTCCTAAAACTTTCTTGTTTGCTACAGAGGTTAAAAAATATCATCATAAGAATAACAAGTGAATGATTGTCAACGAGTTTTAAATTTAAAATGGGTGGTGAGTTTCAAGTCTACGACTCTATTAAGTTAGATAATGTTTGGGCAACTAGTATATATGGGAGGGTATAAGAAATCTCCTCTCTAATATATATGTCGACGAGAAGCAAAGAGCGCAATAGATTTCTCGTTAATTATGCAAGGGAATGCATGTATTCAATTAAATAATTTAATTGAAAACTTAGTTCACAATCAATATGTTATCAAGAATGGTTCATTGTAGATTAAAAAGGTAGTGGAGTTTTAAGCATATTAGCTAGCATTTTAATCAAAATTATTCAAGACAATTAATTGTGTAGCATTAGCTAGCATCTAAATATTTTTATATAAAAAAATCAAGAGATTCCAAGAAAATGTGGGGTGTATAATTTAAAACAAAGTTGACCAATACCAATCTACCCGCTCGAGAAATTAAATTACTTTGTCAGCTAGCTAAACTAGTTATAAGAGTCGGGAGGTGCTCTTCTAGGTGCTATAGTAGCCCTGATGAATTTGCCTTTTCATATGCATTTTTAGTAGATGTAGAACAATAGATGATAATTTAAAATTTAGTGATATTAACAACCTATTTTATCGGATGTCTCCTAAGATACTAACAAAATTAAATTATCAGAGCCAGGTTTCGATCCTGTGACCTATGGGTTATGGGCCCATCACGCTTCCGTTGCGCCACTCTGATTGGTGTCGATAATTTATTCAATTAACTTTTAATAATATGTAAGAATCTCTTTAATGTTCCTAAAATTTTCTTGTTTGCTACAGAGGTTAAAAAATATCATCATAAGAATAACAAGTGAATGATTGTCAACGAGTTTTAAATTTAAAATGGGTGGTGAGTTTCAAGTCTACGACTCTATTAAGTTAGATAATGTTTGGGCAACTAGTATATATGGGAGGGTATAAGAAATCTCCTCTCTAATATATATGTCGACGAGAAGGAAAGAACGCAACAGATTCCTCGTTAATTATGCAAGGGAACGCATGTATTCAATTAAATAATTTAATTGAAAACTTAGTTCACAATCAATATGTTATCAAGAATGGTTCATTGTAGATTAAAAAGGTAGTGGAGTTTTAAGCATATTAGCTAGCATTTTAATCAAAATTATTCAAGACAAGTTGTGTAGCATTAGCTAGCATATTAGCTAGCATCTAAATATTTTTATATAAAAAAATCAAGAGATTCCAAGGAAATGTGGGGTGTATAATTTAAAACAAAGTTGATCAATACCAATCTACCCGCTCGAGAAATTAAATTACTTTGTCAGCTAGCTAAACTAGTTATAAGAGTCGGGAGGTGCTCTTCTAGGTGCTATAGTAGCCCTGATGAATTTGCCTTTTCATATGCATTTTTAGTAGATGTAGAACAATAGACGATAATTTAAAATTTAGTAATATTAACAACCTATTTTATCGGATGTCTCCTAAGAGACTAACAAATATTAAATTATCAGAGCCAAGTTTCGATCCTGGGACCTATGGGTTATGGGCCCATCACGCTTCCGCTGCGCCACTCTGATTGGTGTCGATAATTTATTCAATTAACTTTTAAATAATATGTAAGAATCTCTTTAATGTTCCTAAAATTTTCTTGTTTGCTACAGAGGTTAAAAAATATCATCATAAGAATAACAAGTGAATGATTGTCAACGAGTTTTAAATTTAAAATGGGTGGTGAGTTTCAAGTCTACGACTCTATTAAGTTAGATAATGTTTGGGCAACTAGTATATATGGGAGGGTATAAGAAATCTCCTCTCTAATATATATGTCGACGAGAAGGAAAGAACGCAACAGATTCCTCGTTAATTATGCAAGGGAACGCATGTATTCAATTAAATAATTTAATTGAAAACTTAGTTCACAATCAATATGTTATCAAGAATGGTTCATTGTAGATTAAAAAGGTAGTGGAGTTTTAAGCATATTAGCTAGCATTTTAATCAAAATTATTCAAGACAAGTTGTGTAGCATTAGCTAGCATATTAGCTAGCATCTAAATATTTTTATATAAAAAAATCAAGAGATTCCAAGGAAATGTGGGGTGTATAATTTAAAACAAAGTTGATCAATACCAATCTACCCGCTCGAGAAATTAAATTACTTTGTCAGCTAGCTAAACTAGTTATAAGAGTCGGGAGGTGCTCTTCTAGGCGCTATAGTAGCCCTGATGAATTTGCCTTTTCATATGCATTTTTAGTAGATGTAGAACAATAGACGATAATTTAAAATTTAGTAATATTAACAACCTATTTTATCGGATGTCTCCTAAGAGACTAACAAATATTAAATTATCAGAGCCAGGTTTCGATCCTGGGACCTATGGGTTATGGGCCCATCACGCTTCCGCTGCGCCACTCTGATTGGTGTCGATAATTTATTCAATTAACTTTTAAATAATATGTAAGAATCTCTTTAATGTTCCTAAAATTTTCTTGTTTGCTACAGAGGTTAAAAAATATCATCATAAGAATAACAAGTGAATGATTGTCAACGAGTTTTAAATTTAAAATGGGTGGTGAGTTTCAAGTCTACGACTCTATTAAGTTAGATAATGTTTGGGCAACTAGTATATATGGGAGGGTATAAGAAATCTCCTCTCTAATATATATGTCGACGAGAAGGAAAGAACGCAACAGATTCCTCGTTAATTATGCAACGGAACGCATGTATTCAATTAAATAATTTAATTGAAAACTTAGTTCACAATCAATATGTTATCAAGAATGGTTCATTGTAGATTAAAAAGGTAGTGGAGTTTTAAGCATATTAGCTAGCATTTTAATCAAAATTATTCAAGACAAGTTGTGTAGCATTAGCTAGCATATTAGCTAGCATCTAAATATTTTTATATAAAAAAATCAAGAGATTCCAAGGAAATGTGGGGTGTATAATTTAAAACAAAGTTGATCAATACCAATCTACCCGCTCGAGAAATTAAATTACTTTGTCAGCTAGCTAAACTAGTTATAAGAGTCGGGAGGTGCTCTTCTAGGTGCTATAGTAGCCCTGATGAATTTGCCTTTTCATATGCATTTTTAGTAGATGTAGAACAATAGACGATAATTTAAAATTTAGTAATATTAACAACCTATTTTATCGGATGTCTCCTAAGAGACTAACAAATATTAAATTATCAGAGCCAAGTTTCGATCCTGGGACCTATGGGTTATGGGCCCATCACGCTTCCGCTGCGCCACTCTGATTGGTGTCGATAATTTATTCAATTAACTTTTAAATAATATGTAAGAATCTCTTTAATGTTCCTAAAATTTTCTTGTTTGCTACAGAGGTTAAAAAATATCATCATAAGAATAACAAGTGAATGATTGTCAACGAGTTTTAAATTTAAAATGGGTGGTGAGTTTCAAGTCTACGACTCTATTAAGTTAGATAATGTTTGGGCAACTAGTATATATGGGAGGGTATAAGAAATCTCCTCTCTAATATATATGTCGACGAGAAGGAAAGAACGCAACAGATTCCTCGTTAATTATGCAAGGGAACGCATGTATTCAATTAAATAATTTAATTGAAAACTTAGTTCACAATCAATATGTTATCAAGAATGGTTCATTGTAGATTAAAAAGGTAGTGGAGTTTTAAGCATATTAGCTAGCATTTTAATCAAAATTATTCAAGACAAGTTGTGTAGCATTAGCTAGCATATTAGCTAGCATCTAAATATTTTTATATAAAAAAATCAAGAGATTCCAAGGAAATGTGGGGTGTATAATTTAAAACAAAGTTGATCAATACCAATCTACCCGCTCGAGAAATTAAATTACTTTGTCAGCTAGCTAAACTAGTTATAAGAGTCGGGAGGTGCTCTTCTAGGCGCTATAGTAGCCCTGATGAATTTGCCTTTTCATATGCATTTTTAGTAGATGTAGAACAATAGATGATAATTTAAAATTTAGTGATATTAACAACCTATTTTATCGGATGTCTCCTAAGAGACTAACAAATATTAAATTATCAGAGCCAGGTTTCGATCCTGGGACCTATGGGTTATGGGCCCATCACGCTTCCGCTGCGCCACTCTGATTGGTGTCGATAATTTATTCAATTAACTTTTAATAATATGTAAGAATCTCTTTAATGTTCCTAAAATTTTCTTGTTTGCTACAGAGGTTAAAAAATATCATCATAAGAATAACAAGTGAATGATTGTCAACGAGTTTTAAATTTAAAATGGGTGGTGAGTTTCAAGTCTACGACTCTATTAAGTTAGATAATGTTTGGGCAACTAGTATATATGGGAGGGTATAAGAAATCTCCTCTCTAATATATATGTCGACGAGAAGGAAAGAACACAACAGATTCCTCGTTAATTATGCAAGGGAATGCATGTATTCAATTAAATAATTTAATTGAAAACATAGTTCACAATCAATATGTTATCAAGAATGGTTCATTGTAGATTAAAAAGGTAGTGGAGTTTTAAGCATATTAGCTAGCATTTTAATCAAAATTATTCAAGACAAGTTGTGTAGCATTAGCTAGCTTATTAGCTAGCATCTAAATATTTTTATATAAAAAAATCAAGAGATTCCAAGGAAATGTGGGGTGTATAATTTAAAACAAAGTTGATCAATACCAATCTACCCGCTCAAGAAATTAAATTACTTTGTCAGCTAGCTAAACTAGTTATAAGAGTCGGGAGGTGCTCTTCTAGGTGCTATAGTAGCCCTGATGAATTTGCTTTTTCATATGCATTTTTAGTAGATGTAGAATAATAGATGATAATTTAAAATTTAGTGATATTAACAACCTATTTTATCGGATGTCTCCTAAGATACTACCAAATATTAAATTATCAGAGCCAGGTTTCGATCCTAGGACCTATGGGTTATGGGCCCATCACGCTTCCGCTGCGCCACTCTGATTGGTGTCGATAATTTATTCAATTAACTTTTAATAATATGTAAGAATCTCTTTAATGTTCCTAAAACTTTCTTGTTTGCTACAGAGGTTAAAAAATATCATCATAAGAATAACAAGTGAATGATTGTCAACGAGTTTTAAATTTAAAATGGGTGGTGAGTTTCAAGTCTACGACTCTATTAAGTTAGATAATGTTTGGGCAACTAGTATATATGGGAGGGTATAAGAAATCTCCTCTCTAATATATATGTCGACGAGAAGGAAAGAACGCAATAGATTCCTCGTTAATTATGCAAGGGAATGCATGTATTCAATTAAATAATTTAATTGAAAACTTAGTTCACAATCAATATGTTATCAAGAATGGTTCATTGTAGATTAAAAAGGTAGTGGAGTTTTAAGCATTTTAGATAGCATTTTAATCAAAATTATTCAAGACAAGTTGTGTAGCATTAGCTAGCATATTAGCTAGCATCTAAATATTTTTATTAAAAAAAATCAAGAGATTCCAAGGAAATGTGGGGTGTATAATTTAAAACAAAGTTGATCTATACCAATCTACCTGCTCGAGAAATTAAATTACTTTGTCAGCTAGCTAAACTAGTTATAAGAGTCGAGAGGTGCTCTTCTAGGTGCTATAGTAACCCTGATGAATTTGCCTTTTCATATGCATTTTTAGTAGATGTAGAACAATAGATGATAATTTAAAATTTAGTGATATTAACAACCTATTTTATCGGATGTCTCCTAAGAGACTAACAAATATTAAATTATCAGAGCCAGGTTTCGATCCTGGGACCTATGGGTTATGGGCCCATCACGCTTCCGCTGCGCCACTCTGATTGGTGTCGATAATTTATTCAATTAACTTTTAATAATATGTAAGAATCTCTTTAATGTTCCTAAAATTTTCTTGTTTGCTACAGAGGTTAAAAAATATCATCATAAGAATAACAAGTGAATGATTGTCAACGAGTTTTAAATTTAAAATGGGTGGTGAGTTTCAAGTCTACGACTCTATTAAGTTAGATAATGTTTGGGCAACTAGTATATATGGGAGGGTATAAGAAATCTCCTCTCTAATATATATGTCGACGAGAAGGAAAGAACACAACAGATTCCTCGTTAATTATGCAAGGGAATGCATGTATTCAATTAAATAATTTAATTGAAAACATAGTTCACAATCAATATGTTATCAAGAATGGTTCATTGTAGATTAAAAAGGTAGTGGAGTTTTAAGCATATTAGCTAGCATTTTAATCAAAATTATTCAAGACAAGTTGTGTAGCATTAGCTAGCATATTAGCTAGCATCTAAATATTTTTATATAAAAAAATCAAGAGATTCCAAGGAAATGTGGGGTGTATAATTTAAAACAAAGTTGATCAATACCAATCTACCCGCTCAAGAAATTAAATTACTTTGTCAGCTAGCTAAACTAGTTATAAGAGTCGGGAGGTGCTCTTCTAGGTGCTATAGTAGCCCTGATGAATTTGCTTTTTCATATGCATTTTTAGTAGATGTAGAATAATAGATGATAATTTAAAATTTAGTGATATTAACAACCTATTTTATCGGATGTCTCCTAAGATACTACCAAATATTAAATTATCAGAGCCAGGTTTCGATCCTAGGACCTATGGGTTATGGGCCCATCACGCTTCCGCTGCGCCACTCTGATTGGTGTCGATAATTTATTCAATTAACTTTTAATAATATGTAAGAATCTCTTTAATGTTCCTAAAACTTTCTTGTTTGCTACAGAGGTTAAAAAATATCATCATAAGAATAACAAGTGAATGATTGTCAACGAGTTTTAAATTTAAAATGGGTGGTGAGTTTCAAGTCTACGACTCTATTAAGTTAGATAATGTTTGGGCAACTAGTATATATGGGAGGGTATAAGAAATCTCCTCTCTAATATATATGTCGACGAGAAGCAAAGAGCGCAATAGATTTCTCGTTAATTATGCAAGGGAATGCATGTATTCAATTAAATAATTTAATTGAAAACTTAGTTCACAATCAATATGTTATCAAGAATGGT
Source organism: Canna indica (assembly GCA_034359265.1). Classification (NCBI taxonomy): domain Eukaryota; kingdom Viridiplantae; phylum Streptophyta; class Magnoliopsida; order Zingiberales; family Cannaceae; genus Canna; species Canna indica. Next base: position 2,783,671 of record CP136898.1, on the reverse strand, counting down.
TCATTGTAGATTAAAAAGGTAGTGGAGTTTTAAGCATATTAGCTAGCATTTTAATCAAAATTATTCAAGACAATTAATTGTGTAGCATTAGCTAGCATCTAAATATTTTTATATAAAAAAATCAAGAGATTCCAAGAAAATGTGGGGTGTATAATTTAAAACAAAGTTGACCAATACCAATCTACCCGCTCGAGAAATTAAATTACTTTGTCAGCTAGCTAAACTAGTTATAAGAGTCGGGAGGTGCTCTTCTAGGTGCTATAGTAGCCCTGATGAATTTGCCTTTTCATATGCATTTTTAGTAGATGTAGAACAATAGATGATAATTTAAAATTTAGTGATATTAACAACCTATTTTATCGGATGTCTCCTAAGATACTAACAAAATTAAATTATCAGAGCCAGGTTTCGATCCTGTGACCTATGGGTTATGGGCCCATCACGCTTCCGTTGCGCCACTCTGATTGGTGTCGATAATTTATTCAATTAACTTTTAATAATATGTAAGAATCTCTTTAATGTTCCTAAAATTTTCTTGTTTGCTACAGAGGTTAAAAAATATCATCATAAGAATAACAAGTGAATGATTGTCAACGAGTTTTAAATTTAAAATGGGTGGTGAGTTTCAAGTCTACGACTCTATTAAGTTAGATAATGTTTGGGCAACTAGTATATATGGGAGGGTATAAGAAATCTCCTCTCTAATATATATGTCGACGAGAAGGAAAGAACGCAACAGATTCCTCGTTAATTATGCAAGGGAACGCATGTATTCAATTAAATAATTTAATTGAAAACTTAGTTCACAATCAATATGTTATCAAGAATGGTTCATTGTAGATTAAAAAGGTAGTGGAGTTTTAAGCATATTAGCTAGCATTTTAATCAAAATTATTCAAGACAAGTTGTGTAGCATTAGCTAGCATATTAGCTAGCATCTAAATATTTTTATATAAAAAAATCAAGAGATTCCAAGGAAATGTGGGGTGTATAATTTAAAACAAAGTTGATCAATACCAATCTACCCGCTCGAGAAATTAAATTACTTTGTCAGCTAGCTAAACTAGTTATAAGAGTCGGGAGGTGCTCTTCTAGGTGCTATAGTAGCCCTGATGAATTTGCCTTTTCATATGCATTTTTAGTAGATGTAGAACAATAGACGATAATTTAAAATTTAGTAATATTAACAACCTATTTTATCGGATGTCTCCTAAGAGACTAACAAATATTAAATTATCAGAGCCAAGTTTCGATCCTGGGACCTATGGGTTATGGGCCCATCACGCTTCCGCTGCGCCACTCTGATTGGTGTCGATAATTTATTCAATTAACTTTTAAATAATATGTAAGAATCTCTTTAATGTTCCTAAAATTTTCTTGTTTGCTACAGAGGTTAAAAAATATCATCATAAGAATAACAAGTGAATGATTGTCAACGAGTTTTAAATTTAAAATGGGTGGTGAGTTTCAAGTCTACGACTCTATTAAGTTAGATAATGTTTGGGCAACTAGTATATATGGGAGGGTATAAGAAATCTCCTCTCTAATATATATGTCGACGAGAAGGAAAGAACGCAACAGATTCCTCGTTAATTATGCAAGGGAACGCATGTATTCAATTAAATAATTTAATTGAAAACTTAGTTCACAATCAATATGTTATCAAGAATGGTTCATTGTAGATTAAAAAGGTAGTGGAGTTTTAAGCATATTAGCTAGCATTTTAATCAAAATTATTCAAGACAAGTTGTGTAGCATTAGCTAGCATATTAGCTAGCATCTAAATATTTTTATATAAAAAAATCAAGAGATTCCAAGGAAATGTGGGGTGTATAATTTAAAACAAAGTTGATCAATACCAATCTACCCGCTCGAGAAATTAAATTACTTTGTCAGCTAGCTAAACTAGTTATAAGAGTCGGGAGGTGCTCTTCTAGGTGCTATAGTAGCCCTGATGAATTTGCCTTTTCATATGCATTTTTAGTAGATGTAGAACAATAGACGATAATTTAAAATTTAGTAATATTAACAACCTATTTTATCGGATGTCTCCTAAGAGACTAACAAATATTAAATTATCAGAGCCAAGTTTCGATCCTGGGACCTATGGGTTATGGGCCCATCACGCTTCCGCTGCGCCACTCTGATTGGTGTCGATAATTTATTCAATTAACTTTTAAATAATATGTAAGAATCTCTTTAATGTTCCTAAAATTTTCTTGTTTGCTACAGAGGTTAAAAAATATCATCATAAGAATAAGAAGTGAATGATTGTCAACGAGTTTTAAATTTAAAATGGGTGGTCAAGTTTCAAGTCTTTGACTCTATTAAGTTAGATAATGTTTGGGCAACTAGTATATATGGGAGGGTATAAGAAATCTCCTCTCTAATATATATGTTGACGAGAAGGAAAGAACGCAACAGATTCCTCGTTAATTATGCAAGGGAACGCATGTATTCAATTAAATAATTTAATTGAAAACTTAGTTCACAATCAATATGTTATCAAGAATGGTTCATTGTAGATTAAAAAGGTAGTGGAGTTTTAAGCATATTAGCTAGCATTTTAATCAAAATTATTCAAGACAAGTTGTGTAGCATTAGCTAGCATATTAGCTAGCATCTAAATATTTTTATAAAAAAAATCAAGAGATTCCAAGAAAATGTGGGGTGTATAATTTAAAACAAAGTTGACCAATACCAATCTACCCGCTCGAGAAATTAAATTACTTTATCAGCTAGCTAAACTAGTTATAAGAGTCGGGAGGTGCTCTTCTAGGTGCTATAGTAGCTCTGATGAATTTGCCTTTTCATATGCATTTTTAGTAGATGTAGAACAATAGATGATAATTTAAAATTTAGTGATATTAACAACCTATTTTATCGGATGTTTCCTAAGATACTACCAAATATTAAATTATCAGAGTCAGGTTTCGATCCTGGGACCTATGGGTTATGGGCCCATCACGCTTCCGCTGCGCCACTCTGATTGGTGTCGATAATTTATTCAATTAACTTTTAATAATATGTAAGAATCTCTTTAATGTTCCTAAAACTTTCTTGTTTGCTACCGAGGTTAAAAAATATCATCATAAGAATAACAAGTGAATGATTGTCAACGAGTTTTAAATTTAAAATGGGTGGTGAGTTTCAAGTCTACGACTCTATTAAGTTAGATAATGTTTGGGCAACTAGTATATATGGGAGGGTATAAGAAATCTCCTCTCTAATATATATGTCGACGAGAAGGAAAGAACACAACAGATTCCTCGTTAATTATGCAAGGGAATGCATGTATTCAATTAAATAATTTAATTGAAAACATAGTTTACAATCAATATGTTATCAAGAATGGTTCATTGTAGATTAAAAAGGTAGTGGAGTTTTAAGCATATTAGCTAGCATTTTAATCAAAATTATTCAAGACAAGTTGTGTAGCATTATATACTTAAATTCCCTAACATTAGTCTTCCCCTTGATAAAGAGAACGCATATTCATAAAATTAGTTGAAAAGAACGACTAGTGTGTATCTTGTATAATTTAGTTATAAAAAAATTGAGTTTGGAGGGGGGACATGTGCTCGAAGGTTGTTGGGTAAGAAAACATATCTAGCCGATAACGAATCGTAAGTTAAGATTTGAGTTATCCTTGTGAACTCAAAGACACAAATGAGTGGAAGAAATATGAGGCAATACCCAAACATGTGTGCTCGTGGGAAAGAATCCACTCTCCTCGGGCTCTGAGCAAAACATGACATTCACGCTTGAGCCACGTGAGGCAAGATGCTTGGTGCGCACGAAATATGTTGATTAATGCATTTCTATTTGTGACGGGCCTTTACAATGTCGGACAATCCCTAAAGGACCACACATTCTATTGACGAAACCAGCACTAGGGGAAACAATAGGGGAGAGTGGTGTTGTATAGGGAGGCAATCTAGAAAGAGGAACCACGTACATTCGGCGGTGCCGAAGGGATAATAGGATCCGGTATGCAAACCATCCAAAACCAATATCCACTCACCCTAACGAGATAATTTTATTATCTGTGTCAGCTTTAATTTTTTATATATTTTTTTATTTATTGAATTGTGATATATGAAAAAAATAAATAAATGTGTTCCAATAAGGTATTCAGAACTCGTAGTACGTACACCACAAGTTTCAGGCAACACGATACCCGAAACATGTGATGTATTATAAGTTTCAACATGGTACCTAGAACCTCCAATGTACTACATGTTATGAGTAGAGTTTGATTTCAGAATCCAACAATATAGGATCCGGATTCAAAATTTAGAAATTGATCCTATACAAAATAGAGTTCGAGTATTAGGGGTACCAAACCCGCGGACTCCCGAGTAGAAGTCCAATTCAAAGTACTGATTGGTTTTTCAATGTATACAAATTGTTTATGCAATTAGTGGCGGAAACTGATCTCAAGCTTTTGAATTATTGATCGAAAATGATAGCTCCTGTCATATTCGATAACACCCATTGATTTAATCTGAATTTGATTAATAATAATATTAATCTTAATCCATGCAGTAACTCATATTTGGATTGAAACATGAAAAAAATGTAGAAAAAAAATGTTGTTTCATTTATTTTTTATATCAATAATGCATATATTAACAACTAGGACATGATATTTACTAAGTTTTAGCACTTAAGTTAAGTTTGGTTTCTTTCCTAATTACTTTCTTTCAATATTCTACAAAAACTACAAAAATATTATCTTTTCCTTTTATGATGGAACAATAGCTAGTGGAGTTAGTTAAAATGTGTGACTTGGAACAAAAAAAAGTTGTGACTTTTTGAATGATGGCAATGCTAATAGGACTTTGTTTGAGGAATTGTGAATGTAATCATTTGATTGATGGACAAAGTCAATGATGATTGAGAAGAGTACACCAAGCTTCCTGCAATATCCATATATCATTGGATGATCAACAAGACAAGAAAAAGCTATGCACTATCAAGTGAAATAAATTGATGGAACTGAATGCCTACTTTGCTCCACAATGCAGCCAAAAAAGAATGCCTTTCTCTGACCCACCAACCCATACAAATGTTTAATTTAATTTAATTTATGTTTGACCTGCATGTTTTTAGAGCTAATTACATGTTTTTTTCCTTTTTTTTTAAAAAAATAAATAAATAACCGAATTGAATCAAATGAATATAATTAGATTATTAGATACCAGCCGTGTTATAAAATTTATAGTTGAGAAACGTAGAGCTATCACAAATATTTTTGGCAAAAATGAAGATTTTATTTTACTAATTAGTGGAAAAATTATAACTTCTCAAAATACAAGGAGAAAACAACAATGTTCTCTCTTGTACAAGGAGAACACAAACACACTAAGAAATATACACACGAGAGACCTAATATTTCTTTCTATCTGAAATATTAACTCAAAGTTTCCTAAATTTAATTATCTCTTGATTACTATTTGGTGCTTTACACAAAAGAATAACACGATCACCTATTTGTACGTAATGCTCGGTGACATTACATGCTTAACAATGAAGCTTCAGATGTCCAACCTCTTTCTATTGTTGCGCGATTACCACTTTTTACATGTCGACGCTTGATATAGACGTCGATATGTATAAACTACGTACAAATGCCCAACCTCCTTTAGACATTTCGACGCCTTCTCTAGACGTAAAAAATTAGGTGTCAGTAATCCGATAGTTTGTTGTAGTGAAGCAAAAAAGTAAGACGAATGCAACTTGAATATTTCTTCATGCAAGATGACGTGAATTACAAGAAGACAAATTCAATTTGAGCGCACATTTCTTCATGCAAGCTAGGTGGCGTGAATTAAAGAAAGACAAATCCAACATAATAATTCTTCATGTAAGGTAGCGTGAATTACAAGAAGACAATTTCAACTTAAATATTTGTTCATGCAATACGGGGTGAATTACATAAATACTAATTCAACGTGAATATTTTCATTTAACCATCAAAATTATCTATATATGTCATTCACAACAATAACATTAGTCATGGATCCACGTAGTCATGTCCAGCTTAATTTCTAAAATAAAGTATATGTACTAATATCTCCAAACCTTTTTTTTTTCTTTTGACTTTGAGAACACAAAATGGCAAGTTGGGGATGCTGATAATTAATCTGATGCCAGCGTTGACTACATTTTTGATCCCATCTCTTATTCTTGCCTTTGATCTCAAACTTCTCCATAAATTCAACCTCCGAAGACACTTGTCTGCAGAAGTCTCAATTGCTCGAATTGAAGGAGAGTCGACCGAGAATGGAAGGCTTGATCCCATGCATCTACCGAGCCATCAAGAGAAAGAAGAAGACCCCCACGTACTTCCGCTCCGTGTCCACAGGCTCTTCTCAGTGGTTTCATCTCCCCAACACCCACAAGTTCCTCCGCCCGCCGCCCATCAAGCTCGGAGCTAGCTCGGACGAAGGCCACCACAGGAGGCACCGCTCCTTGGAGGACTTCTCCGACGAGGCCTTCGTCCCAGTGGAGAAGATCAACAAAGAGGCGCCCCTTCTGACGAAGGGCGTGAGATCGGCAAGCATCCGCAGGCTTGCCTGCTTTACTGGTGCACGAGTTTAAGCAGATAGAAGAAGAAGAAGAAGAATTATTGATGTTAAATATGCACAAATATATTTTTGTGGAAGATAGAAATTAATGGGCGCATAATTATTGTTATCAGTGTCTAAGATTTGATGTGTTTTTTCAGGGATTCATCCATTGCTGTTTTTTTTAGGGTAAATTATACATAGTCCCTCGTGCTATAGTTGATGTGTGTAAAGACCACCTAAATTACCATGTGTGTAAGTACAGAATCCTCGCGACTACACTTTTTGTTCAAATAACTCATATCTGTTAGCATGTTCGTCAGTAACTTACTATAAAACTTCCATGTGCGCGCGCAAAACCCTCCTCCCCAGTGCCACGTGGCAGCAATCTTCATCCTCTTTCTTATCCGACGACCATCACTTCTTCTTCTTCTATCTATCCCCTTGTCTTAGACACCGCCGTCGTCGCCGCTGCCACCACCACCACCACCTCCTCCCACCGTCAGCTGTCGCTGCCACCACCACCACCTCAAGAGGAGGAGGATGAAGGGGAGGAGGAGCCGACGACCTTTTCCTCTTCTTGAGGTGGTGGTGGCGACGGCGGCGGTGGAGTCTATAGCAAATAGATAGATAAAAGAATAAGTGATGATCGTCAGATGAGATAGAGGATGAAGATTACTGCCACACACGTGGCACTGGAGAGGGGAGTTTTGTGCACGTGAAAGTTTTACCGTTAAGTTACTAACAGACAGATTAATGGATGAGAGTTTTTTGAACAAAAAGTGTAGTCGCAGGGGTTCTGTGCACACTTAGTAGTTTATATAGTCTTTGCGCACATCGACTATAGTCAATAGGAGTTTCGTATAATTTATCTTTCTTTACGATGAATATTTTCGGATATTTTTTATCATATAAATCATCAATTTGGACGTGGATTTAAATAAAACATGTCCGCCCTCGCGTGCAATGCACGTGCATTCTGACTAGGATAGTAGAGTCGCTCCGTCAGCCGCTGACCGAATGGCCAAAGACTTATCCGATTAGAATTTATTGCCACGTGCTTTCTTTCTATTGCCTTTATAACCATTCCATACTCTACACTCGTCCTCTCTGCACTTAAATGACGAAACTGCCCCTTTCAGTCTTCAGACCAGTGCAAGTAAAGTGGCTGAGCCGCTGACGAAACTGCCCCTTTTCCACGGTTGACTAACGTTCCTACGCACCTACCGCGACATTTTTGCGTTACTAAATCTAACGGCAGTGGATGTCTCACTTAGGGATGAAGAACAGATCAACAACCGTTGGATCTAGAGATACAAAGAACCCGACACGTTATATACAATTAATCACAGTTAACTTATCGTTATATGCCGTCGACAGGACTCCAAAGTTCTTTTCTTCTTTTTTTTCTTTGCCTTTTTATTTCTGCTTTCTCTCTCTTCCCACCGAGCTCGATCCCTTCGATCTCAAGCCCGTACGGATCCAGCGTTGGTGTCTCTTCCATTTTCAAGGTCCCGCCAATTCTCGAGCGTTGTCGCGCGGAGTTTTCGTCGGGTTTGGGCTCCAAAATGTCAAATTTCGATGGGCTCTCTTGTAGACGCGCTCCCGCGTGTGATTAGTGATTCTGGAGATGGACCTCGATTCCCGCTGTCGAATTTTCGGAAAGGTGGTATCTCGGGCAGCTCAGAGGTGCTGAGGCAGCTAGGGTTTTGGAAAAGCTTCGATTTGGCGCTGGTTTTCGTGAGAGTCGGATAGTTAGGGTTCTGCGAATGTTTTGAAATAGGCTGAACGATCTTTGGAAGGAGCTGGCAATGAGCTTCTAGGTTTCTTGGGAGCTGAATAGGGGTAAAATGTTCTACTCCCAGTTTATTTTGGCTAAGAAGGGGCCATTGGGAACCATATGGATTGCGGCGCATTTGGAGCGGAAGCTGAGGAAAAATCAGGTGGCAGATACTGATATTGGTGTCTCTGTAGGTCGGTATCTAGTAAAATCATCAACTTCCCGAACATTTTGATAGCTCTTTCAGTTTATGTTTGATGTAGTTGGAGAATTTGCATCTATTGTTAAACTTCTTTTTGGATCAGAAAAAAAATACGTACAGTCCGCAAGATGGATTAAATGAAAGGATGAATGAAGTGCCCAATGTAATATCTACTAGACGCTGCACTTAGATTCGTCTAAGCTTTAGCAATATAGCCTCATAAAGGCATAATTCATTTGTGAATCTCGTCAAATTTGTTTAACAATTTATAGGCTGTTAGATTTACAAAGTTGTACTTTGATTTTGCATTGTGCATAGCCAGCAAGCTATTTTGTTGATAGAATAACATAATTAAGCACTTCTTGAGATTAGTGGAATGATGTTTCTGAAAATAGGCCTCGTTTGGTTGACAAAAAGTAATGTTGGAAGTCGGAAGTTGTACCTCTCGAGGAAGTTTCACTTCCCACAAAATGCAGGAAGACTTACTTGCCCAGCTAAGTTGTACTTCATGTGTTTTGTAGGAAGTAAAAAGATATTTTTACCCATTTTGACAAAATATCTAGTTTTTTCATATTAATTATAAATAGAAATTAATTTTTTCATATATACTAAATTATACGTTTTAAATCTATATCAATTATATATGAAAATATATATTATACTTTTAAATAATATGTGAAAATATTAATTTACAAATAAAAATTATTTTTTCATATATACTAATATATATAATTTTATATGTGAAAAATAATATTTATTATACATTTAAAATATATGTGAAAAAATAAAAATGTTAATTTACAAATGAAGTGTGTATTGTTCATTTGATGTGTACTTTCTAGGAAGTACTCACCATGTTGTGGGGAGTTAATACATAGGAAGTTACACTTCTCATGAATTTATTTTTTTGTGAACCAAATACTTATTTGGTACTTAGTAGAAAATACATGCGAGAAGTTAATTCATGAGAAGTACAACTTCTTACACGAAGTAACCCCTTTACTTCCTATGATAGGAAGTTAATTCTGATGTCAACCAAACTAGACCATAGTTTATAAATGCCTTAATACTTGTATTTGTGAGATAGTTTTAGATGCATTAAGTTGTACTATTATATCCTTAATGGTGTCATTCTGAATTCAAGTTTGATGTTTTTTTGAAGCTTTGCTTCAAGCTTTTAACATACATTTTTTGGGGTGCCGTTATCTAATTCAGACAATTTACTATGCAGATTCAATTCTTTTCCCTGATGTCCCAATTGCACTTCGATTGTCTAGCCATCTTTTACTAGGCGTGGTTAGAATATATTCGAAGAAGGTGAATTATCTCTTCCATGACTGCAGTGAGGCTTTGCTGAAGATAAAACAAGCCTTCAGAGCAACAGCAGTAGATCTTCCTCCGGAAGAATCAACTGCTCCGTATCATTCCATAACCTTACCAGAGACTTTTGATCTTGATGATTTTGAGCTGCCTGATAGTGCATTTCAGGGGTCAGTATCATACTCGATGCATGCAATGTGTTTGTCATTGACATTGCTTTAATGTATTCACTAATCTATTTTGTTTTCATTGAAAATCATGGTAAGTCTTTAAGAATTCTGTAATGCATGGTTCTGATCATTTACAAGTTTGACACACTTTTTGCAGTGACTTTGTTGACCATCATGTTAGTTCTAAAGATCAGATTACACTGCAAGATACTGTTGATGGCATGGGATTTTCATCTCTGCAATTCGGATCTGATGGTCTGTTATTCATTCTGCTTACTGCTTGCAACTTAATTTGATGCTTCTTGGTACAAATTGGTTGGAACTTATTTGTTAAGGTTGTTATTGCAGAAAGATTTGGTGATGGAAATGGTTCCCAGATTGGCTTAGATCTTGATGAGGTAGGCTCCAGTTGTACTTGGCTTATGCCTATATTTTATATTCTTCTAGGTAACCTTCTATGGTACAATCAGCTGCAGAAGTTTTCAACTATTGCAAATGATCATGTATTTTCGTGTGCATGTTTTCTAGCTATAATGTGGACCACCATTGTTTTGGCTACTGTCAATCCTACTTTTGTTTCTTATTGTCTATGTTTCAAAATTGTAGAAGACTAATTATATTTGTTTGTTAGTTAAAAAAATTGAACGGTAACCGAGTTTGTGATAGAAATTCATTAGTGATCCATATTATTTAGAGGATGATATTTATGGAAGTCTATGCCAGATAACCCCGAATAAAATCTTTTCTGATGTTTCTATACTCAAAAAGAAGTTTTTCTTTGAACTATGTTCTTATTAATCTATACCTTTGACAGGAGTTGTTCTTGGATAAGCATCTCTCACCTCAGCATCTTTCAACTGCAATTGCCTCAGATGGGCGGTAAACTCTCCTTTAGGCATTGGGTTTTTATGTGTTATTTGGTGACTGTATGCAATCCTGTCTTCTTTTCAATTTTCCATCTGCCTTAGTATTTATCATTTGTTAGTGACTGTTATTGCTTGATCACTTAGTTGCATAGTTTTGCTTTTTGTTTCTTTGGTACTGGGCCTACTGGCTATCATCACAGACTAACTTAATGCTGTCTTCTTTATGTATTAATGATATATTTGTAGCTTCAACGTTTGGAAATAAGATAGCATAGTACTACTTGTGGGAGGGTAAATTGGCGGAGACTCATCGATCGACTTAGAGGGGTATTTTTTTGTTTAAATACTGATGGTAGGAGGATTCAAACTTAGGATCTTTTGCTCTCATATCATGTTAAATTTGATTGACGAAAAGAGACCTATATATGTATTTATATTCTTAACAATAACATAACTTAACAATAGACATGGACCAATTGTTTGTGCTTCAAACTGTTCGTATGCATTAACCCAACTCAAAGGCATCCCAGAATGTAGAGAAATGCAATTGAGCCACCCATGTTAGTTTAGGTCTGCTTCAAATGTCTAGCCCGTAACCCTGTTTGCAAAATCAAACTTGGGTATGGAGTTGTCCATTGGCAATCAAAAGGAACCATTAATGAGTTCTCATTTGAATAAGAAAATAATTCAAATTTTAGTATAATAAAAACATATTTTTAAGAACAACAAACCTATAGAAACAGTTGTCATATTGTTTTTTTATATTTTTTATTTATAAAAGTTCAAAATAGTTATGGTCATATACAATTTTACATGTCCGTTCCTAACTACCAAAAACCAAGAGCAGATGACGTAAGTGGCGAAAGTGGTAGGGGAAGATGCATATGGGTGATGGACAAGTTTTAACAACTAGCTACGTGTAGCAATCCCATTGGTTAACCTTTTGGACATTGATTGGAGGTGGTTGATTCCCTCTTCTATATCCACTCATTTTCACCTCTCTTTTTTTTGACTTGCTTATCTGATCCTGCCACTTTTTATTTATTTACTTATTTTTTATTGCTCCTTTCCTCTTATTCCTTTTTTCATTTCATTTGTTTGATAAGTGAATGAGAAGATTTCCTAATGGAATAGATTGGAATTAATAAACTTCCCGAAATCAATGAGATGAGATCTTATTCATTCCTGTAGATCCCAACTAATTTTGGATAATGCTTGACATATTGGGATTCGTGAACAGTGGTTGGGTTGGACTGATTATGATCCAAATTCCCTGCCCAGATCTGGATCAGTTAATTTGGAGAAATCATTTTCTCACTTCTCCTGTTCCTTTCTTGTTTTCATCTTTGTGGCTGCCAAATCAGCTAGAAATAATATAAGTTGACCAACTTTTATTAAGTTCAAGAGGTGCAAACTAATCCTAACCCGGTTTTAATTGTAAAATTGAGATATTGACGTAAATTAGAATGACATGACATGACATTTATGGTGATCATAGTGCACAATCATGCTCATGCCATGGGACTGACAAGCAAAGAATGACAGAGGAGGTTGTTGTGGTAGGGTGGTGATGAGGGGAAACTGGGAAAGCACTAATGTTATGCCCAAGTTCAATTAAACGAGTATTCTTAATTTTTTTCCTCTTTGTTATCTGAACTTGACTTCAGTTGTCCACCATGTTTGTTTATTGCCCAGGTTACTTTCCGCTCTAGACTTGGGGTGCCTATTGGTTGAGATATTTTAATATTTATTTTATTTTTATTTTAAGTTAAGACATTGGGAGCTTGTAAAGTAACACAGTTGGTGGTTATTTGATTGGTAACCATTTCTGAGTGCGCAGTAATGTTCAGTTTATCTTATTTTGTTTTTGTGTCTGTATATTCTGTTTGTTTCAGTGTTATGCATCAAGGTCAATCTTCATCTTCAGTATTTCTCATGGATATGGATGTTGACGATAAGCAAAATGTTATGGTTAAGGATACTAATGTTGAAACTCCAATGGATATGGATGCTGACGATAAGCAAAATGTTTTCGTTAAGGATACTAATGTTGAAACTCCAATGGATCACCCAGAACTTTCCAAGTACCCCAACAATCACGTTCATTCAGATATAGAAGTTATAGAAAAGAATGATGTATCTCATTGGCAAGGGTACAACATTCAAACTCCAGATCTTAGTGAAGTGTTTTCTGCCAATGATCACAATGAAGGCCAAACTGGTCATCGATCCATTGCTGATATGTCAAACCTGGAATCAGCGTACGGTGCTAATGCTCCATCTACTCCTGGACTAATAGAAGAGGTTATTTTGACTCCTATACCTGAAAGTCCTGCTTTGGGTCCCCAACAGATACATTCACCTTCATTTGGTGAAACCTTGAAGACTGACAATTTTGATGTGCAATGTGCATGCCCAGATTTGCAGACTGGTAGTGCCCTTGAACATCAGTCAATGGTGGAGTCAAAATCTGACCATGGTGCAGAAGTGGCATCCTTTCCTACAGTTTTGTTGGAAGAAAAACAACCGACTACATTGGATGAACATTGTGAACAGCAGAGTATGGATAACCAGAATCTTGATGGAGAGAATGTGCTTCCTGAAGAAGCTCAGATGGAAAACTTGGTGTCCCATAGTTTCCCTTTGGAAGCATCTAATTCTCAAGTTCCTCTGGACAAGTCTGTAGCTGAAATTCAAGATGTGACTGCAATAACATCATCTATCAATAGTAATGTTGAAACTCAGCCATCAAGAAATCATGAACTTGAAGAAGCTGATAATCCTTGTTTAAAAACAACTGATTCTTCACTGAGCTCAGATTTTCAATTGAGGTGTACTTCAGAATTTAATGAATCTGATATGCATTCCGTAGAGAATGGAGAACCAGTACAAGGTGCTCCAGAAGTTTCTGTTGAAGATAGGGAGAAGGCACTGCCTGATACTGAATGCATGGAAAAGCAAGGTTTGTTGTCTCTGTTTGCATGATATGGACTTATCTTTACATTTTGCACAAACTGAAGATTCTGCATGTTTAAGCTGTTATTATCTCTTTGTGAGTGATGGGTCTCTGATTTACATTTGCTCATGACATGTCAGGTACAGAATCTTTCACTGAAATTGCTAACACAAATGAGCTATCTGTTGTTGATTCTCAAAAAGATACCAACTTGGATCAGTTGAACTGCTGTTTCAGCCCTGAAAAGATGCGTTTAGCACAAACAGGTGATGTTGACCAGGGAAAAGAATTAAGTCTGCTAACTGTAGAGAAGGGAATAGCAGAATCTGATGGCAGTGTCAACAGGATTATCAGCCTCTCTGGCAAGAAGCGTCATGTAATGGATAGTGAATCAGTTCTTCCAATTGATAGCTCAGCCAAAATGTCTGGCAGAAAATCATTTAGAAGCAGCACAGACTGTATTCCTGATGATGATGATTTGTTAGCATCTATATTAGGTAAGAAATGTTAGGCTTGTTTGATGTGTTGATTGTCCAAATGATCTTTTCCTCTTTTGTATATATTTAAAAATATGGATCTTGCATGTGCATATCAGATTACTTCCTTGTGCTTTAGCTTAATTGCTTTGGCCATTTTATCAGTGGGAAAACGGACTCCACTCTTAAAGATTGATCAGACACCATCTCTGCCAAAAGCAACTTCTCAAAAACGGCCTAGGGCAATGGCAAAATTGGGCATGCTGAGGAAAACTTTGTTGGATGATACTACTGTCTTACATGCTGAGTATGCATCTTTCTTTATGTACTCCATATTTTATGTTCTTGTTATCCTGTACGAATGCTAGTTTCATCCTATTGTTTTAATATTTTCTTTAAGCCTGTCAAAATAGCATACCTTGAATTCTTTGAGTGCCTGTTTGGTTGGACTGCAGACACGATTAAAAGCTACAAATACCCCACAATTTATATGAAGACAAGTTATTTGCAGCTGCTTTTATCTGCAAATGGGTCTGTTTGCAGCCCAATCAATTGGCAACCAATGGACTTTTGACAAATTAATCAACAATCTCAAGGATATTATATGACTTGGTTCTAGAATCCAGGAAGTTTTAAGACATGACTAGCTAACATAATGATGTACTTGATAAATGTTAATGATAATTAACCACTTAATTACTGCATCTAGAGAAAATGGCTTTACTGAAGATTATTTCATCTGTAAGGTCACAATTCACCTTTGTAATTTCTCAAGACTTAAAAAGAATAAATTGATGCCGAAGCAGCACATGCGATTGCGGAATAAGTGATTTTCTTTACAAGTTTATCTCATCCTTCAGGCTTCACCCTTAACAGGATCAAATCATGCAACTAATTGGAACTTCCATGCTTCAGCCTAATTGCTGGAAGAAAAATTACGTACTTTAGAAGTTGTATCATGTTTGAGTATATGAATTGCTCTTTTTTCTTATTCTGTTACTATGGTTAGACATGTGAGATCATTTTTTTGGTTTGGAGCTGCTAACTGTGTTATTCTATGGGATTAATTTCCTTTACCAGTGCAATCCGGCAACAGCTTATGCATACTGAAGATATACGACGTATACGAAAGAAAGCACCTTGTACTCGTCCTGAAATTTGGATGATCCAGAAAAGCTCAGCAGAAGATGAAATTTTTAATGAGCCTATAACAACTGGTGAGTTTATTACTTTACAATTTTTCACAATCCTTATATTGCATTTTCTATCAAAGTTCATTTTTCTGATGTCCATTTTCAGTTGCGAGTCTAATTATTGACTTATTGTTCTAATTTATGTGACTTGAGCACAAATAAAGACGTAAAAATTAATAATTTTTTACTTGGAGCATTTTCATTTATCCTAACTCATTGTTTTAAGAACCTCAAAACTTGCAATGTTACTGTTTGCTTTAGCAGTTTTGCTGCTTTTGCATAATAGTTGAGAATCTTGTGGTTTAATCGTCTGACAGTAGATTTATTTAATCTTTTGGCTTTATTGCAAGTTTGCAACTGTTCAATCCAAATTTCTTGGATTGTGAGATGCAATGTTTATAAGTTGTTTATACCCTCATTATTGTGTACATTTCTGATCTTATGTTCTCTTTGAGATAACTTGGACACATTCTTAGTGAAAATTGCTACCCTTCCATCAGTATGTAGGCTTCACATGTATGTTCTACTTCCAGGTATGGGAGAAGAGCTGAGTGCCTTTCACTCTCAAGTATGTGGATATGAAGCAAATGATAAAGAAAGACGTAAGCCAATGTTGCCAAACACCAATGCTTTTGAAGGGCAGGAATCACCTGTTGTCTCTGTTTCAGCTGATGTTGGTAGTAGCAAGGTCGCCACTAGCTGTGATGCTCAAGAACATTCACATTGCATGATAGATGTGAATCTGTCAACAGAAACAACTGAACAGGAAAAAAATGGTGAGATCGGCATGCCTACCACTTCATTTTGTAGTAGCGACAGAATGCCAGATGAAGGTTTAGCTAACATCGAGAATGATGTAGGTGGGATAGCTGATGAGAAGATGCATACAGTTACTGATAATGACACCTTGGAACGTGTTGAAGTTGACTGTGCTGCTACAGTTCCCACTTCATTTTGTAGCAGCGATAGAATGCCAGATGAAGGTTTAGCTATAATTGAGAATGATGTAGGTGGGATAGCTGATGAGAAGATGCATACAGTTACTGATAATGATACCTTGGAATGTGTTGAAGTTGACTGTGCTGCTACAGTTCCATTAATCACAGAGGGCAAGAGTTCAGTGGATGCAGTTAATCCAAGTGTGGTTCAAGACACTTTTGTAGAAGAGAATGAATGTAGACATCCTTTGGTCTCTACCATAGATAGCTGTTTGCCTCAAGTTGATCAAAATTTGCCCAAAGACATGTCAACAGTTATTGGGACAAGAGATAACCAATTAGATGCCAGAGTTGAGGATGTGGCTATTGCACAGATAGTTTTAGATAGCAAGGAAAATGTTATTCCTGATAATAGCTTTTCAGAAAGATCTGAGATGGCCGATGCGTCTTCACCTAAAACTCATAGTGATATCCATAATATTCCTTCAGCAGTGGGAGAAAATTCCAGTTTTCTGGAATTTAACCTTGCAGGCGATGTAGGTGCTGAAAGCCCCATTAATTTTGCTGCTGCAAAAGAATGTAGTGTAAGTTATTAAATTACCTAACTTCATTTCTTGAGATTCAAATCATGAGTTATCTATATTCATGCACTGAAAACTGTTTGTGGGTATAAATTTCTAAATTGCAAAGAATAAACAATCTAAAAGTGTGACACCTATTGCATAGATTGCATTCAATCTGTATGTATGTTTGTTACTATTTTATACTATAGTTTCTAGTAATCATCTATTGAACCTGGTAGTTTCTGTTTGTTGCACTACTGCTTTGCTTCTGTGTCAGGACATTGACTCTTTTTTTCCTCATTTTGCAGGACTTTTGCAGTGCAATTGATGGCAATGGTACAGGTACTCTTCTATTTGAGATCTTAAGTTCTAGCTTGTAGCATAATAGAACATTGTGTTTCTGTTGCATGACCTCCAAATGACTGCGTAAATGAACTCTTTGAGTTTCTTGGGTGAAAGTGTGGCTTGTGATTGTCAATTTGTCATATGCCAACTTCTTATGTTGATGCTGATTCCTGGTCAATAACTCAATATGGAACAATAATTTTTTCCATTTATTTTTGAATTTTAATTAATATGGAAAATGTTAATGTAATTCTTCTAATTGAAATGCTGATTCCTGGCATTTTTCTCCCTACTTCTAATTGAAATGACAACTATGACAAATCTATTATCATAGACTTTTTGCATTTCTACGAAGGACAATGGTGACAACTTTTCTTGTCTTATTCTTGCTATCAGAATTTCTAAATGATGATGATGAAGCAGACTGTAATGAAGCAGCAGATGACGAACCAAATCCTGAAGAGGCCCAATCACTTGAAAACAGTGGTTGGTCTTCCAGGACTAGGTAGGCACATTTTAACGCGACTTCATATCTCACATGGCAAATTTCTGACCTTTAACTGATTTCGTCCTACGTAATTTTCAGAGCTGTTGCAAGATATCTGAAAAATATTTTTGACGGGGATTATGGATATGGGAGAAAAAGCATTGCTATGGACCACCTTATAGCTGGAAAAACTCGCAAAGAAGCATCAAGAATGTTCTTTGAGACTTTGGTATGCCAATCTCAACTTTGCTTTTCCTGTCTGGATGTTCTCCTATCTACAAGTTATCTCAAGAGTTAAATTCTGTAAACTTTGTGAATGCTACCTTTGGTTTGTTCAATCTTAGTGTCTAGTGAAAGACCATACTGAGCCTTGTGCACATAGGTTTTGTATTCTCCATCATACTTTGACTCTTAACTTTTTTATTGAATGCCCAAATGAGGAAATGCCACAATATTACTGTAGTGTATACTAGTTTCTTAAACTTTTTGACATCATTAACTGCAGTTTGTATGCTAAAACCCTGGCGACTAACTTCATATGTAGCTGAAGGAATCCTTCTATATAAGTTCTTTCTCACTAGCTTTTTCTTATTACTTCTCATTATCCCTCTTCCAGGTTCTGAAAACAAAGGATTATATCCATGTTGAACAGCAGAACCCTTGTTCATACATCAACATTGAACCGAGAGCAAAGCTTCTCAAGTCAGAGTTCTAATCACCCAAGAGGCGGTATAACTCAACCTTGTATTGTAGTTAACCAAATGCTCGCTCCACCCGCAAAATAGTTCAGTTCTAGCTTGGTTATTTTTGCTAAATGATGTATTGTATTGTTTCCTTTGTAACTGATTTAGTATGCGGGAGGAGCTGAGATTGTGCTTTGTATCAGTAGACTAATCAGTAATTATGCAATGTATATATATCAACGTGTACATTACATCATGTAATGCTAATATCGTCCAAAAAATGTTTATTCTTCATTCAAAAAATATTACCCCTGATTGTCATTTCCTCCGAACAGTTAGCAAATTGTTTTAAGAATGGAAAAAGTGGAAAATGATTCATGAACGACTCAGGTTGTATTGCTTGTATTAGTTAAAAGAAGACATATTTCCACCTGAACATATAGATTTGAGGAAGATCTTAATTTTCATCCTAATGGTTCAATGCAAGTGTAGATATGTATGCTGCATACTGTACATCGGCATTTTAAGCAGTGGAAAATAATTAGCTACAAAAGCTGGCTATACTTAGCAAACTCTGCCAATATCCATAATATAACAAAATACAATGTCAACTGGCAACACATTCTCTACTTAACAGCATCCCAAGCAGCAAAGTTTTACACATAGTTACAGGATTTGCAATTAAAACTGCTTTTCTTTGCAGCTACGAGCTATCACTCTCCAAATATCAACAGTAAGGATTACCATCAGTTGCCAACTGGCCAAATATCAACAGTAAGGATTACCATCAGTTGGCAACTGTGGATAGCACAGTTGGTTGCAACATATTGTAGTTGTCTAGAGATCTAGGGTTTGATTCCTAGTATGGTCACCTATTATGACTTTTTATCTTTGTTTAAAAAAAAGAGATTACCATCCATCTTTAAACTTCTACACAACTTAGCAGACAAGAGAACGTCACATTTTTAGATCAATCAAGAAAGAGGAATATACTTGGCAATCAAAGGAGCTCATTTTAAGGAACACAAAGCACAACCTCAAAACACTAGTCAATCAATGTCAAAGGAATAACAGCAATGTAGCATATTTGAGTTTCCAGTATATGACATTTGAATCACCAAAAGGAAAAGTAATTTTCAACTGTTCCGTCTTTGAATGCAAATTGTAAACTTGGGCATCAACTAGCACTCATGGCATGAAAAGATTGAAAGCTTAGCAAAATTCAAACTGATCAAATTGTTAGGAAATGACCGTGCCTTAAGTTCTCAGCATCTTGTACTTTACCAAGAACATGCCTCATTCAACAATCATTTTAGTTAGTCACAGCAACCAAACGCAACTTTAGCAAACAGCAAAATATAAACAGAATAGGTAAGAATTTTTTATACTCTATCAGCATCAAGTAAAAACAGGGAGAGAACCCTCATAAAAGGCCAAAAAAGTGCGTGTTAAAACTAAATTGTGAGGTTATCAGTAGTACCAACAACATGGGAAAAACTTCCAATCAAGGGCAAACGTAGTATTTAAATATGGCCCTTCTCTGTGGTACGCTCTGCGGTAATTTAAGAAACCAAAGTACTCCCAACTCCCAAGTGATGATTCCGAACATAGGTAACTCACCAAAAATAGTAAATAAGCAATGGATTCTTGACAAAAGCAACAAGAAATATCTAAGTGGTAAATTCTGACAAGATAAAACATCATAAACTGATCAAAACAGTTACAGCTTACACAATAAGCTTTAGATGACCCATAAATCATATGCCACAATTTCAATATTGTGAATTAGCAATTAAAAACATTAATAACAATTAAGTAGGAACATTTATGGATTAGTTCACATTGTATTTGTGCGAAAGAAAAAAAAGTAAACAATTAGATTTTCTCAAAGATAGAGAGGAGAAGAACAGATAGGTACAGGATGAAAATTTTCATTGAAAGAATATGTTATAGATGAAAGAAAGCCAACAGAGGTTAATGAGCTCAACAAATGCTTAGGAATATGCATTATGTCATTAAGGCCTTGATTCAGTATGTTATAACAAATGCTTCTCCATTCTAGATGTTTCCCAATTCCTCCAAATTGAGAGGACTGGGAGGGAAAGAAAATTGGTAAGTGAATACACAACATTTGACAACTGAACCCAAACATTATACATTCTTCAAAAAAAAATGAGTCTCGTCTATGTAAAAATCCTCTCTTAATCATGCTATTCCAAACTAGGTTTCCTACTAAAAAGTTGCCCAACCTAAGAGAAAAACTTCACATGTAGGAATGTATGGGTTGGGGTGGGGGGGATTTTATTTTCCCAGCATATAGAAGCTATTCCAAAGCACGGGAAGGCTGCGTACATCAACCCTCCCCATAGCCCAGAGCCTAAAAAAGTGGGAATGCTTCGTGCACTAAGTCGCCCTTTCTTTTATATAGAAGCTAATCCACATAAAACGCCCATAATAACAGATGCAACCTAATGCAACAGCTTGCTATCAATCCTAAAATAATGGCCTTTCAGCAGTCTGCATTCAAGAATAATTAATTTATGAATTACCTTACAACATCAATTTAATTAAAAGATTTCCAATAAAAGAATCACATAGAATCAAATGGTTGAGACGTAAATTAAACTAAAAATATGGGGGGAAACACAAAGAGAGTCTATCAGCTCATACAAGATAAGCAACAAAAATAACTGATATTTATTAGGAAGCAACTGAAGTTTAATAACATAAGAAAAAGAAAAGAACCAAAGAAGGATGTTCCTTCAAAGTATAAAATTGCTTGGTAACAGCATCCTTGTGACTCCTCAGATCGCTTCCATGTTCACATATAGATGTTAAAGTGTGATGCAACATTTAGACAAATTCCCTCAGCATGTATCAAAATATCAGTTTCCAAATAAACTATGCTGCAAAGCCAACCGATTCTGATTGTGCTTCCTCTTCCAATTCCTTGACTGCTGTGATAAGACTGCGGGTCTGCCCATTAAGGAAAAGACCACTATCCGTCATCTCTTCAAGAAGCTTCTCGGCTGTGCTCCAATCAAGGGCCTTGAGACACAATGACTGTATTAGCTTATTGTACTCATCTGAATTTGGCTGTAGGCCGTCATCTTTCATCTCCTTCAAGCAATTAAGGGCTTTGTCATACTCCTCCATCTTGCAATAACCACGTATAAGTATGTGATAGGTTACAGGACTAAGCTTTGGATGTTTTTTCTTGGCTTCACGATAGATCTCATAGGCCTCATCCATTAGGCCACCTTTTGCAAACCCACTCATGACTACAGTATATGTATAGATATCAGGTCGTAGTCCTCTACCTTCCATCATTTTCATCAGACTAATGGCTTCTTCCATTTCTCCTCCTTTAGAGAACGCAGTAATAACATAATTGAATACTGCACTTCCAGGTGCTGGGCCTGAATGCACCATTCTTACTAGTAACTTCTTAGCCTCCTTCAGTTCTTTAGCCCTACATAAACCATGAACCACTGAACCAAAACTAGCATTTGCATATCTAAGAGTATCCTTCGGGTAGTTCTCCAATAACTTGAGAGCTATTGGCAAAGTTTCATCATTTCTAGATAGACTACTGATCAAAGAATCTAAGGTAGATTTTGGTGGAAATATTTCCTTTTCATGAGCCATCAAATAAACCGAATGAGCCTCTTTTACCTTTTTCCCTTTACATAAGAAGGTAACTATCTTACCAATCTTTTCACCGTCAGGAAGGTTTCCAGAGCTAAGCATCTTCTCACAAACAGGCCAAGCAGTGTCGAACATGGATTTTTTACTAAGGGCTTCAACTGTCAAATAGTATGTATTCCCATCAGGGTTGCATCCATAGTCACTGAACTTGTTGAAAACTTCAAGACCGGCCTTAGGTTTCTCCAATCTCCCAAATATGGATATCAACTGATTAAGAATCGAAGTATTTAGCAACACTTTCTTGTTTCCAATCTCCTTGACCAAATCCCACAGCTTGTAGGCGTCCATTTTGCTGAGCTCAGCAGAACCACTGATGGCATTAACAAGAAGCTCCAACATCCTTGACGATTGGACTGATTCTTCATTTCTCAAAGCCCATCTGTAGAAACTAATTAGATTTTGACCCGAGATATAAGGCGTCTGTAGCACCATAGTCACAAAGTCTTCGCTCAAACTAAACTCAATTTGATTCAAGCTTGTTTCTAATGACTCTTCTGAATTGCTTCGAAGAAGGGATTGCACCATCTCAACCTGCTTCATATCAACCTCAGAAATCGCGCTATCTGCCGCAGTTGAGTCAGTGTTCTCAGCCACGAAAATTCCTGAGGCATTATCATCCTGAATGTTCTCTTCCCACAAAGAGTTCAAGCTCTCTCCTCCCACCTCACCGTCCAACTCGGAAGAACCCCTCCGTTCATCCTCAATCTCAGGGGACGCTTCGCATTCCTTGAAATTCCAACTTTGGCCCTCCGTCGGGAGATCATCAGATTTGCGCGACAGAAAATCCGCGTTTTCACCGTCGATACCAGCCTCACCAGCACCGGAAAACAACGGATCATTCGACTCCGAGAAACCAAAGGTAACATTCTTATATTCTTCTTCACCGGAGGCGACTTCGTGTGCCGAAGAGAAGAACTTGAGCACTGGACACTGGGGGTAGACGGGGCGGAGAGCCCATCGGGAAGCACAAGGGGGAATCGTGAACAGGGTTTTGGAAGAGACCTGATTCAATTGGTGCGGCGAGGGTTTCCGAGTCAATGATCGGCTGAGGAAAGCCCTAGTTGTCGATCTCCACCACATCGTTCTGCTTCGCCGTCCGAGAGAGAGAGAGAGAGAGAGACGGGTGAGCTTTGATTAGGGTTTAGGTTTTGCTCCAGTTGGTCGCGCAGCGCAGGTAACGCACTATCGCAAGTACCGGCGGTCGCGGATCAGCCGCTAGACGGATCGGTTTTGGTTGGGACGGGTCGGATGCAATGACAATAGAAACCTCAACGGTAATTTATCCAACAATTCAAGTTTCCATATTTAAATTTCTGTTCCCCAATAAAATTTATTCTTTAATACTAATTGCACTTGATATACTACTAATATTTGTTTTTAATTAAGTAGAATTGTCCTTTTGATTGATCACAGATATCACACGAGTATTAAAATGCCCATAAAATTGTATTCTCAATTTCGCTAACGTAATTATCACAGTATTCTCAATTTCTCATCCATTTATAGCACTCTTAGAATAAAACCAATTAAACTCGTAATTAATAGTCTAGAAAAACCATTCGATAGCGTTGACATTATTATTATTATTATTATTATTATTATTATTATTAAAAGATAAAAAATATCGCGAGTATTAAAATGTCTCTAATTTTTTTTTAGGATCAAAATATCCCTTACGTTATGAAATTGGGTACAAAAATGCCCTTATAGGTAAACGACGTTAATTGAGAGATAACAGAACTGACGTGGTCGATGACCGGAACTGATGACGTGGACATGTGGCGCGCATGCAGGCCAAGACGTTTTCTCACGAGTACTAAAATGTCCATGACGTTTTTCTCACGGGTACAAAAATGTTCATAATATTTTCTCGCATGTACTAAAATATCCCTAACGTTTATTTTGAAACTAAAACGTACATCCATGAGATTATTGAAAATGATACAAAAATGGCACCAGACTAACTTTTGTTAGGTGAGACTTAACAAAAATTTCGTGGATGCTGACAAAGATGTTGACTTTACGTACTCGTGGTGCACATGCAAATAACAATTTGCCACGTAAGCGACACATAAGGAATCGAAATCAAAATCGAAACTGAAATCGAAAACTAAAAATTTAGAAACTGAAACTAAAATAATCAAATCAATTAATAAAAAATTTGGTTCGATTTCGAACTGGTCTTTCGATTAATCGAATTTTTAATTTTTTTGTTCATCCCTACGGTTGTGTGGCAAGTTGCTCTCTGCATGTGCACCATGTGTAAAACCAACATCTCTATCAGACATCTCCGTTAAGTCTCACCTAACAGAAGTTAGCTTGGTTTCATTTTTGTACCATTTTCAACAACCTCAGGGGTATTTTAGCTCCAAAACAAACGTTATGAGTATTTTAGTACTCGTGAGAAAAATATTAAGAGTATTTTAGTACCCGCGAGGAAATAATTTAAGAGTATTTTAATATTTGTGAGAAAACATCAGAGACATTTTAGTACTTGAGAGAAAACGTCTTGGCCTGCATGTGCGCGACGTGTCCACGTCATCAGTCTCAATCATCAACCACGTTAGTTTCGTTATTTCTCTATTAATTTTGTTTACCTATGGGGGTATTTTTGTACCCAATTTCATAATGTTAAAAATATTTTTGATCTAAAAAATTTTTTAGGAGCATTTTAGTACTCATGAGAAATTATTAGGGCATTTTTTAAAACTTTTTTTCCATTATTATCTGTTGCACACTTGCACTGGCATTCGAATCTGCTGAAAATTATTTCGATTCGTTGTGTGACGATGAAGATGACAAATTAAACAAATGACATGGGGATTTTGTTTTTAACTCATCATGAATACAATTAATAGAAAGTCGAACTTACAACACACCATCAAAGTCTGAGAGAGATCATCATCCGACCATAAGCAGCATAAAATGATACAACACAAACGGATTAGAAGAAGACGAAAAGCAAAAAAACAAGACAAAGCGAAGCAAATCGAATCAGTGCTATATAAATGCCAACAGGAACACTACTTGAAGCTTCTTCTGCCACCGACTGTTCCTACGGGCATCGACGCAATGGAGTCCACGCTCATGCTGCTCATCGACTGCGTCGACCTGTGCCTTCCCCCCATCCTCTGCGACCCGCCGCCGGTCACGGCCTCCTTGCCGGCGAACAGCGAACCTATGCTCTGACTCAGCCCAAACGAGAACCTCTTCTTCTTCCGCTCCTGGTTTGCGCGCTGAGCCCTCACCTTGGCCTTCGCCGACGCGGTGGGCGCCATATAGTTGGGCACGGCGAACGGCGGGCAGCTCGTCAGGCTGGCGTCGTCGGCGTCCTCCGGCTTCGACCGCGAGTGGTGGTGGTGGCGGTGCTGCCGCTGCGGGGTGAGGGCGGGCGTGGATATGGGCGTGGCTCGGGGGTGCAGGGCGGCGGAGGAAGGGCGCGGCGTTTGGAGGCGAGGAGGCGTCTGGAGACGCGGGGGGGTTTGGGCGGGCGGCGCGGCCGCGTCGAGGTGGTCGGTGGGGAGCTGGCGCTCGAGCCATGTCCACCACCAGGGAGCACTCCCGGAGCGGAGGCCGGTTAGCATGGCCTCGGCTGACCTAGGCGTCACCTTCAGCAGCTGTAAGAAGAAAAGAGTCAGTAAGCACGTCTGTTCTTATAAATTGAGCTCTTTTTTAATGGTTTAAGCCTTTTGGATAAGTAATTACTGAATGAAACCTTAGCTGATTTCAAATTGGACAAGAAGTTTTATAGTTGATCTGAAAGTTTTAATTAATTACTCGAGGAATAAGGCATTAGGATTCCACATTTCAGAACCAATTTATAGGAGTTTTCTTGATGGTTTTTGAGTTAGCATCATAGCCAAGGGTGTTTTTACTCTGGGAATATAGCAGAACAATACCTGGTGGGAGTAAGCATAGGCCAATGCTCTCTCCCTCTTGATGACTGCCTCCACCTTCCTTCTCATTCTTGCTTCCAATTCCTCTTTTGTGAGCAAGCTATCATCCCATAGTTCATGGCCATCTGCTTCTGTCTGCGAGATGTGCAATGCAAAAACCAAACACAGTTCAATTCTGCATCCTAAATCATCTCCTTTGAAGCTCATGTACATGAAAACTTTAGTTGCTAATGCTAATAGTGAGCAATACTCAGTTTTTCAAAGTGGAAATATGTAATGTAAAGAGTTTTGGTGATCAATCTCTCACTTGGTGAGCAACATTCCATTTGCCAAAGTTGCTCTCCGTTTCCTTCTCACTTTTTTGCGGAGTTTGGTGAAGTTGCAGACTTCTGTTCTCCATCATCTGTACCCTCCTAGCTTGTATTTGTGTTTGTACTCTTACAAGCATCTGCATACATCTCATTGTCTTGACAGTCTGGCGTTTTACATTCTGCCCTCTCATGACTCTTTGTAGTCGCATTAGTCCCTTCAGTGCTCGATAGCTTCGCCTCGCCTGCTCCATGAAAAGGAATTCAGATGTTTATTATTTTCAGTTCATAGAACTGAGTCACTGACCATGTTGCAGAACCTAATACCAAATTAAGGCAAAAAAGACTTGTGAACCATTAAAATTTGATCTCTTGATATGGTGCATATCTATTATTTGAAGAAAAACTAGGACAAAAGACCACCTTCATGGAATTGGGAATAAACTTATGATTGTACACTCAACTGCAAGAATGTTAAAGTTGTCATCAATTAATTCATCATTTCAGTAGGTACATTTTTGCTTGACTAAGAAGCACTTCTAAGGTAGGTGTTATTAAGTTTTTATTTCATATAAATTTACATTCTTTGTTTTAGTTAGATTAGCTTGATGCATGTATTTGTCCAAGAAAATAGAAACTTCATGACTAGAAATCTGATGCAGATTGAACTTTGTTAAAAAAAATACTTGCAAATATGGCTCTGATTAAACTTACCTTGTAACCTCTATAGGCTGATTGAATTTTGATTGCTGAAATATGAGAATAGTTAGGTATGATCTTCGGCTTCAGTGAAGGTGTCTTAGACTGTTGAACCTTCTTATGAGGCATTAACTGCATTCTTTGCCGCTGCTCATTTTCAGCATCTTCCAATATCTTCTCAATGCTGCTTGGTTCTTTATGCAGGGGAATTAAGGAATTGATTTCGCTGTGCTTGGATTTCCCCAAACCCCATCTTTTCTTCTCTCTTGTAAGTTTGCTTTCCAAACCCTGCAATCATAAAACTCTTTTAGGACTTGCATTGAGTTAATTAACAAGTACTACCATGACTGATAGATACAATTGATAGATAGAGACTTCTCTAGCAATCATTTTTTGCTTGCATGCTCTCAGATTGATTGAACTTTATTGTTCAACTTACCTGGTTTGGAATTTTGGTGTCAGCATATTTATCCTTAGAGCTTGTAGTGAATGCCCTTTTTAAAGCAGAAAACCAATTTCCTTTCTTCCCCATCTCCTTGTCATTACTAGTTTAACTGCAGAAATACCTGAAATGCATGACACAAGCGATGTTTTAATACGAACAGTGATGGTAGTACCAAGTGCATTCAAAGTTCAAATCAATTAGTGCTACAAGCCTTAATTATCTACAAACAACATAAATTTTGTTTCAACTCCTAAATGTGATATATAGTAGTACAAGCTTAGTTGGAAAAGGAAAGAGAGAAATTTCCTTCCATTGAAGTATTTGGACTCCTAACAAAACTATATTCTGCATAGATAAAAAAAAACTTAGGATGCAATATTTAATATAGTCTGCCATGATCTTTTCTAGAATGCATATTCTCAAGAATTTCATGCACCATTTTGCCATTTTTATATATTATACTTGTAATCCCCCATGGCTTATTAGGTCAAGATTTTGGGTTTCAGTGGTTTCCAATTGTCATAGGAATATCCTCTTATTTTGATCCATAAATTTTTCTTATAATTTTTTTTCTAAAACAGTATTCCAATGCACACCAAATTTTCATACAGTTCAGTATCTCATTTTTTGCCTCCACAAATTTTGTATACCATGAAATTTAACAAAAAAAACTCCATCTGAATCCTACAAAGGTTGTAGATAAAATTCTCTATTCTTTGTAATATATAATTCTTCATCTGGAAATAGAGTATCATCCAAAACAAAGCTCCACGGAAGGGGAAAAAGAAACTTTAGATTCAGTTGTTAAGACTTTCTCCATTGCAAATTACCATAATATGCTTATTATTAAACTTTGGAGAAGAAGGTAAAGATGCAGTGTTATCTCAATAATTAAAATTGTCAATACAATTTTACCTACTAGCATTTGGATGTTTCATCAGTAATTCCATTGTGCAAACAATGATGAACTGATTTTTCCTACCTTGTTATATATCAAATGTACTTTTCATTTTGTGGTATATAAATGCACTGCCTCTAGATGAAGGATACTATGAAAGTTTTAGTATGATGAGAAACTTTGTTCAGTTATGTCTAATTGTACTGCAATGTAAAGAATAAATGGGATAAGAAAAAGCTTGATCTCTATATTATTTTGCCAATCTTTCAAGGCTAACCAAAAAAATCCATTACATTTATTTGCATACTCATTGTATATTTTCTAGATACTACAACTACAGTAGTTTCTGAAGCAAGGACTGCTGACTTACAAGTATAAACAATTCAAGCAATACATTGAACAGATTAGCACAGACTATATAAAAATTGTAGGTTCAACATCTTCAAACATTATCAATTGTCATGGTAAATAAGTTTTTATTATAATAAGAACACAGAACACAAGATCAGTAAGAACAAGTTACAGGTTTTTCACCTTAGCAGCTCCACAAAAATACTTGTTCAGCTACAGGAGAAGATGGAGACATCACTTGAGGTTGGAACAATTCAATTCACTACCACAGAGAAACTGCTTCAGAAGTCCTCCAAGGAAACCATACATATACCTCTCTGATTTTGCTTGAGTTATTTCTTTCTCATTCAAGGAACTCAGCATCAGGTTCTTCCTTGCAAGAATTGAGATCCTTCTTGATGTGTCTCTCCTTTTCAACTTTTCTTGGCTGCAGGGTGTTTTATAACACTTGCTCTGGTTTTGATGTGGAAGGGGTTGTCCACTTTCTCACTCCATGACCCCAAGGCAACTTTACTTCATCATAAAGCCTTGTGAGACAGCTATGTGCACTTGATACACTGTGAAGTTGGCCTTCCTTTCCTCAATACAAAATTGCAAGAGTTGGTAAATAACTAGATATTGAGATTACTACCTCAAGCTACAAATCTTTGTTAGATCTTTTCCCTTGCATTTGGGAAATGTGGTAAGAACTAGAGGGACTGGTGTATGACATAAACATGATGTAGGCAAATACTATAAATAAGCATTCTACTATTATAGGAGTTGACAAGTTGTAAACCATTGGACTGTTTATTCAAAGAGGCCTTTATTTTTGGTCTTTATCCCAGAGGTCCCTATCTTCATCTTTTATCTTTCATTAAAAAAATGCAAACTCTCATTAACTTTATTCATATTGTTTACTAGTAATATAAAGTTTAAAGCTTTGTTGTAAAAAAATGAGATACTTACAAGGGCAATTAAAAGAAGGAAAAAAGAAGTAGGGATCATCTGTGGTAAAAATTGAAAATGAGAGCCCCTTGCTAAATTGCCCTAAAGCCATTTTCCCAGTAAAACCTAGACTAAGGTAGGGTCTAAAGACTTGCACCAACCTACAAAATACATCACCCTAAATACTGATTATGTTTCAAGCATGTTTTGTGAATTTATCAAAAACTTTATGCATATTGATACCCTGATTAGTTTTGTAATTATAAAATTGTCCAACAAACCTCTAAATGGTGGACACAAAATTGAAGAACACTTGCTTGTAAGCTACTCAAAAATAAAGGAAACGTAAATGTTAACAAAGTAGTAGGACTGTAGGAGTGGTTCCCTTATCCAAATCAAGGCTGTTTAATCTAAGAGATGGCTACTAAAGACTACTCTTTGGATTCATTGATGTCTTTTATTATTAATATTATTGAATGCTTCTAATGATGAGTGTATCTTTTCAGGGATGTCCTCTCAAATGAACAAGGTCGTTGACATGCTTCTTTTTGTCATAGTGCTTGTTAGAATATGACATTCTATAGTGTCTTGTTTGCAAAATATCATATCCTTTTTCTTTCCTTTGTCAACTCAGAGTTAGGGAATGAAGAATGGTTGAGTTTCTTATGAACTCAAGTATTTACTCATACTAGTTAAATACTCATGAAATTTAGAAAAAAAAATCTATTTTTTTTTTCGATTTAGGTTTTGAATTTTTATGATTCCGAGTTCATTGGTTAGTTGACTAGGGTATAAAAATCTATCTTTTCTATGTATAACTTTGAAATTTTAAATTGTTTATGCCGCTTAAGATTATGATATGGGATGCTTCATAAGATTACATTCAATATTTATAACATTTTGGGAACAATATCTTCAATATAAGTGCGATTTCCATGAGCAACTTCTCCATAGAAAGTATATGAACAAGTAAACTTGAGTAGAACATTAGTGAATATGGATAATAAATGAATGAACATGAATTCATGTTCACTAATGGCATATTCACTCACTCATTATCCATGGACCATGTTTGTTTTTTCAAAGATCATGTTCACTCGTTCATAAAAAATTATATAGAAAGGTTGGTCATATAAGTTTTTTTTTCCATCAATAATATATATATATAAGTCACCATGATTTATACAATATCAAGTAACTACTCATTTTTTTAAGAAAGAATTTGAACATAATTCTAATAATTAGTTCTCTTATTTATATTATAGACTATTCAAATTTACTTGATTACATAAACACATAAACTTATGGGATAATAGACTAAAAAATCACAAGGTTTGTAAAAATTTTACGTTCTAGCTGTGTTTTCAAATTTCGTTTGTAAATGCACAATCTTTACTTTCGTTTATGTCATCTACTAAATCGTCACACGTCGTTTCAACTTAGTTGACGTGGAGGAAAACAACGCTTGCATGGCCTGCCACGTATGAACGCGTGACGATTTGGTAGATGACATAAACAGATGTAAAGGTTGTGCATTTATGAGCGAAATTTAAAAACACAGGTAGAACGTAATTTTTTTACAAATCTTGGGATTTTTTTTTGTCTATTATCCCTAAACTTATTTGGGTGATTGAACATAGCAAAATAGCGATTTATTGTATATTTAATGGCCATTAGTCTGACCTTATTAACAAAAGAGATTTTGATTTGCTTTAGCCTTTACATTCTTTTTAGTTAAAAGTTTATTTTACAGGTATAGAAAAGAAAAGTTGATGCTACTACTCTAATAAACTAATGTTTTATTATGTAATTTATTTCCAAGTCCATCATTGCAACAAGAGATTAATTTTGAAAAGCACTGCCTTTTCTCAACCAAAATCTAAAGGTGAACTTTAATTTAGAAATATCAGTATACATAATTGCATGGACTCCTGGATGCATTCTTTATGATTGAAATAATTTGAATTTATGATCATTATTGGATGAAGATTCCTCTCAATCATCACATTTTTATCTATAAATGCGAGAACGGGTCGGACTCGGGTTCGTACCCGGCATGAAACTTTACAAATAACCTTAGTCTAATTTGGGGATGATAGTTGGTCGAGTTTTAATCGGGTACCCGAACTATTCAATCTGTTCAAATCAAATTCGGATAGCCTTTAATCGAATTCAGGTCAAATTGGAAAGGAGAAAAAAAAAGTTAAACTCAAATTCGAGTTAAATTCAAATAGGAAAAAAAAATTATATATACCAATATTAATGCATTAATGACATTAAGTATAGTATATTTTTACGTGTTGAACGCGATGATAGTGTCAGATTTTAGATCGATGTCGTTTGATAATTTTTTAAATATTTTTTAGTATTATATAGTAATTAAATATTATTAATTTATTTTGATGAATAATTAAATAATATAAAATAATATTGTGTTAAACTAAATGATGATTTAGAGTATAAAATAATATTACTCTGGATCAGATCGATTCTGTTATAGCCGATGAAATATTGTTGGGGTAAAATAATAGATTTATCTTTTTTGCCTCTATTTGTTTGTAATTGCTTTTAAATTTCGTTCAACTCATATTACATATTATTATTGGATCAATTTGGGCATTTTTTCTAGCTTTTTTTGCCGGCTAGATTGCAAGTTTTTACAACGCTCATTGACCCTTGCTTGCACCTCCGGTGATTCGTTGATCGATTTGTGCTCGAGACGAATTCTGGATCGCACCTTTCAAACATCCATGCGTGCGGCCGCCACAATTTGAAGTAGCAAATCTAGGCTCCTCTGTTGCATCAGGTATTTCAGGCGTTGTCAATCCTTGAGATGGCTCTTCCGATGACGCCCTGCCCTGATTTGATAAAAAAATATCGACACATCACGAAAACTAAACGGGTCATCACGACCTGACCCATTAGCACAATTACAACAAACTAAACGGACCACCCCTTTCTTGACTTTGGTTATCAGGCTATTCAATCGAGCTAGACCTATATCTCCTAGCTTGACACAATAACAAATGGCCCATGTCGGGCTATCAGGCCGGACCAAAATTATCGGACCTGGATATAAAGATGTAAGTTGCAAGTGTAATTGCAACTTTCATTTGCGGCCAACGTTTGCAAATAAAAATTACAACTTTACTTGTGGGCAATCAAATAATAGGTTGCAAATTCTATTCGCGAGTATTTGCTTTTGTATGCAAATATTTTTTTGCAGCATTTTCATTTTCGGACAACCAAACGCCTGCCAAAAAAGCTCAACTTAATATAATAGCCAATTTGATCGAATTTTCTCATTTGTTATCTTGTCCTCCTGTATCATATTCAATGAAATAAATGAAAAGTATTTTGAGATAAAATGTGTGTACCAAACATTAAATATTTATTCTAATAATATTAAATAATTATTTGATAAAAATATCTGCATAAACCAATAAACTTATTGAGCCGTTTGATGAACACGTGATTGTTCGAAAGCTCGATACGATCGAGTTCAGAACTCACAAGCGTCGTGTTGGAGTAGCCGGGAGGGAAGGACGAAAGTAACCTTCCCTTGTCGTTTTCTCTCCTGCACTACTCCCCAAGTCGAGTGCACTGGACTCCACTCTAGTACACGTTCTCAAAGCGGAAGCTTCACCGGCTTCGCACTCCGCCCCCTTCACGCGCGTACGAAAACCCCTCCACCTCTCCTTCCCACCCACCACAATCCCAACGTCCATCTTTTTACCTGTTATGACCACAATGCCCTCTCCCTCGCGCAAAACTACTCGCCGTAATATCGGGGGCATTAACGTCCTTTATCAGTCCCGCAGCTGATAATTAATTCGAGGACGCTGTTTCCTCCCTCGGCTCCTCCACCCCTCCCTCCCGTCTCCTTTAATATTACTCCCTTCTTCGTTTCTCTCGCGGCGATGCTCTCGAAGGCCTCCTCCCTCATGGCTTCTTTCTCCTGCTCTTCTTCGAGGGTACGATCTCTGCTCTGCCTCCTCATCTCCCTCTCTCTCTCCCTCTCTTTTCTTTCCTTCTTCCTCTGATTTTTTTGATGCGTCGCAATGTGCCCTTGCTGAGGTTTTGGTATGGGTTTCTCTGTTCGTCGCGCGCGGAACTGCGCGAGCCAATTTGCTTGTATTGTGTGATGTGCCTTTTTTCCCCTTTTCGATCCGGATGTTTCTGATGTCGTGCTGTGGAGTACTGGAGCGATCCGGCGTGCTGTGCTGCATCTGCGGATCTGTTTGGGGATTTTTTGTTTTAATTCGATTTTTATCGATGACGGATGTGCTGGTTCTCGTTGCGATTCGGGAGGCGAGTACCTTGCTTGATTGGCCATTGAATTGGATGAGATGTTTCGAAGTGACAAATTGAATGCTGCGAGGAAGTTTGCTGATATGGTGTGACTTTTCTGTCTACTAGGATCATGGGAAGATTGAGCCGTGGTTGGACGATCTGATAGAAAGAATCCAATTAGTCGGAGACGATTTACTCGGATTTCATAAAACCTAGTTGTACACATTGTTATGGAATGTAGGTACTTTACTCAAGTATCGCGGGTGCATTGTGTTTCACGATTATTATACATCGATTGTGCAGCATTGCGAAAAATAAATCCGAGCTTCACTCATAAATCCACTTATCTTCGAGATGGATCTCAGAGGTTGAAAGATTCATTGATTTTATTGAACATGAATGATGTCCCCTTGTTTCCTTTACTTACTTCAATGTAGTACTATTTAGGCAATGGTGCGCCATTTGAGTTACAAGTGGTAAGAACAAATGTATCACACTTCACACAGTAGTATAATTTATTGTAATAAGTTATTGCACTACAATTATTAACCCTTGAGAAAAGATGTCCTATGTATCTGCCCTACTTCTCTTTCTCAACCCTCAAAGTAGTGAAGTGCTAATTTACATCAGTGGTAAATGGGTTTTTCTTCATTGTAGCTGTTTCATACCTTCTCCTTTCCTGCTTTCTGATTTTTGTAGTACGTTTGCTAAATTTTGTAGTTATCGATGTATTTCTATCAATAACATCTAAATCTATTTTTGCAGATAAGAGGACAACCATCAATGTGGCCAAATATGAGAAAACAATGGTTTGGGAAAAACTTATTATATGGCTTTGGAGCCCTGATTGTCAGACCTGTCAAAATTTTGCGTGGAGTAAATCACTTGTTGGGTGTCCCTCCATTCTTTTGCAATATTACTTGCATGACATCCTCATTGCAAATTGAGTTGGTGAGTGTGTCTTATTCTTTGAAGTTTGAAATCTACTTTCTACACTTTTCTTGTGTATGTAACTTCTGTGAACTAAATGGTTGGTTCAAAAATTTAACCAAAGAGAACAAAATGTAGTAGTCTTTAGATTTTGATCGAGGGTGACAATAGGATAGACTTAATAAGAAAATCTCACTATCAATTTTGATGCTATTCACATAAGAGAAATAGATCTCTAGGTTTATTTCATATGCACCTTGAACGTATGTTTTATGGTATCACACAACACCCTTAATGATATGACTTAAGACTGCAAAGTATCTACAGGTAATAAGAACCAAACTTTGGCATCACTATCTGGAGATTACAAATCGAAAGTTTGTCAATTAGGTTGATTTAGACCGTCTATTTTTATATGATGAATACTCATGTCAAGCCTTAGCATCCAGCCTTCTCGCCCCTTCGATAAGCGAAAGCCCCAACTATGGAATCGGGACTCCCCCTGGATCTCTGAATAGCCTCACCTGAAACTAGTAGACACTGAGCCACCATGTAGAGCTCCCCTCTAGCTCGTCATAGGCTATGGGTTGATGGGTATAAGGCTAAATGTCATCTAAATTTGGTATCTAAAGAGGATGATAAGTCACTAACTGCGGATGAGAAGTCACTAACTGCAACCACATCCAGCTTGTATCTTTTGTTGCACTTTCTGTCTCTTAGAATCATTTAATGTGGAATCATATTACATTCTCCTATGTAAACTCTTCAGTAAATATCTTCATTAAATTTCTAACGCTTCAACAGATTTATGTTTATCTAGGCTCCCATGAAAGGAGGATGAATTATCCCAATTTGACATCTTGCTCTACTTTTAATTTTAAACCTTAGATGAATCCTGATCATCTGACCATTTAAGCTTTAGTTGCTCTACTGGTTAGGTAAACGTACAACTGACCTTTTTGTATACTCAATAGTGGTTTAGGTATACAACAAGATTGTTGTGATTGTTTCATTATTTTGGTTTATGCTATATGTTGATTTAGTGAATAGTAGCAAATGCATTTCCTCATCCAATTTCAAAGTAAATGCTTGTACATTTCATGAGAGTGAGGCTGAAATTTGCCTTTTGTATGATTGCAAAACTCATGTAAACTTGCCTTTGTCTGCATATATTTAATATTCTAGCGGCTTTCTACCTTATATTACCATGCCTCAGTGATTGTTATTGCATATATTTTGTTGCTAATATGTCTCGCATTTTTTCAGGTGCCATGCCTTCAAGATAACTATGCATATCTTTTGCATGACGCAGATACAGGAACAGTTGGAGTTGTTGATCCATCTGAAGCTGTGCCTGTTATAAATGCTTTGAAGCGGAGAAATCAGAACTTAACATACATACTGAATACTCATCATCACTATGATCATACTGGTGGAAACATGGAATTGAAAGCAAGGTATGGTGCAAAGGTATGAGTATGACAGACAGTTTATTCTTCTGTCGTGGAGGCAAAATATACTCTAGAACATCAACGTTTCTCTATCTCTTGTTTTTTCTTGTGTTTTCTCGAAGAAAGTAGATTTTCATCGGCATCATTTAGCAAGTATCAACTCATTTATAGCTTTTTCTTTTTCTTTGACAATACTCGTAGTTCTAGAAATATTTACTTGAATGTGTATATACTATGTATTGTCATTGTGAGAACACTCATACAATTACTTCAGCTTAGTATGCATTTTTTATCTGGGGAACAATGAAGTTCTACAAGGAGAATATAAGACGATTGAGATCGTGGACTATTTACCACACTCCAAGATTTTTACAACTTTATATTTGTTCTAATCAGTGTACCAAAGTATCTCTGCAGCAAGATATCCTTCATGAATCAGGATTACCATTTGTCACATTAATGCTCATTCTTTGTGTTCCAAATCGTGAAGGGGATGAAACTATAATTATTTTCTATTACTGAATTTTTCCCTACTACACTACCTTAATTCACATAGGTAGAAATTCAAATGTGAACATGATCAGAATGGCATAGTTGATTTGCAACTTAGTATTGTGAAATAGATAATTAACTATTTAACTTATTGCTGAAACTTCCCTCAGTTGCATGTTTTTGACTCCAGTATGCAAACTATAGGTGATTGGTTCTGCTAAAGACAAGGATAGAATTCCAGGCATAGACATAGCCCTAAATGATGGAGAAACATGGATGTTTGCTGGCCACCAGGTGCTTGTGATGGAAACTCCTGGGCATACAAAAGGTCAAACTATTTTTGGTTGTTTGAAACTTTGAATATACAACATCAATTATATGCAATATTGATTTCTTTGCAAAAATTTGGCTAGAATAGATAGTTGTTTTTTGTATATAACAATATAATATTGTGGTTGCTTTCTGAGAATTGGGAGTTCCTTCTCACAACGATTTTCCCCAAGATGAATTGTTGTATATCTTCCACTTGTTTGGAACAAATAACATTCCATGTTATAAAATAAATCTAATAATCTAAATATTACTTCTTGTGTTTAGAGAAATAGTGAATGCTATTCTACTTTTCATGGTGTATTATTAATGTCTCTAGGTCTTTTTATGCGTTCTCTGACAAGCTTTTAAGGATTAGGGCATAGATAGTTGCAAAAATGGCTATCATGGCTTGTTAATTTAGACATATATACTTCTGTAGCAATATTATTAAGGTTTATTTTGTGTATCTTTATGATCATTGCAAGTTTCATAGACCTAATTATTTTGAGTCCTTCTTAAAAATTCATTTAGGTGGTTTTATCTCATCATTGCTTTGTGTTAGTTCTATATGAAAGTTCATGAATATATGCACATTTTGGCAATAGTCAAGACTTTTTACTAAGCTTTCTGAATTTTAGTAAGCTAATGGTAATTATGGGAAGTAACTAGATATACAATTTACAGCAGCTGTTCGCCATCCTGTATGGCCAACATTTTAGACGACTTATTCTTCCTTTGATTGTATGGCTTGTTTTTAAATCTTAACTACTGGAAATTAATAACAGGCCATATAAGCTATTACGTTCCTGGATGTGGAGCAATATTCACAGGGGACACCTTGTTTAGCTTATCATGTGGCAAACTTTTTGAAGGAGATCCAGATCAGGTTTCTTTTTTCTTAACTACCTGGTTTTTACATTAAACCCTTCTTCCTAGTTCTGTAGCTCTAATGATAAAAAGCACTTCGCAACTATGTTTTGTGAATGATCATCCATAGACAATTGAAGTATTAGATACTTTTTGACAACAGTTAGGGCATGTTTCTTTGACAGGATAAAAGAAAATGGGATAAAAGAGGATGGATTTTAATTCCCGGTCTATTTGGTGCCTATATTAGAAGAAGATAAAGATGAACATAAAATTGATATTGTATCCCATGTATACTAGATGAGAAAATCTTATCCAACCTCTTCTCATTTCTTATCCTATCCTAAGTGGTGAAACAAATAAATCATATTGCAATAGGTAAATTCGGTAGTTTTTTAGTTATTCCTGCATACAATTTTAATACTGGGTTAGTCTTGAAACTTTGAATGTACATGTGGAGTGGATTCCTGCTAGCTGTAGATATTTAAATCTGGCTAGTTATATTGCCCTTAACTTCATGCGGGAGATCCTTGTTTCCAGCTGAATAGTTGTGACATCACGTTATTCTTATAATTGACTTAATTTTCTTTATGTTGTCTTGTTTGGTATAAATATTCATTTTATTTTATTTCTCCTGATGCAGATGCATTCTTCACTTTGTAAAATTATGTCATTACCAGATGAGACAGAAGTGTACTGTGGTCATGAATACACTATGGTATAAGGTCATTTGTTTTAGTATTTAACTGATGACAAGAAAGTGCAATTGTGCATAGCAGTGTTGATGTTACTGTTGCTTCTGACAGAGCAATTCTAAGTTTGCCTTGAACATAGAACCCAACAATGAAGCTCTCCGAGAATATGCAGCACATGTTGCTCAGCTCCGCAGTAAAAAGCTTCCAACGGTAATTATCGCACAACTAGTCTAAACTGTCAACTTTAATGCTGATTAAGTTATCTTTTTTTGACTAGGTTACAAGATAAGTTGTTTTATATTTGTTTGCTCTGGAATGCTTTTCTTTCTCTTCCAGGAACGTTTTGAGATTGACTAACTCCTTTCTGGTGCTATAACTAGAAATTAAATTAAGCATTGACATGTTCTGATGCCCAGATTCCAACTACACTAAAGAGAGAAAAACAGTGCAATCCATTTCTGCGCACCTCCAGCCCTGAGATCAGGCAAAAGTTGAATATCCCACTAGCTGCAAGTGAGGCACAAGCATTGGGTATCATCCGTCGAGCAAAGGATAACTTCTAATGCATTTCACCGACAAGGATTTATGTTATATGAAAAAATAGTATTCTTTTAAGATATATGTATTGTTGCCTACTTATATGAAATATGCTAGTGCTCAGATATGATTTCTCAACCAGTAATTATATTATTTTTAGAAAGCTAAATCAAATGAATGGCATGTTCTGATCCTCGCTGTTGGCATACCATCACCTAAATCTTTGCTTAATCTGAAGTTATAGAAAATTGGAAAGATGACTAAATGTTATCCCAATTCTCTTTCCTTCCTTTTTTACCTCTGTAGACATTGTACCTTTTTTTGGATGAGGCTTTCCTTGTGTCAACTATAAAAGAATATTGGCATATGAAATACTCCTTTCGGCGGGAAAGAATTAAGTATGATACACGCGAACCTGGTTGAT
The DNA here is from genome assembly GCA_034359265.1 of Canna indica. NCBI lineage: Eukaryota > Viridiplantae > Streptophyta > Magnoliopsida > Zingiberales > Cannaceae > Canna > Canna indica. The sequence continues at coordinate 2,743,887 of CP136898.1, read as the reverse complement.
GTATATTGCAGGGTGCAAAACGATGTATGAATCTTTCAGTTTGTAATTTGGTCCTCTGCGAAGCACGGAAGTTTTTATCTAGTAGTGCTGTACATTGAAGTGGCAACTTGCTGAGTTGAACACTTGAACTTGGTCTCCCAGCTTAGAGCAGTCATATTGTTTCGTGTTAAGTTGTTTATCATGTAATTTCTGTTTACCTGGACCATTTGGTCTCATTGATTGTAATCATTTTTCAACTTTTTTTTTCTTCAAATATTTGGGAATCAATTTGAAATGGAGTGAATTGAAATTAACCACGTCATCTCAAGATTTTCTTATTGTTTGGTTGACGGAAAATGGACAAAATATGAGAAGTTGTATTTTCTTAGGAGGTGCAATTTCAGGAAGTCGCTTACAAATTCCCCTGAGTAAATTGTACTTCTTGTTTTATCAATATTATTTGACCAATAATTAATTTTTATATTAATTATAAAATAAATAAAATAAATACAATGCTTATATAATTATATTATATGCATCGATCTAATAAAAATAACAAGTATTTTCAATCTATTAAGTATATTATATAATTATGTATAAAAATTTATATTTATGTATTTATATTTAATTTAAAATAAAAATGTATTTTTTCATTTATAATTTACTATATATATACTTATATAAGAATAAATTATATTTAAAATATATATAACAAAATAAAAATATTGATTTTTAAATAAAAATGTATTTTCGTCATTTGAAAGGTAATTCTAAGAAATTATTCATGTCAGTCAAACCAAAACCCGCATCACCCCCGGGCCACACCTCATTTTTTTTGTTTGGACCTGATTATGTGACGATGAGAATTAGCAAGAATACTTGCCAAAAGCATATGATCCTTTTTTAAATGGACCATTTCATGGAATAATAATAAAAATATATATTCACATAGATCATATATTTGCGAATGCGAATATTTTCTTTCATCCAACTCAAGTAGTTATCTCAAAAAGGGTTGTGATTTTAAAAGTTTGTTCGAAAAACCCTACAAATAAAGAAGTACTCCTTGCAAAGTTCCCTTGTAATTATTTTCTATCAATTAAATATATTTTGAATATTTCTTACAAAATGCAGGAAATTAATTCATGAAAAACAATATATATTTTTTGTTGCAAAAATTACATGTCAACTAAAAATACCCGAGACTATAATAATACATGCAGTTTGACTCGCCTCTTTTAATTTTCAATTCCTCTCTGTTCCCGCTCCGCTCCCCTGTTTTAGGGTTTCCAACAGGAAGCATTTGCTTCTCCTTCATTATCATCTCGCTTTTGATTCTCGCACTGCTGCGGCCATCGCTCTCTCCAGGTAAAGCGTCCCTAAACATTTGGATCGAAGGATCCACAAACTCCCCATCAATATGCGTCACGCCGTCCAACATAGACGAAGTTAAAGGGGACGGTCTTGAAGGAAGCCTTCTGCTTTGCTAATGCGATAATTATTTGTATCTTCCAATTCCTCCAGGTTCAGACGTGCAATGTTACTGAGGCGCGTTCACGACCTGCTTTCGTGTTTACTATCAACCGACGGAAGGTCTTCGTCCCGACCAGTTGAAGACAGGGCCACCGACTGCGCTGCCTCTATGTTAATCTCCAATTGGTTGTTCAAAACAAGAATTAAATTCAGCGAGATTACCGACCTTTCAAATACGCTATTTGATCAACTGGAGGAGCAGTTCGAACTGTTGTTCTCTGATAAGGGCCGACCGGCGCTCACAGATTCCTATCAGGAGGGGCTCATACTACTGTTGAGATGTTGCATTGCCATGTTGCAGTTTCTTGAATTCGATCTCAGCTTGGTTGTGGACAAATGCAATATTCTCTTGTCAATTTTTCGGAGGTTGTTCGTGCCAAATTTAACATTTCCTCATTGTAGCTGCAACGTTGGTGCTGGACTAAATGATGTGACAAGGGGAGTCACAGATTTAATTCCTCTTCGTTGTCCTAATATCCTAATTGGGAGTAGTGAGATGAATGAAGAAACGAGAAGGCTGATGCTTTCTTTTTTCTGTAGAGTTCTTGAGGTAATCATTGTTATGCTATTCTTTCCCTAGTATATATGATTGTCGTTCTGTTCTTCGAGATGTCTGCTAAATGCTTTATTCTTACTTCTCAATGCCAGAAACCTAGAGAAATTATTTTTCTGTACATGTTAGCTTATGGAAGATGCAATACAGTTAATTTATCTAGTTCACAAGTTAGATCTATACACGCTGGTTCAGTTTTTTTCCAGGCTCTTTAAACACATTTGCACAACTTTGTATGGGGAAAATTGTACAGCAAACTCAATATTAGCTAATGATACTTTAAACTCCATTCTTTTATTAACTTATCTTAGGTCATTTATTCTGTTTATTAGGAGTGGAGGACCATGAAACATCATGAGTCATGACATTATCAATATGTTGTCGTTGGAAAAACTTATTTTCAAATAGATCATTAGATTTCGTTAGAGGTGACAATGGGCTAGTTTGGCCTATGGGTGACAAGATCAGGCTCGATAAAAATTATGGCCAGTCCGGGCATGGCATGGCCATGCCCAAGGGACAGGCTATCCCTTGGGCACAGGGCCATAGCCCTAGGGGTGGCAATTGGAACCAGTTAGCTCAATCGCAAAATCCGGTTTTAGGGCTGTCCATTCGGTTCGAACCGAACCGAACCGAACAAGCCCAAACCGAAATTTTTTTTATACCCGAATTCCAACCCGAACCCGAACCGAACTATACCTAAACCGATTTAACCCGAACCGAAATTATTCGGTTCGGTTCGGTTTTCAACCCGAAAACCGAAATTTTAATTATTTTAATTAAAAATTCAAAATTCAAAATAATTACTTAATACCTATTTAGTAATTCTGTTAAAAATTTAAAAAAAATTATTTTTTTAATTAATTCGGTTTTCGGTTCGGGTCGGTTCCCGAATTCCGAAAACCGAATCCGAACCGAAATTCAAATTTCGGTTCGGGTCAAAGAACCGAACCCACAGTGGTTGAAACCGAACCGAACCGAAAAATTCGGTTCGGTTTTTCGGTTCGGTTCGGTGTGAACCGAACCATGGACAGCCCTATCCGGTTTGAGATAGTGGATTTGTGATTCGGTTTCGGTTTCGGTTAGTAAAATCCAAAAACCAATTTTAATAGGTTCGGTTTCGGTTACCGGTTATCCACGGTTAATCGGTAACTAGAACCGGTAATAACTTATTATATATATATATATATATATTCTTAAGCCAAAAGCCCTAAACCCGCTATCCGAAATTCGTTTACCCAAAACCCAGTTTCGGTTATCCGACAGATAACCGATAATGAATTGGTTTCGGATATTGGTTTTCGAAATCGAACGATTTTAGTTTCGATTAGCGAGTTTTTTTACTTGGCTTCGGTTTCGGTTAACCACCAAAGGTGGTTAACTGAATTGTTGCCATCCCTACACAACCCTCGCCTTCCCAAGTTTGTGCAGGGTGACGTGATGCTTGTATTACATAATATATTTACTTAAATATTAAGATAAATATCAAATGACACTTAGCTCAGTGGTTAAACTTTTGAGCACCCTATTAACAGCTCTTCAGTTTGACTTTCAGCTGATGCATTTTACTACTGATTTTTTAAAGAAAAATTATTTGGGCTGACCCAAGCATGACGCGAACCCGGCCCATGCTCGGCGACCCCTTTACAAGTTCGGCAATGCCTGGCATGGCCTAAACAAGTGTCTGGGCCTTGGCCGGCATGGGCACGGCCCATTGCCACCGCTAGATTTTTTAAACCTGATATAAAACTAAATCAAATTCTAATTCTCTATGATTTTGTTAGTTTCAGTCAACTCGCCAACCTATATGAAGATAAATGATAATATGAGGAAAGGTTAAGGAAAATGGTGATTGGCGGTTAAAACAAGAGAAGGTCAAAAGAAGAGGGAGTGAAGGAAGCAAAATGGAAAAAAAGCTCGTGGTTGTGGCTCTTAAGTGCCCTATGATGATCAGTTGTGGACACCTTTATGTCAACACTGTTTGTGGCTCTTAACTGGAAGATTGAAGTCCTCAAGCATAGGTATAGCATCCAATCATCTCATGCAACACCAAGGAATAGGGTACAGTCAATCCATGCAACTCCCACAGTGAAATAAAAAATTAACATAGTACCAACAATGGAATTTAAATCTGGTGGTAGTGTTATTAATAAATACTATCTTGTTAGCAACCAAATTTGGCAGATTATATATTTGTGATCAATGAAGTCAATCCTAACGACTGATAAATGGATTTTTTTTTCTTGGCTTTTATATTTTGTTGTAGGTAGGCTGACCTGAGAATATTCCATCTATTTTTAACTAACTATTTTAATTTTCTCACTGTATTTGTTGAATTTCATTCCTATGTCACTATGTAACTTGTTTCACATGATTAATTGCACTTTAAATGTATATTTGTCCCATTAAATAAATGCCAGGAAGTAATGAAGCTATATGATAAAAAAATATGCACTGACACTTCCTCTATCACTTTGCACCTCTAATTTAGGTGTGTTACTCATTTCCTTTATGATCTGCAGCTTTGGCATTTCATTGCATCCTGGCATACTCTTTTTTTTCTTTTACTGCTCTGGATAGAACAGTTAAGTTTGCAATTAAGTGTAAACACTATATGCTAAAATTTCTTTGAAATTCTGTATGATACACTGGTAAAAGATATTTTTACACAGGGCTTCTTATATTTGGAGTTTTTTTGAGAGCTCTTATATATCGCTGTAGTTTTTCTTTTCAACTACTAGAATAAAATGGTTGTCTATCTGAAACTTGTCAGCCATGCCAACATGAAGTGGCAGCCAGCAGGTTATGCTGGCTGCTGGATCACAGCAGATGTTTGTAAATGTTTATTTCTTTAACAGAAATGTGCATATTCAAGCATGAAGCATGCCTACATGTTTGCATGTGAACTTTCTTGCAGATTTGAGATTCTAATAGTCAGAGTCACTTTCAGGTATTCATGGAGGAAATTCTAATGAACTGCCAAATAAGAAAACATTTTACGATGACAGATAATGTTTCTTCCACAACACAAAAGCTTTTTGTTTCTCATGGAAGTTATGGCGGTATATATGCAATTCAAGAGATTATTTCTAGTCATTTCCTCCTGTCAGCTAATGATGAGTGGACATTCAAAAGATTCATTAACTTACTCTTTGGAGGGGAGGTTGAAGATGTTTCAGAACTAAGCTTGAGCACAGTGTTGAGTTTGCTTGGCACCCGCAGTACGTGTTTCATGCCATGTATGCTTGAAGCACATTTGGTGTTGTGGGCCACCAAATGCATTCACATGCAGAGGCCTGAATATGATGATGAGATATCATGTGATGAAATGATGAACTTCCACCTAGAAGCATTTGAACTTTCTGTCAATGTTTATGTAGACTACTCCACAAGATTGAAGTTTGTCAACGACACTAATGGAGGAAGTGCTCAGCTATGTCTTCCTTCCAAGAAATTACATTTTGATTCTTGTATCCAACCTATGACTTGTAATAGGTTGCAACATCAGATGGATTGTTTGGCTGATTTTTGTCGCTTTAACTCTCAAGGTTTTCTTTCCGAAAGCAAAGAAGATATTGCAAGAAAATCTTTTGCTTACATCAAAGCAAATTGCCATGTTTTTGATGACATGTGGCAGGATGAAGCTGATTTAATTTTGAAATACATAATATTGAATATTCTTTCAGAAGAAAATGGGAAATACATGAAAAGTAGTAATGACAATGAAATAGAGCTAGACATGTATTGTTTTGCAGCTGTGGTGAAGTTAATGAGTTCATCACTCTTGCAAATCATAAGAAACTTAAGCAAAAAAGCGCATTTAGGTGGCAGCAAAAAAGTTGAAGATAAGTCTGCTTACAGGGAATATAATCATATCTTAGATATTATCAGTTGCTTTGGAAAATATGACTCAGATCTATTTACTAAAAGGATTTTGCTGGATGTCATTGGAGCAAACCCCGCAAAACATGAGTCAATCCAGATGTTTGCACATTTTGTAAGCTTGCTATGTTACAGCTTCAGAAGAAGGATTGGTTTTTTGTGGAATAATTGCATTACCGTGATGATGACAATTCTCAGACTTCTCATTTTTGAAGAGGGTACTTTGGATGTATTCATGTCATTGGTTGTCAAATCAAAAGAGATGTTTGGTCTAAGATATGGAGGAAAAACATCAAGGGTATGTAGCATGTTGTTGAATCATTTTATTCATTTTTTTCTCTTTGAGAGTTGTGTCTAGATCTGTAACAGAGAAATTTCTTACACAGGTGTTGGATCATAGAAGACCAAGTTATTTGGTTGCATCAAACTTGCAGCGTATTCAAATGCTCTATTTGAGAGAGGATCCTGTATGCCTTGTTAAGGACCAACAGTATGTATTACTATTAGGTCTTGCAAATGCTTGAGATGTATTTATACTTCTCTCACAAGACTTAGAATTTCTATCACTTCTTCTATTTGCTGTTTAGTTAAATACTATTTGACTGCTTTAAATTAATAGTATGACATTATGGATTATATGTGCAATATATATGAATTACTACTGTAACAGTTTGTGATTCATAATTTTATAATCTATGAGATTTGCACATGCCACCAGACACAAACCTACTTGCTGTTGATTGCTGTATTTCTTCTTAGTTACTGAAAAATCTACAAGCAATTGCACTTCTTTTCTTATCTTTCAGTAATTCAATTCTTTTTCCTTTAATTTTCAAAATCTGAATATATTTTTCTCTATTACATTTTTTGAATTTTTAAATCTTAATTTATTTTTTCTCTACATAGTTTGGTATGATTCTGGTTAAAAATTTCCATCTCATTTTGTTTTCTTTGGGTTTTTCTTAATTGCAAATTGAACCAGACAAAAACTGAAGTTTCATTTTAAAATTTAATTTAATGATTTTATTATATTCTATACACTTCTTAAAATACTAATAATTATATAAAAATCTCAATATTTGGTTAAACCCAAATTGGAGCAAACCAAATTGATTTTTTTTTTAATTTTATATTTTTCTTATGTTCATTCCGTTCTAAATGCTAATATAGTTGGTTGACTACCAAAAATCTTATCTTATATATTATATAAAAGAGGGTTCTTAGATAGTGGAAATATACACGTGCCACTTCCACGTTTCTCTACTTTCCCTCCAAATATTTTCGTCCATTCTTAATTATCTAATCTAATATACTAAATATGTATTTCATCGTTCTTATGCATAATACTATCTTAATTTTTTATTTCTCTTGCATGGTTAAAATTTATTGGAACCACAACTCAATAACCTTTCATATTTCAAGGTCATGCACGCTTCTTATCTTATATGTATTAATTAATGTATTTTGGTGTTCTCATTTTCCTTTTGATATTCGCACAATTTAAATTTTTTAGTACACTTGCATGCAATACAATTTCTTGGAACTACAAGTCAATAACCTTTCATATTTCACCATCATGCATGCTACTTATCCTTATTACTTAATTAATTAATGAATGTCTGTCGCCAGACATTAATTACCGCTTGATTAAGTTCATATATTTATTTCTGATATATTTTGGTTATTACATACTGCAGGACATAATTTTGGATTATCGTTTCTTTTTCTTTATTGTAATTTTGAACTTTTGTAGAATCAAATGTTATGACGGATAATTATTTTTAGCATTTTCTCTTTTGTCTACTTTTATGTAATATGTATGAATATATTAATGTTCATGTACTCTACATATGCAACTTAAGTTTATTTGATTTTTTAATATCAGTTTTTGGTGTCGTATATATTTTATCCACTCGGAAAATCCGTGCATCACACGGGTAATTAAACTAGTTAGCTAAAATAATTGGGTCTACCTGATCAGCTGAGCCAATGACACCTGTTTTCAGTGTGCTCTCTGGCTTGTGCCCATCTCATAGTTTTTGAAGCTTTAAATATTTTAGCAGTATGTTGTATTGCTAACTAGATTTTTTGTCTGGATGACAGCAGGAAAAATCAGGGAAAAGAACAAGAAGGCCACTCCACTTCTACAACTGCTTTAAAGGATTCAGGTGAAGCTGATAGTTGTAACCTTGAGAATTTTACAAAATGTTTACCTGGACATGAGAAAAACATATCAGAATGTGATGATCTGGTTGACTTCATTGAATGCAAGCCTGGTAAAGACTACTCGGGTTGGTTAAGAAATCGAAGACGATTTAGAAAATGGCTACACGAGAAAAGATATGTGAGAACAGGCTCAAATCTTAATAAAGAAGTTGGATCAGTTAGGAAACTTAGGTCCAAGAAGCCCAAGTAAAACGTATACCATATTTTTTCATCTATGAGGAAAATCCATCATTTTAGGATGTTTGGTTGGATTGATCAAATGTAGAGGCATCAGAAGAACTGTTCAGATGATTATAAAGAAATGAAAGGAATTGAGCAGTCATATTAAAAGAGACTGAAGGTGGACTTAAGAAAGAAGATGAAGCAGCAAGAAACCTAGGTTCAAAAATTACCAGTGGTAATGGGCTATTATCACTCCTAGTGATAAAAAAAACACTACCATTGGGCAAAAATGAACTATTGCTTTTGATTTTGCCAGTAGCATGTAGCTCAAAAGTCTAACAGACATCTGCATAGTGCATTAAGCTCAAGACATCCATGCCCAAGTCCAAATAGTTGGGACTTCACAACTTGTTGTTAGTGCACAATAGAATCATGGAGGCCGTCTCATTCTCATGAATAGTGGAAAAAGGAGACGGGCTATTTCCTATTCATCTTCAAAGCTCCAAGGTGGACCGTCAAAGCTACTAACAAAGGAGATGGGTTTTTTTTTGTCTGAGGAACATAATTTGCCAAGGATTAAATGCCTCACAAGTTGGAAAATGGTCATCTTTCTCGGGAAAAATGGGGGACCTGGTCTGACCCATCCAGTAATCTGCAATGTTGCTAGACTCAGGCGCTGTTGGTGGGGAATCATCAGCAAGAAAAATGGAAATATGGTATGTTGTTGCTTCAAAATGCTTCCTCTACTGTGAATGGCTAAGATTCTTTGGAACCTTTGTTTCTTCTCTACCTACTGAATGTTGGTTTGTAGTTTCCTCGTTTTTCTCTTGCTTTTTTTCTTTTGCTTTTTAACTATATTCTTTGTTTTCCTTCCCATTCACCTCGTAAGAAATGAATTGCTTTTGGAGTATCTTTATCCATTTTCCTCAAAGAACAAAAAGAAAATAAGTCATTGGACTATAAAAAATTGTTGATTACACCGTGTAAACTGGCTTTACAGACTTCAGGAATGCGCTTTGAATCCATCTTACATTTAGTAATATATTATTCCGAGGCATGTTTATTTTTAGGTGGTTAATATGAGATTCATCATGCAAATATGACAGTGGAGTTTGCTACAAGTGGCCCTATGTGGTTTTGGTGTTTAGTACTTTAATTTGGATACATGAGGAACTTATGGCAGTTCTATTGTGCCCTTTCTTGTTTCAGGTCAATTGTTCATTATTCAGGTATTTCGCTCCACTCCTGCAGTTATTCGCATATGAAGAGGTGGCGGAGATCAATTGAGGACGACAATGTAGGACAATAAATTTGACAAAGCATTGAAAATAAGTTCCCATGCGACAGATATGCTAAATCTTAACTATGATATACTACCACATGTTGATTTTTTCTCTGGGGATTTTTCTACTGATTTTATGTGTCCCGCGTTGTAAAAGCATATTAGTTCCTTGAAGAGCATGACAGTCACATTTTGCATGCACTAGCTCTTGTGTTTTTCTTTCCTTGATCGATAACATTCATCTATTTCTTGCTCTTTTACCATCTACAGCTCATTCCACTATTAGCATATTTTAGTTGTGAATGCAGTGTGTATGCGTGTTGTTTCCAAAAGTTGTTGATGCAGAGTTGAATCAAATGTTTGACTCATCCATGTTTTTTTTTGCTGCCTGCCACCATTTATTTCCAAAAAAACTGAGATTATGTCCTGCAGATTCGCTCCTCAATTATTCTGATTAGTGGTTTAATAAGTTTCACAAGTACATGTTTTCGCTCTATTTCACGTGGTACTTGTTGTAGTTCAAGCGGCAACTTTTTGACATGTCAATAAAGGTTGTGTACTTATTTTACTCATATAATAATTTAATTAAATCCCTCCAAGGTTTAAAAGATGTGCTTGCCTGGTTTATTAATGTGCTAAATATCTAGGGGGAAAAAACTGCTTTAATTAACAAAAAGTTACACGTGTGCTGAGGGATGATGCCCCATGAAAATAAATGAGTTATTAGTGTAATTTCAACGTTAAAAAAAGCAGTGCATGTAATTATGCCGAACAGAGTGGTGATTATTTATAATCTTTTTGTACACAAGAAAAATGCTGAAGATCTGAGAGCAATCTAGGCATAATAACTGTGAAACAATTCAAGCACAACTCTTCACCAATTCATAAATTTATTATCTGGATACTACTACCAGAAAAGTGGTTCATTCTTAAAAAAACAGGGCAAATGCTGTAAACGGAGCACCAAAATTAAATACTCAAGAACAAGAACTGAAATAGTTGGCTCTTTACTTAGAGCAAATGCACTTCATGCACTCTCAAAGAGCTCCATGGCTTCCGCGACATTTGGCAGCGAAGGGATCGCACCTTTCTTGGTGGTCGTGATCGCTCCACATGCATTGGCGAACCTCAACACCTCTCTCAGCTTCTTCTCATCCTGCACCCACCGCCCACAAGTCTGCATCAATCCTCTCACAGCATAAACTCTGATGCACAATATCACTCACCTGCAGCGCCGACTGATCGTCGACGATCCGACGGAGCAATGCTCCCACGAAGGCGTCACCGGCGCCTGTTGTGTCCACCTGCTTCACCGCGAAGGACTCGACGGCGCCGTGGAAATCCTGTTTTAATCCATCGAAATCAAAGATATAAATCAGATAATTTTAGCAGCTCAATAGAATTACACACAATATGACGAGAAGGAGCTAGATATATTATTATATCCATCGAAGTAATTACAAACAAATAGAAGCTCTATAAATATATATATATACCTTGGTGTAATATTTGCAGCCCTTCTCTCCAACTGTGACGAGGAGGAGCTTCAGACTTGGGCGCCAGAGCTGCAGAGCCACTTCGTCTTCGACAGAGTCGTGGCCTGTGAGGAACTCGAGCTCCACGTCACTGACCTTGATGATGTCGGCCTGGTCCCATATGCTCAAGATCTGCTTGCGCGCCTCCTCCGGCGACGGCCACAGTGGCAGCCGCAGGTTGGGGTCGTACGACAGCAGCGCCCCTGCTTCCTTCGCCACCTCCATGGCCTTCAGGTGCGCCGACCTGCACGGCTCCGTGATCAAGCTTATCGACCCGTAGTGGAAAACCGTAGCCTTGAAGATTTCGAACCAGTGAATTAGCGCATCGAAATTAGTGAAAGATTCGAAGTAAAGGAAGAGAGAGATCCGGCCATCCGCATACCTTTCTGATCAAACCGAGGTCGAGTTCCGCCTCCGTGAGCAGCATGTCGGCGCTGGGGTTGCGGTAGAACATGAACTCGCGCTCCCCGTCGGCGCGCAGGGTGACGAAGGCCAGCGCGGTGCGCGCGCCGCTGTCGAACGTGACGCCGGCGTCGTCCACGCCGTTCTGCCGCAGGATGGCCGCCAGCATGCGCCCGAACTCGTCGTCGCCGAGCTTTCCGACGAAGGCGGCGCGGCCGTCGAGCCGCGCCACCGCGATGGCCACGTTGGCAGGGGCGCCGCCTGGCGCCTTGAGGAACCCCGGAGCCTCCGCCAGGGACACGCCGGCCGCCGTGGGCACGAAGTCGATGAGCATCTCTCCGAAGCTCACGACGAGGCGTTCCCTTGCCTGAGCTGCGGCCATCTTCTTCAGGGTGTTCGACGAAATGGCAGGAGGCGTGCAATGCATATGACGGAGAGAGAGAGGGAGGGAGAAAGGGAAGTGTTATTAATAATGAAAGGGAGGAGGAGGGACGGTCAAAATTGGTTGGCATTCGTTTGGCCGTCAGATTAATATTCAATATAAAACCATGGGCAATTTAATCTAAACCGGTTTAATCAATTCCGGTTCGATTTTAAGAATAATGAAAAGAAATAGGCACATGGATTACTCGGCCTATTCGGAAAAATATACTAAAATACTTTAACGTTTTCACCGAATTACTAGAATATTTCTATCCTTTATTTTAGAGTTAAAATACTACTAAAATTATTAAAAATAATACAAAAATAATATCTAAGCTAATTTTTGTTATCTGAAACTTAACAGAAATTACATGAATGCTGATTAAGACGTTAACTTTACACGTGACGTATATGCAGAGAATAATTTATCACTCAAGTGCCATATAAGACGCCACGTAAGCCTAGGTCGACCCACCACTAATATTAATTTTTATTCGTATCTTCTCAATGATATTAAATCCTAACATTCTCTCTGTAACTCTTATATATTTTTTTTGCTATTTATATTTCGAGAGGTAAAAAATAAAAAAAAGTTGGTGACAAATTTCAGTGCTAACGTGTCACGTGACGTGTTGCTAATGTGACAAGTCTTGGTCTGCATCTGCATCATGTGTCTCAGTCATCAATCACGTCAGTTTTATTATCTCTTCATTAACATCGTTTATCTAGAATCATTTATGTATTGAATTTTATTACGTAAGAAATATTTTTAATCCAAAAAAAACTTTAAGAGGCATTTCGGGCTAAAAAGTAAATAGTTTTGGTTGGGGAGTTCTTAACACATTTTTCTTTTGATTAAAGAATGATAGGTCTTCGTTTTGGGAGATTTTGACTTGCAGAGCCCGTGTTTGACTTTGCTTCTTCATGTATTTGGGATATATCGACTATTTAGCTTCAATAAAAGTTAGGATTTACAGTCAATTTATTAGATATCATCTTTACCAAGAAAGAGAAAAAATTGTTGGCTATCATGTGATGAGTCCCAACAGGAAAAGGTTCAGAATTAGTGCACATTCATTGTCATGATCATACTAGTATTTATTAGTACTGAAAGGACACGCAATCAGTTCGATCGAAAAATCAATCGTGGATAATATAGTTGATGATAACATATTATATATTATCTAGAGATTTAAAATTTGAACCATAATATGATCATCTATTATGATTTTCTATTTTTTTTAAAAAAAATCAGTTCGATCGGAATTGAACCAAATTGATTGGTTCAGATCATAATTATCGGACCCAACTTGGTCATCAACCCGGTCGAGCTTTTGGTCTAGTAGTTGAATTGATGGATTAACTACTTAAATAGTATATTATTGAAATACTAATTAAATTAAATTAAAAATATATAACATGCTAACTAAAAATATTTTTAGAGAAAAATGCAGCAATTATAGATAAAATCAAATCAAATTTATTTTATTTCCCTAAAACTATCTATATTAGAAAAAATATTTAATAAAATACTAAATTATATTATTTGTTATTTTTTATTTAAATAATAATATTTTCAGGGATAAATATGTAATTTAAAAATTAACCATAAATATTATTTCAAAAGGTACACTATGTGATTTTTTTAATTAAAAATTACAAATAAAAATCTCAATTGAATTGAAGCCGCTTGAAAAGATTTGATTATATCATTAAAAAATATATATGTGGTGGGCCCATTTATTAGAGCCACCGTTCAAAATTTGCAATAAAAATAAACCTCGGATGATAATTAATTAAGAGGGGCAGACAATATCTATTGTGAGATTTCGAGAAAATGAAATTAACGGTTCTTGGTTACTCCCTCGTATACTTGACGTGGAAGAGAGAAAAATGTAGCCATTTATTATTATTTTGGGTATTCAAAAAAATCAAAATCAAATTGATTTTTGCAAAACAATACGAATCGATACATAGCTCCACGAGTCGGCACTACGATTATCAAACACAAGAATTTAGATTTGCTAAGTATAAATTCTATCTCCATGCCCATTCATTAATCATTTTGATTTTACTTACGACTTCTTATAACCGCTAAGTGCATAAGGTCGTTATCGCCGCAATCATTGTTGATGCTCATCGGTGATTGCCTTACAACATAAGGATATATAGTCGCAAATGATTTAATTTTTAGTAGTGTCCAATGGCAAAGTAGAATTCTCCACAAAATTCTATCTCCATTCTCATGACTCTGCAAAATTTGGTAACAAAATCTTTGATACCTAGCATTTTTCTTTACTAATATTGGATTTTCTTTGCCTGTTTTTTTGGCCTCATGAGAAGGATGAAGGTTCTTGTGCTGGAAGGTTTGGCAATATGGAAATGTACTTTGCTTGCAGTAATGCAATAAACTATTATTGTTGAGCCAATGGATATGCCTTCTACTTCAATGTCTAATTGCTGGGAGGAAACTGACCATTCAAATCTCTAATAAAGGCTATTATTTTGAAGGACATGTTCTTATAATTGAAACAATTAATCTCTACGATGTTTATACCTATAAATCTTCGCTGCATAGAGGGCACCGAAAAACATTTTGTCGAACTTACTATTAAAGGGGTCAATCTCGAATCGTTGTGCTCGGATTAACCTCTCTCTACTTTCTTCTTCTCTTCTATGTTCTTTTTTCTATACCCCATTGTATTTTCCTTCTCCCCCTAAATTTGTATCACTCTTTTTTTATATATATTAATATAAGTATTCTTTTTTTTCAAAAAAAAAAATGTTTATACCTTCTTGATTCTTTTCTTTAGTTCATTAATTAGGGACGATAACGGATCAAGTTTTATCCGCATAGGTATTGCTCTACCCACATGATGTATCAAAACTTAATTGTGCTTTATTAGTTAATTTGATTAGTTTGAACAAAAAAAAATATTGGACAAGACTAGATCATCGGGCCTATTTGGTGGAACCCATGAAACCCGGGTCATGCCGAGTCACTCAAGAACCAAGGTCAGCCTAAGTTAGGCCTAGGGGCTCCGCTCAGTCACCCTAAGAGTATTTTCGTTTTTGGTCTGTATTCGAAGAATTCAAATATAATCACAACATGCTTAAAGGAATACAATCTGGTAATTGACTAACTCAAGGCATTTCTCCACGATAATTGAGAAGAAATCTCTGCCAAATACATCTCATTCAAGACCTGCCTTATAAGCCAATCTCGGCATTTTTAAGTATCTGTTGAATCCAATTCTTATAATAAGACACCACCTCGAATACGTTCTTACTCGAGCGTTAGAGTATTATTGTAGGTCGTCTTGGAGTCACGTCCAGACTGGAACTAGGAAGGCTTGTACGCAGCACCTCCGATCTTATACGTTGAAAATGAAAAAAAATTAAGGAGTAATCCCTATAGATTATCCATTAGACATGCATAAGAGTAGTTGGATTTGCAAAGGTCGGCCAAATTAAAAAGAATGGGGACATCCACCGACCACAAGGCATTGTTTAATTCCTATGTTACAGCTTTTATTAACATTTTAAATCCAATAAAAGAAACTACAATGAAACAAAGGCCATGAGATCACCACGTGCCATCACATTGAGAGCACAACATAGGACAGATTACATACAAGCTATGTACATATATAAGCCATCCTTGTCCAATCAAATTGCATGGTTTATAATTATGAGATAGTGAGAGGAACACTCTATTAATTAATTGATTGATTAATATTAGTATTATATACTTTGCCTTCAACATTACTCCAAAAATATATAAAAGAGGGTGGTGAGCCTTTAATGTGTTGTATGCACTAGCTAGGTAGCTCAAATTATGCACCTTATCCTTTGTCACATCAAAAAATTGTAATTAATTATACATTAAATTTTATTTTATTATCTTCTTTTTCTTGCGTACACAAGGGGGGGGGGTGATGTAATGGCTTACTCACACATGAGTTCCTTCATTTCAAGGTGAATGATCATTACTTCCTCAATTAATGAAAGAAAAGAGTGGTCATATTGAATGATATTGTTCTTGATTCTGGCTAAGACATTGGATGATAATGAATTAATAGTGATCAATTAATTCTAACAAAAAATACTTATAAAAACCAACCTTAATATTAGGACGGGGGTATTTTGTTTATTTGTAACTAGAGGTGGCAAAATGAGCCGACACGACACGATAAGAAAGCGTGCTCCGTGGGCCAGAAATTTTTGGTCCGACCCGCAATATTTTGCGGGCCATCGAGCACGGCCCGCGAGCCCGTTTATCAACTAAAAACTTGTAAAAAAAATTTAAATATTTGAGAGACTAAATAAGTATCAAATATGATATTTCACCTGAAAAGTTCTATGGATTAACTTCATCTTCAATTTTAAAACACTAAACAAATATTAAACTAGACTTGAAATTATTTTTTAAAAATACTTAGCCGGAGCAAACGAGCCGGCCCGATAAGCTTTTCGAGCCGAATTTTGAACTCAAACCCTACGTTGGGGCCTGTAACTAAATCCTACCCGAAATTTATGGTGTAGTACATGTTTCGAGTACCATGTTGGAATATGTTCATTTATAAATTCCAACATATAGGTTTCAACAAGGTACCCTGAATATGTACCTTGAAACTTATAAATGAATAAGTTCCAAAATATAAGTTCCAGGTATTAGTTTTTATTCCGATTTTAAGTACCTAATGTGTTGGACAAAATCTACCCGATCGAATAAGTTCTAATAGATTCTGGACCCATAATTAAAATGGCATTCAAACTTTGCATGGATGGATGTGTAAAAAACCCCCTTAAAATAGCATAAATCTGATCACGGCAAAGTGGCATCTCTCCAATGAAAAGATTCTTATTCACACATGCCCACACTCCACAGGCCTTCACATGGGAAAACCCAAATAAATATAAATGCCAACTCCACTTGCTCCAAGCACTGTGTCAAGTCAAAAGTGTCAACTCCCACTCCCCCCACCCTTCCTTCCTCTATAACTATAACGGCCCCCACCTGCGAACGCCCTCCTATTGGATCTACCCGCAGGGTCCCGCCCGAAGAACTAAATCTGGACCACTCGTTACGAGGCCCCTCGCTGGGTCCCGCTCGAAGGATTAGATCCCGGCTCTTGGTTCTTCCCCTTTCTTTTTATATAAATAGAGCACGCACCTGCGTCTTCGTCTTCCTCTTCCTCTTCCTCGCTCGCGCATATCCGATATACCGATTCTTCCTAGTCGCCTTCGCGCGCGCTCTCTCTCTCTCTCTCTCTCTCTCTCTCTCTCTCTCTCTCTCTCTCTCTCTCTCTCGGTCGGTGGGGATGAACCAGACGGCGAACGGCGGAAGCAGGCCGGGGCCGATGGGGCCGCCGCTGATGGGGCTCGCGCGTTACGGCTCGGCGCCCGGATCGTTCCTCTCCGGGATCGCCGACTCGGTCGTCGCTGGCGGCGGCGGCGGAGGAGTAGAGCTGTCCGCTGCATCTGCATCTGCATCCGCCGCCGCGTCCGAGGGGATGATGGCCCGGTTCTTCCCCGGCGAGTCGCCTTGCCTCGCCTCCGAGTCCAGCTGCCGCGCACCCGGCCGGGGCCCAGACCGAGACGCCCCCCCGGCTGCCGGGGAATGCCCTCAGGGGGGACCGTACATACCCGTGGAGCTCCAGCAGGCGTCCGCGGCCGCCTCGCCGTTGGTCCGGCACAGCAGCTTGCCCTCGGGATTCTTCTCCCATCTGCTAACGGATCACGGTACATATGCACATCTCTCTCTACTTGTTTCGATTGAATACTACGTGTCGGCCAGCTGGTGGTTGGTCATCCTGTTTTGTGCTTTCATTGCATCAGCGGATGGACGCATGCAAAGTTCCAATGAACAGTAGTCTTCTTTATTTACGGATATGGATCTGCAGTCTGCACTAATTAAAAGACTAAAGTCATGCATCCGAGCTGCACAAACAAATAGAAAATGTAGGGTTTTGGTGGGTGCGATGAGGTAATGGAATGAGAGAGGATCACTTTATATTATATTTCTCTGCCAACCGATTGATGTTGCATCAGTAAATCTATATATTATTTGTGTATTGAAAGCATGCAAACAGAATTAGATATTGCCAATGATGTCATTATATCTGCAAGTCATTTGATATTTACCTGATCATCTAGAGAGCTAATAAAAGAGTGACCTTTGTGTCTGATGATCAAGTGCTGTAGTGCAGATTCAAAATGATAGGTCACTGAACAAAAATTTATCAGATTCATTCCACCATGCTACAGAGCAGACTAAGAATGCTTAAATAGTTCTCTTTAAGTCTTGTTCTTCACCATCAATATAGATCTTCATCCTTCATGGCCTTGGTTCTTTTTCCTGATTTTGAGGACTTTCCACATAAATCCTTGTGTGTGCTTTGACATGTTATGCTGCTAAAAACAGGTCATGCTGCTGCGAGGACTATTGGAAATTACTCTCAGACAGGCACAGAGAGCATCCATGTGTCAGCAAACAGAAGGTTGAAGTCTCAGTGGAGCTTCTCAAGGAAGGACTCACTCTCACAAATCTCTGAATTGAGCATCCCAGAAATAGAAGACAACAACAACTCAGATGAGGGTGCTGGGAATCCTGGCCAAACATACATTTCCGGCAATTTCCAGTTGGGCTTGTGGGATGATAACAACTCAATTGAATTTTCTGCTCCATCACGCAAAAGGACCAAACATAACATCCACTCTCAGGTAGCCTAAGTTGTTTGACATCTCAACATCCTTGGGTTTGTTTTTGGCTATCATATCTTCATCTCTAATTAACTCCTAATCATGAGACCATTATTTTGGTTCACTTCAAATGGTTTCAGTTTAGCCTGCCAAGGTCTTCGTCGGAAATGTCTGAATTAGATCAATATCTTCAGATCCAACAGGATTCAATCCCTTGTCGAGTTCGCGCTAAGCGTGGCTGTGCAACACATCCCCGGAGCATTGCTGAGAGGGTCAGCTCATAAATACTAATTCATCTATTGCTGAGTTCCCTTCAACAGTACATCAAATGATTTACAAGAAGCATCTGTTTTTGATGCTCGAGCAACTTACAATTTTCTCTACAGATGTTTCTTTCTTCAACTTATTTTGTTTATCCATGTCAGGAGAGGAGAACGCGAATTAGCAAACGTCTACAGAAATTGCAAGATCTTGTGCCTAAAATGGACAAGGTAAACATCAAATACATTAACAATCTTTTATGTGATAAGAATTGCTACTCTCATTATGAATTACATTAGTATAAATTAGGTAGATGCGTTTTGCATTAATCTTATGTATATTGTTTGATTGCTTGTCGAGTTCATAAGTAACTCCAAATGTTGTGTACTTGTATTCATTGAAGCAAACAAGCACATCAGACATGTTGGAGCTGGCAATCGAGCACATCAAAGAGCTTCAGAACCAGGTTCAGGTGTGTATTGAAAGAGATTAATTTCCTGAAAAATGTACTGACAGTTTGAAGCATACAAATACCAACCTGTGCTTTCTCTTTCTTTTGAGAAGTAAAAAAACAAAGATTGAAGTCTACTTGGACTTGAGTTGAGTTCAGAAAATGAATACTGACCTAAAAATACCTTCTAACACTGCTTTGTTTCCGCAGAAGCTTAAACAAGATCAAGCAAGTTGCACATGTCTAGGGAAGCAAGAGAAGACTTGAGAGTGGAGCAATTTTTTTAGAGTGAAACAATTATATTGTAGCGCATTATTTTTGTTGTCATTAATGTTGTTAATTATAGCATTAAGGTTTTCCCCGAATTTGTAACGTCGTCAAGATCATCTCCAACAAGACTGTGATGAGAATCCAAGAATATTTTATTTTACCTTTGATCTTAAGATTGTTTTTCTCATGGTACATATTATGTTCTTGCTCTTGTTCTCTCTCATGGTACATATTATATTATGATGATACATTAGACCTGAATGCGGCTAGTGTCATTAATCATTTTTTTAGAAAAAAATGACTTTATAACATAATCATTACAAAGCAAGTGGCTGCTTCGGCTGCTGGTTTTTTTTAGTCTTGTAATACTTAATTTGTAGTGTCTTTGATTCTCTTTGCTCTTGTTGTATTTTCTTACTTTGTTTTTTACTGCTTTCTTCCCTCGCCTGTACCATTTCATCTCTTTGAATGAAATGCAAGATTCATATTTTTTTTTAAAAAATCATTACAAAGCAGACAAAAATATGAAAATATACACACAAAGCACATTAACTTTAAGTATTATCATTTGAGACTAATCCATTGATTATTAAGTCAATTAATATATATATATATATATAATTTTGTTTAATTACTTGTTTATTATTTAATATTCACACTTGATGATTTTCAATTTCCAGTTTCCACCAATAAAAAATGCTAAAAGAATGGTTAATAAAAATTGGCAAATTTACACTAACCTATCAAGAACTAACGCTCAAGCTTGGCTAAAAAAATTGATAGAGAGCTTAATTCTTATCCAAGTTTTATATTGCGGCTCTAATTATATAATCAACTTGTGAGATAAAGAAGAGAGCTTAGCAAAAATTATAATCCATCCTTTGCTTTACATCACCCATCATTATCAAGATCTTTTACGTTGATATATTCTCGGGATTAGGTGGTAGTTGATATTTTTGTGAATCTATCAAATTTTTTGATTTGTTTGGTATATACTATCATATTTGTATCGATCAAATTCTCCACATGTTAACGTGGATAAAAAAATAAATTTTTATATTAAAATATTTAATATACTCCACGTCACTATTTTATTTTCAGCATTGCTAATCAACATATATGCACTACTTTAAATTTAAAGTTTTAATATAAATTTTTAAATATTATTAAAAAATCAAATAATATAGCGAGTGAAGTATATTGCATATTTTAATATAAGACTTTTTATTTTATCCATGTCAGCACGCCATATCATCATTTTGTCGACGCAACCGACGGACATTTCACGGGAGAATTCATTTGACACTGTATATACTATAATTTGAGCGAATGAACAAAAATTAAATAGGTTTATAAAAAAAAATTAAAATTCATAATATATTTAAATAATTATTCATTATTTATTTGTCGACGTGTAGCTGTGTACGTGCGGTCTACTCTTCTTTCCAGGTGCCGTTACTTCAGAGCCTATCAAACAAGTCGACGATTCATGTAGAAGACTTGGACTGAGTCTAAATTTTTCTACGCAAAGGAAAGCTCGGGATTTGGAATTTTGGATGCACAGACGACAGGACGAAGCTTCCTCCTTCCTACCTTTCCAACCCTCCTTAAATCCCATATTATTTTTCTAATGTAAAATCTTTTACAAATAATAGAATTATAAGAAAAATATCGTTAAAAATAAAATCCATTTTAAGGGGAAAAAAATAGAAAAAAGATATTATATTATTATTATTGTTGCTGGTACTTACTACTAATATAAAATTAATATAAAAATGACTAATATATATGTATCAGGAAACCTATTCCGAATAAACAACAGTTTACATGGCGAATTAGCGAAATAAAGCACACGCGTTTCGAGAAAGAGACGATGCCGACGTCCACGAAGACGAAGATTGCCATCGCTGGCAGCGGCGGCGCAGGAGAAGAGCTCTCCCTCTCCATCAGTCTAGCCGATTGCCTCAAGGAGGCCGCCGCGGCTAGTCACTCCTTCCGGGGCGAGTGCTCCCAACTCGCCCACCGGGCCGACCTCCTCGCCTCCTCCCTTCGCGCTGTTGTTCGCTGCCTCGCCTCCCTCCCTCACCAGCCCCCTTATGTTCCTCCTGTCCGCCGCGTCGCTGCCGCCGCCGCTCGCTCTCTCGACCGCGCCCTATCCCTCGCCCGCCGCTGTCGCCGCAGCCAACGGCGTTTGCTCTCTAACCCCTTTGCGATACTCCGTCTCCTTTTCCCATTTGCTGCCCCCCGGGCTGCGGAATTCCGCCGCGTTCTCTCCGTCCTTGACGCGTCCCTCGCTGACCTCCGCTGGTTGCTCTCCCTCTACTCTAGCGAAGACGACGGAGCCGCCTCGGGGGGCGCTGGCCTTCCGCCGATAGCCACCTCCGATCCTGTTCTGTCGTACGTATGGACCTGCGTCGTGGCCGTCGAGATAGCCCCGCGAGCTTCCGACCGCGCGGAGGCCGCCCAGTCGCTCGCCAACCTCGCCCTTGACGGCCACCGCAACAGGTGGGTCATCGTCGACGAAGGCGGGGTGCCGCCGCTTCTCGCCCTCCTCCAGAACGGAGACGACGAGGCCTCCCAATCCGCCGCCGCCGCAGCCCTCGCCAACCTCAGCTTCGACCGCGAACTCGTCTTGGCCGTCGCCGACGCGCTGGCGATCCCCACCATCGTTCATACCCTTTCCAAGTCGACCTCCACAAGGCTCCAGATGCAACTGGCGATCCTCGTCTCCCGGATGGCGGCGGCCGACGCCACAGTTCGGGAGGAGTTCGCAACAGAAAACGCCACTCTTCAACTCGTCGCGCTCCTCTCCGCCGGTGTCCCGCTCGCCAACGCGAACCACGCACTCCCAACCAGGAACAACTCCCTCCGGAATGAAAGCTCTTGCCTTTTCCTCGGCAATGGCGGCAGCGACATTGACGAAAGAGAGAACGAGATATCCACGGCAAAGCTTGAGCTCAAGACCGCGTGCGCCGAAGCCCTGTGGGTTCTCTGCAAAGACTCTATCGCCAACAGCCGCAAGGTCGCCGAGACCATCGGGTTGCTCTGCCTCGCGAAGCTCATCGAAACAGAGAAAGAGCAGCTCCAATTCAATTGCCTCATGACAGTGGCGGAGATCGCAGCCGCAGCAGAGTCGGATGCGGACCTCCGCAGCTCGGCGTTCAAGAACTCTCCGGCGGCCGCGCAAGTGGTGAAGCAGCTCCTTGAGCTGGTAAGGCAGCAGGGAACGAGACCGTCTCTCCAGATGGCTGCCATCAGGTCCATTGGCTCACTGGCGAGAATATTCCCAGCTAAGGAAGTCAGCGTGCTCCAGCCGCTGGTGGCGCAACTGAGCCACTGGGACGCAGATGTTTGCGCCGAGGCCGCGACAGCACTGGGAAAGTTCGCTGGCCCGGAAAACTTTCTTTGCGTCGAGCACTCGACGGCCATAGTGGAGTTCGACGGCGTGCCTCCATTGATGAGGCTGCTGCGGCCGGGGAAGAAGAGCCAGCTGCCGGGGCTGGTGCTGCTCTGTTACCTCTCGTTGCATGCGCCGGGCCACGAAGCTTTGGAGCGGGCGAAGGTGTTGCTGGCTCTCAAATCTGTCGACCGGAGTGTGGCGGCACATTGTTCTTCATTGAATAAACTGATCCCGAAGGCCATTCAACAGCTCGAGCTTCATCATCCCGAAACACATGCTTGGGTCGAAATGCATCTGTAAATTCTGCTAGCATTTTCAACACCTCAACATCACGAAATGATGTTCTTGAAGGAATTAAGAAATGGCTTGCATCTTGTTGCCATGTCCTTCGTGTGGTAACTGTAGTTCTATCTTTTTTTCTTTGACTTCTAGGTGGATAAAAATGAAAGCGAAAGCAAATTAGACATGTAGGTTGTGAATACATAATCCGGTTATACTTGCTTGTGAAAATGCAAGTAATGAAAGCCGTTCTTCCTTTTTCCTACAGTAAATTTTGGTTGCCTCTTGTTTGGTTTTTATAGTGGAAGAAAAAAATTCCTTCATGATACGGAGCAAGAAATATAATTTAACGGATTATTTAACTTTGTCAAAGGATTAAACGCTGGAGAAAGTGAGATGATATTATTCTAATATATTGGGTTCTGTTTGGGCTCAGCCGACCTAAGCTGAGAGGATGGGATTGCTCGCACTCTCTGGGTGAAGGTGAAGGGTGGAGCAGTGATTATCTTTCCTATCTTCAGGTGAAGGACAAATGGATAGAGATATTGTCCAAATAATAAAGGTTGTTGCTTCAAAAGTCTTGTATTGTTCACTATATTCGCCTTCAAATAGAGTTATAAAAGAAAAGTATAAACCTATCACTCACTTCAAAAGTCTTATATGTTTCACTATATTCCCCTTCAAATAGAAAAGTAATAAAAGAAAAATATAGACCTATCACTTGAAAATTAAAAATCCAAACTAAGACAATAGATTATTGAACTTTTCTATCATTTCCCATGATTAAAAATCCCAGGATCCAAGCATCACTAGGTTCATTTACCTTGAAAAAGAAATTAGGTTTGTATATTGTAACAGTAAACTGGAACACCTCTAGAGACCTGGGTTAGATGAATTTATCTTTTAGTTCCCGTCATGAATCTAATGATATTGGACATTGGACAAGATGAAAGAGAACGAGCACCTGATTCTAACGTTCAAATCCAAACAAAATTTGCATATCTACAATCATAGTCTTGGTGTGAACAGGTCATTGCTACTTCTTCCCTGAGAGGTCGTCCAGAGCATTCAGTATGTATATTGAGGGTCAAATCTCCTTCTCCCCTCCCGCTTATAGTATGGAGTTTCATCGATTGTCCTCCGCACATAACCCACCAGAGGCGGGGGTGTCTGAGGAGAAAATTCAACATGACCAGCAGATACAGTTTCTGTTGTTGGCGTCCCAGGCCTAGCAGAAGCTGCAAATGTAGGTGCTAATCGCCTTGACAATCCAGACCTGTCTGGTCTTTCCAGCAACCTCATGAAGAATAAAACTGTGAGTATAAGCACAATAGCACAGGCTACGACTGCAGTCCATGTGATGTTACTCGATTCGGATACAGCTGTTCCTTCTCCAACATCATAAGAAACATCAATCTCTTCTCTCTGACCTGTACAATGATCAGATTTTAATCACTACAAGTTTACATACACCTACTGAGAGTAAGATCTATTGAGAAAAATCACAAGAGCTCGTCCATAGTAATAGTGACATATTGTGCAATTAATTTTTTGATACAGCAAATAGGAAAATGATTGAGATGCATCTCAATTTTCTCTTCCAAAACTAAATTATGAATGAGCTGCTAACAGAAAAGTATGGCATACCGTTGGCAGGAAGAACAATTGTTATTGTGTCCTTGAATGGTTGACCTTTAAAGATTTTTACCTGCAGTGAATGCCAAGTGAAAGGACCCCTGTTACAAACTTCATAGGTCATGTAATTTGTTAAATAGATGCAGCTAGATTACTAACCTCATACTTAGCAATTCCCACCACACCAAAGCTGACAATGCTCAGAGGAGTAACGGACAGTAGACCTTTGGCATTCCAACTTATCTCAACATCTAGAAGAAAATAGCAACCAAGTCAGACTAATGCATACAGAAATTCAATAGCTATGGAGTTATTCTTGGGTACCTGTACTGCCAATGATTGTTACAAGGCTTCTATTGGCATTTGGTGTCAAGTTAATCTACATCGGGAAAAAAACGAAAAAAATTATATTTGGTCGACATCAAAAAAAAAAGATCTTTTTGAAAACTTCTAAACACAGAGTAAAAAAGCTTTACCTTCTCAGCATCTATAATAAATCCTCCAACATAAGGGACGTGTGCAGATCCAATAACATTTGGTGTTTCCCTGAATGTTGCAATGACAGAAATGTATACTAACCCTTCGCTTACAGTATTGTCTAGCTGTTTCATATTTGACTTGGACAAGACACTCAATAAATGCTTTGGTGAGTAAGGAAAGAAGATACAATAAGAGTAGCCAGTGACATTGTTGATCCATGCCTTTGAATACCTAAAATGAAGAGAAATTTGGGAGGGGAGAAAGATCAGAGTCTTCAGACGTCATCTACAGATCCATGAAACATTATTCTGAAAGAAACATACCCAACATATGGCGGATCAACCCGACAATCAAATGGGACTTCATGATGGTTTCCTGTAGCTTCAAGCCTGTAGCCTAAAGGTCCACTTTACAGAAAAGGAAAGAATATCAAATTCAACTTAGGAATAAAGAATCATGTAAAACATCCATAAAAATATGATTAACATCTGAAGTTCTGAGAACTGCATAAAACAACAGACTTGAAAAAGTTCAGATTGTGCATCAGCTAAACAATGACATCATTCGCGCAACAGCATTTAAAATACCCCCAATATCAGAAAACCATCAAAACCTTGATTAGAGCAATACTGCACCTGATTTGTCAAGAAACCAGAAAGATTCTCAATTTCTCACTTCCGCAAATCATGATAACTTAGGCCAGCACATTATGAACCTGAACTAAACTAATCCCAAACCAAAACTTTCAGTTTGATTGCAGTTTGAATAGATCATCCATTATTTGTTTTAAATAACCTATTATTAATAAATATAATATAAATATAAAATATATTTTAAATTTAAATTTCAAGAATTAGTTTCTCGGGCCAGCTCAGTTTGAAATTTGTGAGATCAAACCCAAACTGAAATTTCTTTTGAGTTCATCCAATGGAAACAAAACCAAATAATACAAGAAAACATTAACAAACTCACCCAAGATTTCAGTTCAATTTATCAGGTTGTCCTGATTATTGGATAGCCGCAGTCTAATTAAAGTCAGTTGATGTGAATAATCTTTTACCCTTTTCTCTTGACACATTTTTTAAATTTTTTATGTTGATTGATTTGACAAATATGCCAAATATATTGAGTTCCCTACAATTAATTTTTGAGCTGATAGGACTATAGGCCCATATCATTCTAGTAGGAATTCATATGTTGTGATAGATAAATACGTACATAAAACATAAAAATGAATATGCATATAGATATACATGCACATTACATATAGACAGAGGAGATACAAACCTAAATTTTACAGAGAACATGTAACCTTTGGAAGGAAATGGGACATTAGTCATTGTCTCCGCTGGAGCATCAACTAAGATCTGGTCCACTTTCATAACTGATACTGTTGTTTGCAACTTCGAGTCTGAGCCAATAAAGATAACTAATAGAAAACAATCACAACAGAGCATGAGAGCCTAGTGACAGCAAACATTCAAAACAATATTCATAGTCAACAGTCCAAAGGTAATTAAACCTTGAGTTGCACCTTCACCATGAGCATATCCTTCTCCAGTGATGCTATTTACTGTAAGAACACTTTCATTACCACTTAACCACTTGCCTGAGTGTACTACATCAATGCCTACGAATAGAATAACAAATATAATATAGTAATCAGTTAGGCAAAGGAATTACATTGCTCTTTAAATAAAAATATGGATTCTGGCTCCACACAATGCACAAAGAATCATGTAAAGGGCTATAATTTTATTTTTGTTAAATCTTTTCTCAGAATATTCTTAGAAAACATATTTGGAGGGAAAATATTTGGCTCATCAATGATTTGTCAACTTCAGCAAGTGTTTTTCATGATTCAATTCCCAATCAGTATTGTAATATAATGAACTACAGTACAAATGGATCATTAATGCAAGAACTAAATTATCCATGACAGTGCTGTATTAAAGATTAGAAAATTGGCTAACCAATCATGCAGCATTAGACCAGTATACTTGTATGACAGTAATTGCACAAATCCCAAATCTGTTAACATGGAATTTTTTTCAAGATATATACATTAACTTGTTAGAGGGCAAGCCCTGGTATTGTTAAGGTTGCTCCATTGGAACTGGGGAGACTAGGGTCTGAGTCACAGAAATAACCTCTTCATTTTACAAGAGTGCAATTGCATACATTGACTTTCCCAAACCCAGCATTGGCAGGAATCTAGTGCATTGAAATTGCCCTTTTTATATCAATCAACAAGTAAGAACAATGTACAGGTCTATATTTTTTAAAAAGAACTGTTAATACAACATGCCAAAAGAATCACAAAAGTAAAGCAAGACATTGTTTCATGGAACCGAGTTAGAATATTCTTAACCCAAATAAAAGCAGAGAAAGATAAATTGTACTTGAAAGAAGACACTTACCGTCACCAATTAAAGTAAAATTGAGACGTTGGCCAACCCGAAGAACTGGACTCCTAGGATGCAGCTGGGCACCAACTGTTACCTGGTGAATTAGATGATCTCAGTTCAACACTTAATGCTCAATAAAACTATGGAACATGGCATAAATTGGTAAACTCAAATTATCAAATTATTCTTCATAAACAAACTAAGACAACGCATTTATTGAGTGATAATTGAATTCCTCCACACATGGAGAATCAAACATACATCTTCAAGTAACTAAGAACAATAAAAAAACTAGTATGGCACTAAACCAATTAACCAGTGATCTTCATATCAGTTTAATAGCAGAAACAAATTAATACCAGCATGAAGGCCACCTTCCTTGGGTTATTATTGATGGATATCCTTACAAGAGCATTACCAGGATTCTTTGCCTGCACGTCAAGAAAATAAAGACTAGCTCAAAAATAGGAGCAGTGATACAAGGAAAAGAAAACTGACATAGCTGATTGCTCTGAGCGATCAGAGCAAGACATGACCAAACCATGTATTGTAGATAACTTGTAATTGGATAATTAAATAACAACAATCATACCTCCAGAATGGCATGCTCATAGCCATCTGTATGGTTATGACCCTTTGATGACATGAATATAGTGAGAATATCAGGACGATTAGTTTCAATATCAAGAGGAACTACACCATGTGCTTCATAAAATGGATACCCTGACAACACGAACAAGGACAAAAAATGACTAACAGAGGATAGTAATCGTATGAATAGAAAACATATTAGATATTCTGTGGGAAGTACCTAAATAATCAGAGTAGCTAATGATTAACTCAAGTTTGGAATTGATAGCAAGGTAGGCAACATGTGATGAAGCTTCTGTTGTAGTTATCCTTACTTGAGAAACCTGAGCAATGAAAAAAAAAAGCATATATTACTTTGTGTTGTTAAAGACATAAATGCATAGATTTGTCTCTTTCCTAACAGCTAAAGGTTGTGGGCAAGTTGATCATCCAATCAAATTTAACAATGTGTAGTAGTTGTGGGGTTCATGTATTTATAGTCCATAAAAAATTTATGTAATGATTTCAAGAACCAAAAACCAATTTGACAAGGAATCACACCGTACACTCAAAGCCTAAGTAAAACTTGCAGATAGCAAATTTTATAAAGAAGCAATTTAATAAGAATAACAATTTGATTGAAATGTTAAGTAACTAAAGACCATATATTGCAGATGAGCTACATGAAAAAGGAATGAAAAATAATAAAAGATGACAAATTGAACTTAAAGTAGTAAAAGAACCAAGTTAAAATGTATGCTCTTCATCCAACTAAAGCATATCAGTACTCATTTTCAAAACCAACCAGATCATATTATTTATGTCAGACCAAAAAAAATTGGAAGATATGCCTGAATAAAACATGGATTGGCACCAGTATTTAAAACTACATAGTTAGCAATCAGACCAGTTTGCACCAAATGGTATTTATCAGTCCAGACCAATTAACAATATTGGAATTAGTTGGGCCCTATATGCATTTCCATCCAATCTAAAGTTATGTACTAATCACTAACTTATCAATGACCAAGCTAGTTCAAGCAAAACCTTTAAGCAAGATTTCACAAATTAAGGAGCTAAAGGGAAAAGATCCAAATGATTAGAGAAAGTATTTGGCTAATATAGGATAATAAATGAAGAATATCCAATTTACTTCAACATTTGAGTTAATTGCCTGATCAAGAATATCCTATGATCAAGATATTTACTTGTCCTGATGAAATAAACAGGTGCAATATAAAACTAACCAACGGGATTGGAAACTATGAGTAATGATCAATACAGATACAAGCAAACTAGAACAACTAGCTATTGATAAAACAAGAATTGTTATGATGGAATACTCAATGGATTAGAGTGCTTCTAAGTTCTAAATGCATACCTAAACACATCTTGGGGAATGCTTGTTACATAGGATAAAGGGGGTAGGATAAGGGATGAATTTATATACATTGTTTGTTTAGTGCATGGATTAGAACAAAATAGGATTAGAAAAATATAAATTAATGTTATATCCGATGTACACCATATTAAAAAATATATCAAATACTCCTTCATTTATTATCTTATCCTATCCATTCCAATCCAACAAAGCAAGCAAAACAAACGAACCATTTGTTGGCCTAAGGTTTTCAACCTTGGTCTTAATCTCGATTTTGATGATAACAAATATGAAACTAATGATTTCATGGAGAATTACTTTCAGGTTCCAAGTCAGTTAGCGTACGACATCTCCGATCGAAAAAATTGAAGAAATCGGAAAATCGACAAGGACGCTCGTCGACGCTCGAGATTCTTCGAAAAGTTAGAGTTTAGGTTTAGGGTGTCTAGCATGTATTGTAAATCCTCATGATGATGCAAAGAACCCAAAATACCAAACCTGAACCCCAAAACATGAAAATTGGAAATTTGAAAAATGGCCCTGGAATTCTCTAATCCTAAGGAGCTCCTTGGACGGCTATATGACCTAGACATTTTCTTGGCACCAAAAGTCCAAGTAATTGTTCCTTAAGTAAATACTAAATAACGAGATATTTTTAAGAATTTTCTGGAAGCCTCTAAACTACCCATATTTGACACGGGAGATTATAAAATTTCCGTTTTTTGAAAATTTGTACTAGACCCCAAAAGTTAGATTTTGATTCTTAAGTCTTTTGATTTTTTAGATATTTTTATTGAATCCAAATGGGGGGTAATCCTTAAATAACATTTATGTTTTAAAGTAATTAACTGGGCTAAACCCAGTAATCCTTATATAAGAGGACTTAGCGAGGACCGAACCTAAAAAGAAACAAACGAGCAAAAAAATCAGCAAAACTGGGCTGATTTACCAGTTTCGGACGCTCGGCGGGCGCTCGATCGGTCGACCGACGATCGACCGACAAGCGATTGGGCGTCGACAACGGGCATATTGACGAGCCCTCTTGTTTGGGGGTTATAATACCCAACCCAAACTCTCTCCCTTATGGTTGTTGATGCCTCTAAGCCTCAAACAGACACTCCTTGCATCTCTACAAGAATTCTTGAGTCATCTTTGCAAAGATCCCTAGCTTCCATGATACAAGCTTGATCTTGCCTTTAAACCCTCGAGATTCATCTTCTCAAGGCATCAAGAGGACTAGGGAGTTTCTTTTGGAGCTAAGTACTTGTTGTTTGATTTATCGTTTTAATTGTTATTGTATTTTATTGTTTATTTCGTTGTATTTTCAAGTATGTAAACCTAGGTTGGTAGGTTTGATTGAATTGGTGGTTGTCTTGGTGTTAAGGCTTAATTCCACAGGTATAAACGTAGTTTATTAGGATTAGTTGAGTTGTCCTTAGGTTGAGGTGGGAGAATGCTCCCGATAGGAAGGCGAAATACTTCAGGGTGTGAAAGTGTCTTCGATTTGAGAGCGGAGACTTGCCAGTGTAAAGTCGTCATTGTAAGGAAACTAATTAATCTAGTTAAACTAGTTTGAAAATCCTAATCGGGGTGCTTAGGCAATGGAGTAAGCATTGAGGCCGAACCACTATAAATCATTGTGTTAGCATTGTCTCTCTTGTGTTTGCTTAATTGCCTTATTATTTGCTTCCGCACGTAATTATCTCATATTGTGTTTTGCTTAAGATAACGATTAAAATCGATAAACCGGATTTTGACGAAAAGTTTAGATAACACACTATTCACCCCCCTCTAGTGTAGGTCATTTCACCAACAACATTGTTGTGTCGCTTTCTACGTATAGCCTCTCAATAATGTATACAGTTCTATGAACTTATGTTAAACCAAAGACATTAACAAAATTGTCTCCGAATACCTTAAATACTAACAAGATGGGACAGTTTTAACCAATGGAAAAACTTGGTGGTTTTAGAATTGTCAATTCAAATACTTAGCACACTTACCAAATAATTAAACACTTTGGACCCGTTTGGTACGTTGTATTATATTAGCATGTATAGTACTAATGTATTGTACTATTATTTGTTAAAGTCCCACATTGGTTAAAATATGGCCAAGATGGCCTTTAAATAGTTTGAGCAATCGTCTCCTCAAGAGCTAGCTTTTAGGGTGAGTTAGGCCTATTAATTTCTTAACATAGTATCAGAGCCAATTGTGTGGTTGATATTGTGCCACCCGCAGATGTCCAATCCTGCAAAACTCCACGCTCCATATGTCCAATCTTGGGCGTGAGAGGGGTGTGTTAAAGTCTCATATTGGTTAAAAATATGGCCAAAATAGCCTTTAAATAGTTTGGGCAATCCTCTCCGCATGAGCTAACTTTTGGGGTGAGTTAGGCCTACTAATTTCTCAATATTATTAAACATGTATAATGAGCCTATATAACTATTTTGTATTTAAATTAATGAAAAAAATTAACTCATTAGTATTTTAATTAATGGATTAATTTTTTTATAATACAAAAGAGGTGTTGTGATTCAAGAAAATATTTTTCATTAAATTATTTCATAGTTTTTAATTTAAATTTAGTTTTATAGTCTCTAATGCATTAGATAGTTTAATTTTAATATATGTTCTGAATTTGGAAATTTTCACTTCTCAAAATTCGATTTTGAGAGAGAAATTGTTGTTTTTCTAATACAATCTAATGATTCAGCCTCATGGTGTATTAATAATACACCATTTGAGGTACTATTTCTAATTCATGTATTAATTAATATCCCATTTAAGATTTCTCAAACATTGTATAGTATTGTACTATACATGGGGCTTAAACACGGTACCAGTCGCCCTTTGTGATTGTACTAAGGCATCACCATACCTACAGAAGAAATGGAGGAACAACAACTATACGTTCATAAGCCAATCAGCAACCGCTGTGAACCTAGCAACCATGTTCTTGAAAAGTTTTCAATCATTACATTATCTTGGACAACGATCACTTTTATACAGAAAATAAACTGCTATCCTGCTAAAAGTTCTTGCATATAGGACAGTGGAAGCAAGTATAATGAAAAAGAATGGAGGTTCTGTATCAAACTAGCAATAGATC
This sequence comes from Canna indica, assembly GCA_034359265.1. Lineage (NCBI taxonomy): Eukaryota > Viridiplantae > Streptophyta > Magnoliopsida > Zingiberales > Cannaceae > Canna > Canna indica. The sequence continues at coordinate 2,710,958 of CP136898.1, read as the reverse complement.
TGCTAAGAAAGTTAAGAGAGAAAATAGCAGCCAGTCAGCCACTCACAAAGCTTCTTTGACTATTGAAGGCGCAACAGAGGCTTTTGTCACAACAATAAAGTTTTGATTATGTGCAATGTCAAAAATACATAAGAGATCAAGTCAAAAATGGAGAACCAGTAACTTGAAGGACCACCTCAAGATGCAAATGGAAGAACTTCAAGCAGTTTTATCTTGCTACATTAAGAATTGGATACAATCTTCTCTTTTAAATGATTGTCACCTTATCTACACAGATTTATTTATGAAATAAGTTGCTTCAGTAATTCACCATGTTAGGTGCAAAAGAATTGAAACTTCCATGGTAAGCACTTTAGTCACATATAGAGATGAAGACATGAACACAAACATTTATAGCACAAGCAAAAAAACAAAAGGAACAAAATATTTATTAGATAGTACGCAGACATCAAAATTTGAATTAGCCATGATATTTGGAAGAAAACTAACCTCCGCAACCCTTACACAACATGCAATTTCGGTTCTTCCAGTTGCTTGGTCTTTTGCCTGGACACACGCAAGATCTTTGCTTTCCTTTGTTCTAATTTTACTTCCATCAATAGTAATACCATCATGTTTCAAATGATCAGGCCTTCCACATGGCCTCAGAATAGAATATGTAAAGCTTCTGCTGGAGTCTAATTGTCCATATGAATCCAAAAACCTCGGCAAAAGATCTGAAGAGGTATAAAAAGGAGGCAAGATCCAAGTAATGGGTATGCCAAGGGCTAGAGGAAGATCCGATACAACTTCTAACAACTTTGATGCATTGTAAGACACTTGCTGATGAGAACCAGATAATAGAACATCACATGACATAGAGATGAATACTTCAGTTTTGCCTGCAGATCTAGTTAACGGGAAATAGAGAAACATATCACTGCCCCTTAAACATACTCCCATGGCAATATGAGGATTATAACCCACATGCATGCTTCAGCATGTATGCAATGAATTGTGCAATATTATACAACATATTAGAAATACAGCATATTCAAATCAATCTTAAAGGAAAACCAACCAACATGAACTGTAAAAAAGAGTTGGCAACTCGTTTATAGCATATACATGAATAATATATAAAATTGCCACTGAAACAATAAGATGAGGTGCACATAAGGCTGATTACAAATGGTACTCCTTTTAATGTTTATTGAATATGATTGGGCGATCATTTATCCCAAAAGCATAAGCTGCCAAGAAAGGACCCAATTCATAACATTATATTCCAAGTTTCCAACACTCCCCACTACATGTGGGGAAGCTAACTCCAACCTCCAACATATGGACTGACATCTTAATTCAAATCTAGAAGACATCTTCTGCTCTAATACTATATTGAATTTGATTGGATGACCATTTACCCCAAAACCTTAACCAGTCAGAAAGCACTCAGTTCATACTTCTGTATTTTTTTTAAAAATGCTAACCCAGCAATCCAATATTTCCAAACAAAACACAGAATTGAAATAAATTGTCAGCAAATCTTATCGAGGTGGTAAAAAGTTATTGTTAGGTTCCATTAGAGAGAGAAGCAAGAGACATCTACTTGCATGGTCCATGTTGCTGGTGGACCTACTACCTCTACCTGCATGGTCGTCAACCATTGTCCATGTTCCATCTGCAATACAGTTTGTCGTCTACTTCTTCCTGTGCAATCCAGTGTGACATCTAGTTCTTTGCAGTCCAATCCACCTCCTCTTCCCATAGCAATTATTGTGTCCGTCCAATAATTAACACTTAAAAACTAACCTTAGATTTATAGTAAAATAATAGTTTCAATCTAAAGTTGGGTTATATTTGTGATCCAGTTCCTTTTAACAGGTCGTGAGAAATTCACACTAATAGCAGGAATGACAATATACTACAACTTAAAAACTTTTTATATAGAATACCCAATTTGTTGTCAAATTAGGCAATCTGTTCAGTGAATCAGGAAAAAAGCCCAACTGATAATCATCAAAATAATATGAGGTACTAGGTAGTAATAAAAAAGAAAATTTATTATGTAAAATATTAGTCAAAAGAGTGTAGCATTGCAAACCTAAAGGAGCACAAGCAGTTACTATTTTCAATAGACTTTAGGGGAAAAGGTAATGCATATGCTTCTTCAACTGATGTCATTCATGTGAGAAAAATACCTTCCAACTACAGTATTCATAAATGAACTGTCACCAGAAACTGAATGGCATGGATACTGCCCTTGTTCACAGGTACCAGAGTTCTGAAAGCTAAGTACCTGCTATACAGGAAAGGATATCACCCTACCACAGTGAAGCATAAAGAACACAAAAAAGTTTCAGGGAAATGTTTTCACCTTCTTGTCCCCTATTGTCCATTTGTAATCTTGACAGACCTCATAGAAGGAGAACATGTCTCCCTGCTTAGAAATTGACAAAGCAGTTAAGAATAGATTATCACTGAATCCAAGTTTTTTTATTCACAAAAATAGAAGTACTCCTCGAGCCTTGCCTCACGAAAAGATGGAAAGACTGGCATGTTGCAACCGACACAAAGTTGGTCACTTTGCATATTCAAAACCATTACTTCTGGAATTCCAACTTCAACTTTTCCATATGCTTCACATATCAAGGAACCCCCATGCCCATAAACAGCTGCTCTGACAGTCTAACAGTGAAGCAGTATATAATAACTAACAAAACTAGATAAGTTCAGCATAAAACATAAAATTCACTTATATGAATTATGAAGATTACAGTACTGTTTGCTTTAACAAGGGATGGCACAGATAAGTTGAACAAACAACATAATCCATGAATCATCTATAATGAGACAACAATTACTTACTGCATTTCCAATGGAATTCGCAAAAAGCTTTCCTGATGATTTCTGAAGAATTGCAATTTCCTCATGCAAGCTAGTGAATTCAACAAAAACTCCAGTTCTCGGGCCATTTCTCACAGTCAACTAAAAAAATTTAAGGTAAGTTATGCAGCTGTACAACATATTGTAGAACGAAAAATGATATTACAAGCAAAATTTATAGAACCCGAACTTAGTTATACACTTATGGGTGAATTCAGTTCTGCTTGAGGCTCACGGATTGCTACTTAGTATGTTGGCAAAGAAAACGAAAAATCCATCCAGCAAAAGAATTTATTTCACACTATTGAGAAAATTAAGTAGGAATAATATAATAATGAAATCAATTAAATTGGTTTCCTTTTAAGTTTATGTTATTAGTTCTTGTTTCCAGTTTCCATTAGGGATGTTTCCTTAGGTAGTCATCGTGCCTATATAATAAGTCAGTATTTGCCGCTTAAATCAATTAATTAATATAATATCCTTTTTGCATGGTTTCAGAGTGACAAACCCTAATCTAAGTGTCATCATCATATTTATATTCCAGCGCGCCTGCAGTCAACAACGCTCTCATCAGCATGTTGGTCGCAGAGCAGCATGAATCCTATATTCCAAGTGCTGTAACAAGGGCTGTCACCCCCTGTTTTCTCCTTTCTAGGCAATGCAGCAAGCGTTGCCGCTCGCTCTTCTTCTTTCCAATGCTACAGGAGGGGCAAACCCCTCTACTATTCCTCCTCCAGACACTGCAACAGGGGTTGTCACCCCATGGTTTCCACCTTTCAGGTGCTGCAACATGACCTTCTGTTCCTTCTTTCTTTTCTCTTTCCTTCCTCCCTTTTCCTGTGTTACCATCTTAAGGATCAAGTTAAGATTTCTCTTTATGCTGCTGCAAGAGGAGCATCTCCGGCTTTCCCTTCTGAATGATTAAATCAAGGAATTAATTAAATTGGTTTCTTTCTACGTGGTTTCCTTTTAGTTTATGTTATTAGTTCATGGTTTAATTGGTGTTTCCAATATGAGATGTTTCCTTAAGTAGTCATTGTTATTTGCCTATATAATATGTGAATGTATTTGAATCAATTACTATACAATATTCCTTTCCACACACCATAACATTGGGCAATGGATGCAAAAAAGGCACACATGTCAATGCATGGGCAAAGAGTGCCCTTGCAACAAGACAGCTTATTGCATTGACCAAAGACATGAGATACCTCATTGTGGATCTAGATAGTAGCCAAAAGAAAAAAGAAATTACCATATAAGAAACACCAGGTAGAAGAAAAATATATTCAGGATGCAGGTGAAGTGGTCCATATACTTCAATCTTAACAACTTGACTTATGATTTCATAACCTGATTTCTGAGTGACAGTGACCTGAGAATTAAACATTTCATCAGGAAAACTAAACCATACATAAACAAGGTAACAATACATCTAGATAGATATATATAAATGCCTTAAGAAAATGCAACTTACATAGAGAGTTGTAAAACCAAGTTTCGCTGCTCTGATCGAAAACTTGGGTTCACGCACTAGCCAATTATCAGTTGTTGAATAGTAGTATTCATTAACAGGCTCAAGTATACCATCCTCAGTGTGCACTTTGATTTTCATATACATGTACTTCAAAACAAGCATAAATAAGTTCTTTAAAGACAGGAACTATACAAATATTTTAATATAGCAATGGAACATAGCACTTAAACAAGTAAACAACTAACTTAAAGGGCATATTTCCCATTTTCCCGAAGGACAAACATTATGTGTTAAGATTAGCAATGTTGGTCAAATATAGTTATTGAGAACTCTAAACAACATGAAGTACCTGTCACTAAGTTAAGATTTTCGACATAACCTCGAAAGATAAACCATAATTTTGGAAAATGTAGGAATGAAAAATAACTAAATTTGTTCAATAGATCGTTACATGAGAAACTGGTGACACCATTAAGACAAAATACATGAAAATAAAGTGAGCACTTAATAAGAACTTAAGTACACCTGAGAAGAGTCAAAGGTACTGCCATCCTCTGTTCCGGCTAAAATAGCAAAACTTCTTGTGGTTCCTTCCTACAGATTTTCAGACAAAGGCTATTAAGAATTATTTCAAAATAAAAGGAAAACTGATTACAAGGAGAGTAATTACCATAAGGCTTATTTCTTCTGGTGATATTATCTTAATCCAGTCAACACTAGCTACTTTAACCTGTTACACAATAAAAATACAATAATCATCGTAGCTAAGATAGTGAGATATATGTAAGTGGTAGTACTCAATAAATGACAAAATGGAATGTGGATATACAAATATGCACAAGTTTGAAAGAGCATTTTATTAGCTACATTAAATAGATGGGTGGAATCCCATTGCCATGAAAAGGAAACTTTGTACTTGCTAAAGAGTAAAAACTTGATTCTGATTCAAGAAAATAAACATTAGGACCTTTTGTGTCCATCCGAAGAATCTGCAAACATATGTACATCTTACCCTTTTGAACAGCATCTTGAATGCTGCTTATAGTGTGTGCCAAATTTTAATGTTATCAAATAATTTATCTACAAAGGTTATAAGTTCGATCTTCAATCATGACAGTTATGTAGCACAGATTCACAGTTGTTCTTTTGATATCAAACAAGGATAACATTTCATTCAGCTCATAAGAGACCTTTGACAATTTATAAAAATATGAATTTAGAGATAAAGATACTAATAGTGTCATAATAAAGAGAGAAAATTGCAAGTCATGGAACACTCAAAACAGAGGAACCTTGATACATCTTTCCTGACCAATATCTGAATCATGAAAAGCCATAACAATTATGAATAAGACAGGAAACTAGATGCATCAGAACAGGTCAAGGATAAAACTTGTTATCTTATATAATGATAAGATAACGTATAAGAAAGCAAATTGAAACAGATAACATAATGTCTCGGCACTGCGAAGATTCAGAAAAAGTCAGCACATTATTATGCTAAATAATGGAAAAGAACAATTAAGTACCAATGCTGAAGCACTGGCTGGAGGTGAAAGTCCACTATCACGAACTATCACATGAGCCACTCCCAAACCTCTAGCACCAACAATGAAGTGTGAACATTCAGTACTTTCAGGACCTAGAGATATATCTGCCACTTGTGTGTCATTTATATAAGCATCTAGGGAACAGGTTCCGCCAGTAATTGACAGATTCACCTAAACACATTCTACCAAATGTAAGCACGCACATCCAAGTAAAAAAAAGATTCTAAATAAGAGTAGAACCCTCAATGAAGAAAAAAAGCTCAGACAGACAAGTTCATACCTTTGCTTCAGGATCAAAAACCATTAGGACAACCTCTGGTAGAACCCTCAATGAAGAAACCAACTAGAATTCATCCAAAAACTGAGTCAACCAGATATAGAAGCATTTGCAGAGCAAAGCAACTGAAAGAAGCTATCTGAGAACAACAAAAATGGATGTAGCTCTAACCTGTAAAGGTATGGCATCTGTGAGAGCATTTTGACCATCCAGCATAGAAGAACCTTCATGGTAAAGATGTCTAGTAACTTTATCAGAAAATCCAATTACAGTAGCACGAACAATGCACTGAAAAGTATTAGAAAAAAAACAAGTGGTTTTTAATTGGTGAAATTTCAAAGAATAAAATAAAATCATGACAATAGATACAGAAGCAAAATAAGTATAACATCCCGGCCAATCCAGATGCTAAACATTAATTGCAATATGATATCTACCCACGATGCTAGGCAATTCCCCTGCCAGCATATTAGTTATGTTATGGAATACCACCAGTTAAACATCACATCCCTCATCTCCGATAATATAAGAACAAACAAGGTGCATTTAGTTAGAATGTAGCAATGAAAGAAAGAACATCAAGCAATTATTGCATTATTATAAGCAATATTCCTCTATATGCATTGTGGTCAGAAAGTTCTCTGTAGTAACCATTTTTAGATACATTACATAATCCATTGTTACATAATTGGTAAGAAGGTCAGTCCATTACATTTTTATGTTGTACCTGCATAATTTGAAGAAGGTACATATCATACAAGGGACAAGGGTGAGCATCCCAAAATGCGCAAGTACTTCCAGCGTACATCTAGTTTTTTCTTTGATGTGAGTAATAACTTTGTGAAGGTGCTAAGTACAATAACAGGCTGTTAGTCGCAACTATGATAGCACTGAAGTCATGAATTGTAATGGTGGGCAGGGAAGCTCTTTGAAAAACAAGCCAGAACATCTGCCTTGGCCATTACTAAAGGCCATAGCGACCTCTCTTTTTGATTTTTTTTGTTCCACAATAAAGTGATAGTTGCTAGTAGGATAATTGATGTTAGCTTCTCGCTTGTGCTTTTTTTTCACTAGAATTATCTCTCAAACTCAAACTCAAGGCAATCAAACATAAAATTTCACATTTGCAGTGTGCAGTTAAACAATGTGATTTACCAAAGGAAAGTTGTTGTCATCAGAACTAACCAATCCCGAAGCATTCTGCAGCACCAGAAAACTCTCCCACTTGGCCCCAGCAAATTGTTTGGCGGTGCTGGAGTCATCCCAAAAGGCCAGATCTTCACAACCACTGAGTTCCCACTTCAAGCAAAGAGATGACGAGTTTGCAAAAGCTCTTCCTGATACGTGAATGCTGACAGCAGCTATGCGTATTGTACGTCCATTAGACACAGTGATAGGAGAAGTACGAATTCTCGCAGGACTACGATCAACATTCTTAGCAGCATAAATAGCATCAAATGTGTTTGCTGTTCAGAATGACAGAGTATGGGAGATAAGTTAATATGAACGGAAGCATATTCTGTAAAAGTTCACATATATGTGTGTGATGCTAACAGGATAATAAAATGAATACCTGGTTCATTAGCAATCAGCACAATTGATGTAGGAAAATCACATATAACAGACAACTCCAAGGTTGCTATTGTAGGCTTTGGATGATCATCTCCAACAAGATTTCCCCGTGTAAATACCAATTTCTGTGCAGATAAAACAGATGATCCGAAAAGTAGAAAACTGTATCGGTCAAATTACTAAATGTAAATGAATTATACAAGTAATATTTTAAATATTTAGTTTAAATAACTTACAAAATTCCCAAATGTCTGACAAATGATTCTGTACAGTCTCCCACTGTTGGAGGGTTCATGCAGCTGAGCAACTGACAAATTCTGCTCACTCAAAACATTAACAGTTTCAATGAACTCAATCTTTTGATCCCATTTCTCAGGTCCTCCAAGTAACACAATATCCATCATGGAACCAGGAAGAAGAAAAAGCTCCTCAAGACCCTTACTATCTAAATCCTGAAAATTGGCTTCTATTTCATTCAAACTAACCCAGTAACCACCAAACTGATTCCCATTTCCTGCCTGATAAGCAACAAGAGGGTAGTATGCGGCTATAGATGAAACAGCCTTTAATGTTGTAATTCCATCAAAAGAGTGTAGAGAAGATACTGATTCAAAAGACAAACTTGCATGCAACACAGCTCGGCCAACACCAACAGCATATAGAGATGTCCATGCACAAGGATAACCATACTGTGGCTTAGAGTTATCCATGTTAGGGAGAATGTCAGAAGCCCACAAATCTGTAGTATTCATAATTTTAAAAGGTCCACCTTCTGAAGATACTTTCCACCTGACAAAAGAGCTGAAAGCATCACATCTGCTGAAGTAGTGACCTAAAAGAAGATGAAAAATTTACAAGTAAATCAAACAATTTTGGAAACAAGCAACAAGCACTATAGAAGAATGTCAAAGAGTAGACACCACTTATCGGCCTCAACGTCACAGCAGCCTGAAGTTGTGTTCCTATGACCACCTCTACAGGAAAAAATGGTAACATAACAATAGAAGAAGGAACTGAAACTTCAATAACCACCTATAAAAGCAACAAAAGATCATTCATATAAACATGCATTGCAAGCTCTATAGCAATAACTTCATAAAAGATATCTAAGATACATGTTAGGTTGGTATACATGCTGGAAAGTAGCAAATGAAATTTGGCATACATATAGACTTTAAGTTAAAGACGACAAAGAACTAACAAGCTACTGCCGATACTTAAATTCTACTTTTGTGCAATTAATATAGGCATTCTGGTATGGGCCTAATACCACATCATTACTCATTAGTCATACAACTTGAGAGTTATCTTTCTTTGGTTAATAAGTTGTAATGGGTTGTTATTAGGATATTTAGGTTGTTATTGGGTTATTGGATCTTGGTATAGGGTGATTATTAGGAATCGCTAGAGAGGGGTATTTTAATCTTTTACTTTCATCTTAGTATCTCCATATAAAGAGATATATGAATTCTAATGATGAAGGGCATCAATGAACGAAATCAATCGTCTTCTATCCTTTCTATTCTCTAATCTCTACTCTCTACACGATGTTGAGCTCTCTTGACCCAAGGAGTTCAATGAGATGGTGAACTCTCTCCCTAACTGAGATCATAGTTACCCTATCCCTTTCAATTGCCCGTGATCTATCCGAGGTACGCATCACACTCCCAAAGGACAATGGCAGGAAAAGATATATGTCACTAACCTCAAAATAGTTGGGACTTTACAGTATCATCATTGTTGTATTCTCACAGAACAATCAGAACATGCACAGTATGGACTAACGAGGCCAACTAATGCAACATACAGCAATATTTTCCACCTTATGGTTATTTATGCATATAAAATCTTAAAAATATAAATAAATAGATCATGTCTCATCATGCAGTTTAAGGTTTTAGATGGAATGACATTGATTACAAAGTTGGTCTTGTTCAGGCCACACTTGAAAATAAATACTTGGCAATTAAGTTCCATATTATATTACCAAAAGGAGCAAGAATGATATACTTAGCTTACATGACGAGATTACATAAAGGCATTTGCTTGTTCAGATGCAAATGGAAAATCAACAGGGTGTAACATAGAAGCAGTTAGGAGGATTTTAAAATGAATTCTTTAGGAGATCAATGTAATCAACACTGTCACATTATATTCATCTAAATAAAAATATTCATGTTGAATCACAACATGAATGCAAATCATATAAACTTGGAGCCTGTTTTGAGCCAAAGTATCAACTTTAAGCACATTAAGAAATTAACAGATTCAATATGCTTTTGGCATATAACAAATTCAACTGACCTCATCATAGTTCGCAGAATCAAACAATGAGACCACTTTAATGATGGCTTGACCAGGCTTTTTTGCCTGAATGGAACCAAAACCAGATGCAGAAACAATAGTCTTGTCAGATGAAAACCATCCGTAATCTTCGGGATTTCTTCCACACCCTAGAGCCAATAAAATGAGGAAAAATTATTGTTACTGTATATTAATTAATTGAGATATAATAAGTAAGAAACATATCAACCTCCAGTTGCCTTTAGTTCATGTTCCTGCTCAATTCCAGGAGCCCAAGGAAGGTGAATGGCTTCAAAATTGTAATCATGTTCTCCGAAAATTAGCCTTACTTTGCTGCAGACATTAACTTCTTGCACAACACTGAGAACCTAGAAAACTAATGAGATCAGGAAAATGTTGAACTCCATTACACATTACAACAAACAAGACCATCCTTCTCCAATTGCACAATCACAAGGAGAAGCAATGCCTCATACAAGACAGAGAAGAAAAGAAAAAGGCACTTTCTACAAACAAGCCAGAAGGAGAAGATTACCTCAACCATTTCGGAATTCTCACACAGATACGATAGAAAAGCCTTAAGAGCACCTTTTCCTTGAGAAATTGGTTTGAGAAATATAGGGTACTGCCAATTGTACATTGAAGTAGCATCTTTTGACACAGAGTATAAATCCCAGTATCTAGAAGTGTTACTTTCTAACCTTAGATCATTTTCCTGCAATTTAATACAAATAAGCATCATAAAAGCATATGTAAAAATGTAAAATTGTTGCCTAAAAATACAAGGATCTAATTATCCTAGGCAAATGGTATATTTAGACCATACAACTGTAGCTAAATTAAATGAAATACCAAAACTTAGAAAGTTGGCAGTATGCAGTCAATCCATTTGTGAAAGATATATTCTAAAGCTAAATGATAATCAAATGAAATTCAAAGATTTCAAAAGGTGGAAGCACTATGCAATCAAATGAGTTGCTGAATAGTGTGCTTATGTGAGCACACTAAAGTAAACATATGGAAATGCAAGAGGCTATTCTAAAGATCTTCACAGGAAAATACCTCTAAACAAATATATTAATCAAGAAGAAAAAGTATAGCCACAAATGAAAAGACATCATACCTCCGTTACAAGTATTTCATTTGCATCAGGCCCTTTTGAGAAGACCTTGATGTTAATCATGTACTCTTGGCCTGGAAATACATACCAAACATCTGAGGAAGAAATAGGAGTCATGCCTTCAAGAGGTACAGAGCTATTAGTCACAGGTACTAGATATAGACATAGTTTATCTGGTACGACAACATGCATGGATGATGTCTGAAAATGACCAGAAACTCTCGTGTCCTCAACAACAACATCCGTAATTCCAAGATTCACAGCATGAGCAACCCCCATCATACTGTCCACATGAGCTACTGAAGAATTTTTCGCATACCATTTATGGTGTGGGGATGGTAGACCAATCACTGGAAGACAACAGCAGTTCACCAAGGTAAAATTAGGATTCATCTTAAAACATATATACACACAGACACGCATTTAATCTACAATAGCACTTGCTTGACATGGTAAACATTATTGATTCTATTGATCCAATATGACCTGATCAAATATGTGGCATGATAAATATAAGTAATTGATGGATGGAGTAAACCCATTACACTAAAACCTTGAGTCAGGTTCAGTATAGATTAAGACTGCGTCTTATAGTGCCAATTATAATATTTCTCGAAAGTCATCTTATAAGCCATAAAACACATACAATTTCCTAATAGTGGAGAGTGCACCATGATGAAAAGAAACTTTTGGTCAAAGAAAATAAGTATATACTAAAAACAAGTTCACAACATATAGCAACTGGAACATATTCCTAAGGAGGAGCTGTATTACATGTTTCTGACTACATTTAAATTACAGTTGAGCGTGTAATTTAGCTATAAATCTATATATGGCCCATTGCTATACTGATTCATTTCAAGTTGCCATGAGGCATATTGAAAAAAGAAAGTCTTGTCCAAAGACTCCAAATAATGGTTAATGTTATTTATTGATTATAAATCACAAAATTTCAAGACATGGTGACCAGAATATATCTCTATCCAAAAAAATATTTTAGCGGAAGCTAAATAACTGCACTAATTGTCAACATGGAGAGTTCGGATTGTCATGCCCTTTAGACAGTTAAATCAAAATGTATGTTTCCTAACAAGTATACTCTACTGTCTTCAAACACTTGCATTTTCTACAAGGCCAATAATTAGTTGCAATAAGAAAAAAGAACTATATAATCTTATCGTTAACACTCAATTCTAATCATCCCAACCAGCACAAGAAACAACATAAGATGTCATTGGAAAACCCAGAATATGTACCCAAAGCATGAGTTATAACAGCACAATATGTTGACACAGGTAAAAGCTCAAAATCATGGCTTGGACTTTAACGTTTAAATTATGTAGCTATTGAGTGATGACGGAAGTACTAGAAGATACATCTGAATATCTGATATTATTTAACCATTCCTCTTCCACAGTTTAAAATAGAAACCTTTAGCGGTCTTCAGATGAATAACCCTCAAACAGTAGCGCAACAAAGCACCAAGAGTTACAAAGACTGGTGATGGAGGATATAGTGACATAGCTTCAGCAACAGTCAGAATAATTTGGTCCATAACATGCTGGAGTGGTGGCTCGATCATCTGAGCAGTTACAACTTCATGGCCAATGGCAGTACCCTTGACCACATACAAGTCGGAACCAACACCCTGAATACATTGAAGGAAAAAAAAACAAGTTGCTTAACATAATAAAAGACTTTAACTACTAGGGAGTTATAAGAAACCAAATGTGTTGAATGAGCATTAGAATGGATGTACTTTATCTTCCAGCTCAATTTGAAGATCCAGATCACCACAGTAACCACCACAGTCACTCAATGGTGTTTCTTTCAGAGGAACATGAACAAGATGGTTGATGCTATCAGCATCTGAAGATTGTGGAACAAGTTTCCACAAGAACTGTAAGCCCGCCAATGATGAAAACACATTTTCTGCAAGAATCAGAAGTGATAGATAAACTTGGGAAGAAAATGGCTGTTAAACTAACACACTGTAAAGGATGGTAGCTAGCAGAAGTAGCAAAAATCTAAGAGAAAGAGTTCAATTAACCTCTCAGATTAAAAGGCAATAACAAAGACAAGTTTGCAGAAATCATTAGCTACAGGCAAAAAGTAAATTTATAATCATGAAAGTGGATAATTCACCACACTTATAAATAAAAAAAGAGTTTGTTGTTCATTTTCTAATCAACTGCATTCATCAGAATACACATATATATATTCATTGTGTTGACTTAAATATGCACAGACTAGGGGCACTTCAGTACTTCCTATACACCTATAAACTAAGGAGATCCGTATTTTCCTCTTGATCTTGTGCTGACAATACAATATAGTTCACTGATATAAACAGTCATCTTTTCATAATTAGTTGCATATCCTTTCTTGTTAAAAACTAAATTTATCCACTGGAAATTCATAACAACTTATTATTCGTTCCAAAAACAATAAACTCTGCCATGAATCTCTTTGATCAATCATTCAATATATGAACAGCCAAAAGCATTAAATACTTATATCCTTTGAAATTTTGATACTGGAGTGTCCATGGTTTCAACTCAAGCTTGAAGAATGCTCATTATTTTGTCCTCCATTCTGGATTCAAATTTAAATTTATGGTGGGAATTTACTTGTGCAATAACTTGTCTAGCAAGTTAACACAGATTTGAGAACTTGGGCATGCATGATATTTTGAATTGAAAATTTGAAATCCTTTGAGGTATCTAAATATACTATTATAAGCATGCAAGAAGGGGACTAGAATTTGAATAAAGTAATTTCTTTTGAAGGAAAATTCCTTTTTTTTCTATTTCCTTCTCTCTTCATGGTGGATTCCTTGTAAGAAGAAAGTTTACTTTAGTTTCACTTGTTCATCCACCTACCACCTCTATCCTTCGGGTGTCAATATTAATTGATCGGTCTTGTGTTAATACTTCCACATGCATGCACCGGTAAAATGGAAGATATATTAAATTATTAAGTTGTCAGATATTCTTTGTCCTAGTTACGAGTAAGGTTTAAAAAACCGCCCGAAACGGTATATACTGGCCGGTATATACCGGTTTTTGGGGATTCCGGTATTCGATATACCCGGTATTTGAAAATACCGGGTATATCATGTATATCGGGCGGTATATGGCGGTATTTCGCCATATACCGCCCGGTAAGGGCGGTATATGTATCATACCGCCCGGTATGAGCGGTATGATGCGAAATCGGGGAATATTTATTTTTTTTTTTAAGAGTTAGATATAACTCTAAACAATACGTAATTGATGAATAAATGTTTAAAATCAATATTCCAATATCAAATACATGAATATTAAAAGTCATTTGGTACTGTATTAGGATTTTTCACAGATACAAGAGAATTACATTAGAATTAATATAGGGCGACCGCCGAAGACTCTGCGTAGCGCAGTCGCCCTATATTAATTCTAATGTAATTCTCTTGTATCTGTGAAAAATCCTAATACAGTACCAAATGACTTTTAATATTCATGTATTTGACATTGGAATATTGATTTTAAACATTTATTCATCAATTACGTATTGTTTAGAGTTATATCTAACTCTTAAAAAAAAAAAACCGGTATGCTATTCCCGTACCGGTCCGTACCGTGTGTCGGTACGGTACGGTACCGGTATGTACCGGTACCGGCCGGTGACTGAAACCGGTACCGGTACCGAGATTTTAAACCTTGGTTACGAGATTCAAAATAATAAGTGTTAAGTATACAAATGCAAAGATTGGTTTCTTTCCTAATAGCTTAAAGTTGACCAATCAAATTTAACATGGTACCAGAGTACGATATAGTTTGAACCCTCCTAGTGTCCGTACTTTAAAAAAATTACCTCCACTTCAATTAAGTCGATACACTTGTTGTTCTTGGGCTTCGAACAGTCTTCTTAAGTTTACCGGCCCACGAGTGAGGAGGAGTGTTAACAATATAAATGCATAAATTAGTCTCTTTCCTAACAGCATAAGCTTTTGGGAGAGCTTGTGATTCAATCAAATTTAACAATAAGTAATAAGACAACATGCTACTAGTGGAGAGATAGTACATTAGAATAAGAAATAATGAACAACTACCTTCACTATCAAAAGCACGAATGTGCAATGTGGCAAGTTCATCTAGGTCAATTTTCACAGCATGATGGAATATTTGAATCCTCGATATCATATCAATGATGACTTTACAACGAATTGTGACACCAGTATGTAGATCAGTAGCATACACCGCGGTCTCCTTCCGTCCATTATAACGTGAAATAGATATTAGACGAGCACTTGTTGAGCACCTACTACTAATATTATACTCTGGTTGAACTCTCAGAACATCATGATGGTCCCATGACCTATGAAGAAAAAAATGCACATGCTGTTTCGTTTAATCATACAAAATAGATATTGCCCAAGCCCCTGGGGGTTTATATTTAACTAACATAGTAAATAAAAATATATAAACTGCTGCTATTTGGGTTTAGCTAAGGAGTTATGAACAATATATTTGATAACAACTTTGTACGTGTGGTTCATGTTTGAATAGATGATCATTTGACCATGTCATTCTATCAGATAATACATCGATATTGGCATATTCTAGTTTCTCATGTAAACCACTACTTGACCTATTTCACATAAACAAATTACATACTATGGAATGAATGCAAGCAAAGAGTTGGCTTTACAAGACAAATAAATTATCACAAGTTTTGCATCAGAAAAGGACAGAGAAAAAGGAAAGTAGAGTAACAATGGAACAAAATTTCAAATTTAAAGAGGACACATACATCAACTTATGATGCACTGTTAATACTGCAATAAACAAATTGATAAAGGACACAGAGAGAGGAAATGAATAGGAAAGAAAAGAATATAGAGAAAGAAATTAAAGTTTAATTGTTAATGTTGAGAGTATTTTGTCTTCAAGTATTGGTGTAAGTAAGTTTATTTTGTTCTCTTATTTCATTGTACTCACCATCTCTACAGAAATGTGTTTATTGATGAATAGAATATCTTGCACCACTCTGTGTAAAAAAATGGAGAAGAAAAAGAAGGGAAAAAAAGATAAAGGGATGAAAATGTGCGAGGAGAAAACCCTATTCAGTTTATTTTTCTCTCAACCTCTCATTTATATAGACAGATGAAGGGAACAAAAACCCTTTTGAATTTACAAAGTAAAAGAAACTCAAAAAATAAATACAAACAAAATGGTGTCTTACGAGGCAATGGGAGAATTGAACTTAGAGACAATATCCAGAATGGCATGAAAAAAGACAAGTGATGACTAAGAGCTACACAGAGAGGTAAATGAACAACTGAGAGTAGCACAGAAGAAATTCATGGAGAAAGGCAAATGCCTAGAGAGAAATGCACTAAAGATGCAAGCGGAAGGTCAAAGTACCAGAGGTTCTATGAAGTGCACTTGAGGCAGACCAACCAAGAGGTGCCTAGGGAGATTGTACTAGAGGAACACTAGAGAAGCAGTCCTACTAAAGGGGTGCATGAGAAGAGACTTGGTCTTGCAAAACAAGGTGCACAAAGAGAAGCTATACTTGAGAGAAGTTGCACACCCAGATGAACATAGCTTGAATGGAAACTCTAATAGAGTCCAGTTAAAATTGATCCATGGCAAGTTGACATCAACCAAGTCAAACCAAATATGTTCCTGACAAATTCATCCTATCAATTCCTTAATAACCATGCAAAAGTTCACTCACTTGTCTTCACCAACCTTGATCAGTTATATTATATTCGATATTTTGACTCTCCCCAACCCCTGCATTAGCAGGGGATCACCCTTATCCAATATTAAAAGTACTGTAAAAATTCATGACTAACTGGATTACACTTCTCCTTAGAATCATGGTAGTACTTCGTCTGGAGTCACCGTATTTTGTGTCGTGGAATGCTATGCTACCTAAGTAGACAAAGTTAGAGAAACCCGTTCTTATAAAAATAAATCAACCAAAAACGAATAAAATCCATACCAATCCTACTCTAGAATAGATTTGGTATAAGCACTAACTATCGAGAGGAAAATTTAGAATTTATAGTTTTCAGATTTTTCATCATTGTTTTCATCCCATTAAGGTGATACACTAGGAGGAGTCATGCATAGGTTATTTAAAGAGTTGAAGAGGAAGAATACTGGGCAATAAGAAATACATAAAGGCAAAGATTAAAGGATTCATGTGGAAAACATTGATATCAATAAGAAAAAATGTTCTCCACTATTCCATCGAAAGTGCATTACGGGCATTTTAGTTCAGGAGTGACTGGGACCACTGATGGATGAAAACCATTGAAACCAGCGAACATGCTATATGTTTTGAGCTTGAAATTATCGATCCATAACGAGGTAGATGAGTGCATAGGACAGAAACAAAGGCAATACACACGAAGCTGAAGTGTCACACTCAAAAATCAAAAAACAGAGAAGAAGAAGGTTGAGGAGAGACAAGAGAGTACCAAGAGAAGCATCCATCGCTTCCCTGGAGGCGGTACTCGACGGGGTGCGTCATGCGAGGGGGCAGCAGCACATTCAGGTCGGCGATGTGAGGCCCCGGCGAAGTCGGTGCCACCGGCCTCGCACTCAGCACCATCAGCACCGCCATGATCGACGCTGGCCAACATCGCGCCATCGCTCCCTCGATCACAGCGAGTGCTCGCGAAGTTGCGGATTTAAAAACCCTAGCGAGCAGACATGGCGAGTGATGGAGTGAGCGCGCTGAGTTGTGTTGGAAGAGAGAGAGAGAGGCCACAACGCGACAAATAAAGCGGTACACGAGGCAGTGTGCTGCAACCACAAAGGAAGGTTAGGCTTATTTTATTCGTTGAGGTGAAGATTAAAATAGTGGAGATTAATCCGTTGGTGGGCCATCTTTATGGAAAGAAACGAATAAAGCCCGAAGGGTAATTAAAGATGGGTTTAGGAAAGGAAACAAAGTCTGCTTTTTACTTTAAGATAAAGTTGTTTTTTATGGTAATTTTGTTTTAAAAAAGGTTTAAAAAGATAAAGAGTACTTTTGGGCCCCTAATTTGAAGGTTTGCACCCATGACTTGTTTGGATTTGGATGACTTGTTCGAGAGAATAAAATAGGGAACTATAGGATACGAGATAAGAGAATAAAAGAGATTGATGAGTTGTCAATTCTTATTTGAATAGAAAAGAATAAAGAGAAATAAAAACAGGACAACAAAATTAATAATGAATGAATCATTTTTATTAACCATGTACCATTTTTCTTTTCTTTTCTTTTTTTTTCTTTCGAAAACGAAAGAAAGAAAAAATGAGGCGGATGAAATTAGAGAAAGTTTATTTTTATATTATTTTTTTTTATCTCTTATCAATTTGTATTTAAGCGAGAGAAAATTTGAACATGTTTGGAATAAAAAAATGAGTTTTTTTGTCGAAATCGTAAAAATGTGTTTGAAAAATGATTTCATAAAAACGTGTTTTCATTTTTGCTAAACCAACGACCCTAGATTTCGTGGACAAAAACCGTGGTCGCATTTTTTGCAATGCTACCCAACTCGAATGGTATTTTTGTCAACCTCGAATACGTGTCTTTATTGATTTTATAGTTTTTATAAAAATAATAATATTTTGTTAAACCAAACACACTTTTATGAAATAAAAAACAAATACAATATTTTAGTTTTCTAATAGCAAATATGATTCCAAATAAATCATTGGCCAAGCAAGAGATCAGTAGGGGTGAGCAAAAAAAACCGGTTTTTCGGTTAACCGAAAAACCGGTCCGAAACCGAACCGATTTTTCCGGTTAACCGAACCGGTTTTTTCGGTTTCGGTTTTTTTTTTTGGAAAAATTGATTTTCGGTTTCGGTCCGAGAGGTAAAAAGTCCACCGGTTTCGGTTAACCGACCGGTTGGATATAATTTATTAATATTTAATTATATATAAATATATTAAAAATTATAAAATATTATTAAAAAAATTAAAATATTAGAAAAATATTAAAAAATATTAAAAAATATTAAAAATATTAAAAATATTTTAAAAAATCAAAAAATATTTTAAAAAATAAAAATAAAAATATTAGTTTTTGTAGAACATTATCTTGGTTCAATGGTTTCACTTTTTTTTTTCTTTTTTCTCAATGAGAATTTGCTATTTATTTAGATTTTTCTCTATGATTTGCATAATATTATTATGTTTGTAGGTTAAAAAAATTTATTGGTTAAACGAAGATTATCGGTTAACCGAACCAAAAAAACCGAAACCGAAATAGCGGTTAACCGAAGTTAATGGACCGATTTACGGTTAATGATTTTGAAAAACCGAAGTTAATGGACCGGTTTTTTTTTTGCTAATGGACCGGTTAATCGGTCCATGCTCACCCCTAGAGATCAGAGAATTCTCTCCGGCCATCATAAATGACTAAATAGTCACTAATTTGAATAAATTCAAATCTCATTCGACACTTGACTACTTTTTTTTCAAATCCAAACTTAATTATATGAGTTTTTTTGTCGTCCACGGTTGAATATATTGTAACTAATATATTTAATCATATGCAATTAATTTAAGTGCATCAATTTTATATTAATAGTAAAAGTTCAAATGCCGTGAACAAGTGATAATAACATTTAGATATGTTGCAGGTAGATATTGGATTTAATCCTTAATTGTAGCACGTTATGCGTTTTTTCCACGTTTGTGTATATTTTATAACGTGTCTTGTGGGTATAATATCATGTTTACTCATTGTAACGATTATTGTATTTTTTTTTAAAAAAAAAAAGACTTCAAATACTACAAAATGAACAATTAGAAAAAATGACATATAAAAACGCAGACAACAAATAATGTTTAATTTATTATTGATTATTTTTTACACCCGATCAAATACTTGTAATTAAAAACTATAAATATGCTTGCGGACTATCAAATAATAAACTCGCATATGTTAATTTATAATATTTGTTATGGCATGCAAACAAATATTTTCGCACGTAGACAACTACAATTAATATATTCGTCTAAATTAATATTACTTCAAAATTAACTCCTTAATTTCAAAAATAATTGATTAAAATCATTCAAATGATATCAATAATTAATCTATAGCACGAACGGGTTAATTAAAGCCACGCCACAAATATAGAAGATATAAACATCTATTAATCAAGCTTTATTTAGAATTAGAGGTGATCAATAAGATTACAGGCTTCCATACACATGCACGCAGCACAAATACATAGAACACCTTTCAATAACTATACCAGTCTTAATTATTTAAGCCATGCACCAAGATCATGCATGGCTCAGGTGTACATATCCTCACTCCTCAGTAGTAACTAGTAAGTCTGCTTGGTCTTGTCGTCGAGCCTCTCGAGGTGCACGGCCTTGCCGAAGCGGCCGGTGCGGCTCCGAAGGTCGGCCTCCTGGTCGAACTCGTCCTTGTGCTTGTAGACGGCGCAGAGGTTGGGGAAGTGCGGCCCTTCGGTCATGCTCGTCGTCTTCTCGATCCGGCTCACGTAGGCCGCGTACTCTTCGTTCTTTTGACGCGCGTACCGCTGCCCGAGAGGACTGCCGCTGCGGAACGTCGACGACATACTTGATATCTGCAGGCCTCTCAACAACTCGATCAATTGAATGCTTTGAGTATATATGTATTCGATCGATGGGTTGGAGGCCTTGACGTACTTCTATCTGTGTTTTGCTGATGATGAGCTCCTCCCATGGCTTTTCCTTTTATAGACGAGCGATGCGTTATAGCACAACAACAAGCTAGGGAACTGATTCCAAGTCGATATTATTGGAGCGAGTGGATCGAGACATGATCGACCGCTTTAATTATTCTCGACTCCACTAGCTACAAGCTGTTTTATTTACTTTCGGTGTAATTTCTTGCATATATATATATATATATATATATATATATATATATGTGTGTGGTTCTCGTTCAGAGTATTTTTCATATGTTTAGATTGGTTGATCGAGAAGAATAATGAGAAGAAAAAAGTGTTACGCTAGTTGCTGCTACCGTTCAAGATATGAGATGCTTTTTTAGCTGTAAAAACGTACGTACGCGCAAATATATAGCGATGAATATGATCCAAGATTTTAGCTGTAAAAGTATTGGTTACCAGTGAGAGTTCCACTTTTTAAAATGGTTCGTTTAAAACGCAATGGCCTATTAGCTCAGTTGGTTAGAGCGTCGTGCTAATAACGCGAAGGTCGCAGGTTCGAGACCTGCATAGGCCAACTAAGTTGACTTATACTTTTTTATTTTAAAAAAAATAAAACTGAAAATTATGGAAAAATTTAATTACCTTTATGAAAGCAAATAATCATCTTTCAGTGACCAGTGTCTACGACTCTGTCCAAAAAGTAGTACATAGCACAGCCAACTTTGTCCAAAAAGTTTTTTTTACCGTTTATGATTATTTTAGAATTTTGCTCCAATCAAAAAGCTAATAAGTATTTCACAGAAAAAGAAGTAAATCAAACAATGTATTTATGTCATTTAAGATGATAAAAATTACAATCATCAATGATTTTATATAATTGATTGAATAATTGCTCAAATAAAATGTTTTGACAAAAAAAAATTTGCTCAAATAAAATGTTAATGCATAGGAAATTTATTTATATAAATTTAATATCTTAAACATTTTGAAAATAACTGAAATGATATTAAAAATATTAAAAATCAATTTCTTTATTTCCACAAAATAGATCCAAATTATAAAAAACATTAAAATAAAAAAAATAAAAATACAATTAATCAAAATTAGTCATGTCGATATTTATATACATTTAAACAACTATTAACTACTAGTTGATACCTAATACTTAATTTTATCAAATATTTTTATACATACAACCATTGCAATAAACTAATAACATTAATATAATAATCTAACCGTTAAATGCCAACAAGCCCGTATACAATTGGACGATCTAATATCCCATTTCCCACATGGAAGAGAAGAAGGAAACTAGAATTGTTTATAATGGAAAGAAATAATGGAAACACCTATGTCTACCTCTTAATCCTCAAATAAGATGATATGAGAACCAGATTACAGAACATATTCGAAGAACAAGCTCCATATATATATCTAATACAATGAGCTCAATCAGTCTAAATATCAAGAACTCAAACTTGCTCAACTAACATCTGGCAAAGATTTTGAATGGAGAGTGATGGAAATCTTTAGATCATTTTGAACCAAAACCAAACCATTTTGCCAAAAAGAACTTGTTCTTCCCACGAGAGTTGATTTGTGGTGCCTTGACTGGAAGAGGTGCAGGAGTTGGCGAGGGAACTGGTCGAGGTTTTTCCTTTGCTGCAACCAAAATATTCCATGCTCAGTAAAGCTTGATCTCAATGACAACTTTGGGATAGTTTGCAAATTTCTGAAGTGCGATGGTAAAAAATTCTTCTTCATAAAGATAGTTTGCAAATGGTGATAATGTATTCTGTTTCAGACAATTATACTAGGAAGAACGTATTAGAAACAGAAATCCATTGTTATGAAACTTAAACTTACTCTCATTAGTAGGATTCCCATAATTGTTCTTCAGAGCTTCAAGAAATGAACTGTCCTTGTGATCTTGCATCACTAGTAGTGAATAGAAGATGAGATGACGGTAAACAAATAAAAAACGCTTGCTAGCTAGCTAGCTAGATATAAGTGACCATAGAATGCAACATTACATTGCTCAAAGAATTCATGTCTATAGTTGGGAAATGAACCCACTAATAGCAACCGCACTGCATCTGCATCCTTCATTGTAACTGGTTGAACAGTGTCGTTAAGATTACGTGTATCCAAAAGAATACCTGCAAGCTGGAAACAAGTACTGCTTGTAGAGTGCAAAAAGAGAACAAACAAGAGTTGCAGCGAATAATAAATATCACAGATAAAGAATTCCTTACCAAAAGCTTTTTTAAATTGGGATTCTTAAGTAAATCATACGCTTCTTCACAATAGTTATCTGTTAGAACTGTGCATAGCGAACCTACCTATACAAAAATCATGGAGCATGTATAAGATCTGCAAAAAATGTTTGTGCTTGCAAAAGATTGAGCACTGGCCAGTAATTAATGACCTCATTGTTGGTTTTAAGAACATCTTGCCCAATGACAAGTATGCTAAGTTGTCTGGCCATTAAAAGATTCTCAAGATCTACCTGATTCAAGATATGCAAGAAGTGAGAAAGTACAAAATTAACTTGATTGAGAAATAAGTATAAGTGTTTACTAACAAGCATATATGGAAAGGTTAAATTACATTATCACAAATTTAATATATAGAGAGAGAGGCATGGCATCCTATCAGAAGAATTGATGCCGTAGTCCTATCACCACAAAATCAATCAGGGAGACAACCAAATTGGGATATAGCTCGGACAAACATGATACATAATGTTTGGTATGCATACATAAAAAGTTAACAACTTTGAGACATTGGCAAATGGCAAGCCTGTTCCCAATCACTGGATCTCATACCTCATCAGCGAAGAGCAACGCGGAAGCGTCAACTCCAACATAGTTAAAGAGCCAAGCAGCCTGCTTGTGCTTGTTCATTCTCCCTCTTTCGATGTTTAGCACCGGAACCACCACCTCCTCTACCTCCCTATTTCCCAATAGCCACGCATAACATATGGCCGCTATCATCGAACTCGTTGTACCTATCAAGAAAACAAACTCTAATTGAAGCTGTTTGGCAGACCTTTTCAACGAATGGAGAGATGCTTCAGTCAATTGAATGACGAACTCAAGTTGTTCGACGATCCGGATAGGATGATCTTCGCCTTGGCCGACACTTCATCGCTGGAGATCCACCCGATCATCTTCCTCTGCCTCTTAAGAAACGCGTTGATCTGCCTCACATCCCCCGGAGACGGCGCCTCCGCCGTGCTGTCGCTGGTTTCGAACGAGGAGGAGAGGGCTCTCCGGTGGATGGACGCCTTCTCCTTCTCCGACCGAGAGAGCGTCTCCATCGAGCACGTCGTCGAGGACACCGACATCCGGTGGGCCGACTCCACCAGATTCCGCGGCGGCGACAACAGACGCTGCCGCGGGGCGGCATCCTCCTCGGGAGGCGGAGCAGGGGAGCGGCCGCGAAAAGTCCGCCGAGAAGTCGGGGCGGCGGTAGTAGCGGAAGCGGCGGGGAAATGGGGCGCGGAGGGGGTTTCCTGACGGAAGCGGGATGTCCGACGGAACGGCAGCTTTGGCGGGAGCGGCGGCGGGGGTCGGCTACCTTCGTCTTCGTCGGAGGTGGGGTGTTGAGGATCGCCAGAAAAGGCAACGGAGAGCCGGGTGTCCCCTGGCGGGAGGAAGGAGTCGGATGAAGGGTTTCGGCTGTGGCGTGCGGAAGAGCGCCGTAGGATCTCATCGCTGATACCTTCGAGCGATTTGTGCCTGAAACGTCGATTGCAACGTTACAGCGTCCTCCTCTTTTTGTTTTCTAAAACGTATCTTGTTGCAATGTTATGCAAAACATCTAAATTTTAGCTTATATTCACGAGCAAATAAAAACACTTGAGTAAAATTTGGAAAACAAAAACACCTCAGTAAACTTCCCAGGCTTAATGAAAATTACACCCCGTAATTATAAAATAATTTTAATCCATTCATCAACGGGCAAAAAAATGATCCAGTACATATGCAAATATACCTCCTCGCCGATCTTGATAGTGGATCTCTCCGATCAATCAACATCGACGGTTCCTTCGCCTCCACGTCAGCGCCAAACTTCGGCGAGCCAAAGAGGCTCGCTGGAGATCCAGGCGACGACGGCGAGCCGGCGACTATCTTCTTTGCCTCCTCGAGCCACTCCAGGGTGAGCCTACTAGTTTGATTCTTGGCGCCGCTACCCTCTTCTTCTTCATCATCATATTTTTCTCCTTCCTTTGTGCTTCCTCCGCTCAAATTATACGCTCGCTTGTTCACGTCCGCGCTGCCGAAGAACCAGTCGTTCATGAAGTCCGTAAGATCTGGAACTGGCTCGCCGCCGCCGATACTCCGCGGCTCACGGGTCGCCGCCGCCTCTCTCTTCTGCGAGCTCATGGCCGAGCTCTTTTCCTGCACCATTTGCAAGGGGTGATGAGATCAACTTGCTTTGGTGTAAATATGGACGATGGCTGAGATTCCAATGCGGTGTGCAGATGAGTCCATCAGAGCTGATATATGCATGCGTTGGTGGGAAGAGTACGTAAGCAACAGGAACGCCGGCCGGCTCGTTTATCTGGTTTCGTTCTGTTACTTAACGCTACCAGTTAATTACGTAGGAAAAAAAATCAGTTTATGCCACGTTTGTTTCATAAAATTATTTTTCCTTCAAAATAATTATTTCTTTTGAACATTTGAAAATCATTTTTCTATTTTTTTTATTGTGTTTGAATATGAGTTTGTTCTTGCCTCAAGTCGCGGGTGCCGTAAGCTTTCATGGTTTCCGATTCGATGCGGCTCCGGTGGTGACATATAAAGACACTATGACGATCAAGTAGGGACATATTAGAGGTGAACTTCGTATGAATTGAATTCAAGAGGATACATTGTGTGCGTCATATCTGTTTTGTACATCAGGTCGAGGTATTCAGCGATAACGTGATCTATTGGAATTTCATGAGAATGTGTATTGAATATGTCGATTGTTATCCCCTATATTACGAATTTATTACTATCGAAACCCTAATTATAAATGCAATATGCTAATATTCATGTAAGGTCGGATCGAGCCCTTGGGTCGAGCCTTAGCGGGTTCGTTTTAGGATTGCTTCCAGGATCGATCCGCCCTCAATCAAACTTTGGTGATTTCTCATTAATTATTTAATAAAATTTTATTTTTAAAATACCTTCAATCAAATTTTATAATTATATGCTTACGTGTTTTATTTATCCGTACTTATCATTCTTAATGGGCTCAAATAATACTATGTTATTATCCTTAACTAATGTCATTTAACTATACCATATTATATCATATACATTCCCTAAACATGCACTATCATTAGGGATGCCAACGGGGGCGAGGCGAGTACGGGAGTTGCCTACCTGCTACCCGCACTATAAAAATAAACTGGTACTTGGTACCCGTTTATTCATCGCGGGTATCAAAAATGAGTACTCATTTAATTATCCGCGGAGGGACGAATACCCATGGGTATTGGTGGGTACCCATGACAAATTTAAAAATAAATATAAATTATAATATTTTTATAACACTTAAACTCTTCAAGTATTTTGATAACAACTTCAAGTATAAAAATTTTACTTTAATAAACACATAACATCATTATATGATTTCAAAATATAAAATATATGGTATTAAATTAGGTTAGAATTTTTTTTTTCCAGTATATATACCGAATATAATATTAGAATTTACTAATTATTGTGGGTAACGAGGACTATAATATCCGTACCTGCCCATATAATAAACAGGTAATAAAAATTATCCGTGAAATCTCCGTGGGTATGAAACTACCCTCATACCCTGTCATAAACAGGTAAATACTCGCGGGTATGTGCTAGCTTAAACGGATAATATTATCATCCCTAACTATCATTTTCCATATGATCCAAAACATTTTTGAATTGATTACGTGTCTTTTCATGCAATTAATACCATAAAATAGCGGTGATAAGTCAAAAATTAAGAAAATTTTAATTAAAGTTTAGGTTGCTGATGTGTCATGGCAATTAGTTGAATTCTTTCGAGGACCGAGCTATTCAATTCATTTAAAACACATTTAATTAGGAATAAATACTTGAAGTCAAATTCGATTAGAGGAAAATTATGCGGGTATATATCTAGTTAATGACATTAACTACTAGTCTCGCTTGTTCCCAATCAATACGATGGTCAATTAATTTTCTTTTCAAAAAGCACATGACATGAAAATTTGAATTAATTGGACGCCAAGGCCCAAATTTAGGGCACTGACGAATTTTTAACTACACGTCATTTATGGCAAAAATAAACTAATTACGATCAAATTATAATTACGAACGGCGTTTTCTCTCAATAGAATAAAATGAAAAAGTATTTGAATATAATTACGAAAAAGTATTAAGCGAAAGTATTAAATATTTAAGCTACTTGGCAAATTAAGAAATAAAGGAAAATTACTTAAATATATATGTATTTAAGATTTTTTTGTATTTATGACGTGTATTTTTATTTATCTTTTATTTATTTTAATTGTATCATGTGCTTTTGAATTTATTTAAATTAAATTCTACCGTTTAATTTTAGTCAGCAACTTCTGGCAGTGGCCTTGGAGCTCAGCAATATTGTTGTCGTCGACGAGGATGGAAATCGAAATCAGAAACGTCAAAAAGCTCATAGACGGCTTCAGCATATAAACCAGCGCCTCCGGCACCTACTGGGGGAACTAGTCGACGTCGGCGTCCTGATGACTCCTTAGGAATGCTTTTAAGCTCTCTATCTGCATTGTAGAACCAGGAACTGGGCGAACTCGTCGGCGTCGGCGTATCAGCCAAAGGTTCGATTTTTAAAAAAAGAAGAAACAAAGCTGGAGACATCATCTCCCCTGAACGTGCTTCCGGCTGGGGAGGTCAAGTAGATTTGCCTCGAACCAGGATTTCCCAACAAGTCGATTCTTGATCTGCCCATGTACTTATGCGTCTCGTCCACTCCCAGCATCAGTTCTGCAGCTGCAGTCCTGTGGTGATTTCTGATGCTTTAGGTGCTGTTTGGTTAGCGAAAATTATTTTCTGGTTTGGTTTCAGTGAAACTGAAAACTTGGTTTCGAAAACTTGGTTTTGGTTTCTAGTTTTCAGTTTTCTGAAAACGCGTTTGGTTAATAAAAACAACATCAGTTTTAGTTAGTTGAAACCAGTAAATATTTATTTAATTATAAAAAATAATATTAATTTTTCTTGAAAGTTTTTAGTAGTAATTAAATGTTTAGTTAGTTTACAAAATTAAATATTTGTTAATATGGTTACAAAATATTTAAATGATTTAATTAATTAAGTTATTGGTAATTTAAGATTTTTTTGTTCAATTAGATATAAAAATTAATTAATAGTTATTATAAAA
This sequence comes from Canna indica, assembly GCA_034359265.1. Taxonomy (NCBI): domain Eukaryota; kingdom Viridiplantae; phylum Streptophyta; class Magnoliopsida; order Zingiberales; family Cannaceae; genus Canna; species Canna indica. The sequence continues at coordinate 2,682,737 of CP136898.1, read as the reverse complement.
TTTCAAAAAAAAATAAGTCCAATGATCTAAAATTAGGTTTGATTAAATTATAAATAGACAAACTTTAAGAAAATTGAGTTATTTAAAATTTGGGTTTGAGTCAATTAGATATAAATTGGTTTAATTATTTTATAAATTTAAGATAAAAGTTTGAGTTAAAAATGATGATTTTTATTTTTATTTTTAAAAATTCGATATAGTTTGATTTATTTTTAAATTAATTAATTTTATAAAAAAATATTTATAATTACAAAGTTGTCACAGCATTTTGATAACGAAACCGACAATCTCGAAATCACAGAAAATAACATTCTGTTGTTTTTATTTTTATTAAGAAAACTGGTTTCGTTTTCATTCTGGTTTCGATTCAGTTTCACGAAAACACTAAACCAAACACGTTTTTGTAAACAGTTTTGGTTTCAGTGAAATTAAAATCATGAAAACAGACTTAGTTTCGCTAACCAAACAAGCCCTTAATATCTAGACCATTGAGATTGCCAAGATGCTTGTGAAAATTTGAAGCAGAAAAAGTGGTACATTTGGCTCTCATTTTGTTGCTGCTGAAGCAAGAAGCTTAGGCATTTGCTCGAGGACGACAATGGAGACGGCCGCACAGAACCCGTCGGGGAGTAGGGGAATGCGGAAGCCATGAGCTGCGAGGCGCCGCCGATCCTCTGGCTTTTAATTAGACCTAAGAAGAAGGTCTTGGCATTGCTGCTCCACAACTGCATCCATCTTGGTGTTGATCGTCGCGGTCTCCTCTGGGAGACCGTGGAGGAACCGGCAGGTCGAGCCGTTCTTGCAGTAGCCTCTTGCAAAATAGAGACAGGGTTCCCAATCGAATCCGGTCATGTTGTCGCCGAGGCAGAGGTTGGCGGCGGAAGAGCTCTGTCGGTGGTGGTAGTTGTTCACCCCCATCCCATGCCATACTGGAACAGTGGTTCGTCGTCGTTGTCGCATGAGCTATGGCACTCGATGTCCGGGTGGAACATGTCGTCGTCGCCGCCCTTGGGCTTTAAAGCGACGGAAAGGGAATGGTTCGAATTAGGCACCGTCGTCGGGTCGCCCAGGAAGGTGGGTTGGTCCGGAAGGAGGAACTCATCAATGAGGTCACCGCCGCCATAGAAAGGCGATGCATTGAGATTGCTGGGGCTAATGAGGTCAACAAAGTTATGAAGCTCATCCAGCGAACTACTGAAGCCGCCGTTAAAACTGTTGGAGTGGGAGAACGCGGATGTAAGCGGAGTCCACGCGACCGAGGAAGAGACATCAAATGGCGAAGCTAGCAAGCGCGATGCAGAGTTCTGGCGAAGGAGAAAAGGGGAAGCTTTACAGCCGCCCCAGTAGAGGCGGAAGATGATGTGACGGGGGCGGAGAGAGAGAGACACGTGAGACTCTTTAACATAAAGTTTACATTTTATAAAATTTTAATATTAAAAAATATTTTTTTTATTACACGTAAGTGAACCTCGTCATCAGTTTACCGGGATTGTTGACGAAAATTAGATGATAAAATTCAATTGAAACAAATTTAAAAATACATAATACAATTAAGATAAATAAAAATACATGTAGTGAAAAAACTCAAAATACAAAATATATTTAGATAATTATAAAAAATGGAAATGGTACAGGTTAGGAAACGTCGGTCTGCGTGGATGGTCACGTAACAGCTATACTCAACACGGTTGACCTGACCCGTTCGAAATTAAACCTGACTTCTATAGCGACCTGCTGCTTTTTACTCAAGAATGGACCCTGCACTCGATGTTTGGAAGTTGCCAAGTTGGAACGTCCAATTATGGACGAGCCTAAGTTATTCCCATGCTGTTCTACCGTGCGTATGATTTGCAGGTATCTTCCTAGCTTCCTCTATTGCAGTTCACATCTAAATTTCGAAATTACTGCGCTTCTCATTTACGTTACCCGGACAGATCGCTTACATTTTATACGGTGGCAAGCTGGGCCCCAGTATACAACAAAGGTTATTAAAAAGATAGGTAAAGTATTTCGCACTTCTTCCCCGTTTAGTCTCTTTCGGGCTTTTTGGTTTTTAGGGTTGTTTATTTCTTTCAGAAGCTTGGAGGGAAGACGATGGCGGAGGAAGTCAAAGTGCCGCCGAACGGAGAGGAGGAGGAGAGTGAAGCGAGAAAACAGTTCCGGTTAGTTTTTAGAACTCTTGTTCCTACTCGATGTCCTTCTTCCTATGAGGACGCCGTCTCCGTCGACATTGAGAAGCTAAGTCTCGACGAGAAGGCGGGGGAGAAGGCGGACGTCCACGCTGTGGAGGAAAATGGAAATGACGGAGTTGGTGCCTTCGTGATCGATCAAAAGCGAGAAGAGAAGTTGGAAGCGGAAGGCGAGGATGAGGATAATGAGGCGGAAAAATTGGCTGGGGATGCTCATGCGACGCCCAAGGTCGACGATGCGGAGAAAAGGAGAATGGAGTTTCATTACCCGCACAGACCTGGGGTGCTTGATTGCGCTTACTACATGAGGACTGGGATCTGCGGTTATGGTGAAAACTGCAGGTTTAATCATCCTCCGAGATCAGTGGGCATCAAGGTTTATTTATTTATTTATAATTATTATGTTACTTTTTTTTTATGGGATAAAAGTTGGTAGATGCTTTTATCGATAACTTTGCCCTCTGGTTGTTGGTTACTGAGAGTTAATTGTCCCATCATCTTGAGATCTTTAGGTGGCACAATACGGTTCATCAAGACTAGCAGGGAACATGTATGTCGAGAAGGTCTCAGTGACGTCGAAAGGCGAAGATGAGGATATTGAGAAAGAAGAATTGCCTGGGTTGGCTTATGCGACGCCCAATGATGACGAGACGGAGAAAAAGATAAAGATTGGGGAGTTTCCTTACCCAGAGAGACCTGGGGTGCTCGATTGCACTTACTATCTGAGGACTGGGGCCTGTTCGTACGGAGCGAACTGCAAGTTTAATCATCCTCCGAGAACAAAGGGCATTCAGGTTCTTTTTGGATACATGTTGAGGATTAAGATTATTTTATGTATACTTTGTTCCTTTTGTAGTCGGTGACTGAGAGTTTATTGTCCCATTATCTTGAAATTTTTAGGTTGCACAATCAGATTATCCAGAATCAGCTCAGGCGAGTTACTGACTCTTTGCTGTATTCCTCTTTTCTGTTTGTTATTGATGATTATAATGCTTCTGTATTATTATCTATATATTCTCAGCATGTCCTTAAGGAGCAATAAACTTTTGCATGTTTTACTTTTACCCATCAACTTTTGATTCACATCTTTCGGGGCTGATTATTTTATTTCAAGTACCAACAATGATTCTTAGATAGAGTTTTTGTTCCCTATCATGGCGATTGCTTGTTTTCTACAAGTGTCTTGAGATCTAATGTCTATTCCTGACTTTATCAAATAAATCTCAAAATTTATGACTGCCTAATGTTAGTATCTAGAACGTTGGTATCAGTATTTGTTTTCATTTACTTTGTGTGAAGGGGTGCGTTTTATACCTCTAATATGTCACATTTTACAAATGATGCTGAAAATTTGATGTTTTCATAGATGCTCATCCCTTGTCTGTTTGATTGTTTTTAGTAAATGCTAGTAAGGGGGTCATGACGAGAGAAAGTGGGTAGATAATGAAGAAAACTGGTCTTGCTGGTTTCATTTGCATGCGAAGATTGATAACAGAAGGTGGATTGTTAAAGATGACCATGCTTGTCGTTTTTAGTGTGTAGGCTAGGAATGTGACGATCTTTCCTTACTCCTTATCAACACTGCCCAACTGATTGTATAGATAACACTGCATAGTTCGTTCTGTAAAAAATTTGCATACTTCTTTCCCGAATTTAAGAGTTAAGAATATGAATTGTATAGGTAGCACTGTTCGTATTAACTTTTTACTCCATTATGCCAATTTCACGAGGCAGCACATAGTTTCTGGTGCAGGATGACTTGGTAAAACTTGAGAAACATTAATTTGACATAATATTTACAAGTTGATTTGTGGGCAGCTAAAATGAGACACAGCAGCTGGTTTCTGGATTATGAACTACTTTTTTTTTCTCTAATCCTTTGGTCGACTAACCTTATCATCTAAAGGAAACCTGAAGGGCCGAACATGTTAGGGTTCTCTTTTGGAGGGTTGGGTTGGATGATGGTTGGTACAACTCCATCAATGTAGTCTTAGGTGTAAGACCAGCAGCGAAGGAAAACTTTGGTTGGCTCAATCCAACATGCTTCTTTTGGATGACCAGAATCTGTCGAACGACCAGCCTTCTTTATTTATCCTCTTTTTTTATACAAGGCCGTAACAACTTGTCCTGAAGATAACACCATATTTATTATTATGCATGCGCCTTTTTTGACTCTAGCAGCTGTACTTCAGATTTTTTAGGGATACATCATACAGCTAATGCCTCTGTATATCACTTCAACAAGTGCTTTGGTGTGAAAGATTGCAGTATTTGCCTGATTTTTGCTTTATTTTCTCTCTAGAAGAATATAATGTTCTTTTTTTTTCTAAGAAAATACTAGGCTTTTACTTATGTGGTCTTATGATGCATGATTATTATGTGAATTTTCAGAAGTTTGTTTATGAGGATAAAAAGGAACTCGCTGGAATGGTTGGGCAAACAGAATGTAAGGTAGAAAGAAACCTGTGTTGATTATTTTGATGATTCCCCTTGTAATTTTACTTTTGGTTACATATATGGGTTAGTGATCCATTTTCTAGTCCATTACCTTTATCTTGATTCTTTTGGACTATATTGCACTAGATTGACTGTATTTAAAGTTGCCTTTATATCTTAGTTTTTATTCATGCAAATCATGAATAATTTATATTTATGACATAATTTATTCTTATAGCTGTTGGCCTTGTAATAAAGCGGCTTATATGTTTGTTAGATAACTCTGACATGCCTCGTTTGTGACCTTTGGTAACTATCTTTACTACTTGCTTTGTTTCTCGAATTATGTCCATCATTGTCTCCCTAGTCCTTATGCAGGAATTAGATTGTTCAAGACTTTTTGCTTTCTTTTTAAAAATAAGTATATGTAATGTATTAGATTATCCACTTCCATAATATATGCCATATTTTTATTTTGTTTTACTTGAAATAGAGTTTAGGGATTGTTGCAAATATGATATGTTAGCTCATGGCAAATCGACATTACTTACCTGATATTACGATAAAAGATGTTAATATTAAAGGAAATCAGATGATCGGGTTTGATTGGAGATATATTTGCTAATTGAATTACAACAAAGTTCTTATTCGACATAACATGCTTGTATGTGGCATGAGGCCAAATTCATGGGAGTAATACCAGCAGTTATATTTTTACTTATGTTGAATAGAGAAGTATTTACCCAGAAAATTGGTTAGATTAGGCTTGAAATCTATTTCTCGAGTAATACCCAAGTAAGTAAAATATTTTCTCTCTCCCAGTTATATTATTCTGTTACAAATAAATTGGTGGACGATATCGCTGTAGATTGTGTTTTGTAATTGGTTTTGCTAATATTCTTTTGATTTTCAGAATCTTGCATCCAGTGGAAATTTTCATTAGCAAACATTTTAGAATGCATTTAATGGAAGAAATTTCTCACATGTCATTTTAATGAAAATGCTCTGACCGTTTCTAGATGGCAATGACTTTAACATGTTTTACTGTTGTACTTTTCCTCACGTTTTGTGCATTAATAGTTATGTTGCTTTTGCAGTACTTCTTGACGCCAGGAGGTTGCAAGTATGGAAATGCTTGCAAGTTTGGTCACTCTCAAGAAAAATCTGAAATAAGAGGAATTAAGCTTAACTTTTTAGGACTTCCAGTCCGACCAGTAAGTTTTATATTGTGTTGCATCTTCATTAACTTTTCGCAATGTGGAGCTTATATACATCCAATTTCATTTGCTTGCGATTTAGGGACAAAAAGAATGCCCCTATTACATGAACACTGGTAGCTGCAAATTTTCAAGCAACTGCTACTTTAACCATCCTGATCCTACAGTCATGAATGTACAAGACCATGCACTTGGACGTCAAAATGGTGGACCTCCAAAAATGCATGCCTCTAACTACTCTGACGGGAACATGTACCAATCAATTTCTCACTCAGATTCTTTGCCAACTTCCATGCCAAGCATGCCTTTACCTTTTGGAGGTCTCAACTGCAAACCTAACTTTAGGTCCCAGGTAAAATATGTTTTGACTTCATATGTCATTTTCTAGCGTTTAAAATTATTCTCATGTTACTAAATTCATCTCTTATATTTGTCGAAGTTAGCGAGATTGATCCTAAAAGTTGCTCTAATATTTTTAAGGCCTCTTTGGCTGATGGAATAGAGGGTGAATGAAATAGACAAGGAATACGAATAGATAAAGAATGACATAACTATTCTCTCCTATTCTCTCCTTTGGTTAGCATAAGGAATTGACAGGGAATAATATCAATTAAAATATATAACAAATATAAATTAGTTTTAATTAATTAGATAGATTTAACATGAATATTATATATTGAAAATATATTAAATAAAAAATAAATTTGTTAGTAATCTATAGGATATATTATATTATTTTAATAGTTTGATATACTTGGGATGTTTTTATTTTAATTTAAACTATTGTATGTTGTATGATATTATTATATAGTAAAATATATAATTTAATTATAAGTATTCCATTCCCTCTCTATTCCATCAATCAGATTGGCCCTTAAGAATATGAGTTAATGGGTTGGTTGTAATTTGTTTGCAGTAATAAATAATTGTTATTCCTTGCTTTGACAAAAGAAGGAAATTTCAGATAGTATGTAGTACACCAATGAAAGGTAAACAAGGTAGGGTTGTATCCTTTCCGAAATATTGTTAGCTTGTAACGGAACTCTTGGCTTTGGTTTTGAAACAAATGCCCTTTCCCCCTTCATTCGAGCACATCCTGGGAGTGGCGGATCTACTTGGTGGACTGAATTGGTGTGGTCACCATGGTAGTCACAACTTCAAAGACAATTTTCCTGACTTTTTTTTGCTGTGCCAAGTAGTCATAATGTGCTGGTGGGAATTATATCATCATTGTTAGCTTGTTATGAAAGTCTTGTCCTTGGTTTTGGTAAAAAAAATGCCCTCTCCCCTTCATTTGAGCACATCTAGGGAGCGGCTACTTGGTTCTGGGCTGAAATTAACCACGACTCCAAAGAGAATGTTCTTGATTTTTTTGCTGTGTCCGGTCATCATAATGTTCTGATGGGAATAAATTTTGGAGCATTTCCTTGAATCTTGGTCTACTTTGAATGCTAGCTACATTACTTCACCAATTGGGACAGTCTTCAAATGAGGATCCTGTGGATACTGCAATATTGGTATGAACATCTATCTTTGTCCTTCATAGTCTCAACTCTCAAGTTACTTAACCTCTCTGCTCTTACTCCTTTGCCACTCATGGATGCCTTCTCTTGCTTCATCTAAAATCATTGGCCACCAGAGGATATTGAAAGACCTTTGCTTGTGATGTGTTAAATTTGATTCGATGACCAACTTTTCTAAAAGCTTAAGCTCTTTAGAAGAGAGACCAATCTATGCAATTATATTCGTAATACTTCCCTTTACTTGTAGAAGAGACTGGCCCAAGCCTAACAAGTGGATCAACGTAATTGAGGCGGGAGCTAATTTTTTAAATACGAGCGCTAGGAGGGCCCGAACTCAGGAACTTTTGCTATCATACCATGTTAAATTTGATTGAATGACCAATTTCCCTTAAGCGGTTAGGAAAGAGATCAATCTATTCATTTATATTCTTAACATGATTTCATTTTAGATGAAACATAAATTCTTATCTCTCTCTCTCTCTCTCTCCTGCCTCAACCTAAATATTTTTCTTCTAGTAAAATTAATTGCAATGAAAGATATATATTCTCATGGTTTATATTCTGTGCAATATATCCTGTAGTACTTTATGAAAATAAATAATACATAGCTACATTTATAAAATTGGAGCGAAAGAGTCATGGAGAGAATTGCAGGCTGGAGATTTTTTAATTTCTATCTGGCACGGTAGCTAAAGAGTCAGCTGTAGATGGTATTTTGATTTGGGCAAAATTCTATTATCCTCTTTCACTCTTTGTTCGGCTGCTTGTATTAAGAAACTTAGCACTCAATGCTGAATAGTAGGGTTTTAATATATTCTTATATTGCATGTGTTAGATTGGATCATCGGAGGCCATGTATATGCATGTTTGTGTTATTATTTATCATATATTGAACTTTCCATAAAGTTCGAGGACAACTTTAATACTTTATTATACCCTTGGATCTTTCTACAAGGCAAATTGGCACTCAGATTATTGTGTTACGAATATCTATGATGGATTCACTTTCATCTTTTCAGACTGGATATGTTCAACAGCCCTCATTTACAACCTTGGCTACTGATACAGAAGCTGTACAACAGCCAACACGTACGCAGCATCCCGAAAGACCTGGGCAACCTGAATGTCCATACTTCATGAAAACTGGAGACTGTAAATTTGGGTCTGCATGCAAGTTTCACCATCCGAGGAGTCGCCTTTTCAGAACTTCCACTCCTGATATCAGTCCTCTTGGCCTTCCACTGAGACCTGTGAGTTTCACATATAAATAATACTCAAATAATTTATGATTAATGTTCAAAATATTTTTTAGCAGAATTTTTTTTTTCCTTTTCTTTTCTTTGTGAAGTATTGGTCTGGTAGCTGATGTCTGATTGATCATTTCTAGTCCTTATTGGCTTTAACCAGTTTTACATGTACAATCATCTTTGATATCTTTTGCATTGATTTGCTCCAGTCAGCTAATACTTTTATCTTTAACATCTAAGATATTAACTTCATGCCTGTTCTTCGTGTAGGACAAACCAATCTGTGCATTTTATAGCCGTTTCCGGATATGCAAGTTTGGTTCTGCTTGTAAGTTTAATCATCCAATGGAAATTTGATTGTTCATCGCCTTCAGCAAGCTAGTTATTGACTTGTTTCAGATGTTAATTTGCTCCAGCAATCAGCTTGATCGTGAAGCTGATTGGTACTATTTCAATATAACAAAATGACTCCAAAGTTTTGACCTTCATGTATCCTGGCAAGAAATATGCAGTTATCATACCTTTACATGCTTATTCTGTTTCTTCTGTATATAAACTATTTGTAAGTTAACTTGTCGCTGCAAGAAATATATGATTATAATGTAAAAATGACCGCAAACATTTGGTGAATTAAGAATTATGGCTCATTGTTGGTTGCCCGTCAAAATTCTCGTCAGAAACTTAGAATGATGAAATAGATTTTTAATAGGGGATTTAATGTATCTGGTTCAAATTATAATTTTTTTAAAAATAAATCTAGTATGATCTTTAATTTATATTAATTACACTCGTTATTATCATATTAATATCAATTTTAGTCGAATGGTAGATGCTCGTCAATCCAATTGTTAGGGGTTGATGTGGTATTTGACTCAGCAAATAAGAAAAATAATTTTTAGTATCATTTGTGTATTTGTGTCATGTCAGCATCTAATAAAAAATATTATAATATTATATAAATAGAAAAAAATAATATATTTATCTAAACTTTGACTCTTCAATAAATTTGTTCTAATCTTTAATATTTCTTCCTAATTTATTTTAAATTTTGAGATTGACAACAATTGTTTCATTTAACATTTGAACTTGAAATTTGGATTATATCAATTATAATCAATCCAAAAATTTAAATTATATTTTTCTCTCTTTTTTTTAAAATTAAATTCGATTATTATATTAAACAAAATTAAAATTTGAAATAAAATTCATATTTTTTATCGTACATTCTTTTATTATTATTATTATCATATATTATTATTATTTATTAAAATTTAAAAATTTAAAAATAATTTTATAATTATCTGTTGAAATTATATTTTAAAAAATTTGATTTTCTTATTAATTTTTTATTTAATTATATTATTGCATTTTAGAGAAAATCGAAATGTCCAAATTAAACTAGCAACTTTCTATATAGTATTAATTTATCAAAATTTTATTTTTTTAATTCAATTCGACAATTATATTTTATAAAAAATTGAAAACTTTCGATCAAACAAGACATTTTTGCTTATATTATTATTTATTAAATACTTAATATTATGATTATATTTTATTTAGTATCTAATAAAATTTGGCATTTTAAATTTGATTTTTTAGTTTTGTGCTGATTTTTTTTATTTAATTCGATTATAGTATTTTAGAAAAAAAAATAAAAATTTGAACCAAATCAATATATTTTACTTATAATATTATTATATATCACATATTTAATATTATTTATATTGTATTTAATTTGGTTTAGTATTTATTTTTTTTACATAAAATTTCTTTATTTTACTACAAATTTTTATTTTTTAAAAAATACAAAATATGAAATGGAATTTATATATAACGACTACAAATTAATTTCGATGAAATTAGACGTGAGATTTTTCGAGGTGTTAAAAGATTTTTCGTGTAATTTATTTAAAGGGATAATAATTTGGTAAAATCGAATACATAATTATCGTGGAAAGTGAGAGTTTTGATGTATTTTAAAAAATTATTTGTATTCAAGAATTATGATTATTGTCAATCCCAAAGTTTGGGATAGATTAAGGAGAAAATTTAAAGGTTGTGATAGATTTATTACAATGACTAAAATTTGAGATAAATACATTAATTTTCCCTATTTATATAATATTATAGTATTTTTTATTATATATTGACGTGACACGAGTGATAATAATAATAAAAAAAATATTTTTATTTCTGAGTCAAATGCTACATCAACACCTGACTATTGCATTGATTAGCATCTGATGTTGGGCTAAAATTGATTTCAATTTGATAGTTCGAAATGTAATTGATACAAATTAAAAATCGAGTTAGATTTGTGAAAGAGTTATAGTTTATGGTAGATACATTAATTAGTATAATGTTCATGGGAATAAATTTTAATATGTTTACATTATTTCGAATATGCCAAGCTAATTGGTGTTTTTTTTAAAACAAATATAGAAAATCACAATATGCCAAGCTAATTGATATTTTTTTAAAACAAAGATAGAAAATCACAGTACTTGATCATACTAGGATTTAAACCCTAGATTTCTAGGCAACGTTTAACAAGTTGTCATCAACTGTGCTACCCACAGTTGGCTAACTGGTGCTTATTTCGGTGAGGTATAATTGGTGCGAATATGACGCGGATAAATTATGTTCTTCTCAATAAATCCTCTTTCTACGTGTATAAAGTATAAAGTGCATATGAAATATTTTTGTTATTTTTAACTGCATATTAAATACTTGCCTAGACACAAAAGTAAATGTACATTTACATCTTTTCACTAGTAATAATAATTGGATAAAAAAATATATTAAAAATTGATTGACGATGAAAAACACCGATGAATAAATAGATTATTTGATTGCCGGTGCTTGCAAAAGAAAAAACATGAATGCCAATTAATTCTTGCTAGATTATTTGATTGCTGGTGCTTGCAAAGAAAAAACATGAATGCCAATTAATTCTTGCTAGATTATTTGATTGCCGGTGCTTGCAAAAAAAAAAACATGAATGCCAATTAATTATTGCTTCTAAACCTCACATACTTTACATGTAAATATTAAACCAAAATTATTTGTGAATTCATAAATTTTATAAAGTTTATATAATGATAAATTTCAGAAAGTATAAAGTGTAAATATCATAGTATTTTTAGATTGATTCCAAACATGTCAACTTGATTTCTTACTAATAATATTTGCGTTCGTATGATTTCTTACTAATAATATTTTAGGATCAAATAATTGTCTTTTTCCTCTTACTGTTAATTTCATAAAAGTGGGAGGAAGAGAGAGAGAGAGAGAGAGGACACATCGAGATCCCTCGATCTCTCGATCGGCCGCGATCTCGTCCCTCCCTCATGACGGCATTTGCTGCGCTGGCGGCCGTGATTCTGCTGGTGCTGAGCTCTTTGTCCGCCCTGGCTGCGGTGGCATCGCAGCGCGCGCCGTGGAGGATCCACACGCTGTTCTCCGTCGAGTGCCATGACTACTTCGACTGGCAGACGGTGGGTCTCATGCATAGCTACCGCAAGGCCAGGCAGCCGGGGCCCATCACGCGTCTCCTCAGCTGCACCGATGAGGAACGCCGCCGGTACCGGGGCATGGGCCTGGCCCCCACCTTCGAGGTCCCTTCCATGAGCATTCACCCCAAGACCAGCGATCGGTAAGCGAAATATGCCATGTTACTCGTTTCTGTCTTTTCATTTTCTCGGTTGCATTTGAATTCGGAGCTGTGAGGAAGGACTGACAGGATTTGTATTTGGGGCATTGCGGTGCTTCTGTAGGCTTGAATTCTTTGTAAAGTTTCAATGTTTGCGATGGAATGTCTTGGCCATCGAACTTGAGTACACGCGTGCATTTAGCAGTGCTTAGGTCAAAAGGCCTCATCTCCAAAGCCCGGCTCGCGAGGCGTCCCTCTCGCTGTAGGGAATCTCCCCCTCGCGTCGCTCTTGTGACATGCTATGTTTCCCTTCTCCATTCCCATGTCAAGGGTGAGTCCCTGCCTTGAAAGATTACCCAAAGAAAAGACTTCTCCGCAGGCTGGCTGGAAGTGGAATGGATCGATCAGATAGAAAAGTGCGGTCAATCATTTCTTCTAACTCATATTCATGTGCGAGAACAAATGGCCAAAGAACTACTCGCTTTCCAATTGACGGTTCTCTAGTCAGCTCCAGCTATGGATAAGTTCCAGGATCCCCTCTCAATACCATGAAAGGGAGAGAAAAATAGTTTGAATAACTCATAGAAGAGAAGAGTAATGAAAAGATTATAGTTCAGACCATGATTTTTCTGAGGGAAAGTTAGTTGTGATGTTTCTCGCTTCCGTTTTTATTTGTATGAAAGCTATCGAAATTTATAGATGAGAATAACTAAAGTGATTATTATGATTATTTCTACTGGTTCACTGAATGTTGTGAATCAATTAAACTCTTTGAACAAAGTTCATCCTTGACGACAGTTGAAACAATAAATGAACGTATTTTGTTCTGTTAATTCCACTCTTTGGCACGAGAGTGGAGGATCTGGTGATTTTAAATTATCCGGGGAATCTATTTCTTGCCAATTTGGATAATTGGGTAGCATGATTCTTTCTGCCCGTTCAAAAATTTTCCAATGAGGATTGCTATGAGACCTTCACAAAGGTTCCAACTTCCAAATGAGTGTGTTCTTCTCAATGATTATTTTTTTGCATTTTAATTTACTCTTGAAATATGAATAGTATTCGATGAGTATGAAGCCTAATTTTGACTTTTTAAAATGCTAAGCTGATTATAGTGCACAAGGGGTTGAGCCTTGTAAGATTTGTTATTTTGATGAGGCTGCTAATTTCTATTGAAGAAAATATCAACAAGGTATGAGTATGGTAGGTTTCATATGGTGCAACATAATTTTTGAAGAACCATATTACCTTTCGAAAATACCATTGTCTTTAAGCCTAGATTATTTATTTATTTATTTATTGGGGCGGGGGAGGGGTATACATCACCTACTAATCCTACATACCTTATAGATTCCAATACTTCTGCTGTACATTCTTAAGGTACCTCCTAACTTTTTTTGCCATTGATGTTTGATGCTTTTAACCTGGTTAGTAAAGTTTGTTCTCTCAATGTTGATCCTATAGTTATTGATAAAAGATCCACTTAGTCATCTTTATCACATAAATTTATCCCTTTGGCTTTCTGTGCATTGTTTTGTACAACACTTTCATTTGCATTAGGCCAATATGTGGATTTTTCCTATTGGTCGGAAACATGATGTTTGTCCCGACACTTACTGTTATGATGGTTTTTTCTCAGGTACCCTGCTTACAATAAACCTGCTGGTCTTGTGCATTGGCTTAAATACAGTGAAGATGCAGATAATGTTGATTGGGTTGTTGTATTGGATGCAGATATGATCATTCGAGGTCCAATATTACCTTGGGAATTAGGTGCAGAGAAAGGTAGACCAGTTGCTGCATATTATGGGTATGGATTTTTGCTCAAATCAATTTTTCCTTGAAGTCTTTCACTTGTTAATGGCTAGCTGTCCCTTTAACTGGCCGAAATTTACCTATCTCTTGTTCATTTTTTTTTTCTTTAAGATACTTGAGAGGATGTGATAACATTCTTTCTCGTTTACACACAAAACACCCGGAATTATGTGACAAGGTCGGTCCATTTCTAGCTATTCATATTGATGATTTACGGGCCGTAGCTCCTTTATGGCTTTCGAAGACAGAGGAAGTGAGAGAGGATCAAGCACATTGGGGAACCAACATAACTGGCGACATCTATGGCAAGGGTTGGATCAGTGAGATGTACGGATACTCATTTGGTGCTGCAGAGGTGATGATTTTTTTTGGTTACTTTGGTTGTATTCGGAACAAGTTTGCTTTAACTACAATGTAAATGAACTGATTGTTATAAACTTACTTATCTCTTTCCATTTGAATAGGTTGGTCTTCGACACAAGATATATGATGGTGTAATGATCTACCCAGGTTATGTTCCTAGAACTGGTGTGGAGCCTATCATCTTGCATTATGGCTTACCGTTTAAAGTTGGTAATTGGTCTTTCAGTAAGAGAGAGCACTATGATGATGACATTGTGTATGACTGCAACCGTATTTTCCCTCCACCTCCTTATCCCAGAGAGGTAAGACCACTGTGTAAATGTCTTGCAATGTGATAGTAAACTTATTAACCCAAAATTGGTTTTGTTATCCAGTTTTCTCTCAGGTTTATTAAAAATAAGAAATGTAACAGGAAGAAGCATCATGCCATATAAATTTAGATCCTAATAATATCTAGCACACAGGTTGAGCTGATGGAAGCTGATTTGAACAAAAGACGGGGCTTATTCTTGAGCATAGAATGCATTCACACTTTAAATGAAGGACTTTTGTTACACCATTCATCTAATGGGTGTCGAAAGCTCCAATGGTCAAAATACCTAAGTTTCTTAAAGAGTAGGAGATTTTCTGAGCTTACAAAGCCAAAGTATTTGAATCATCAGAGCATAAGTCAGGTAACTGTAAGCAATATTAAATTGATTGAATCACAAAAGGTTAAGGTGCACCCAAAAATACATACTCTTTTCTCAACAGAATGCTCATCATATTTTGATTGGCAAACTGTGGGGCTTGTTCATAGTTTTCATTTGAGTGGCCAGCCTGGAAATATCACACGTCTTCTTAGTTGTACTGATGATGACTTGAAGAAATACAAGGGCCATGACTTAGCTCCGACCCATTATGTTCCATCTATGACCCAACATCCTTTGACAGGAGATTGGTACGTGAAGTTAGCTCAGACCCATTATGTTCTTTCATGTTTCTATTAAATATGTATTTACTAGTCATGTCTCAATAAGTACCTTTCCTTATGTCACTGAATTATGAGCTTGCAATGTGTTATCTTTTCAATCTAAGGCAGTCTCAGCATTCATTTGTTTGGATTAAGAGGGATGAAATGTTTGTTCTATGCTCTTACCCACTTTATTATATTATTCTCTAGTATAATGGTAATCATCTGAAAGTTGAAGTCATTAGGATATTTGATCGGATTTTTTTAACTTTCAAGCTCCATGCATGTGGTTCTACATAAGGTAGAATTGGGACAAATTATGAAATTTCAAGATCTCTCCTATTTAGTATGTGATACCTTTCATATCTGACCCCACAAAATTGGGAGCAAACTATCCTACTCACTGTATCTTGACGTGCGAGACCTTCATATCTAACCCCATCGATACGGCATGGGCCCTCCTTACTAGACTTTTGATTGCTGGTGTTGATTTCTCCATTGTTTAAATTTTTGGACTAAGCTAACCTATTTCTGATTGTAAATGTTTCTTCTGAGCCTTCTTGATGATCAGTTGTTTTCTATTTGCTAACTCTCCCCATTTCCTTTCATTATCATCACTGCTCAGACTTTTGGAGTTGATGAGAGCCATCTTGCACATATCCACTCTCTTTTGTACTGTAAAATCAGCACTACTTATGTCTATTTCACCATCTCTTAATTCTTCTCTTCACTCTATTTTCCCTCTGTTTGGTTATAGTAGCAAAAGGATTGTTGGGCTCAGGTCAGGATGATGGTGCAGTTATTATTTGTAGGTTGATATTGGTTTGTGGGGCTAATGCGACAAACTGTTGATTGGGATCACACAAAATTGGGCATTGAATCAAAAGAAGCCAAAGGGTACAGGCAGCAATGAGAAAAGATTGGTCTAATTTAGTGGGAAGAGTAGAGAAACTTGATGTTTTTGAATTAGATTCTTCATTAGGGTCTGATGTTGAGCTAATGGGTACAACAGAAGAAAATCTGCCTCTTTTAGTTTAAGGGGGTAAACAATAAGAAGTCTGTACCCAGGGGATGATTTAGAAATGTGCAGGTGTTAGTAGACAGTTATAATATTGTCCATGATAATGTCAAGTAATATATATATAATTTTCATTTGTGCTCAACTATTTCCATCTTAGAAAGAGGATGAACATTGAACATTGAACATTTCAACTAGTTTCAGTGTCTTACCATTTTTTATTAGTCCTTGCGTCAACATTGATTATTGTTTCTTGCATTCTGTTCATCTCTATATTTGGTAGTAACTGTGTCATCATGTACAAAATAGGTACCCTGCCATCAATAAGCCGGCATCTGTTCTGCATTGGCTTAATCATGTTAAGACTGATGCTGAATTCATTGTTATTTTGGATGCTGACATGATAATGAGAGGTCCAATTACACCATGGGAGTATGGTGCACAACGTGGTCATCCTGTTTCAACTCCCTATGAGTAAGAGATATCCACCTTTTAAATTACAAGTTGCTTGGTTTTTCAGGTATCCAAACTGTTGCCCTTTCTTCTTCAGTTACCTTATTGGTTGTGACAATGAGCTGGCAAAGATACACACTAGGAATCCTGCTGCTTGTGAAAAGGTTGGTGGTGTTATAATAATGCACATAGATGATCTTCGGAAGTTTGCATTGTTGTGGCTTCACAAGACAGAAGAGGTTCGAGCTGACAAAGCTCATTACGCAACAAATTTTAGCGGAGACATATATTCATCTGGTTGGATAAGTGAAATGTATGGTTATTCCTTTGGGGCAGCAGAGGTATAGTACTCTGAATTCTGATATTATTTCTGGAGGGTTTTATAGAGTTCAATAAGATTTAAATCATACACCAGATGTTATATTTGCATGATTTGACCCATGGTCTCAAAAACCGAACCGTACCGTACGGTCTAGAAAACCGGTATTGGTACACCCCAGTACCAGTCGGTACCACCAGTGTACCGGTCGTACTAGGCGGTATGCCCGGTACCTAGGTTGGTACCACATATATCGAGCGGTACCGCCAGGTATAACCCCAAGAGCTAGTTTGGGGTCTTTTCCCAACGGCTCCAAACGGCCTGGTACCATCATAATTTATCATTTCTTTCCTTGATAAGTTAGCGTGTTCTATAGCTTTAAACTCTATCTTAAAGTTCAAGACACGGTACATGCCTATTTGTATCGGCTCGTATTGAGTGTTGGTACGGTATAGTATCGGTATATAGCGGTGCCGGCCGGCCACGGTACCTGTAATGGTATTTTAAACCATGATTTGATCTACAATTTCATAATCCGGAAAAATTGCAAAATTTCATGCAAAATTGTTCATCGTGAAGTTTATAAAGATGTTATTTTTCTTTAGATTTTAGGCTTGCCCATCTAAATTTTAATTCTCATTTGCCAAACAGTAAATAAATTGCTGAATTCTTATCTTTTTGTAAATGAAACTCTATGTTGTTGATATGAATGTTAGTGGAATGGATATTCACGCACAAAAAGAACTGGAACATTTAGTGGTTAGGTAATCATATCATCTTTTTGGGTTCTTATATGTTGAGGAAAGAAGGATATGTACATACATATATAAGGGTATTTTGAGCAAGGTTTAAAATCTCGTACCAGTACTGATCTCAGTGGATGATTTGCATTGGTGTGTACCGTACCAGCACATAGTACGGTCTGGTACAAAGAATACTACCTTGTATCGATTTTTTCATCTTTTAAAAAATGTAAGCTCTTGAACAAAATTTTAAGCTCTAAACACATTATTTTATCATTGAAATGATGAAAAAACACACATAACCTACTAATAGATGATAAAAAAAACATAAGCTCTAAACACATTATTTTATCATTGAAATGATGAAAACACACACAACCTACTTATAGATGATAAAAACATACCTAATTAGGATTATCTTTAAGAAAGTGAAGAAAATGAGAGAGATTTAAAAGAGTGTGAGTGAGTGAAATGAGAGGTTTTGGGGGCTTTATATAGCCCCCAAAATCATAAAAAATCATTTGGGGCCGGTACAAAACATGCCCAAGGATGGGAAAATCAACCATTGGGCAAGTACAGGCATTGCTCAAGGGGTACCAATCCGGTACCCTATATCAGGTGGTACACTCAGTATACCTCGGTACCAGGGTGTACCAGTACCAATTTTTTCAAAATCAATAAATGCTGACCGTATCGCTTGGTACAAGGGTATTTAAGTCTATGATTTTCAGAGGGTGTAAATTTGTATATTTAAGCATCAATGTTCATATATATATTGCCTTTTATATGAAAGCAAGCATTTTGAAAAACATGCAATTTTGATTGATTGCTATTGACCAAAGCAATATCATATGTTGAATAGACTCTAAATTGGGCATTTCACTTCTCTTTACAGTCTGGTTCAGCATTTTTCATGTTAGCATTAATTGCTGCCACTATTTTCCTTAGGAGCAATACTATCATGTAAAATTTAATTGACAACTTCTGGATAACTCTGTCTCACACATTTCTTGCAGTTAAATCTGAGACATATTATAAGGCGTGACATATTAATTTACCCAGGTTATGTTCCGGAACCTGGAGTCAAGTACAAGGTCTTCCACTACGGACTAAGATTTGGTGTTGGCAATTGGAGTATTGACAAGGCTAGCTGGAGAACTGATGACATTGTAAACACATGCTGGGCTAAGTTTCCTGAACCGCCTGATCCATCTAGTTTATCCACAGCAGACGCGAACATCTTACAAAGAGATCTTCTTAGCATTGAATGTGGGAAAGCGCTGAATGATGCTCTTTATCTGCACCATCAGAGGAGGAAATGCCCTATTCCATCAAGTACCAATAGTAACTTTAGTCTACCAGAGGAAGAGAGTCCATCCCACAGATTGACACCTGAAGCAGCAGATGAGAACTTGGAGACAAGAATACATAATAAATCGTATCTTGTAGCTGATGTGTCATCTCAAGATGCCTCAGGCACAAAGAGTGAGCTTCCATCTATATGGATTTTTGGAATTTGGGCTTTCTGTGTGCTGGGTTTCCTAGCTGTGAGTTTAATCATCTTCTCTAATCGCAAACGACAGTTTTCAAAGTCCAGGGGTAATAAAAGCAGGAGAACTTTAGAGTGAAATTAGTGGATGTTGTAGGAAATTCTCACAGATCTCATGATAAGATAGATTTAAATGACTCCAAATGGATTCTCTTTCCCTAACAATTGGAACGGTGTGGTATACATGATCTTTAGGCACGTAAATAGATGAAGGTCATATATGCCCTGGATAACAAGTCCATGGCAGAGGGGAAAGTATCTCTTATCTAATCAAGACTCCAAACAAGTAGTCCAAACATGTGCAATGTTGGAGACTATCTTCAGAAAGGGATATTATATCTTGCGCAATTTACCAGTAGGAGCTGGTTCTCTCTGTATCTGTCGACCCTGTTCATTGTTTCTTTAATTTCCATGCATAGTAGGTCTAGTTTTTGTTTTGCATGGAACTGATACATTACTATTGAGAATATGTTTCTTAGCAACAATCACTGAAGAAAGTGTGGTTGTTTTCACATTCTGATTTACAGAAATTATTCATCATTTCCCCGCGTTTGTTCTTTTGTTCTTCTTTCTCTCTACATCTTTAATTATATATGGATCTGCAATGGGCATCTACTATTTGAGATGTGACGTAATGGCAACAAAACTCTCACTGCATGGAGTTTTGGCCACCTACTGTATCTGAAAATGCTGAATTTGCAGGCTTGTATGAAATATTGTGAAAAGTACTACTTTCGTGTTTCATGTTAAAATTAGAGCTTTTAGGTGTTGGAAATTTGAACTCTGGAAAAAATAGTTTTAGACTCAAATGACTTTTCATAGTGGCGCAAGTAAACTCTATACTCAAATGCTTAGATAGATCCACGTATTCAATCTCACCTCTCTGTTTCTTAATTATTATTTTGAAAATATATATTTGGACCATTACATTACAAAAAATTATAATGCATGCAAAAATGAAATAATTATAAATGGAACTTGAACCAAAAGTGATATGTCAGTATGGCCTAATCATCTACAGGTATTAGGTAGCTATTATGTCTGTAGTTTTACATTGAGATGTGCAAAAAGAAGTGTTTGAATTAGTTGAAGGAGATCAACACAATTAGTATAATACTGATGCACCTTCTAGTCTTATTGTACTCATCCATCAAGGACTCAATTTAAAAAACCAACAATATTTACTCAAACCAAGTAATCCCACTTCGCAACATAGTTTTCCTACAAAAACACAAAAAGAAAAGAAAACATATCTACCAGCTTGTTTCCACAACTTTAATTCATGTTAGACCTTCCAACAGTGAATCTCCCCCACCTGGCCAGACATAGCTGAAAGGCTTACTTTATATTGACTGATGTACAGTTTACATAACTATATATTACAGAATACAGAATATATGGAAAGGAATGAAAGAATTAGAAACCAAGTGAAACAGCATGATGATCAGCAGATCCCTAGGCTTTACATGTTCCTAATGCGAAAATAAAGATCATGAAAGAATTTAACTCATCAGACCTGGTTATCAGATTCATCAAAAAAGCACAGCCTAGTAAATAAAGTACAAAGATGTCATTCCCTTTTTTCTAGTACATAAAAGCTGTTGTATCTAATATGAGAACTCATGTCCGCGTATTGATATGTACTTCTTCACCCATATGGCAATATCCTCCGCACAGGCCTGTGCTTGAGGTGTCTTGAGGAGCATGTCAAGTGTGGCAAATTCGTGAACTGCATCCTTGTATTCTAGCACTGGTGCGTCAACGTTCACCTTTCGGAGCTCCTCGGCATAAGCAATTGCTCGGTCCTTCATCCAGTCATGTTCTGCAACTACTGTCATGGTTGGAGGCATGAGTCTCAATGGTGGTGCTCTGTTAGACACAAGCGGGTTTGCAGCTGGATGGTCTAAACTGAACTCTTCCTTGGGTAAGAACAACTTCCAAGCGAGCAAGCACAAGGACTTGTCATAGAAGTAGGAATTTGCTAGCTTTATTTCTGAATGGGTGGGGACACTTCCAGTGAAGAAAGGATACATCAAAACCTGGGCAACAACTTTAACAGGCTCTATAAGTTTACCGGCCTCAACTGCCTTCCGGGCCACAGAATCAGCAATATTAGCACCAGAGCTCACACCAAGAAGAACACATCTGTTTCAATAATATCCCACAATTAGATGAATTTAGAAACAACGTACTAACTTAGAGAAAGTTGTGCAGTTCTTATACCAGTAGAAATTGAACTTCTGAGGAATTCTTTTGGTTATTAATTGCATGAAAAAAATAGATGCGAAGTCATATATACATCATTGGTAAAAAAACAGCATAATTATACAAGCTAAGTTCATGAAAGAAGACAATAAACAAAATATTGTATACTTAGTATTACTAAATTAGGAACATCAATTTGCTAATGATAACAGAAAACAAGTTGAAACTGTACAAACTTAATTTAAAAGAAAATTACAACATTCAAAAAGTGCATTGGAAGATAGTTCACAACTTCACAATTCTTACCAGTCAAACAAAAACAAGAACCAGAAGATTTCACAATACCAATAAATTGAATATCATATTCTATTGTACATGAAGATCCACTCCTTATCTTATCTCTTACTCTCCTAGATAGTCAAACATTCTCAATTTTGCACAAGTAACCTTACCTATTTCCTATTTTCATATAGGCTACACATCATAGAAGGCTAACAAATAAAGCAGTTGGGTAAAGCCTGCCTTTGATTACAATGTGAGTTGAAGTAAAACTTTTACAAAGATGAAGTGATTTACAGTTTTAGATGAAAATCATGCACCCATACCAATCAAGCAATAAGTTCTATGATCTGATAATGGGCACGGCAATAGCCACACAAAATAATAAATTCTAGTAATACACTCAGAAGAAATTGTCATAAGGAA
This sequence comes from Canna indica, assembly GCA_034359265.1. Lineage (NCBI taxonomy): Eukaryota > Viridiplantae > Streptophyta > Magnoliopsida > Zingiberales > Cannaceae > Canna > Canna indica. The sequence goes on along the minus strand of CP136898.1, from coordinate 2,660,351 downwards.
ATGATAGAAAATATGGAGATTCTATGTGGATGAACAAACTAAATCTCTAGAAGCAATTAGACCAGCATTCTAACATATGACACAAGATTTTAGATATTTTTCTATGAATCAATTAATCAAAATGAGTATCTTCCTACTGTATGAAACTGAGAAAAACTAGAAAGAAAGAAAAAAAAAATGAAGTGACTTGGAGAATCCTCCTATTTGGATTAGTTGGTGGTAGCTGGTTCCAGGACTCTGGTTCAAGATCTATCTGCAAGGGACTAAACAGGACCATGAACATTGGACGGCTATTTGGACACCCTGCAACCAGTTCTACAACCAGCTACACTGGTCAGTAAAGGTGTATTCGGCATTGATATGGCATCCCAATTGTTGAATATGTAACGTGTTTTGATCTAGAGTTCTAGATCGGCACTGGCTAACATGAAAGGTAAACCAACACTCCCACATATACTGACAATAATACTTTTTAAATTACTGCATGAAAATAAGATGCAGTCGAAGAGCCAGGAGACAAAGTGAATTAAAAACAATATAAATGAACCAAGACATCACAAGAGTCTTACACTCAATTTGGACTTGACTAGTAACTAATAGATCCATATAGCCACACGTTAGTAGTTTGAATTAACAGTTTGTTTCTACAGTTGAACCTTACATTAATCATGGGAGACAATGAGATTGACTATCAAAAGTTCAATTTATGACAGAGCCATTGCTGCTCTATCTTGCATATTGTAACTAAAATCAAGCCTATTTATCCATGTGAATGATGTCTTCAACCAAGAGAGGGTATATTGATCACACCAACTAGAGCAACACTGTGCATCGCATAGCAATCAACTCATCCTATGTTATCTCTGGTTTGTCTGGATTGAGGGATTTGGAGAGAGATTAAAAAAGGTATATATAACCGCTATTTGGAAGTGAAGGGGTAAGATTTCCCTCTGTTGTAAGTATTTTCCTATTCCTTCAAATTGGAGGAATAATTACTCTTATTTCTCTCCCTGACCAAAGGAGTTTCCAAACATACTACCTTCAACACAAAGACTTATTATCAGCAAAGTAGTATTATAATTCATGTAAGGTAATAATCACCTGGAAGGATCACCATGAGCTGCCAACCATGGCTCAACTGTTGAGGCCCCAAAGGCATCTGCAATCTGCGATCTCCTCAGGTCTCCACCACCACCACCTCCCCTTTCACTCCCTAACGACTTACTGCATTCTGCCAGATTAGCCTGCTTTCCCAACCAATTCAGCACCTTGAACCCATCTTCAAACGCCGCAGGGTACCGGCTCTCGGGCGCCAGCCTGTACCCAACCGCAACCACGATCACATCCAGAAGCTTGGCGATCCTCCGGCAGAAGAAATCATTCGCCGGCGACGTGTTGCTGCCGGTGACGAACGCGCCGCCGTGGAACTGCAGGATGACGGGCAACTTCCGGGACCCCGCAGGGCGGTGGCGGGATTCGGCCGACGGGAGGTAGCCCCCATAGTTCCCGGCGTTGTCCGGGGAGGCCGCGGCGGCGTGGTGGCTGTTGCGGGGGGCGAGGGAGGAATCGGGGAGGAAGAGGCGGAGGGAGAGAGAAGAGAAAGGGTCGACGTGGATGTCCTTGGTGGCGACGCCGTCGGGGCCGAAGGAGGGGTTGGCGGGGGCGGCGGACGACTCGTCGGGGCGGGAGGTGACGCCGAAGTCGTCGGCGGCGGCCTGAGCGTGGAGGGATTGGAGCTTGTGCTTGAGGAAGAGCTTGAAGAAGACGCTATATAGCTTGAGGGCCACGCTCGGCATGGCTATCGGCGGATCTCCGACGATTGGATCTGCGATCGCCTTCGTCGATGCGGATCGAGCATGTATTGCATGTAATTGATCGGTTAGGGATTGCTGAGAGGGGGAAGGATTTTGGATTCGATGGTGAGAGGAAGGGATCTGAGAGAGAGAGAGAGAGAGAGCGAGCGAGCGAGGGAGAAAAAGGGAAGATGATGGGCTACAGATGGGCAAATGATTTTTATTTTTGACTTAATTTTTATCGTACTTATAATTATATATTTGAAAAATTATGTATTTTTCACTGAATTAATCATTTGTCAATAGATATTTTGTTTTAGTTTGACTAAATAGTATAAATATGGGGGGAAAACACCTAAAAATGGGGAAATCATTTTTGGATGTAACTGCTAATTAGTTGTTTACAGTTGTTAGCTGTTACAATATTGTTACATATAACAAAGATCTAAAATAAATAAAAATAATATAATAATGACCGTATAAAATGTAAAATATTTATATCATGTGTGTCATATTCTAATATATCATAAAATATCTTTAAATACTTTTGTATTATTAAAATAAAATAAAATAATTTCTAATATAATACATTATAATAATATATGGACAGATTAACTCTTTAGGCATAGGCTTGAACAGATCAAGCCTGAATACATTCATACTCATGAACCAAACTCAGATCGAGTCAACCACAACTTATTCTGAGGGCTCCACTCAGCCAAACAAGAATATCGACATCATATGTCGATCTAACAAGGGAATGGGCTCGGTGTATTGTACCGAGATAAATTTTTATCTTGTACTTGGTATATTTTTGTAAACGAACATCGGACAACATATGTTGTTCTGTGTTGTACCTTAAAATATTATGAAACGAATGGACATATTTTCTAAAAAATTAAAGTATCGTTAACTAAATTTAAATGATTCCAAATAAACATCGTTAAAAAAATAAGGAAATTGAAATACCAACAATTATTTTAAATTTTTATAACATATTAATATGCTTTAAATATTTTAAAATTATGTACCCTTTACAATTTTAACCAATATTTTAATATGTACTTGTCAATTGTCATTATACAATTTTGCTCTTTTTTTTAATAAAAAGTGCTTTTTATGAATTTAAAATAAAGCTATGAACTCCTCTAATTTCTCAAAATTATTTATCTTTACTGCCTTTGATTAATATTGCAAAATATTGACATTTTTAGACCTGCTGCTTGCTGAATGGAATAAAAAGTCAGAGAATTAGTCAATTAGAAGCATTCAAGTAACTGGTCTAAATTTGAGTGTTCAAACTATAAGAACTAGTCCAATAAATCCAGCTTGACCTCTGTCAATGCTATGAACAAATCTAATTTCCCCAATTCAATTGGAACAAGTAATAACAGGAGTCGACTTTATCCTGAACACTTCAATCTGAGTCATCAGCCACCCTGTTTTATATCTTGTGTTACAAGTTCAGTTGCCAACTTTAGTTGTTGAAGAAGAGATCTGGCCTCTGGGTTCTTTTTTTTGGGTTTCAAGCTTGACTTCTTTATAAAACTGAATTAAAAAGCAAAAACAATTCCCAAGAAAATATGTTGAAGACAGTGGATGGGTCAATGAGTATGTCACTATGTCTTACAATGTCAACTTTGTTGGTGAATGTTTCTTTCATTGGTGAATGATCAGCATGTGGGTCAAAGTTTACCAATTCCTGTATCCTTCTAGTTAATTCTGGAAAGTTGACTTCTACATTTTGTCAATATCAGCTAATTAATTAACTAATAAGGCTGGTTTTCCATTTAGTCTGCTAGCTATATAGAAGATTGCATGAAGGATGAATGGTCATCTTTATAAGCTAAATTCAATCATAATAACTGAATGAAAGTGTGGTTTAGTTCACACAAAATTATGTTTTTGTAAAATAATAATAATACTTTTCTATGAATTAAATATCTTATAAATATTTTAGACAATACTTTTGATATATTTAATTGATAGTAAAAGAATTGTAACTTTTATTAATTTTTCATGAACTCATGAACTTGTTAACAAACTCGTCGGCGTGATAATTATTTTCACAAGTAGATAAGTTTGTTAATGGATTAATGAGTTAACTAGAAATAATTAATAAAAATTTAATAAAACTCATGTAGTAGATTGTGAATCAAAATTAAATCAACAAATACGTACATCCTACCAACATTCAAGGATGAGATGAAGGTCAAGGGGGTCACAGAAATTTTTAAAATTATGAGGGAGTAATACGTCTATTTTATGGTATCTACTATCTAGAGAGGTGGTAGTGGTATGCGTATCTTTTCTTAGTATAAATATTTAGTGCATGTTTGCTTCGTAAGATAAGAGAGGATAGGATAAGGGGTGGATTAATATTCATAGTTTGTTTAGTGCATGAATTAGAAGAAAATAAAAATAAATAAATATAAAATTTAATATTATATCCGATGTAATACCGAATTTAAATAATTCATATCCAATTCTCTCTCATTTGTTATCCAATCGAATCCTATCTAATGAAGCAAACATACCATTATGATATGTTTGCTTTGTTGGATAGGAAAGTATTGGATTGGATAATAAACAATGGAGGATATATTGGATATGAAGTTTTTAAATCCGATGTACATCGGATATAAATATTCTTCTATTCATATTTTATTTTAATCCATGCACTAAATAAATAATGGATATTAATTCATCCTCTATCTTATCCCCCCTTATCCTATGAAGCAAAAATGCCCTTAGAGTAACTAAATTTAAATCTAGCTAGCGATAAAATTATAAAAACCATTAGGTTAATTTGTATATATATGGACCATTTGCACTTAATAAGAATCCTTCATTGATCTCCTCAAGATATGGAAGTGAGTCTCACAATAAGGCTAAACAAACAAAACATTTCCACATTAATTGATTAAGAAAACATTTCTTTCTTTCTTTTTTTCACTAAAGTATAAAATTAAATTAAATAAACAATTAATGACTGACCTTCCAAAGCACCACAGGCTAATACACCAATATCAAGGAAACAAATTCAACCTTTTTTCTTTTAATCCATCTTATAAGTTTGCATTATTGTTTTAGATATTTTGTCATGTTCATAATTATTCTTTATTATCATCTGCAAGCTGGAATCAACCTTTTTCTAATTTTTTTTAAAAAAGAACAAAGGACAACAGTGTATAGTTGTTGGCAATTAAAAATATATACATGTAATATTTGTATATAATTATAAACATTGTAAATTGCTTGCCTGTATAGTTTCAATTTACAATAATGGTGCATTTTATTATTATATATGATAACAGTTATTTAATATTATATAATAATATTTAATTATTATAATATTTATCTGATATCATATTATAGGGTTTTTTTTCATTTTTAGAAACAAATTATTTTCCATTTTTAATCATATCAATTCCCACATCATGAGATGTGGCATGTCCTGAGCAAAATAAGAGAGAGTAGGCCATGAGCCTGCTTAATTAATCTCCCATGATTCCTCTAGTATTTGCCCATTTGCGCAAACACTTGGCGTGCACATGAGGCAGCTCTTTTGATGATTGATGGCACGCATTCTCATGATGATGCTCACTTGTGGACAACGAGATCAATCTCCTGAACAGCCTATCCTATCGTCACACACTCCATCTCTTCAATCAATATATATATACTGACCTCTCAAACCTGCACTAATGCTTAATGAGCCTACTCTCCACTGGTTTTGATATCCGGACATCACGTTGCTGCTGAATTATGCTAAGTTAGGCAGCACAGCGGAGGTCGTCGGACGCTGGCGGGAGAACCAGCTTGCAGGGTTTGGTGGCGAGCGGAGAGTGCAGAGGCGCCGGCTGCATGGTGGTACCATGCGGCTTGGCAATAGGCGGTGGCGGCGGCGCCGGCTGCATGGTGGTACTATGCGGCTTGGCAATAGGAGGCGGCGGCGGCAGCCGATGCTTCGGTGGCTCGTGCGGTGGCGGAGTTGCTTGGGCCGATGAGGAAGGCACTGTGGGAGGTTGTCTCAGGGAGGCAGATGATGCAGCAGAAGCAGCAACTGGCTTTGCCTTTTATTTGCAATTTCTCAATTGCTTTTGCATGAATTCTGTGCAAGTCTGGTTTTGAAGGCACAAGTTTTGTTATACCGTCCTCATAATCTGATTGAGAATAGCTCTCTGCTTTGAAGTACTTTTTTTCTTTGACAATGAAATAATTAGATTGATACAAAATTTTCTACATGAGTTAATCATATGTAACTTTGTCAAGGATTACAAGAATTTTAAATCATTGCTGGCTAATCAAAAACTCAAGAACAAAAATATAATACCACATTGAGGGATCTCAAAGTGCAGGCACTAAAACTTAAAAAGCTGTAATTCATGTCCGATCCTGGTCATCCTCATCACTACCGCTTTCATCTTCACCGTACACCAATTCATCAATATCTTCATCTTCGGTGTCATCGTCTTCATCGTCAAATTCATCATCATTATCATCGTTTATCGCTTTGCCACCTCCATGGTGCTCATCTGAGGATGCTTTGTTTCCAGACTTATCAATCTGAAAGGGGATTCAACAGAGTTAGAAATTTTAGAACAATTCAAAAAATTGATAATGGAGAAGGATGCAGGTATTACCTGGGTCATGATAAGTCGAAATCTACCAGATAACTTCAATAAAGGTCCGATAGCTGAACATCTTAACCTTATCATCTGACAAAGAAAAAGACAATTCAGACCATCAGAAGACCAGGTAATTATTAAGTATTCCTCTCAAGTAAACACAAATGTATATGCATATACGAAGGTGCCATCGCATGATTCTCATCTATTATCAAATCTAAAATTAATTGCAATCATATAAAATGAATGAAACATACAAGAAGGATATGAAGCACAAACAAGCACCAAAACAGACTAGAATGACAAATGCTAAATTGTATCTAGGCATACCTTATGTAAACCATCAAGCATTCGTGCTGATGACTCTTGAGACATAATAAAGTGACCATGATTGACAAGAATGTAATATATCCAAGGAAGAATATGATTTGAATTCTGGGACCTGTTAAAGAAAATTTATTCACTTGTTAAGTAGGCATCACCATTAATCCAAATCCAGTTACAAGCTTCTACAATCAATTTGACAAGGAGAAAGTGGAAAATGTTCAACCATATTCCAGGATAAAATTAAAATAGTATGACCAGGATAGCGCAAGTTCTGATAGAAATAGAAAGCAATCAACTGATCAAGCCACTCGAGAGGGGTAAATAATGAAGAAAGTAAACAAGCAGACTCGTCATTAAAATGTAACTTATTATGCATCACCAAAGAAAAGCTGGAGAGCTATACAAGCAGTAGGACTTGGTACATGCTGGTACTAGAATTTGGTATATTTGAATTCTATGGGTTTTTGTTTTTTATGTTAGTGAAGTAAGCCCCCAACCCAACCCACCACCATTCAAGTGACATCAGCTTCCCTATAGCTTTGCAAGATTCAAGATCTTCAGTATAATAAACCAGAGTTCAAAAGCAGAGAGCAAGAGGCTACCTCAATTTCTGATCTGGAAAGGGTTAGATGAGTGGAAGGTCAATGAACATGACCATACCTCTACAAAGTGCAAACAGAGAGACTGTTTATATTATTTGAATTGCATTCACCCGTGTGGCAAACGAGCAATAACACTAGAGCTTGATGTAGCATATAGATGGTCAAGATATAAAATTTAACTTCCACATTTTGGCTTGATCCTTTCTTGTTAAGAACTTAAGATTGCCTATGCATATACGAGGAGACTTTAATAATGATTTTAAGAACTCCTTTAAACTGTAGCATCTATAGACATCATAAGTTTGAGAATGAATGAGTAACCCAAGGGCTGGAGTTAAAACCATGCAAACAGTTTTGAGATAGAATCACATTCTTGGTACAGAGCCTTAATGCAGGTATTGATGATGTAAATAAAAAAAAGAAGCCATTACAAATTAATACTAACAACAATAGCATACCTTTTCTTCCAAACAGATATAAGGACTTCAAGTAACTTGAAAGCATCAATGGAGCTCATGGATGAGACTTGTGCTCTGACCTACTCATGTAAGAATAATCCAATCAACTTATAGAAATTATAGTACTATACTGTCTCCAGTGCAATATGAATGTTTAGCATTAACAATGAAGAATAAACAAAATAATGCACTAAATGCATCTTGTGAATAATCATTTATAGACACAAACCTTCTTGGAAGAAATATTTGCATCAACTGATATTTTGCCTCCACTATATAAATCCAGAGTGGTACTAGTAGCACTAGTGGAATGACTTTCTACTGTAGGATCATCCTTTTCAGCAACAATCCCTGCTGCCCTCAATTTATCCTCTATGCATATAGTATCTTCATCTTCCATTCTTTGCAAGATGACTGCATTAGTAAACAAATTTTTAATTCAGAGGTGAATATGAAAAGCTGAAGTTTATAGCGAAATATAAAAGACATCCAACTTTGGAGCCTTGTCCAAAGATGAAGAATACATATTCAAATATGAACAAATATGTAGTTAATTCTCAGTATGATTGACAGACGTTGGCAGAATCAAATGTTGATTGACCCAGTACATTGTGAAGATAAACTGATTAGTTATTTTTTTCTGGAATTTTTCCAATCAAAAAGTAAAAAGATGGTACCATTTCTATCCAAAGGTTGAGGCTTGGTCTTATTTCCAATCGGATCAGCCCTTGTTTTCTCAATATCTACAGACGATTTTGTCATAATATGCTTTCTTTTCTTATCATGTGCATATAGCTTTGGAATTGGAAGAATAGCATCTTCCGCATTTGCACGATCTAGTGTGGTCACTGTTCCTGCAATAAATATAAATTTAGCACCTCAAGCAGCTAGAAAAGTAAATAGTAGACAGATATCTAAAGTACAGTAGCATAGTTCCAAAGGTAATCTACTGACAAAAATATTCTTATGTTGTCTAAAACATACCTTTCATGTCTATTGTTTGTCCCTTCTGCGAGATAGAAAAACTACCAATTGGTAAAAGAACTCCACCTTTGGTATCATCTAATTTTATGTCACTTCCACATTGTACCAAGAGTTTCTGAAATGATGGTTTAACCAAAGAACCAAAAGCAACAAACAATTGTCCAGAAGATGGTTTAGGTATATCTAGAAGTTTGGCTGCATATATTGCCAATTCCAAGTTCTTTTTTGACTCCGTGAATATTGAAATCCTTGTAGGCTGGCTTTTATGCAAATCCTCAATGCTATTTCCACACCAAAAATAACAGACACCTATTTCAGAAATGGCCAAAACGGCTAGCCCCTCACCATTCTTTTCATCATTATCTATCTTCTTGCTGTCTAGTAAAATGGCTGGATGATCCATTGAGAGGTTACAGCTGGCAGATTTTTTTTTACCACCACCTACTTTCCAAATGGCAACATGTCTCTCACCAACTCCAGATGACAAGATGAATTGCCCATCTTCACTGAAAATCATGCATCGAACAGCCACCTGAAAAACATATGGTGTTTAGATATGTCAATTGAAGATCTAAAATAACAACGCATAGAATGAGAATCCAATGATAAGGGAAAGAAAGAAAAAATATGTTCTACGTAACGTACAGGGTGTCCTGAAAACTTTTCTAATTTCTTGTTATCCGAGCAGCTGAATGTTTTCAACCGACCAGCAGCAGCAGCCAATATTTTACCATCTGTTAAGTAGACCACAAATTCAGCTATATCAATATCATTACTCCAGTTAAATAAAAGATGCAAGTTCAGTTTTGATATTCCAGTAAGTCTTTACAGAAATAGAAGATTTGTTCTTGCAAAGCATTACATATTGCCATACATATCAAGCACTTAGAAAAGCATAGATCAGAAAAAAAGGGTCAATTTTAACTACTTAACTTGCAGCAGATATTTTGCTTATATTGACATGAGTTGCATCGATAAACTCAACCGACTAATGGATCTATATGTGGTTATATAAGCCCATATAAAATACAGTGATATGGCCTTTTTTGTTTTTTACCTTACAAGGAAAAACAAGATTATCATCATAAGTGCTGGACAATGACCTTTAAATTTGATTTTGCAATGTAAACTAAAGCTGTTAAAAATTAATAAAGACTTATTCTGGTCATGGTTTCAAAAACCGAACCATACCGTCCAGTATGGTCGGTTTTTACCGGTTCTCCAGGAAACCGGTATCAGTACACCCCGTTACCGCCCGGCGCCCGGTATTGGGTTGGTACCAGAGATACCGGGTGATACCACCCGCTATGGCCCCATCAGCTTTTTCTCCAACGGCTCCAAACCCGTTTTTGGTAAATTATGATGTTTTATAGCTTTAAACTCTATTTCGAAGTTCAAAATTATGTTTTCCACCATGAAAAATTAAAAAAAAAAACACCGAGACACTCCGGGCCTATTTGTACCGGCCCATACCTAGTGTCGGTACAGTACGGCCGGCCACCAAAATCGGTACCAATACTGGTATTTTAAACCATGATTCTGGTTATGATTTACTGTACATGTCTAGAACCTCCTCATAGAGAATGCATCTTATGTATAGTACCATGAAGTTTCCCTCTGTAGTAACTGCTAATTATATTTAAAAAAACTAACACATAAAGATAAAGAATAACTAGTTTTTCAGTAGAGAAGAAGAATGTAAGAAGAAATTGAATGGAAAATATCAAGAAGTGCTCTAAAGTGTCCGGATATTGTAGAATAATTATCACCGCATTCTAGAATCATAAATGTTGTTCTATAGTTTCACAGAATAATAGCTATTGCTAAGCAACAATTAGCAACTAAACCAAATTACAGTTTGATGAATATTATCTTCTTTTCTGCAAACACTAAGCGGCGGATATGGGACTCAATAGCAAAATTTCACTATAGAGAGTCAAGAATTCTACAATATTATTAAGGCATTTAGCATGCAAATGGAGTCATGACACTGACAAAATAATAGGAATCCGATTCTTCTATAATTTCCAGTTAAATATAAACTTCATCACTAAGAATACCATGTTATTTTAATTGCTGATAGTCTGCAGTAGTAATGCTGCAAAGGAGAGCTTCCCTTCATGTTGATCAATCATATAGATATAAATCCATGGCTAAAACCACAATAACATACTAACATAGACGAGAAGCAAGAAAGCTTCATAACCAAATCTTACCAGCAGAAATTGCCATAGAAGATACAGATTTTGTAAAGGACCGACATCGTCCTTTCATGCTCCCTGTTGATGCATCAATCTGGCAAACCATACCATCAGCACCTGTCGTGTATAGGCACCGATGAAACACGGAGTAAGAAACAGCAGTGACACCCCTGCCATTCGTGAAATATTGCTGTTAAACATGCAGTGATGTTGAAAACAGATCCAATCACAAGAACCATTCAAAAACAAATGGCACACAAAAGTATTTTAAGGAAAATAAGCATTTGCAAGCAAATAACAATACCTGAAGAAATCAGATATTGAAGAATATAATAGGAAAAATTAGAACGAAGATCCCTCATGATCACCATATAACTTTCTCCACCCATTAACGATGAGTTGGTCAAAAGTTGTGGTTTAACAAAAAAAACTAAAGCTACAGAAGATCTCAGTAGAGTTACTTATCAGTGAAGCTACAAGCACTTCTCATTTTTCACCACATATATGTTCATTGGATCGTTAGTATCAATTTCATTAGAAGATTCAACCGTAGTTCAAGAGCTTAGTTGTCTTGAACAGACTGAATAGAAACCAATGCAACTGATACGCTTATCATAGTTCTCAGTTTTGGTAAATGACTATGACCATATATTGGGAAATAACAAGCCAATGTTATCAAAATTCAACTGCCACATATTATGGAAACAGGATGCAAAATAAAATTATTTGAACACGTTTTCTAATATATACTATATTATGTAATTTACCATAGGAGATGACAAGTCAGTTACATAACAGATTATTACGTATACAGGCCATAGGTCAATGACACTAGGATCCAGTAGTATTTACAGTATCTTTCAAAAGTCAATACTATTAAAAATCTGGAAATTAAAAAAGAATCTTGTCTACGTAAATTCAACTAATGCCATCAAAATCTTGGTTCCTGACATATTTTTCCAACATAATTGAACTAATTCACCAATAGCTCAGCAAATTCTAATCCAACCTATTCTAGTTATTTGTATGCAATACGTACCCAGGATGACAATCATTAACTTTCCACCTCAATTCGCCAGCAGATACATCCAGTGCCAGAACATCGCCACTCCCAGTTCCCAACACCAAAAGCGAACTTGATGTTTTTCGTTTCTTCTAAAAACCATAAACCAAAGACCAATTTCTCAATAAAGAACATCTGTATCCTGCTTAATGTATAAAATAGGAGAAGCGGGAAAAAGCAAACCTTTCTTTCGAGTTGAACCCATTTCATGCAAGTATAGTCAAGCGAAAGGTGACCCCTTTTCGGCTCAGGCAACAAGCTCGAGGAATCAGAAGGGGCAAAGTCGGAGAACTCAGTTTGCAACTGCCCCTTTATGGCATCCCATATCTGAGGAACAAATACAAGAAAAAGGATAGGTAAATAAAATTTGTGCACAAACCATAAAAACAAGCAGGGAAGTGAAGGGCAGTCGACGACCTTGATTCGACCGTCGCCAGAAGAGATGGCAAAGAAATCCGACGACGGGCTGAAGGCCGTGAGAATATCTCTGACATTAGGAAGGCCCGTGCTCATCTTGAAATAGCGTAGACAAACCAGGTCAGGCGGGCGGTGGTGTTTAGGGACGAGAAGGAGGGAGGGATGGAGGGAGGGAGGGAGGAGGCGGCCGCTGCTCCTCTTTTTCCTTCTCCGCCGGTGAATTCGTTAAACCCTAGCTGGGGTTTGGTTCATTGAAGGAATAAATTTGGCTGGGCCGTCGCACGAGCACGACACGCTTGCTGGCTCAACCTGACCGTGTCATGAACCGGACAGGGTTCAGAGATAATCCTGACTTAAGCTGGTGCCACGTGCTTTCATCGTACAAAATCATGAATACAGACTTCGCTCACATGCAACCACACATTAATTAATACATATAATATTAGAATAATTAAACGACCACCGTCGATTATTTGTGGCTCGCTCGTCATCCGTCGATCACGACAAATTCCAGTCACGGGATGTACGTACGCTCACTATATACACAACCACCGTCGTCTTCTCCATCACCGATTCACCGAAATCAGAAGGAGATGGAGTTGAAGGTGGCGGTGGCGATCATGGCGGCTGTCCTCGTGGTGGCGGCGGCACTGGAGGTGGAGATCTCGGCGGCGGGGCAGAAGGGCCTGTGCAACATGAGCGAGGAAGGGATGATGGCGTGCAAGCCGTGCATAAGCACGGTGAAGCCGGAGGAGAAGCCGACGGCGGCCTGCTGCGCGGAGCTGCAGCAGGCGAACCTCACCTGCCTCTGCTCCTACAAGAACTCCGACCTGCTGCCCTACCTCGGCATCGACCCAAACCTCGCCGCGCAGCTCCCCGCCAAATGCAATATGACTGCTCCTGAGCAATGCTGAAATCTTTGTTGTTAGCAGTAAAAATCTTGTAATATATACTCGTGATGTTTTTTAACTACTGAATCTGTTGTTACTTGTCGTTGTTTGATTTAAGTTTTCAATGATTAGATCTTGTTAGTTTCACGATAGTATATTGAGAAAATTATGTCGGTTAATTAATAATTAAGATTTGATGAACAAGAATAAGCTCGCTTGGTGATTTTTAAAAAACAGCTATAAAATTGGATTATGTAGGAATTTCTATGAAGTTGAGCAAACCTACTATTATCAACAGTGAACTTATCATTATCAAGAGTAAACCTAAAGTGAAATAGTTAGGTTTACTCGTAAACAATATAGGTTCGGTTAATTTTAATAATTTTAAGCTCATTCTTAATAATACTAGATTCATTCCTATCGAGTCGAGTTCGAATGGGAACTCCATATTGAGTCGAGTTCGAATGGGAACTCCTTATGATCGAGTAGCTAGCTTGACTCACTTATACCGATAGTAGTTTGTTGATTCATTTGAGTTAAAAATTAAAATAATAATATTAAACTATATATAATTAATTAGCATGTATTTCCATTATTTATAACATAATTAGTATTAATATTGGTATAATATAAATGTAGAAAATATAATAATTTTAATTTTTAATAATTGCACATGAGATCTAGGGTTCGATCCTTGGTATGATTACCTATTGTGATTTCTTATCTTTGTTTTAAAAAAATACAAGTCATTTTTTGGTTATTTACTTTAATTATACATGTGTGTTATTTTAGTAATATAATATCATTTGGAAGTACTATGAATAAATATTTTTGAAATTAAATATCACTACGTTACTTGATAAAAATAATTTTTGATGGTTTAAGAAAAAAACAATTTAAGTATAAATATGATTCTCATTAATAAAAAAAATTGTAACTTAATAACATTTTTTAAAAAGTTTTAATTTTTTTAAATACATATATATATTTTAAAACCTAATGCATCAACTATATAATTTCTTAACACTTCTCTCTATCCTCAACTATGCATACTCATATTATTTGCTAATTGTATAAATTAATCATTTCAAATTTTTATTTTTATTTTTATTGAACTCTCCTATTCAATTTACTTCCTCATACTCATGTTATTACCAGTTTATTAGTTTGTTTCCTCAAATGTTCTTCCTTAGGTTTAATTTTGTACTTTTTATATTTCTTTCAATATCTTAATATGCAAATAAGAAGTTACCAAATAATGTTTTCACCCCTTATCCAAACAGTATTTTCTCACATAGACGATATATACTAGAGTTCGCACCCTATACCTACAGAATAAATATATATATATATATATATATATATATATATATATATATTTGGCCCGTTTAAAATATCTACTAATGTTTTACGACACTATTATAAAAAAAAAAGAAAACTTTAAGGGCCAAAACTGATGGGCTTTTTGAAAGGGCTTAATTAAGAAAGGGATGATTTGGAGTTTTGGACACTTTATCTTGTTCAAAATACACAAGGCTAGAGGGCCCCATGTGTGCAAAATTAATTCTTTTTAACTATGAATAATTTTAAATTTATAATCAATTTGATCTTTAAACTTCAACGAAGATCAGTTTAACTCTTAAAAATCTTATCTTAATCTTATGGTCCCCAAAACATCAAATAGGTTTAAAATTTAATCATTTTCTCAATTATGCATTATCTATGTACAAGAAATTATCGGACAATAATTGAATCAATTTTTGTTCGTCTTCGCCCCTCATTTTTGTTGATCAATTTTTTATATGTTATATTAGATTCAACTATTAGTGCTTAGAATATGATTTTTTAAGCTAATCTATGTTTTCTTTTTTAAAAATGGACTTTGCTCCATTGCCACCATGGAAATTATTATACAATTATTGATCCAACAAGCATCTATTATATTTTTTTTACATTTTCTTATTTTTATCTTACTATATATTTTACTTTTTAGATTAAAATATCTTCTTAAACGTCCTCTCTATATTAGAATTAAAGTGCTAGCCAATAATTTCTCTTGGATTGTTGAGAAAAACATAATCAAATCACGCGCATAAGCTGAAATAATGACAATATTAATTAAGTTGGTCAGTATTAATTTATTTTGAAAGAGTACCAAGTAGGCTATGATTAACTCATGTAGTAATACTTTCAATGGCTTATCCATTGACACAAGTGGTCATCCAACCAAAGCAAAAAAGGAGATGAAACACAAGACATACAAGTTGATGGGAGGTGGTCCACACTAACATGGTGTTTCTTGTTGAGAGAAATGATGTTGATGATGATAGGAGGGGGGGGGGGGGGGAACCACACTAACAAAGTGGATTGGCGTCTATGTTTTCAACTCCGATATCTGTTTTATATCGTTAAACTATCGATTATTCATCACTATAATTTTAATCACTTGGTTCGATCGAATGATCGGATCCAAGATCGGTTGTGCTGAACCGGGTCGACTTAGGAAGGCATTAATTAGGGCAAATGTAGACATCCCATCCTACACTCATCCATTGCAATAATAATAATAATAATAATAATAATAATAAAGGGAATTCAACTCAGGTGCTCTTTTCATGCCAACTATAAACCTTGAATTGAGACACAAGTTTAGGGCATTGTCTGAAATCAATGCACCAGCTGTGGACAAGCATTGTTGTGTGAGGATTTAGGGTGTCTATCTTTTGACATCAAATGTTTCAACAAAGGCACATAATGCTATGTTTCATCTTCCCACTTTTGCATGTACAGTAGAATTGCTTTGATAGCAAAAGATGACCTAATCACTGATCTTTAATTTAATCTCATTTTTGTTAATATTATACACTTCACTATAAAAATTAATTTAAAGTTTTGAAGAAAAAAAATCACATTTATGGGTTATATATTTTTAATATATTTTTTTTAAGAAAGAACAAAAAATGTCATTAATATTGGAAAAACAGTTGAATTTTGGTTAAACTAGCTAGGCATGGTTTATATTGTAATGGGAATGGTAAGTGGAAGAAAGTGACATAGCATGGAGAAACATTTACATCCAAAACTTTGGTAGGTATGGATTAGATGCCCTAGAAAAGAAAAGAGAAGGATTAATGGATGGTGACATGAGCCCACTTGATCTCTCAATTAGAGAGCAAATTGCAGTTGCAGCTGGAAAGCACTTAATTGACAAATACACATAATTGTTGGTAAAACCAATGATATGATTTCTCATCATCACAACAAGGATGACTTATGGTTGATAAGATGGAGAATAATAATATTGTGGAAGCCAAACCATGCCAGCCTGGTTGATGTTCTCACCAATGATTTTGATTGGGTGTCACAAGCAACATAATTTGACCATTAATATTATTTTTATAATTAATAATTAATTGCAAATCTTTTTATCATTTGGGACCACATGTTTCCTTCAGCATCAAAAGTTGTCCATCCAATATAAATATTTGACATGTAGATGACTCTTCCTTTGTAGTTTTATGTTGCTGTATGATCCATTAGTTTAGCTTTTGGTGCATTTGTGTTATTCAGTTTGGATGAGGTATTGCAAGTGTGAGTTTGCTACTTGAATGATTGAATAACCAAGACATGATATTTAAAAAAATGAAAAAAAAAAAATCTCGCCGCTGAAAAAGTCGGGGATGTTTACTTGTTTATGTTGTGTTAACCGTCTTCTAAATCCCCGTATCGGCGTTTGTTCTTAGTAGGAATGACAGCGAATCAAATACTCACAAAAGAATATACTTATTCGAATTTCTCACACTTTAGTATTTGACAACGTTCAGTTCGGTCGTTGCCGGATGTTTGAGTTTTCGAAAACGATATTCAAAATCGGGGCGATACTCACAAATAGAAAGATTGAGAAGTTAATCTTAAGATAAAGCAATTTTTTTCTTACAAAGAAGACTAAAGAGAGCTGGCATTTCTGCCCAGAATAACTAATTGGAATCTTTGGATAAATGGAGACATCCAACAGTGCTTAATTCAAATCTGCAACAGCAGTTGACCTTCAAACTCCACCAGAGCACAGATTTGGGTGTGTTATAGCAACTTGGCACAATAAAGATGCTCTTGTGCTAGCAGACATCCACCTCTGAGTGTAGTACCTTTTATTCCCTTCTTTTCATGAGATTTCAAGCATAGAAGATATTGTAACACAATAACTTGATGATTGCTAAAATTTGTTATTTTCCTCTACAGTATGTCTGTTTCAGAGTTCAGACAGCCAAAATAATTGTGAGTGAAAGTACAAGAGAGCTTGTGCTGCAAATAGTTATTCTTTGTAGCTGGTGGCCTACAGAATAAGAATATTTGCAACTTGCAGGCAGAAGGAGAGCTTCAGCAGTTGACTTCTTTTTAACAGATACACACTACCTAAATCTGAAACAATATGCAAGCAAAACTCAGAAAAGAAAAAACAGATGTAACCCAGCATCCAGAAATCAAGAAATATATTTCTGATCATCAAAGCAAAGCAAAATAGTATAGGAGAATGATTTCAAATCTGTCTTCCTGATCATTATATCTTACATCACAGATGTGGTACTTGAAATATTTAGACCACATTATGAAAGTTTTAATTAAGGTGATACAACTGATAACTGGTAACAAGTACCTAAAGAATTGTATTCTTCCAGATAAATTAGGTATAGGAGAAAAATATGCTTAGGTCTAATGCTTGTTAGCTGAAAGCTTAGCTGGACTGCTATTATCCAGCACCACCATATGTATATATACAAATGCATCCTTTCACTCTGGTACATCGATGATTCAAAGCTCGGTTTTCATTTGAGCAGCTGGGAATGTGCCTGCACAAGGAACATGAAAAATCATTCATCTAATGGATCACTGAAGTTTAATTATAACTGTCGAAGATTCGGAAAATTGTCATACCACCATGGAAGTTCTGAGAGGAAGCAACAATCTCATGATTTTGCCCTATGCCCATCTGAACAACACTGTGGAGGTCATCCTCCCAGAAAGCCCCCAGCTGAAAGTTCAGTGTTTCTTTCGTGAGGCTAAGAGATGCAGAGTGCTAAAAAAGGTTTGCAATCGACAGATTCCGGGCGATTTATATACCTGAGATGAAACATCTCCATATCCATCAAGGTAAGACTGATGTGCACTGGGGTCTAACATGTTAAATGAACAGTGGGAATCCATTGCATTGGTTGTAACACAATGAAGAGGGTTCCTCGGTGGAGGATCGTTAGCATATGATGATGCCATACTCATCTCAAATGGAAAAACTGAATTTGGCACAGGTCCAGAAATTTGAATCATCTGTATTTTTTAGGGAAAAGTTAAGAGGTATTGGAGGCAGAAAATTATCGTCTAACGAAATGATTTTAGAAAAGTTCAATCTTACATCCTTGGTTCGAAGATTTGCCAAACTGTTGAAGTCCAATTGTGGATTTACAGTGGCCAGCTTCATTGACAGAAACTACAACAAGAAAAACAAAGGAGAAAAATGAGAAAATTAAATATACAACACATTCGCTTACATATGTTCTATGTTTTTGGTTTTGATGATAATAATACCTCGACTTGGCGCTGCAATGACTGAACATAGTTTATAATCTCATCAAGCATGACTGCTTTGCCAGTTACCTATAACAAAAGAATTGCATTTAAAGCTAAATTGAGATAACAGAAAATATTTTGCCAACCACTTATTGAGCAATTAAAATTATATCCTTTTCTTTCTTCATCAAAGATCATTTTGTTTATAGAGCAGGATAATCTTTCCACTTCTCATCCAAATAGGAGAAGGATTAGTGTTACCTTACTGCAGCCCGGTACAAGATCTTGTAGTAACTTCATTCTTTGGCTAATCTTCTCCCTTCTCACCTAATGATCAAGTGAAGAACAATCAGCGTAACCTGAAATGAAAACCGACATTTGAAACTCGAAGCAGCATTCGTTACATACTCTTTCAGCCAGGCTATGGCTATCAGTTGCTTGGCCTCTTCTTGCCCTGACATGGATATAGTCCTTGAGAGGCTCAGAAGACTTGGCATTGCTTTCCTTGCCGTGCTTCTGTTCACTATTTCCATTAGTTTTTGCATCATCATTGTTCTCTACCTTTGGCCTGACAGATTTGTTTCCAAACTCATCATTGTTCTCCATGGAGAGGCGTGTTTTTGCATCAGAATCCTCTTCATCTGCCACCTGAAAACTGAAATTTTTTAGTCTCCCTCCCTAGAATATTATCAAGCGACACAGTAAGCCTAATTGACACATCAATAAGGTAAATTTTATACCTCGGCAGGATCAGCAGCCGATTTCAGTGGAAACATCTCCTTTTCTTTGCTCTTCACAGGAGATTTCCGCTTCTTTGCACTGCTTCCTTTGGAACCTCCTAAGCTTGCTTCTCTACTCGCAGATAACGGGTCGGACACGGATGTCTCCTCTCTGGCAATCCCCAATTCAGCATTGTTCATCTCCATTTGCAGGCCGTTTGACGCTGGAATTTGCCTACTTCTCTCCAAGTGCCCAATTTGGGGGCCGCTGGCCACCGGAAGCTGGTTGCTTGCTGGGTTCGAAGGCTTGCCATTCCCCGGAAGCTCAAGATTGCTCGAGAGCCAGCCATAATTCTGGCCGTCGAAGATGGAAAGCCTTGCCGCCCTCTCGGCAAAGCCTGGGTCTGCAAGAAGATGATCCAAATGAGCTAGGGCCAGATTGCCCGCAACAGTTAGCCCTCCCAAAGCCTGGGGCTTGACCTGGTGGAGGTGGCCCAGTTTGGAAAAATCAATTTTTGGCGACGAATTCATCGAAGCACCCATGAACTCAGACTGCGGCGAAATCCCCTCGCTCGAGTTGCCACCGCCCTGCAGCCCTCTCCCGGGCTTACAGAACCCGGAGCTCTCAGCCGGGGCAGCGAAATTCGAGTATTGCGACGACATTAACGAGATAAGCGCCGGCCCGAGCTGGCCGCTGTTTTCGACGGAATTGCTCCACTTCAGGTTTAGGAAGCACTGCGGCAATTGATCCGACGATTCGGAATTCATCCCGCCGAGGTCAGCAGCGCCAAAAAGGTCTCTCCTTTACTAAAGCTGAGCACTAAAAAGCAGAAGAACAGTGAATTTAACCGGTAAAGAGGGAAGCTTCGGAAGTAGAATCGATCAACGATAAGGTTTGCTGATAATTCACAGCTAGAGGTGAGGAGGATAGAGAAAAGGTGGGAAGTGGAGGAGAAAAGGGAAAAGTGGAAAAGCAGAGGCAGAGAGGGGAAAGAAGGAAAGGAAGAAAGCAGTAAAGGTGGGAAGACAAAGAAAAAGAGAGGTTTTTGAAG
This sequence comes from Canna indica, assembly GCA_034359265.1. Taxonomy (NCBI): domain Eukaryota; kingdom Viridiplantae; phylum Streptophyta; class Magnoliopsida; order Zingiberales; family Cannaceae; genus Canna; species Canna indica. The sequence continues at coordinate 2,639,652 of CP136898.1, read as the reverse complement.
AGGTTGAAACTGGAAAGAGAGTTATGGAAGGGAAGAGAAGAGAAGAGGCAACAGAATTCTTGTTGACCTTCTATGTGAAGAACACATGTAAGAATGAAAACAATTGAGAGAGTGGGGGTTTGGGTTTTAGCCTTAGGATGAATGAAGTGAAGCTCAACATTCATCAAAAGAAGAAAAAGGAGGCAATATAGGGTGAGTGGGGAACTGATAATCCATTCATTTTAATATATAAGAAAACTCTTATTCCGTCCTTTTATGTGTAAAAAATTTTATAATGTCAATCACCATATAACTTTTATATTAATGAACTTAGTATTTTTAATATTAAATATAAGATCATTAATACGAAATTTAAAGTAAAAATACTAGGTTCATTTATTTACAATATAAATTTATTTTTATTTTAGGTCCAGTCTGAATTATACTAAATTCAATTTTAATAAAATTAAGTTGAAGAGCTTCATAGAAATTAGAGTCTGGCTCCAATAAAAATTACACTCCTTTTATGTTGCTCTCAAGATTCCTTGAGGAGTGTTTTTACAGGGAGAGAGAGATATATATTATATTAGAAAAAGGAGTGGCAAAGGTTGTTTGTTTTTATACTTGCTTGAGTTGCACTCTTTTATCATCATCTATCATCTTCTCCATGAGCTGAAGGTGCTGCAGGTTGAGCTTTTCTTGTCCTGCTCCTTTTGCCTTTGGCTGGTTAAATGCATCAAAAGTAGAATGGACACAAAGTGGGGCTGCTTTGCATTTGCATTTGGTTGGAGCAATGCTTCTTTCACAAGTTTGGACCAATTGCTGGTGCCCATGAGATCATTAACAACTGTGGCAAGTTTTTCAAAGGGAGAATAATCACTTAAACATTCCTTGCATGATTTGAATTCACAATTACATCCTTACATTTTTTGTTCATGGGTGGTTAGTTTTGTACACCGACCCTTGTAATTTTTTTAATGCCAATTTGACCCTTCTAGCTGATATGATTTTCATTATCTCACGATGTAATTTCTATAGCTATTTTTTTCCTTGTCATCCGTTCTGCATTTAACTTTGATGAAAATTACAAAAGACAAATTCTTCATTTTCATTTGTTTTTGTCTGAAATCGAGGTGATGCGGGCCTTTGCGTCTCTTGGTCCGGCGCTACTCCGAGGGGACTTGTAGAAGATAAATATTATGTTTTTTTATTAGTTGATAATAATAATATGTAATCTAACTAGTTGATCCATCGACTTTATTATTGAACCAATGACTTTATTATTGATAAATATTAGTAAAAATTATTTTTACTACTAAAATTAATTCAATAGGGTGTGAATTGAATTCTAGTAACATTAAACTAATATTTGAAGAAGTATACGAGTGCATTTTGAATTTTTGTACTTCACGTTATATATTTTATATGAAAATATCTAATTGGTTAGACACTTTGGTAGAACAATATGTTTATAATAAAAAACTTATTTTTAACACTGAAATTTATTTAATATGATATGAATTAGTTTATAGGGACACAAAACCAATATTTTGAGTGGTATATTTATGCATTTTGAATTTTTTTTCACCACAATTTGATAGGAAAATTAAAATATATATATATATATACTTTTCTAATTATTTATATTTGAATATCATGAGTAGAGAAAGTAAAATTAACTTTAGATTATTTTTTTATTCATTTAAAAAATTAATTTTATATTCAGTAATCAGTATTATAATAAAAAGGAACAATACATGCATATATGGCAGTAGAATTAAAAATTGAACATAGAACCTATGGGCAACAAACCAATATATTTAACTACCAAACTATAGATTATATTATTTTTTTATATTGTTATAAGAAAAAAAAACTATATGTAAGAGTACAATTATAAATTACCGCTTATTGTATGTATTATATTGTTTTCTTTTATTGTAATGATCGAATATAAAACTATTTTTAAGAAAAATGATAAAATTACAACTAAAAGTATTTTACCTAATTAACTAGAAAATCAATATGCTTGTTACTCGTCGGAGTCAAATTACCATTATTCTCGACCCATTCATAGTTTGGTGGTTAGACATGGATGCATCTTATTTATGTCGATTTATTGCGCTACAATGTCATGTAATGATTGAATATAAAATTATTTTTTAAAAAAAATAAATAAATAATATTCATAATTATAATTATATTTTAACCATACAATAATTAATCAAGAGCCTAACATTCCATGTGAATGTGAGCACCTAAAATGAAAACTGCAGAAAGCAACAGGCAGATGGAGAGGGAGGTGCAACGTCAAATTTCTAGTTATATATGGTGATGATCAGAAGATGAGCACAAAGACAATTGAGAAGAAGAGATGATCAATTAATTCAATCTCTTTCCATGAATTTAAGTGGTGAGGGAATAATTATTTATTCCACATTAATTGTCCCTCTCTTTGGGAATGCAGATTTATAATTTATTCTTCTTGTGATCCTGATTTCCACATAATTATTTTGGATAATGATATTTATATATTATATAATAAAAAAACAACACCTAGATTTCAGAAACGTGCATGATTTCCAATCATTCACGTACATAAATCTATATGCATATGTATTGAAATGGAGGCTTAAACTAATTATTCTTGAGTTGCTTGGCAACTGGCAGATCATTGAACTTAGAGCCTGATGGACAATTGGACATGTCTAGGGTTCATGCTAATTTAAATGGGCCCAATCCCTTGAGAACATCTGAGGCCCTATTTTAATTTTTCTGTGGGCTTAATTATGAACAAGCTAGGCTTTATATAATTAATTAATATTTTTAAACTTCAAACAGCCTAAAAGGCTAAAACATATCTTTACTAGCCTTTAATAGGGTGCTTAGAATTTTATTCTCTTGTTTATGCTATCTACAATCTACATCTGTTCTTCAAATACTATTCAAATATTATATGTTTGCTCCGTCAGATAGGATTGAATAATAAATGAAGATGAATTAAATATAATTTTTTAAAATTTAATATACACCGAATATAATATTAATTTTATACTTATTTTCTTCAAATTCATGCACTAAACAAATAATGATGAATATTAATTCATCTTTTATCATATCCTTTACTATCCTATGAAGCAAACATGCACGTAGGTTATTATGTCATGTTTGCTTCATGGGATAGAATAGGATTGTATTGAATAATAAATGATGATGAATTAAATATTTTTTTAAAAAAATTTATGTACATCAGATATAATATCAATTATATATATATATTTATTATTTTTTTCTAATCCATGCACTAAATAAATAATCATTTTCTTCTAATCAAGTCATCCATTATCCTATCCTCCTTTATCCTATGAAGCAAACAAAGCCTTATGATATGTTTATTTCATTGGATAGAATATGATATGATTGAATAATAAATAAGAGAGGATTAAATATAAATTTTTTAAATCCGATATATATCGAATATCATATTAATTTTATATTATTTTAATCCTATTTATTTTTAATCAATGCATTAAATAAATAATAAATTTAAAATCATATCATATCCTATCTCTAATCGAAGCAAACAAACACTAATCAATGTCATGAAGCTTAAGGGTCTGTTTGGTTAGCGAAACCAAGTTTGTTTTCATGGTTTCAGTTTCACTGAAATCAAAACTGCTTACAAAAACGTGTTTGGTTTAGTGTTTTCGTGAAACTGAATCGAAACCAGAATGAAAACGAAAATAGTTTTCTTAATAAAAATGAAAACAACAGAATGTTATTTTTTGTGGTTTCGAGACTGTCGGTTTCGTTATCAAAATGCTGTGACAAATTTATAATTATAAATATTTTTTTATAAAATTAATTAATTTAAAAATAAATCAAACTATATCGAATTTTTAAAAATAAAAATAAAAATCATCATTTTTAACTCAAACTTTTATCTTAAATTTATAAAATAATTAAACTAATTTATATCTAATTGACTCAAACCCAAATTTTAAATAACTCAATTTTCTTAAAGTTGGTCTATTTATAATTTAATCAAATCTAATTTTAGATCATTGGACTTATTTTTTTTTTGAAATTTTATAATAACTATTAATTAATTTTTATATATAATTGAACAAAAAAATCTTAAATTATCAATAACTTAATTAATTAAATTATTTAAATATTTTGTAACCATATTAACAAATATTTAATTTTGTAAACTAACTAAACATTTAATTACTACTAAAAATATTCAAGGAAAATTAATATTATTTTTTATAATCAAATAAATATTTACGGGTTTCAACTAACTAAAACTGATGTTGTTTTTATTAACCAAACGCGTTTTTAAAAAACTGAAAACTAGAAATCAAAATCAAGTTTTCAATTTCACTGAAATCAAATCAGAAAATAATTTTCGCTAACCAAATAGCACCTAAAGCTTTTGTCTTGGACTGCCCCTGTGAATTGGCTCCCCTTCACAATTGAAAATCAAAATTGGAGGAACTATGAGACCAAAAATATAGTTTTTTTTTAAAAAACTATCCCCATATATTTTATCGATGACGTGGCAACTTCCTTAAACCCTAGCCGCCACGAGACAACCCAGAGATATTTTGGTGCTGACAGTGGAACCCTAGCCGACTCCCCCTTCCATTTCTCTATAAACCCTTCTCTTCCGGATACCTCCTCAGTTCTCCCTCCGCCACCCATCTTCTTCCTCTCTTCCATTCTGTTCCTCTGCGATTTCTCAAGGTATCGTGTCATTCCCCCCTTCTCATATTCTCTCTGTTTACTGTTAAAGTATCTTTGCCGAAACGCCATTCGGTGACGCACTTCTTTTCATCGTTTCGATCGACTCTTCTGGCCGTGTTTTCGGTTACAGTTATCTTTGCATCATATTTCTTTTGCTGTTTTTGAGACAGATTCTTACTGTTTTTACTCGATGACAGTTTTTTCTTTTACCTTTTAGGGATTTAATGGATATGACAAAACTACTATTTTTTTTTCCTTGAAGCTGTTAAGTGTGCCATGTATATCTGTTTTTTTTCTCTTTCTCTTACCCTATGGAATTTTTGGGTATAAAGATATCATCTGGATATGATCCCAACATATCTTTTTAGATCGTATAGACAACTCTGTTTTTTTTTTGCAAGAATGACGCGTTTTATGGACTGAGAGATGAAAATAGTGATGTATACTTACACTATGTTTGGATTGAGGGTTTTGGAAGGTTTTGGAGGGGTTTAAAACACCCTTTTTGAAACCCCTCCAAACCCCTCCTAGAATCCATTTTTGAAACCCCCGAAAGGGAGGGTTTTTGGAGGGGTTTGAAGAGTTAATGAATTAAAAATAGTTAAATTACAAAAATATTCATAGAACAAAAAAATATATTATTATAAACAAGGGCATAGTGGTCTACCAAACTCTTCCAAATCCTTTATGAAGTTTAACCAAACAAGGTTTTTAAAATCCTTTCAAAAACCTCCACCCTCTCCCTCCAAACCCCTTCAAACTCCTTCAAACCCCTCCCCTTCCAAACCTAGTGTTATTGTAACTTGAGTTTCTTAGGCTTCCTTCGTTCTGTCTCAAGGTGGGTTTAATAAGGGTTTTAGTAACATGCTTGTTGAGTCTTGTTGCAAACCCAGACGTGAGAAGGCATTAATTTTTTTCCTGCAGCGTGGTGTTTGTTGTGGGTAGTATTAGTTTGAAAACTATTATAATACATAGATTTTAGTAAGCACATGCAACTGGCCCTATAGTTTGATTAGTGGGCTTCAGGCTTAGGTAGGTCGTGGAGGTTGAGGTTTCAATGATTTTGGTATAAAATTGTTTTTAGTTTGCACATAATTCTGTAATTATAAAAGTAGCCATAGTCCAATAGCTTTCATTTTGTTTTACAAGAACTAAAAAGTCTGTCTACAAGCCTGGGGCAATTGAGTGCTGTTGCACTGTCAAGTTCATTGGATATGGGGCAATACATAAGTTGTTGATCATCATCTTATTAGCTGCAATCTTTTTATGTTTTAGCAACACAATCCTCAAAGAAGAACTTAGTCCACTGTTAAAAGATTGTCTCATTTATAGTAATTAGGGATTGTCAAAGGTTTGGTGGAACCAACATTTTGGACATTATGTACTTTTTATGCATTTGAAAAAGAGAACTTTAACAAAAGGTATTATCTTACAGTAAATCTACGTTCATTTCATTGATAAAACCTAGGAGCTAGGTCTCTAATATAAGTCAATGTTCAAGTGGTGGTCTTACTCGCGATTTACTAGTGCTATAATTTTTAAATCATTTACAATTCGTGGTTGCATTTATTTTCTATCTTCTTTAATTGTCTTTGTTATTGTTTTTGAAGAAGTTTCTTATCCTTTTGCTTCATAGACAAAAAACAGGAAAGATGGCGTTTAGTGGCAAACTCGGTGGCCTTATTAGACAAGGACTTAGAAGTGGATCAAATGATTCACTCCAGATGATGAATGCTGTGCGCTATATGTCAACGAAACTTTTTGTTGGAGGTATATGATTTCTTCTCACTCTCTGATGCATATTCCAGACAATTCCAATGTTTTCTTGAACTATATGCATGCACATGTTTTAACATGCCTAAACGTGCTGTTTTCAGGTCTCTCCTTTGGCACTGATGACCAGTCACTGCGGGAGGCATTTACCTCCTTTGGCAATGTGGTTGAAGGTTAGTATGGTGTAGGCTCACTAAATGTGCTTATTGTGGCAATGCACTTAGCAACTGTTGTTAGCTTTAGAATCCACGCAATAACAAATTAATTATCAATTGCAGAAGAATTAAACTTATTCCACACTGTTACTAGGAAATATTTAAGGGATAAATTTTGCAAATTGCATGTGTTACTTGTTGCCATAAGTAGTATTTTTGTCGATGCAGCCAGAGTTATTACTGATAGAGACACAGGAAGGTCTAGAGGTTTTGGGTTTGTGAACTTTGAGAGTGATGAATCAGCAAGCAATGCTATGGCTGGCATGGATGGTCAGGTCAGTTAAAAGTATCTTAGAACTTCATTTTCTATTTAGTTGATTCCATTTTTTGATAAAATAAAAGTGCACCTCTGAAAGTTTCTTTTCTGGATTTGAGTAAGAAATCCTTGACATTGTTGTGTAATCGTCAGGAATTACATGGCCGGAGCATTCGTGTCAGTTATGCTAATGAAAGACCTAGCGGTGGGCCTCGAGGTGGTTTTGGCGGTGGATACGGCGGTGGTTATGGTGGCAACAGAGGACAGAGTGATTACTGAATGAAGAAGTTTTCAATGAATTGCAATATCTTGCTCATGGCATGTGCCCCTTCTTGATTATGTTACTTTAGTCTACCATTTTTTTTTCAGTTTCCTTGTGTAATGTGATATGATAAGTATCGCAAACATGATTCGGAATTCTAAGTTGAACTTGTTATCATTTCATTCAGATGAGAATGAAGTGGAAAACTGTCCTTTTTGGTGCAAGACCCCTGTTTGTTACAGTAGTTTGACTATACATTGGGAGTGAGTTCCAAGTATTTGGATTTTGATAAACCGTTTTATAACAAGCTAGAAGCTATCCTTACGATGAAAAGAATATGTATGTCAGACAATTTTGCTGCATAGCTCATGTAGCTGAAATTTAAAAAGGCTAATCAAACCATGTTTGCTATAGTTCGAAAATTTAAACATGTTCTGTAACATATAATTGTTTTAAAATGTCAGCAAAGAAAAAGACATTGGTGTTAGCAATCATATCAAAGTATTAGCAAGCATAACTAACAAGCAGAATCCATGCTTGATGTACCAGTACCTGTTTTATGAGTTAATAAGTTATTGCTCTTATTCCTAAGAACAAAACTACTGTGAACATGTTTCATTTACTCCCGATAAGCTTGTGCAATGTCTTCTATAAGATCTGCTCTAAGATTTTGGTTTAGCGGTTAGATCCTTTTATGAATATACGAACCAAAGTGCATTTGTTCCGGGGCGCCTCATTTCAGATAATAATTTTGGTTACTTCAAGCCTTCTTGTGTGCTTCGTCAGGGAGATCCATTGTCTCCATTTCTCTGTGTTGTGCATGGAAGGCTTTCGTACTATGCTGCAACAATTGCACACATCAATGAAGTTAAACTGGGACGGCATTGCCCGGAGGTTACTTCTCTTTTCGATCTTATGGTCTTTAGTAAAGCTGATGATCATAATGGCAGATGTATTCGTGATTTATTCAAGCGCTTTGAGAAGATGAGTGGCCAACAAATTAATGAGCAGAAATCTTCAATTTTTTTTCTCCAGGAACACGCCGCATCGCCTCCGCTCCCATTTAAGCTCCATTATTCACATTCCCCACGTAGGCGGGCAGGATAAATACCTCGGTCTTCCAGCAACGGTGAATAGATCTAAGAAAGAGACTTTTGATTTCATCATTTCGATAATTCGGAACAAGATGGATAACTGGTCTTCAACGTTTTTATCGAGGGCTGGTAAAGCTACTTTGATTAAATCAGTTTTGGCTGCTATGCCTAGCTATGCAATGTCTTGTTTCTACATTTCAGATGTTTTGTGCCATAAGATTGATCAAGTATGTAGCAACTTCTGGTGGTCTTCTCAACCGGCAAAAAAGGTATTCATTGGATGAAATGGTCTCGGTTGTGCTCTGATACAACATTGGGAGGACTAGGCTTCAAGGAATGCCGGCGTATGAAACATTTGGCCTTGCTTGCAAAAATCGGATGGAGGCTGCTATCTCGGCCTACATCTCTTCTAAGCCAAATTCTTAAGGGAAAATACTATCCTTATTCTTCTTTCTTGGATGCTGATGTTAAGACGAATTGTTCTTGAAAGGACGCGAGCTTCTCCGACCAGGCTTAAGAGTTTAGATTGCTTCTAAAACTATACTCTGAGCCGTCGGCTCCCCTCGGTTACCAACGGAACCTTTCTTCAGTGTTTGTGGACCGGTGGTGAATGACTCGAACACTCGACTGTGGAACACTACAGCTGTCTGCGCTTTGTTTCCTCCAACGGTTGCTGATATTATTCTGAAAATTAACATGTTGTCCTCCATTGTAGCTTGGCGGACCACATTTGGCGCAGTTCTGGACTTCTTCTCCCTGATCGGAGCGGTGTGTTATTAGTCTCAGACTGGTGGCTTTTACCCCGACAAAGACTACGTCGTACCCCTTTTGGCCTCGAGCTTGTTTCTTGCCTACTGTGGAGTACTTGGAACCATAGAAACTTTTGCCATTTTAACAATTCCACATGCTGTGCTGATCCTGTTCTTCATCAAGCATTTCAATTATGGTTGTCCATTTCACAAGTGTAATGGCTTTTCATTTTCTTGATCCTCCTTCGGTGCTGGGGTGATGTTCTCAAGCACCAAATGAGTGGCTTGATATGTTAAATTGTATGAAACTCTTCCCACGATGGAATGATAAACTATCCTCGGTAAAGTTATAGGAAGAAGAATATGCGCACAAGGATAATGACAGTAAGCACAAAGCATTCAACATTCGCACTAAAACATTGTAAGTGATGAGGTGAAAAAAGATGCTGAATCCTGACATTCTTTTTAATGACACTTGTTTTACTTTTCTCAAAATGTTGAAGTTCTTTGAGCCAAGTTTGCCATCAATTTGTAAAATTGGTAGAATTTTGTGAGAAGAGGTTTACATCAAAACTTCCAAATTTCAGAAGACAAAGACGTGCAGTTGTCTTTGAATTTGGATTTCTTGATCTACGAATCACTCCATCTAAGTCTCATTGTTGCATTTATTGGTGGCTATACAGCAGCTCGAGAGTTGATTATTATTGTTTCGGTATACACCTTTCTCGCCAACAATCATCTCTGCACTAACAAACATACTTGGTAGAAAAAGTGAAGTACAATTAGTTATTTGAAAGTTATAAATATCACAAGAGTGTTGCTATATCCTCCTAAAAATCAGCCTAAAAATCCTCTTAACCACTCACAATGGCATGAGTTCTAATTTCATCAACAACCATGGACAATTTATTATATGCGAGTATTAGGAGGATTTTTGGCACTCATTCCTTCGTTTGATCACTAGATTTCTCGTCTGGTGTCCAAATTTCCTTACATGAGACCTAGATACCCTTATTGTCCGGTCGGTCAAACCAAGCGTTTTATTTCGAGATTTTATACATCATAGCACTTTCAATATCAAATTCCCTCTTTGGCTCATGATGTCCTTGTTCGGCGCCCAGATTTCTTAATACAATCGACTAAACCAAGTTTCCGATCTGGCTGGAGGCTTGTGTGGACGTCTTTGTTTGAAGGTTTTATCCATAATAGCACTTTCAAAGTCAAATTCTCCGATCTAACACCCAAATTCCTTCGTATGACAACTACATTCCATCATTTAACACCCAAATTTCCTCATTTGACGTACAAATTCTCTCGTTCGAGATCTAAATCCTTTCATTGTCCGATTGACCGGACCAAGCATCCCAGCATTGAAACAACACCATAAAAAGTTTTGTTCAACCAATATGACTCTTGGCTGACAGGTAAGTGGAGACAACACAATTAAGAGAGTGTAGGTGTATATTCAAACTGTCAGATTGTTAGTCAATAGAAATATGGTATATATTACATCCAAACACATCAGAAAGTATAATTCCTACTGGCCAATGCATTGCAGATTCAGTACATTAATTTTATCAATCAGCATCAATCAAGGTTTGGCTGCCACCTTGTTCATAGCTGCATTGACCATTCAAATAAACATTTAGATTTATGAAATTAATTATTGCTCACTTCACATACAATTGAGGGACGTGTTCAGACAAGCAGACAACACAATTGAGGGACGGGTTCGCTACACAACTGAGGGAGTGTATTCGCTGCTCAACAGAAATAATGTACATCGCATCAAAAACTTTGTAATTCCTATGACAGGTGCATTACATGATTCACTACATTAATTTCATTGATTAGCATCAATCAGGGCTTTGCCGCCACCTTGTTCAGAGCTGCATTGATCCTGTCCTCTGGAAGGATGATGCTGTTTTTTGAATCAGGCCTGCAGTATTCAAAGAACTCCAGTATTTCCATGGAAATATTCTTGACCTGCAAACATTTAGTGGATCATTCTGAAAATTTATCACATGCAAACAAACCAGACGTGTAGAGAAGTTGGAGATTATCTACGATTAATGACCAGAAGAGCAATACTTACAACATTCATGTCAGCACGAAGCTCCTCAAACCATGAAGTCAAATCCTTGTCTTTGAGAACGCAAGCTATGTATATGCAAGCTAAAGCAATCATATGTGGAGGATGTATAAGAATAAGATCCATCTTGTAGGTATCATTTACAAGACCCCTGTTTGTTACAGTACGAGATCAGAACATGCTCCCCTTTCATTGAACAAATGCAACATCATTCAAAAAATAGCAGTACTCTAAAAAGTTCAGAAATCACTATAATAAGACGGAATTCGTGTTACGAACCAAGACATGTACATCGAGTGCTAGTGGATCATGAACCAAAACATGTACATTGACTACTAATGGATTAGAGACCATTTACATAACAAAATGGAATTCGTGCTATGAACCAAAACACGTACATTGAGACATTTTGCATTTATGTAATCTAAAAGGTAAAGTTTGACTATACATTGGAAGTGACAATTATAATTTTTTGGATTTTGTCCCGTTTAAAAGAGAAAGAGATAGAAAATTGATTAGCACAGGTCCGAGAAATGCTGCCTAATAGAGCTTGTGCTGAGATTGTAACATATAAATAAACCACCAAAATAAGGTAGGAAATACTGAAAAAGCATTTTGAGTTTGGAGCCTTACCAGGCAACCTGGGTTAGATCTGTTATATTTGCATCTTGCAACAACCTACAGAAAATGAAACTCGTCATGCTCCTGTAGCATATAATTGTTTGAAAAAACTTAACTTTATGATAAGAAAAATATACGGAACCTAAACAGAACTCGTTTGTGATAGCATTTTAATATAAATTCAAAAAATAATATTTGAACTAACAGTAGCATAGAAAAAAACTTACTGGAGGAGTGGACGATAAGGGTGAAAAACAACTAAATAGTAATCAAGGGCTTCTAGAACTTTCATTTCCATTTCAAGGATGTCCTTGATTTCAAAGCGATACTTTTCATCTGAACTTGATGTACCTGTACCTGTTTTATGAGTTAATAAGTTATAGGAAGAATAAGCACAAAACAACCATACTCACACTAAAACATTCTAAGCGATGAGATGAAAAGAAAGATGAATACTGACACATTTTTTTAATGTAAAATACAAGAAGTCTAGCCTGGACAGTACTCTCTTCTACTTTTGAAGCTAGGTACAAGCAAGTTGGCGCAACTAGGCGTGGGTCGTACTCAGACATACTCTTCCTGCAACCAGAATGCCAAGCGAAGTAATCAGTCACGCTAAGCAAAGAGGCGGATTGTAAAAGTTTTTTGATATAAATTTATGTATAGTTCAGAAGGAATATTATAGACCCTGGTAAGAGTTTGAAGAAGGGTCAACCATAATAAGGGAGCTTTTTATCGAATAATCTTTTATGAAGTTTCAAACAAAACACCAAACGTTGAAGCAAGGGCATCAATGGTTGATTCTAATATAACACAATCTGAGAAAAACCATAGGTCAAATAGAATAAAGATATATTACAACAAGATAGTGGATAGAATAGAAGATATTTAACTAGGTAATTATGTTATATAAAACATAAGTTTAACTATACTAAGTATACTTACAACTTTACAAGTCACATATGGTCACAAGGCTTGTTTGACAAGAAAAGCAAAGCAGAAAAGGAATCTAGGAAAAGAACCTTGAAACCTCCGTGCAGGAAAAAGTTGCATACTGTGAGTCTAGGGTGGATAATATATTACAAGTTTTGACAGTGAAAAGCAAGAAAATTATGTCATGACTAAACCCTAGAGGCCTAGACACCATGGTTGCAGAATATAACCATTTGTCAAATTTTCCATGAATCTTTTAAGAATTGAATATTAGCATAATTCCATTAGGATTCTCAAGGTAAATAAAGCTTTGCACATTTACAACTAAAGGAACTTCTAAATCTTATTAGAATGTGAATGAGATGAACTTTCAAAAGGAGAAAAAAAAATCAACATGCTAATCTTAATATACATAACCTGTTCATACTAACCTAAGTGTCCAAGAGATTCAAATTAGCTTGTTGTAAGACCTAAATAAAATCAAACTGAATTCTTGAAAGCATGCAAAGCCAATTCTAGGTAACAAATTAGCAGGTGCAAGATATGCTCTCTTTTAGTCTTGAAATATAAGTTCAAGTAACTATCACATGCCGTAAAGAAGAAATATATCTGTAGTGATAATTTATTACAAAATAACTAAAGCATTCCATGGGACATCATAATCTTAAATTAGGTAAGAATACCAACATACCTTGTATATACACGTCTGAAATATGTAATTGCAGTAGCTATAACCCTGAAATTAATGTGCATGATTAGGTAATAAATACAAGGAGATTAAGTGAAACACATACCAGCATGTTATCAGTCATCATATGAGCCTTCAATTTAGAAACAAGATATTAAAATATATGACAATAAGGTATTAACTTCTTTATAATGAAAGAATGGTGGCAATTATAGTAGTTTTAAATGGACAATTATAATATTCACATTAGATAGTGGGTTCAAGTGTTCAACTATAATCTTCTGGTGAGGTCATAATGAAGACTTCTCAATGCCTTGGATTAGTAAAAACTAAAAAGCAGACAAATCTTTAGATGATAGATTTAAACTTTAGGAGACAAAAGTGATTAACTAATCTTCAATCTTTTGCACAAAATGAAAACATTCCTACACATGGTTGGCTCTTCAACCAAGAAGGCGTCACGGTGGATATTGAGAAGGAGAGATAGGCCAGCACCACATGCTCAGAGATTGTTGTAATTGAGATATTTTTACTAGTGCAACTAAGAGATATAAAGATGATGCATTGAGAAGGAGATGATTATACTGAAAAATGTAAATATGACAACTAGATGTTGTTGTACTTCAGATACATAAATTGTGATAGGACCAAAAAAACTTTTCTATTATAAATTTATAATGATTGGTGTACAGAACCTAGATTGAGAATTCAAATTTTGGACAAGGCATGCCTCGGTAGAGACATAAGGAACACTAGTTATGAGCAAAGTCATAGTTGTGGATATGACATACTGGGGTGCAGTAGCAAAAGCAACATAAAGTAATTGAGCTGACATCGTCAGCATTTAGAAGAGTGAACTAGAAATATCCACTTAATGTGATTCTTAGAGTTCAAAGTGGCGAATGCAGAAATTCCTTGCAAGGATGAAGTTAAGTGCAATACAAAGATAATACAGGGTTGTAGCCAAGATTTTGCTTTTACAAGTAACAATTTAATCAAAAAAGCAAGCAATTCAAGTAGGAACGATAATCAATCTTTGCAACCTTAATCTTCTATTACTACTATGTCCCGCACATAAGCTCAGAAGCTACAGTTAGTAGATATAAGAACAAGGAACCCTTATTGAATTAACAAGTTTTGTGTATTAGTGCATCTCACATGCTAGCAAGCTACCATATTAACAAGAAAAAATGGTGTTTATAGCTAGCTCCCTTTGATGCCCTTATAACCCCTTATTTAAACTATTGAATTGATAAGGAGATAACATCATTATAATAAAGCAGCTGGTTAACTACTAAACTGGGAACATCCATATATACCCTATCAAGAGGAACATTTTAGCTTCATTGATCAATAATAGCTTAGAATTTGACCACCAACATGCGAAGCCTAAAATAAGTACCTACAAATACATGCACACACATTTTTTGATTGGTTGTCAGAAAAGGAATATCAATCTAAAGCACAAGAAACTGCATTACTAAGAAAATTATGTTTTAGAGAACATTGTTTCAATACCTAAAATAACTATTAATTGAGTAAGATCTAACCTTTGCCTCACTTTCACATATAATGCCAATTTCCAAATATCTGAAAAGAAAATTCAGATCCACTCTCAGTTAGAACCAAAGAAGCTCCTCAGAAAAAATAAATGGAACATACTGTTTGAATAAAACATAACTTTCTTTATTGATTACAAAATATGATCCCCAATAAAACAAAGAAAAGTATTGAATTGGAACAAAAAGTGAAATTTTGATAGTGTAGGACCAGAATATAAAACATGTATAGATGAACCGGAGTTCAAAAATCTGAATACCTACTGAGAACTGTAACATTTTAATTAATAGAATTTATTTATTTTAAAAAAAAACTGTTAGTATTGTTGTGAATTGTGAGGGAATAAAATCAATTACTCTACACACATATATATTGGGTGGTAGAAACATAATTACACATAGAT
The DNA here is from genome assembly GCA_034359265.1 of Canna indica. Lineage (NCBI taxonomy): Eukaryota > Viridiplantae > Streptophyta > Magnoliopsida > Zingiberales > Cannaceae > Canna > Canna indica. The sequence continues at coordinate 2,624,278 of CP136898.1, read as the reverse complement.
CACTGGAGACTGGAGATATGTGTCTATGTGATGAGCTTCAAACATGTCAAGTTCAATTCCATCAGAGAGTACTCATTAGGCGTTTGCATGTGATCAAATATTCAAATTACTGATTAGGTCAATCTTACAAAAACTGGCTCAATCAATAAATAGTCATCCTAAATTTGTCCCCCTACAATATCTACAATGGAGGAACAATTGATTCTAAAATTTAGTATGATGCCAAATTGTCAATGTCTGATTTACTACAAATCAATCTGCTGATGTGCAAAGATTACCATGAAAATAAAGATAAACCAAAAACTACAAGCTTACTACTTGAAATAATTTGCAACCCATGAATCAAAGTTTGTCCTGGACCATATAGCCATTTCAACTTATTCATACGATCTTCCCATGGGCATCTTATGTTTCAAACCAACATAAACAACTGCTTCTAACACAACCTAACAACATCTTCAATAACCATCCACGACCCCGCCTTTCTTTTCTAGCTCTCACACGCCATCAGCATTAGGAGGAGATACCTCCGCGTATAACAACAAGGAACTCTCCGCGCCTGAACTACTCAGTCACTTTACATGCCATGAGGCAAATATCATAATATATAGGCACAAAGCATTAATCCAACCAAAGCCGACACCTTTAACCAATCCAACAATTGGGGGGATCGAAAATGAAACAAGCAAAAACCTAGATTCCTACGAAAGGGGATGGGATCGGGCAGCTGAGAGAAACTTACGGACGCTCATGTGGATCTTGATGAGGCGGAACTCCTCCAGCGTGAGGCCCTTCTCCTTGTCGAGGCGCTGCACCACGTCGACCTTGTCGGGGTCGAGGAGCTGCTTGCTGCCGCGCGACAATCGAACATGAGCTTCGTTCGAAAGAAATCAGGAAAACAGAGATTAAGGAGGAAGGGAAGATGAGAGAATGAATTACTAGTGAGACGATGTCCAGAAGTTAGCGGCCATCTCGGGGGAGAAGAGGAAGCGAGGAAGAGAGATGCGTGCGCCGTAGAATTTCTCCCACCGCCGTCTATGAACCCTTTTCTTTCCGGAAATTGACCGATTTTGGCACTTTTTCCTCTCATTAAAATATTTTTATATACAAAAAAAATTAAGATCAAATATGCATTAAAATCATTTTGATTTCAGTTTTCATGAAAAATAATTACCGGAAAAAATATTTTTAGTGAAAAGCAAAACTAAAATAATTAAGATTGTGTAACTTGTGTTCTACGTTTAATTGTGCTGTAAAATAAAAAGTTAAAATGTAATACAGTACCATTTTTAGTTTATCGTGTATATTGAATGCTATTGTTGATTATTTTAGGGTAAAAACCAAAAAGTTCTTCGAACTCTATCCTAATTAATAAAAGACCTTACGAACTTTAAAATACACAAAAAAATCACATACTATTTAAAAACTAGCAAAAATGCCCGTACTATTATATCTTCGTTAACTTTATAATTAAAAATATAGTCTTTTTTGAGTTACAATCAAATTTCATGAGTTTTTTTTGCATCAGAATTAAAGTTCATGCAATTTTTTACATCGCAATTAAAATTTAAGGGTCTTTTTTTTTCATAGCACTGCAAGTTAAGATAGAGAATTTAATATATATATATATATATATATATATATATATAATATTTTAAAAAAATTATATTAAATATGATATGGAAAAAAAAAAAAATATGGACGAATGAGGTGTCGACACGTGACGCTGATGTGAAATTTTGTTAAAAAGTTAATGAAGAGATAACGACGTGAGATTTTTTGCCCGTGAAATTTTTTGCATATTTTTAAAGCTCATGAGGATTTTTTTGCTAATAGGCTAAAGTTCGGGGAGGGAGGGGGGTTTTTTGCTCTTTATCCATTATTTTAACCAAACATAATATTATTCAACATTTCATTTTTGTTAACTAACATATTGAACACAAAAAAAATTGAGTCTATTTCGTTTCTCTCGTCTCTTCTTTCCTATCATCACTAGTTCGTATGAGCGGACCATCGCCACCAACCTAGCTAATAGACAAACTCACTCACCCATCTCTTATTTTTCACCATCACTACTATCTTGAGGACCTTCGGAATCCTACTATTCCTTATAATTCTAAATACAGTTTTAAGATTCCATTGAGGCTAGAATATGGAGAAAGAATAAAGGAGAAGAAAGGATAGAAAAGTAGACAAAAATGATGATGAAGAATTTTGGAATCTGATCCTTTCAACTTCGATTGGTCTAATATTGATATGGAGGGGGGAGGAAAGGATGCCATATGTGGATGTTAGCGCGATCCAAGCAGAGACGATTAAAAAATATTTTTTTGTGTTTTCATCAAAATTAGATATTAAATAATATTATATTTTTGTTAAAACAAGTACAAAAAGGTATTAAGGATAAATTGCCAATGTTGGTTGTGATTTTGGATATTTTTTAATACAGTTTCGGGATGAATTAGGTAAAAAGTTGTAAATTTTTAATAAAAAATATTGATATATATATATATATATATATCTATAAGGCATTTGTTCATATTAAAATTGTCAAATATCATTTTCAACTAATTTCGATGAAAAGTCTTTAAAATTTAAGTTATTATTTGAATTAAGATTTTTTTCTATCTATTTCAAAAGTCATAATTCATAAAGGTGAAAACATGAACTGTTTCTTAAGGTGAGAAGACAAGCTTATTTAACAACATAAAAAAAGAAAATAAAAATTATACGAGTATATGTTAAAAGCGTACAAAAATACATGAAAATAATTTTGACTATATAAGAGATATATTAAACATTTTATGAATAAAAAAATCATATTTCATTATAGTCACATCTTCAAAATACTAATTTTGTAGTGTATATAATGAATATAAAAAAGTTTGAACATCCAATCACAAGTTCCACATCCAAATTTAATTAATATATGTAAACATGGGATCAAAATAATTCTAATGTAAATATAAATATTCGAAATATACAAACACATTCCACAATTTTAAATTTAAACAAAGTCTTAAAAAACAATAAAAATAGATAGAAATTACACATGATAACTTTAATACGAAGAAGAAATGTCTTAAATATATATTAAACATTTTCGAATCCAAATAAAAATTCCAGCATTAAAAAATTTGCACAGGAAATGTGATAGATAGATTATTATGCTTTTGAAAATTCCTACCATGTTATTTGATTTTGCTTCGGAGAAATTTTGAAAAAAAAATAATCCGTTGAGAAGATGTTGAAAGTAAAAAAAAAGGGCTCCTATGTAAATTTTTAAAATTTTAAATTCAAGAGGATGAATTTATTGTAACAATAAAATTTACAATAAAATTACCTCACTTACGATCCAAATATTATGAATTTGAGCTACGAAACTGTCTCTTTGTGAAAAAAAGAAGCAAAAGGAAAGTTGCATGCATCCATTTAGGGGTGTGCAAGGGTACCAAGTAGGTTCAGAACCAGTATTCGAAATTTAATTGTTACATATAATACATATATAGGGATGACAATGAAACTCGTTCAAGCATGTACTCACAGATATTTACCTGTTTATGATGAGTACGAGAGTTCATATTCTATCAGTGCCTCATGGGGATGTCATGGTTAACTTTTTCTACTTGTTTAATATATGGGGTGGGTATGAATATTATTATATTCGTATCCGCGAGTACTCGCTACCCACAAATATATATGTAATTACAAATATGCCCTTTTATATACATATATCTCCTATATATAATAATAACAACAACTTTTTATTGTTAATAAGAACATTTCTTATGATAAAATAATATATTGTATACTTGTGCACGATGAGAATGCTTGTGCGAGTTGATAAATCTTCACACGAAGAATTCATTGGACTTTTAATATGTTTTATGGGTTTATTCACTATTTATTGTATTTAAATTTTAATGTGCTGTTTTTTTTTATCTTAGAGCTTATATTGTTGACATTTATCTTGTTAATTATTGCGAGTTGGAATTTCAATAAAATGGTTTAATTTATGTTTTTCATAGTTTCATAGATATCCGCGGGATTTGTTCTCTCGTGATGGGTACCTTAGGAATTAAACGAATATGAGTATCATATATCCTTCGTGTGGCGGGTACCGGGGGGGGTGTCTACCCACCTCGCCTCGTTGACATTCCTATACATATATACTTATATAGTTTAAAATATATTCAATTATTCACTACAAAAGAACATGTTAACCCGGTATGCAAACATATTATCCAATATCCAATAATCCAAGCTGCATAATTTTATTATGTATTTATCAATTTTAATTTTACATTTTTAGTTTTTTTTATATTGAATTGTGATATATGAAAAGATAAAAACGAATAGGTTCCAACAGGATACCCGAAACAGGTGGTGCATTACAAGTTCGAATAGAATTCGATTTCAGATAGGATTCAAATCCAAAATCTAGGAACCACTTATATACAAAATAGAATTTGAATATCATAAATATCTGAATCCGCTCACCACTGCATCAATTCTTAGGGTAAAACTCCTAAGTGTCATGCACCATAGTGATTCATATGGAGCATGCTGGGATGAATAGACCCAATCTCAAAGCATGTTTTATTTCTAATTTTTTTAAACATGTGACCTTTCAGCTCCCCACGTCATATCTACAAAGCCAACTTTTTCTCCATCACATGACGCTAACTTCTTCTCTCCATCTCCAATATAAGATTTAGATTCATCACTATTATTTCTTGGTTTAGTGTTACACTGATTAAGTTCATTTTTAGGAAGTTCATGTTCACTAATCAAATTTAAGGTTAATGCTAAGGACGACAACGGTTCGGTTAATCATATTTTTGTGGGTTAATCGAAATCGAAACCGACGTAAACATCTGCTAACCGAAATTGGAATCGAAATCGTTCGGTTTCAAAAACCTATATCCGAAACCAAAACCGACTTGGTTTCGGTTAATCGCGATTAATCGAAACCGAATATTTTTCAGTTCATATAGCCGGATAACCGATTCAAAATGCCAAAACAGTAATTAAAAAATAATATGCTATAAAAATATCATACCATACAAACATTCATCAATTTAACAATACACAGCCACAATAAATTTATCAATTTAACAATACACAACAAACAAATAGGTAATACCATACAAAAAACATAAAAATAAGTGTTTGGTGCATTGACCTATAAAACTCTTCCTTAGCAAGCATAAAATCAAACACATGCAAGAACTTTATCTTCATCAACCACAATAAAAGAAGCCCAAAATGTCAGACGAGCAAACATGGATCCACCTGATGCATTTTCGTCATTACTCCTCCTGGGAGAAGACATGGATCCACCTAATGCATTCGAAAAATCCTAATTGCGAGGAAAGACAAAAAATTAAAGAAGGGGTAGCGAAAAGGATATAACCTTTGGAAGACGGAGGAATTCAACCTGCGAGCCTTCGGCTGAAATGTGTAGATGGGAATGAGCGCTGGATGGGGAAAAAGTAAATAACCAAAACGAGGAAGTGTAAACATAGATTTAAACCTAGATTTAAGGTTGAGGGAGTCAAAAATGCTGGGCACGAAAACAACTGAGGAAGACATACCGAAATGAGGAAGTCGACTGCTGGGAAGCCGGAGGAAGCCGTTGTTGAGCGAATTGGGTGGTCGGGAGTCGGCAAGGGCCGCCGACGCCGAGGGCCGAGGGGGAAGGCCGGAAGGGAGTCGACTCAAGGGTGATCCGGTGATCGGAGTCGCAATCGCCAGTTCGCGGCGTTCGCCAATCGCCACTGTCGCCGAATCGGGTCGGCTGAGGGAGTGTGAGAGTGTCAGTCTGCGAGCGAGCGAGTCGTCAAGGGAAGGGGACAAGTGGATGGTGTCGAGTGGTGAAGGGAAGGGGAGTCGCCACTCGCCAGTTCGGTGTTCGCAAATCGCCACTGTCGCGAGTTGGGTCGACTGAGGGAGTGTGAGAGTGTCGACTGAGGGAGTGAGGGAAAATTTAGGGTTAGATTTAGATTTTAGGTTTTTATATATAAGGGTAAATGGGTAAGTGAGTTAATGGTAACGGGTTCCGGTTTGAATAATCTAATAACTTATACTTTAACTATTTCGGATACCGATTAACCGTGAATAATCGATAACCAAAATTGAAACTTATAACCGGTTATCTGCAACTCGGTAATCGAAACCGAACAATTTAGAAACGGTTTTTAAGTTTCACTAACTGAAACCGAAACTGAACCGCAAAACCATTATCCAAAATCGGATTTTGCGGTTCGGTTAATTGATTAACCGGTTCGAATTACCACCCCTAGTTAATGCATACTGGGGTATTCTGCCTAGTTTCTATTTGAACAAATATAAAATTTAAATTCACCACTATTGTTCCCTGGTTTAATGTTATACATATTAGGTTCCACGATTAGTCATCTTAGGTTGATTTGTAGGAAGCCCAACTCCACTAACAAAATTTTCAAGTTAATGCATATTGGGGTGTTCTGCCTAATTTTTAATTGAACAAATATAAAATTTAGATTCATCACTATTGTTTTTTGGTTTAATGTTATACATATTAGGTTCACAGTTAGGCACCTCAGGTTCATTTGTAGGAAGCACGAGTTCACTAACAAAATTTCTAGGTTGATAGATATTGGGTTGTTCACCTTGAGATTTATTTGTAGGAAGTCGAGGTTTACTAACAAAAATTTCAGTTTGATGCATATTGGAGGTTAATCTTCTATCTAATTTTTATTTAAATAAATATAATATTTAAATTTAAGATATTATTCCTTTGATTCAATGAGTTTGTATATTTAAAAAATAAAAATAAAAAATAGAAATCATTATGGTGCACGGCACCATAGTAATTTTACCCTAATTCTTAGTCCACGAAAATGAGTTTGCAGACTTTTTTTTCAAATTTCAAATTGGTCGTTTTGTTCTCACCCGTGTAGATAAGGATGAACCAAATCGGGGCCCGCATGTAAAATAGCAGGAATAAAGAAAAGAGTTGCAAAAGGGTACGCGTGAATACGAGTCCTTATTAAAGAAGGAATAAAGTACCTGGTGGTCGCGTACTTACCAGCCCAATTATTCGTACCGCCTGCTTCCTTCCTTCCTTCCTATTGGCGGACGTCAACCGACTATAAATTCCCATTTTGAAATCCGCCCCTTCGTTAAAAAGGGAGGCGAGAGTCAGGGAGTCGCCGACCGTTCTCATCCCGTCGTCGTCCCCCAACTATAACCCCCCCGCCCCCCTATTTTCTCGTCCCTCACTAGGCCGGAACCCTCAGAAGGGTTTCTTTTTGGAGCCATCACCGGCGCGGAAGATATGTCGGGCGCCACACCGGAGGAAGACAAGAAGCCGGCGAGTCAGCAGCCCGGCCACATCAATCTCAAGGTCAAAGGACAGGTTAGAGTCGATCCCCTTCCGTTGGTCATCTATTCTTCTTATCCTCTTGTTTTATCGTCTGGATTTTGTTGGCTTCTGCGTCGATCCATTTTTTATGGCTTAAGAGAGCCTAAGTAGTCCGTGAAGTTAAGATTTTTTTTTTCCTTTTACACTATGTTTGGGATTGAGGGTTTCGGAAGGTTTCGGAGTTTGGACGGGGAGGGTTTTGAAAGGGTTTAAAATATCTTGTTTGGATAATTTTTTAAGAGGTTTGGAGGGATTTCAAATCTTTCCAAATTTCTCCGAGAACTCATTTTCAAAACCTTCATTTTTGAAAGTTTTGGAGGGGTTTAAATAGTTAATGAATTAAAAATAATTAAATTATAAAAATATCTTTAGAATAAAAATATATATTATTATAAATGAGGGCATAGTAATTTATCATATCTCTTCAAACTTTTTACGAAGTTTAATCAAATAAAATTTTTAAAATCCTTTTAAAAACCTCCAAACCCCTCCCCTTCAAACTCCTTCAAACCCTTTATCCAAAGCATAGTGTTAGACAGTGTTAGAGCTGCGTCATGAACTATTGCGTCTGATGAGAAAGAAAAGTGTTTTGTTTTCTTTTGCTTGTATGGGGGCCCGACTTCGAGCTTCGTATTTTATTCCTCTTGTTATAGAATAATGTTGGTATAGGGTAGTCCTATCATGTATCGTTGTCCTGTTACAATATGTAAGGTCTTCTACCGAGAAAGGCTTCAGATTAGCCTTCTTGTTTATTTTTTGGCTGCTCAGTGGAGAAGTCTATGCTTTATTCCGGAGCTGCTATGTGTCAGTCTGCTTGGTTATTATTATTATTATGTTTCGCAGATTCACTGATATTTACGGTATTGGATCCTAGAGTTATGACTAGAGAAGACTATCTTTCTGGCATGTAACAAAATTATAACTCGAATCAATTTAACTATTGTTAGATTAAAATATTGATTAGGCATTTTTCTTAACATTTTAAAGCTTTTGGAGTTACTGGTCATCCTATCAAATGTTTAAAAATTATGTTATAATTATTGGAATTTATTTATTTACTATTATTATGGTATAACAGGCCAAATTATATCTCTTGTATTGGGATTAATAAACTATTGATTGTTCTAAAGATTCAATACATCAATAAGAAGTGGCAGTTATTTGTATATGAGACCATAAGTTGTCTAGATATCTAGAATGTAGTTCATTCAACACTTGCAGACTTATTTTCTTGTGAAAGAAACTTCTACAGTGTATTTTTATTTATGTGTTCTGTCTGTAAGTGGAGATGTCTACCAGATTAAAATTGTCAAATTTGATTGGATAACAACTTTTCCAAAAGCTTAACCTATTAGGAAAGAGACAAAGCCATGCATATATATTCTTAGGGTAAATTTGAGGAGATGACCCAAGCTCAACATGTGAATTGACTTAATTTAAGTATATATTCTTAGGGTAAATTTGAGGAGATTGACCCAAGCTCGACATGTGAATTGACTTAATCTAAGTAGGGGTATCTTGTTTAAAAATAGGAGAAATTGAACTCAAGACCTTGTGCTCGGGCACCTTTTAATTTGATTAGAAAGAGACAATTCTGTGCATTTATATTTTTAACCTAACAAAAATAAGTCCAACATTTTCATCTAGCAACGAGACTAGTTGGTTGGCCGGCTTGACTGTGTACCTTTACCATCTAGTAGTACCATTTCTTCATACACTCTACAGTGAGTTTGATAAAATTTATTATTTATTGCCCCCGCCAAAGAAAATTATAATGATCCGTCTGCCTCCTTTTGCTACTAAAATTAAAACAACCACCCCTATATTTTTCTTAACTGAAAAACTTAGGGTTTGTTGTAAAAATAACAAAGTGATGCATAATTCACAAGGGGTTCGCCCCACTTGTTGGCTGTTTCCTCACCCTTGTGTGGGCAATGACAATATCTCAGCTCAGCCTTAGCTAGTGTCTTGCTAGTTGCTACCTTTGTCGTCGCATGGCCTCCACTGTTTGTTGGGTGGTGAGGAGGCTCAAATACCTGATCGTAGCAGATTGATTGAACTGTGGTGCTCACAATGGTGATGTCTCCCTTGCTATCTTCTTCCTTTCAATTTCTCTGTTGCTGTTGATCAGTTTTTTTCTGAAGTTTGAACCCTTCTTTTTTTGTGTTGCTATTCTACCCTCCCTATGTCTGGTAAATATCAGCAGGTACAGTTGTGTCTTGCTATATGCATGTTCAAATACGACAATGCATTGATGAATCAGTACAATCTTTGATATGCAAACAACCTTCGTTTTGTAGGATGGAAATGAAGTGTTCTTCAGGATTAAGCGCAACACCCAGCTTAAGAAACTCATGAACGCCTACTGCGACCGTCAATCAGTGGATTTCAACTCCATTGCTTTCCTTTTCGACGGCAGAAGATTGCGCGCTGAGCAGACCCCAGATGAAGTAAGTCCAACATCTTTACAGTAACCAGATCTTTATCCTCATCAACTCCTGTCTCAAGCGAACTCTTCTTTTGATCTTGTTCCAGCTCGAGATGGAAGATGGCGATGAGATTGATGCCATGCTGCACCAAACTGGAGGCGGCTCCACAATCTAGAGCCAGCAATTTATCTCTCGTTTGATGAAGAATGTTGCTAATTAAGCCTATCAACTAAATGAGTCAAATCTCAAGCTTGTTTGGTCATGAACTATGAACTCTTTTGCTTGCTTATATAAAAGAAACTTTGTTTTGGTATCATCGGGATAATTATAATTATTGGTTTCAGCTTTGAACCTAATTTTCTAGAACGCAGGCAGCTGGAAATTTGGATCCGCGTCAGGTCAAAGATTAGTCAATTTTAAATGTGCAAATATAGCATATAATAAGTCTAGTGCTTGGCCAATTCGATCATCCAACCAATCTAATCCTCTCTTTTTATTGGTGGAATTTGACGCCACTGGATTCCACAAGACCTACATGAAACGGAATCCCTTATCCACACGATTTTTCTAATGCAAATTACGGTGGATGATGACGATGACGATGACGTCGGGAGTCCGAGTCCTCTCGAATTACCTACCCGCACGCCGCTCCTCTATATTTATACCGCATGCGCGCGTCCGATCGTGCCGTTTCGTCGACTGCGTGATGTGCGCCGCCCCCGTAATCGCCTCTACCTAAATAACCTAATCTCCCCAATGAACCGCTCGTATAAAATCTCCCTTCGCTTTCCTCGAAGGAGCCATTCGAGACCCGCGGCCTCTTCGTCGGGTCGTAGGAATCATCCCTAATGATACTGATCTACGAGACCTCGATGCCCGCGGCAGCGGCCGCGGAGGGAGCCGACGCGCCTTTGATTCCGCCTTTCAACTTCGGCGTCGTCGACCGGGGAATATACCGGTCGGGGTTTCCCGCTTCGGAAAACCTCCCCTTTTTGAAGACACTCAACTTGCGATCCATCGTGTGAGGCTCCTCTTTTGTTATTTTTTTGTTGTCATTAATTAATGATCGTGTTCTCGTTTTTAGGGTTTCTTTTGCTTGGGGTGGAAGACGCAAATTTGATCTGATTGTTGTGGATCTTGGCCAGGTACCTGTGCCCGGAGCCGTATCCGGAAGTCAATGCCGAGTTTGTGAGGTCGCAGGGGATTCGACTTTTCCAATTTGGGATCGAGGGCAGCAGGGTAAATATATCATTATTTTTTTATCGACAGGGTAAATGTGTAGAAATTGAGGATACAAGCTATCGATTTCTTATCTTTCTTTGACACAAAAATGACTTCTCTTGGTTCTTGAACGTAATTATTCTCTAGTTTTAAAATATGTTTGGATAAATTTGAGTAAGGGATTTTGAGAAATTTGAAGGGGGGAGAAGTTGGAGGTTCGAAAGGATTTGGAGGGAGGAGTTTGAAGGTTTTCGAAAGGATTTAAAAAATCTACATTGTGCTCTCATTTATAATTATATATATATTTTTGTTTTAGGAATACTTTTGTAATTTATTAACCCTCTTAACTTCAAAACCTTTCAAAATCAGAGGTTTTGAAAATGAATTTTAGGAGGGATTTGAAACACCTTCAAACCCCTTCCCCCCTTAAAAACACCCAAAACCTTAGCTCGTCATCATGGATTTTAAACCCCTCCAAACACCTCTCTCCAAAGTCCAAAACTCTCCAAAACCTTCAATCCAAACAAGAAGCGGTTATTACTATTAAGAGCTTAGCTCGTCAACATGGCTTTAATCTCTTCCCATGGAAGTCAAGCATTTGGGCATACAACACATGATCTCTTCCCATGGAAGTCAAGCATTTGGGCATACAACATATGTAAAGGCTTTGGCTTGGTTATTCTCAGCTTGCAGATTTCGGTCAAGCTCAAGTTAATCGAGTTTGAGCAGACTCTCAACCATATATATGGATCGAAATAAGCTTTCTTTTTAATTGAGCTTAATAACAAACTTGTTCATGGGCCTTTTATTTTAATGGATTCAAGCTTTGTGTTTTGATTTTGATGAAATTCGGAGTTCTACCATTATAAAAGTGTAGATTGATGTATTTTCATACAGAAGTTGCTAACAATATATATGACAATAATCTCATTGTGTATGCACATGCAGGAAGCCTTTGAAACTTTATCTAACCATACCATCATAGAGGCTCTTGAAGTCTTACTTGGTACTAATGTTACCATACTAAGTCAATATTATCTCTGCCTTGTCATTATCTATATTATCTCTGCCTTGTCATATCTTCCACAGCAACTATTTTCTTTTGATTTTTTGTATCTCAGATATAAGGAACCATCCGATTTTGATTCACTGCAAACGAGGAAAGGTATGAAATTTTAAGTCAGCTCAATTTATTGCATCTCACATATCTTGGACTGTCCAAGGATGACCTATTAATTGTGTGTTTTCTTGCAGCATCGAACTGGATGCCTTGTCGGTTGCTTCCGAAAACTACAAAGTTGGTGCTTATCATCTGTGCATGAAGAATACATAAACTTTGCATCAGCCAAGGCTCGGATGTCAGACATGAAGTTTATTGAGAAGTTTGATGTTTCGTGCATGATGCAGTGTGTTCTTCATGTCATTTACCGGTACCATGGTTTCGGCAACCAGTCTAGGCGCCTTGTTTACCAAAAGTTAGCATAGCATTACTGCATCGTTGACGACCATGAGAGAAGATTTTGTTGCATGACTACAAGCTTGTAGCAGAGATCTGCTTTGGCTTCCCTGTTTTTTGAACTGGCAAGGAAGCATGTATCGAGATTCTGCTTAAGCATTTTATGCCTACTCTTGGAGCTGCTATTTCTTTTCATTTTTCTTTTAATCTCTTTCTATACAGAATTAAGTTCTAAAAGATAATACCAGCGATGAGTACGTTTTGCATGTTACAATGATCACATCTTTTTTGTAGTTAATTTTATTTACTTTCTTTTGCTATTCTGTGTATCTATGCGGACGAGGGTGTTACATTTGATTGGATGATCAATTCTACTAAAAGCTTAAGCTGTGAGGGAAAAGATTAATTTATGCATTTATATTCTTAATAGAGGATAAAAAATTAAAAATGAAAGTTCATGTTGATCTATAATCAGCCTAGAAGCCCAATCTGAGTCAGGCCGGTTTGTAATCTGATGTAGGCTTGGCTAAATCATTCTTTTGCCCTAAAATTGATAAAATCTGATCCAGTTTAGAGGTGTGATCCATTTTTTTGTTTATTGAATAAAAGTTTATTTTGTCAAACAATGAAAAAGGACCATTTCTATTGTAGGAAAACAATTAATTGGGTTAATTAAACACATGGTCTCGATCAATAGTAAATTGTAGATTGAGACACAAAATTTGTTTTTCCTCCTCATCCACTCTTTTCTTGTCCAGTAGCCACTTCTAGGGGTCTTCACGGTCGTGTCGGATTTTAAAAAAAATCGATCCGACTCGACTAAGTGTAATCAGGTCGGATTGAAAATTTTTTATCTCTCAAATCTGACCCGACCCAACCCGACCTAGTTCGGGTCGGGTTGTCGGGTTTACCCATTTAGGTAAAAAAAAATTAACAATATTTTTTTAAAAAATAATAATTAAAAATAAATGTTTTTCAATATTTATTTTAAAAAGATTTAAAAAATGTAAATAATTGGGTCATTGGGTTGGATCTCGGGTCATCGGATTTCAAATTCTAAAATTCGAGAACTGACCCGATTATGATCGGATTTGGTCGAATTGTACCCGGCCTGACCTGACCCAACCTGATATTGGTTGGGTCGGGTTCTCGAGTTCATTGGGTCAGAAACAGCCCTAGCCGCTTCCTCCTTTGTCTCCTATGACAATCCTCTCTCTCTCTCTCTCTCTCTCTCTCTCTCTCTCTCTCATCCTCTAATAGAGGTGGCAATGGGCCGTACTTGGCACGGCCCAACCCGAATTATTAAAAAGAGAAAATATGAAGTTTGGCGGTGAGACTCAAACCACCGGCCTACCTTCACTATTTTTTTTAAAGAACTATCCACCACACGGCCCACCAAGACTAATTATCTATTCTTATATAATTTTAGTAAATACGTATAATATATTATGCTCAAGCCTAGTATAAAAAATTAAGTCAAGCTTGGGTGCAGATCAGGCCCAAGGGAGCGAGCCCAGCCCGCCCCTTGAGCACAGTCAGGCCGGCCCGCCCATTGCCACCTCTATCCTCTAACGATCTTCTTCTCATTGTTCGACTTTTTTTCTTTCGAAAAAAAAGTATTTGTATTTGTCATAAGATGGGAAAAATACAAATGAGAAGGGGAAGGAAAGAGAAGATTACAAGTGACATATAAGGAATACCCACCTTAACACAAGAAGTACTTGTATTTTCGACTCCTCTTTTTCTTATTTTACCTTCTCATTTTTTAACACCCTCTATTGGGCCGGCATCCTCCTTGAGGATCGGAGAAGTGAGAAAAAGAGAAGGTCATCTAAGGATGAGAAATAAAAAATCGTTGACAGAGAAGAGGAGAAGGTCAATATATATTTTGAATAGAGAGTTGACAAGAGATCCTCCGTTAAATTTTCTGATGTAATTTTGGAAGCGCTAGATTTCAAGGATTCTCCGTGTAACTAATTAACCCTAATTATAAATCTCAAAGTTCCAAAAACAAGTTTAATCAATTTCCGTGAACCACTCGATCGATTCATCAAAGTAACCGGCACAAATTAATTAATTTCGAATCCCTACACACACAAACCAAGAAATTAATTTTATTTAATTTTATTTAATTTAATTCATCAGCCAAACTTAAACGGCACTCGACCGGCGGCATCTGCATGTTGACTGTTGACTGAGTCCATTGTCACTTTGCGTCACGAGAAGGTGATCGATGTATTATTATTTGGATGGTACGAACATGTGGTGCGGGTCTTCATCTGTCGACTACTCATTCATTTTTGCCTACTTAATTTTGCCTATTTTAATTTCACTGAAACCAAGCTGTAATAATAATTAATAAGAATCACATACGTGTACAATTAGGTTATCAAACCTCAACTTAATTCCCTCAAGCTAAGAATTATGAATTCACGTGCAATATAATTAATTTTAAAAAAAATACTGCCACATCTATCATTTGTGCAGTGGAATTAACCTAATTAATTTAGAACTTCTCATCTAATAAAATCAGAATTGATTATATATATATATATAATGACATAATGGCAGAAATCTCCATGATGAATTAGGTTATGATACATGAATAATATATATAATTAATATACATACACCAAGACAATATAATTACAGGGATGACAGGTTAATTAATTATATATGTAATAAATATTCTCATATATCACTACAGTTCACATGCATGCAATGCAATGCAAACCCTATCGCCATCACCACTAGCACTCACTAGGTGTCAAATCAAGCCGACAACACCCCAGTAGGAGCGAAAGAGAAGAAGATGTCAAACCCTAATTAGCTGGCCCATACTGATACTGGGTCTGTGGTGGAGGCCAGCTCAAATGGCTTCAATGATGACAGGCACAGATCATCTGCAGGAGGTGCCCTTCCCCAGCTCTTGATGCTGCTCGTGTTGCTGCTGCCATCCCACCCGATGTGTCCCACATGCACCACGTCTGTTGGATACCCAATCTCCATTTCCACCTCTTCTTCTTCCTCCTTCTCAAGAACAAACAGCTGAGAGAAGCCCCGCAAGCTCTTCAGCAGCTTCTGAAGCCCTGCAGATATACCCGAATGATGCCGCCCACCTTCCATGAGGAATTAAATAGTTAATTACCTATAAATATATAAAAGAAAGAAAGTAATTGATAATTAGATAGAAGGATTAACTACTTACTTGATGGTGCTGTCGCTGCTGTTGGTTGTGGTGGCTCAAGCTGTGTAGTAGTTCTTCTGGGCTGGGTTTCGCCGGCGACGGAGATGCTGGATTCCGAGACGCAGCCGATGGAGAAAGGGAAGACGACGATCCGGTCCGCTCGCCGGGGGTCTCTCATTGAAAGAGAGGTGGTGCTGGCTGCCGGCATGGAGTGGTATCTTGCGACGACGATGAGTTGGTGTAGGCTTTTTAGTTTTTAAGCAAGCATTGATGATATATGCTATATATGTATATAAAAGGAAGAGAGGTTTGGTGGAGGCGTTGTTTAATGCACCTAACAATTAGATTATTGCAAATCAAACTTGTAGGCCATTAATTTGAGCCCACCATGTTGCTTTTTTTTATTATAAATAATAATAATATAATAATAATAATTATACTAATTAATTGTTTCTTTAAAATATATAGTGATGTTTGTTCTTGGGAGTTCCAATTAATTAAGTCTCACCTCACTTTAGGACTAAGCTTTGATTTAAAGTAGGAAATTGATATCTCCTCTTTTTCATTGAATACAATGAATAGTGCAAGAGTGAGAAGCAAGCAATTTGCAGAACTTAAACATGGCAAAATAATTAGGGTTGGTATTTAAATCTATCAACTACTCTATATATTACAATATTTATATATAACTCTCTTGCTTATGTGGCATTAATCATGCCACATTAACAGCACAACATGAGCATCTGGCTGATTCTCTTTAACCTTATTTTCATATATATATTATCTGAAAAATTCAATCCAAATCAATAGGGTTACAATTTACACAAATTTCCGATGAAATTTTCCCAATGAATTCATGCTGAAAAAGAGACATTTGATCTAAGAAGTCCTTTCATATAACAAAAATATCACATCCCACCACATAAGTGGGATCTGATCTTTATAAACATAATAAAAGGAATAAGCCTTAATTGATTCAATGCAATCAAAAGGCACTAGTAATTCAAGAAGAGGAAGAACATGATGAACTAGTTATTCATTATTCACATTCCAAAGGCAGCTTTTGATGCTTCTTTCAGGGCTCCCATGATGTCCTCTGTCCCAAAATTTCCACTGTTGACATACACAACAAAGGGGCTCTCCCCTGGAAAAACATCTTCCTTGGGGTAGTTCCTTGAAGTTCTTAGTAGCTCTTCAGATCCTTTCTCCGCAATCCCTTTAATGATCACTGTTTTGTGGTATCCTGATATGAGCTCTTCATAATCCGTATCGCCTCTTTCGCCAAGTATCACAAACATATTCGCAACATTTAGACCCCATCGGACGTACAAGTACCTTTGAAAGTTCACCAATAAATGCTATTTATTAGTTTTCTGTGCACTACTTGAAGTTAAATCAATTTGGGTACACAATCTTCAGTCTAAAATCATATCATCTAAGAATTAAAATATGATCATTTATTATTTTTATCTGTAATCAAGTAGGAGGAACATCATCTTTTGGTCAATTTGATCAGTACTAGACAAATAAGTTATTCGTGAACACCAATCAAGTGAAATATTTAATGCCAAATATCATTTTCCATGTGTATAGCCAAATCTTATCTTACCTCAGTGCTTGAGACCGGGATGCTAGTAGAGGGACAACCTGCAACCTTGTAGAGCTCCTGCAATACATAATATGACAACGCAGTCCACGCATTCTAAGCTTCCGACGGAGATCAACAACTGAATTTGCCTGTAGTAGTGATGCATTTCAAATTTCAGGCAAAAGTTTAAGAATATACAACATAAAAGTAACATGTTAATGTGGAAGTACAGATTGATCCCTTTTGATATTGGAGCAGAAAAGTCATGTGTTCAAACCTTGCCAAACTCAAGCATTAGAGAAAATATATCCCAATTATGTTAAATGTGTTAGGATGGAACTGTTTCCTAATAGCTTTAAGTTTTGAAATAAGTGGCCATAAATCAAACTTAACATAACACAATGCTATAAATCAACATACCTCAGCTGAATCTTTAACCATGAATGAAACACAGTGAGGATTGCAAGACTCAAAATCCTCCTCTATGATACTAGTGGACTTTTTGGATCTTTTATCATCTTCACCACCATGAGAGTTCATTAACCTTGATAAAGTTCTTTTAACCCCATCGTATCCCCAGCGGTATTCAATGTGTGTGGCATAATCAGGGTCAGCACATAACTTCCCTTCGGCATCAATGCACTGAGCTGTACCAGGATAATACACTTCACTTCCACTGCTACATATCAGAGCATCAAAATCCGTAGCAGGAATCTTCCCCAGCTTTAACAAGTTGAGAACCTCTGAGATTGGCATAGCAGTTGAAAGAGCAACACCTGAGATTTTTGCCATCTGGGAGTCTGATCTAATGGCCTTAAAGATCTCCTGTATCACCTGCAACATTTTCTTATCAGGATTTCCGCTGCCATCATAGGAATCAGCAGCTATAACGTATAGCCGCCTACGCCTTCGAAGAAGAGGGTATTTGTTCATGGTAGTTCCCGAAGCATCATTTTGCTTGTCATTGTTATCAGTTCCGTGTGGTTTGGGTGGCTGTTTCTTTATCTTGCTCATAATTTTTTTTACTTGATCCTGCAACTCCGGGTCACCATTTCCACCTACAGCTTTCTCTAGCTCAGCCGGGTCACACCCATAGGAAGCACTAAGCAAGCTTCTCTCACCATCTACAGAAAGCCTAAGAGACGAGTCGTGTACATCCCATATGGAGTCTCCGAACGATTCATCATTATAGACAGCATCATCTGCTGGGGTGTCGGTCTTCCATTGTGGATGTCTTATCCTGCAAGCAGCTACTCTAGAGAGATAGGTCCTGCAATGCTCGGGCCACGAGAAGAGATGAATGTTCTTCAACCCATTTTTCCTACATTCATTCCATAAGTTCTTTTCTGCGACTAGCTTTAGTAATGCATCAGCAATGGCCCATTGATCGTGAGGATCCACAAGCAACCCATTATTTAATGCCTGATATATCAAAATGACAATAAATTAGTTGCACATGAAGTTTCAAACTTAGTAGAAGGTTGTATTTTCACCAAAAAAACATGGAGCAATGTTTACCCTATGAATATCAACAGGACCTCCATTTTTTGTTGCTACCATTGGGAGTCCATGAGCAGCAGCCTACATTACTAATAGATGATTAATTCTCCATCCGATGGCAACATTCATGTAATGGATTAAAGCATACAAACTGACACACCTCGATTAAGGTAAGACCAAAAGGTTCAACAAGAGCTGGATTTATAAAAACTCCCTGGCAGATAAACAGATTGGATTTAGCAAAGTAGTGTAACAAAATCTATAATAATCTACAAAGTCCAAAAGGAACCTTTGTTCGTGCTGCAAGCCTGTAGATATCAGGAACATCGGACTGCTTATGATGCTTTGGGTAAGCCACAAGTCCATATAGATCATACTTGTCAATTAGTTTCAACACTGTGGTCAGGACAGTAGCATTTCCAGCTGACATCTCATCTATGTCATCTCTGTTCCCCATTATTAATGTCTGTGTAGCAAGAAAGGAAAAGTTTAAATACCGTACTGACAAAATTTAAAACTTTTTTTGGAAAATCATCTATAACTATGGATACAAGTTAGGTTATATCACAAGATTTCCTTAGAAGACAAAGTAAGAGAAAATTCCTATTTGAGATCTCTGGAAATTTTGTTAGCTCTTAAATAAACAATATGAATAGTATTTTGCATTATGTCTTTCCAGCAATAAACTTTGACTCTGTTCAGGAAGAAAACAGTTCCATTGTTTTTTTTTCAAAGAAATTATGTTTTTTAATTTCCTACATTCGTTATATAAGCTGCAAAATGTAAGTTGAAGATAGAAAGAAAGATATAAGATTCCAGGAGAAGTGATTAGGAAATTGTCTCACAAGATTAGCGAGCTCTCTCAATGGACGACATTCTCCAAAGGCCTTCACAAGGGTAGTAATGTTCTTCTTAGGATCCGGTCTTGATAAAGCCAATATCATAGGTTTGTGAGGATTTGTGAAGAAACGCAAAACCTGCAGAATAATATGTTTTATGTTACAAAAAGAACGCACTAGATAAGATCAAAAGAGGCACTAGATGTATACCAACGAAGAGACTTGCCTCAGACCATATAGATGGAACTGACTTAGGTGAATTTCCATCGCCACTGATAATATCTTTTAAATCTCCATCAGCTTCAGTTGCGTCTTCCTGAATTGTTACATTGCTGAAGTCCATCCCAGGAGGGATAACCTGTGCATTTTATATATTCTAATGTGTGATGTAATGAATATATTCTGAAATCATGTAATGTGAAAGGTGAGGGATTATATAAATGCAAACCTTATTGATAGAAATTGATATATAGATTCATCAAAAGATTATGATAATGTTTGGATCTCTTTTAATGAGATAACTATTATATTTCAGACAATGAGAAATCTGAAATTTAGCTATATAATCTATCCCAGTCAGTGTCAATCAGATTGTAATTCTTAAATGAAGATTATGCTTCCTATTCTTGATATGGGCATAGCAATAAGAGTAGATTGTTAGAAAGCCAACAAATATGCTCAATAACTTGTTTATCAGGTTGATACATATAAAAATGTAAAAAACCAATAACACAGAATCTGATATTGAAGGCATGCGTATACTGTCAGTGAATGCATATATTAAAACAATAGAAAATGTAATAGATCAGCCTGCACATTCCTATAGCAATTGATGTCTAATTTTAGCTTATTAGAATCACCATCATCTTTTTTCTGTGAACATACGAATGCTTACCGTCATCCTTGGCATGTATCGGCCATGAGAGTTGACCCCCCGTCTAGCTCGGGCCCTCAATACTCTCTCAAGTTTGACATCAAAACCATCATACAGTCCCCATTGCTCATCAATCTCTTGCTTTGTGCTTGTTATAACTAGCTCAGCAGCATCCAAGGAGAGCTCCTCAGCTTCTATGCGCCTCATTATCTTATATGTTGCATTGATATCCTCTTTAGACTGGCGACCCTGTTTAATAAGTTGTTCGAGTTTGTTCCTCCCTAATGAATGACCTGTGAGAACCATTGGTACACTCAAGGCACCCGAAAGAAGAGCAGCAACATCTCCAGCATCAGCATAATGAGCATGAATCACATAAGGCCAAACAAGATGCCCCTCACCAATCTGCTCTCCCAACACCTTTGACATATTAAGAATGTGAGCTAAAGCTCCATCTACAAATTCTTGTAGGTAGGGCCAAAGCAATTCCTTTCTGAGATATTTATCCCTTGGACCACAGGGTACACGTACAATGTAAGCACCAGCACTCTCTCCAACATCATTTGCATTTTCATCATAGGAACCTGAGGTTAACATCTCTGTTGGCTCGGCGTAGCTCCAATCCACATCAGGGGATGTTATTTGACGAGTAAAAAGGTCAACCCTATAGACCCCTGGCATCATAGATAGTGCTCGAGCAAGCTCCACTACGTACTTAACCTGCAAATTAGATGCAAGAGGATAACTACTATTTCCATTTAAAAGCATTCATTCATTACCAAGCGAAATGAAGAATTATATTCCAGAGAAAAGGAGGAATAAATGGGAATGACATGCCTATTACCTGACCACCTGTATCTGAATCCCTTCCTAACTCCATGTTTTCTCCGCGAACCAGGCCATGCAAGCTAACAAAGATTCATGACATAACTAATTTGTTATACTAAAGGGAAAGCTGTTATCTAAAATGGCAACAACACAGAAACAAATGTACCAATTATCAGTTTAGACAAAAGTTTGCATCTAGGAATACAATTTTTTAAGAAAAGCAAGTTTATGCCTCATGTCAAGTGATGAATGTCTCAACAACAATGAGCATGGAATGATAACATTGTTGTATTATTGTAATTACCAACTGCATTGAACATACCTAATAAGCACGATGTAGAGCTTTTTGTCTCTGTTATCTTCAGTCCAGGCCTGGATATCAGATGTGTACCTCTGTAAATTTTTTTTGGGTGTCCCACATTGTGTCAATTCACCTACTGTATCACCCTTCTCGCCCTCTGAGAGGTCTTCTGACATGTCGTCAGTGACATCTTTTCTCCCCTGCTCCCGCTCCCATCTTCTACTTGTTTTCCTTTGAACATCCTCCCATTCCAACTGTATATCAGTTTTCAAACCTCAGGACGTTGTTTATTTGAATTTAAAACTGAAAGAAGGTGGTTTCCTTTTTACTTGTGAAGGGAAAGAAAATCTTTTACGTGACTTGATCATTCAAACCTCAGGAATATATTGATTCAAACTGGACTCCATATGTTGTCCCATGAACTAACCAGATTCCAAGACCGTTTCAATGATCTAAACAATTCACCCTCCTAACTTTTCATTGCTTCTTAGTATATTTACCATCCAACTAATGGAAAAAAGAGTACACATGAGTTATTCATTTCAATATGCCCACAAATTAATTTTGGGATAATGTTTCAAGCATCTTTCACTATTTTTACGTGAAACCTTGAGTTAATTTTATAAAGAAATTTCCCAAATCCATAATATTAATGGATGAAATTCTTAGATCCACTGAAAAATTTCAAATTCATAAATACTTTTTAAAATATCCAAAATACTCTCAAAATTAAATTTCTCTCAATTTCAAAATATGATTTCCTCTATTTTACCTCAATTTTTTTAAAAAAGTTTTTAAGTGGCTCAAAATGAAATGTTTATTTATTATGAATAACATAAATTTGTTTTTAGCAATCCATATAAGTGTTTTAGTTTTTTTAGTCGATAACTACTTTTTTAGTGGCTAAAATTATTATTTCTTACTTTTTTAGTCACTAAAAGACTTTTGCAAAAGTCTTTAAGTGTGTAAATTATGTTCTTTTTTCGTTAAGTATACCATGAATTTATGTTCAACAATCCTTATAATGTTTTTAGTGACTAAAATTACTATAAAGACTTTTGCCAATGTCTTTTAATGACTACAAAAGAATCAAGAAAACAATAAATTTAGCCGTTAAAATAATATTTCACTAAAAACATTATAGCGATTATCAAAAATAAATTCATCTTGTACTAGACAAAAAAAGAATATAATTTAAGCACTTAAAGACTTTTATAGTAATTTTAGCCACTAAAAATGTTTAACCACAATAAAGAGTACACTTATCTAAAAAAAGTAATTGATGCTACACTTAACTAAAAGATACATATTTTAAGCACTTAAAGAATTTTGCAAAAGTCTTTAAGTGATTAAAAATAAATAATAATAATAATCTTAGCCACTAAAAAGTTTTTATCCACTAAAACAATTAAAAGAGAAAGATTACATCCATTTCGTAAGAGTTGAAATGTTACAAGACAGAAGGAAAAGGATGATCCTTGCTTGTTCGTTTCATTCTGAAACTAGCAATCTCCAATCCAATCACAAAATATTCTCAGTGCAGTTAATTGTTATTCTCTCTATTCGAAAACAGAACATTGTTCTTTTTCTAAATCACTAAAATACTGAATATTTAACCAAATTAAAACACATTCTCCTTTTAATAATGTGGAAATCTTAAGGCAGAAATGCATCAAGCAACAAGTTCGTAATCCACCCTAAGCAAAATAATCAACCAATCGACAAAACCAAGAAAAAAAAAATAGAAGAGAAACAATCCCCAAGAGTTCCAAGTCCGTTCGAGAAAGATTCAAAAAAAGAGAGAAATAGAGTAGTAGTAACGAAGCCCAAAACAAGAATAAACTGTGAAGAGATGAAGACGTCATCTACCAACCTGCTTCTTCTTCCGAGTGAGGTGCCAGATGCGCCAGCACATGTTTTCGAGCCTCGAGCTCTTTTCCCTCGAGTTACGCGTCGCCACCACCTTGATCCACGTCCGGTGGAGATCAGTCTCATCGACTCCGGTCACCACCTCCTCCACGAAGTACTTGGTGGGATTGAAATGGCCGCCGCCACCGCCGCCGTCCCTCATCGCCGGTGACGACACCTTCTGGTCGTCCGCCACCGCGCCGCCGCTGTCCAGTATCGCCTCCAAGTACCCATTGATCCACGCGTTCCCCGCCATCGACGTCGCCACCGATCGTATTCGCTACCTCAAATCCTGGACCAAAAGCAACCCTTTTCACGCACCAAATCAAATCCACACTCGAGACAACAACAACACAGGAAAAATGCAGTGTAACTCATTAAAAACCTAAACTTTTCAAACAAATCACGGGCACGATCGAAGGAATCGCTTTCACCCCTTACCTGTCGAGAATGCAACCTAAATTTAAGTGCGTGTCACAGCTCCCTTTTCTCAATTGGAAACAAATGTCAGAAGAGAAATCAAAGAGAACAGAGGAGAAAAGTAAAAAAAAAAGTGACCTTTGATTTCCGAACGCGTTCAGCAACAGAACAAGAAGAGATATTTAGTGGAATCCGAAAGGAGATCGATGGGCTTCTTCCGAGGGAGGAGATGAAACAATGCGTATCATGTCACGAACTTTTCGTCCTTCTCTTTGGCGAGCAATGGCAAGCGAAATGGAACGGACCTCGTAATAGGCGGTAGAGGGCGAAGGAGAGATGTGGGTACGTGGCAGGAGGTGGGACCTCGATGAAGACAAGGACACGTGTCGACGAGCAGTCACTTCCGAGTGCCAAAATTGCCCGATTCCCCATGCGATTTGATGCCTATAATTTCTCCGCTGTTGTACGGTCTTGAATAATATTTAAAAATACGTAATATTATAATTGTTATTGGACTTTCAATATTTTCTATCATTTTTTATAGTTTAATTGTGTGTTCATTTCAAATATTTTTTTAAACCAGTGTGTTCATTTCATTTTGACTACCATTCCATATGCTGTCATCTCCTTTCCCCACTGTTGCAATGCCATGAACAGCCCTGAGAATTTTGGAAAAAATCTTGTACAAGCAGTCCGCCAATATAAATCTTACGGAAAAATAGATAAATGAATATAAACATATTCATTTTTTTTCTATTCATTTTCAATCGCTTAAAGCTCATATCTGTAAGATAAATCTTTAATCAAGTATTTCATGAATATAAGAATATCATAAATAAATTAGTAAGATAAGATTTTACTTGATGACGACATATTTGCAGCGGAATAAACTTCTGGATCTCCAAGGAAAGTCAGGTCTTCCTCCACAACACCGTTTCAAATGCTCTGCTTTTGATGGAGAAAGCAACTATGAGCTAGGCTTTTTCCACACGGTGTATAGAGGGGACCTAGCCTCTATTTATAACTGATTATATGGGCATGTCCATCACGAGCTTCATTAATCGGGCCTACACTTGATTAATCACACCAATAATGGTTAAGTGTTTCAAGCTCGAATCACATGGATCAAGATCACATGAGCTAACAGTCATCTCAATAATGGATCATAAGATCAAACCCGCTTTTATTAAATCAAAACATTACAATTGATTGTAGCCCACATATGAAAAATGAAAATATAGAATATTTAAAAAATATTCTAACATTCTCCCACTTGGGCAAGATCAATTGTAAAATTTTATTTTTGAAAAAATTTAAAAACGACACTCGGGTTTAATCACATATTTTAAAAAAAATGTGGCCACAAAATAAAAAAATAAAAAAGATCCAAGATGCAACACTTATTATGACTCATATCAACAACCAATGATATCTAATCATGACAGCCATCATGACAATACTGGACATAAGACTTTCCATGGTCACGAATACCACTGACATTGCTGACAATTGTCATTGGTGTGGAGTGTAGCATGAAAATAACACTCAAAATGATCTGATGAGAACAGTGTTATTTTCATTGTCAGTCCTCATACTTTCTCTTCTAGATATACCTTTCGGTAGGAGAAAGCGTATGATTTTTTTTTTAAAAAAAAATCATCAAGTCCCTAGACTCAAAATTGGCATCAATCAATGGGCAACATGATTCACATGACACCGAGCCTTTAAACAAAAACATGATGTCTCTAGACTTAAATATGGTATCAATCAAGAGACATTCTGATTCAAATGATATCAAGTCTTAAATAATTATTGAACACATATATTAAATATGACAATATGATCTCAAAGGAAAAAGAGTTTATTATTGAACATGCGGTAACATAAATCTAACAATCATGTATCAAAGTGCTCAAAACAAAAGAAAAAATAACTCCCACTAACCAAGCACATCAAAAGAACTCAGAATGCCCATATTTTCTACATGTCTTTTAAAGACTATGGGTCTGAGTCCCTTGGTTAAGGGATCAGCAAGCATCAGATCTGTCTCTATGTGTTCAACTAAAATATCTCCTTTCTTTACAAGATCTCTAACAGTCAAATATTTCAACTCTAAATGTTTGGAGCCACTAGAGGTTTTATTGTTCTTCGTGAAGAACACAACAGCACTATTATCACAATAAATAGTAAGAGACCTAGAAATAGAATCAACAAGACGAAGCCCAGAAATAAGATTCTTAAGCCAGATGGCTTGAGAAGCCGCAGCATAACAGGTAACAAATTCTGCTTGCATAGTGGAAGAAGCAACTAGAGTCTGCTTCTTACTTTTTCAAGAGATGTCTCCACCAGCTAACATGAAAATATATCCAGATGTAGATTTTCTGTCATCAAGGCACCCAGCGAGATCTGAGTCAGAATAGCCTACAATCTCTAAATTTTCTACTCTTTTATACACAAGCATGTGTTCTTTAGTCATCTGCAGGTATCTCATAACTTTCTTAGCTGCTACCCAATGATTATAATCAGGATTTGACTGATATCTGCCCAAGACTTCAACAATAAAAGCAATGTCCGATCTAGTGCAAACATGTGCATACATCAGGCTCCCCAGTGCACTATCAAATGGCTTGCCATTCATTTGACCCTTTTCTAATGCATTTTTAGGACATTGATTTTTGCTAAATTTATCGTCTTTAATGACAGGTACATCACCAGGCTTGCAATCTAACATGTTGAACATTTCCAAAATTCGATTAACATAAGTTTTTTGAGATAATCCAAGCAAACAACGAGATCTATCCCTATGGATTTCAATTCCCAGAACAAAAGAAGCTTCACCAATATCCTTCATATCGAAAGATTTAGTCAACATGAATTTAGTTTCATAAAAGAGAGCAAGATCATTTGAAGCCAGCAGAATATCATCCACATATACTATGAGAAAAATTATTTTGCTCTCACTGACCTTGATATATATGCAATGATCAACTTTATTTTCCTCAAAATCCATGGAAGACACAATCATATCAAATTTCAAATACCACTGTCTAAAAGCTTGTTTCAAACCATAAATGGACTTCTTCAATTTGCATACCAAATGCTTACTGCCAGATTTTTGATAACCTTCAGGTTGTTTCATATAAACCTCTTCAGAGATCACCATTTAAAAAAGCTATTTTGACATCCATCTGATGTAACTCTAAATCAAAATGAGCTACAAGGGCCATAATAATTCTGAAAGAATCTTTAGAGGAAACAGGTGAGAAAGTCTCATTGTAGTCAATGCCCTCTTTCTGGGTAAAACCCTTTGCAACAAGTCGGACTTTGAACCTCTCAACATTACCTTTGGAGTCCTTCTTGGTTTTAAAAATCCACTTACAGTCAATAGGTCTATAGTTTTTAGGTAATTCAACCAAATCCCAAACATTATTATCAGCCATAGAAAGTATTTCCTTATTCATAGCACATATCCACTTATCTGACTGTGCACAAGAAATGGCTTGATTATAGTCACTAGGATCAAGGACATCCCCAACATCATAATCATTTTCATTAAGATATACCAAATAATCATCAGGGATTGCAGATCGCCTTTCTCTAGTAGATCTTCTCACTGGCACAATTAAAGCAGGTTCAGCAGGAAACGAATCAACAATAGGATTAAGTGGATTAACAGCTAAAGGATTGTCCGAAGGAACAGAGGAATAAGAAATATTATCATCATGACTAGCAACAGAATCACCTGGAACAAGTGACCTAAGATCATTGATAAAAGGAAGAGGTACTGATACATTAGTGACAGGTTCAGAATGAAGAGAATCAGGCTCAGCTACATCAAGTTCTAAAAACCTCGCTGTCAAAGACTCCACAATTTTAGTACATCTGCTTGGACAATAGAAACGGTAGCCTTTTGAATGATCTGAATATCCAATGAAAAAACAACGAATGGTTCTAGAATTAAGCTTTTTCTCAGAGGGATTATAGATTCTCACTTCAGCAGGACATCCCCAGACCCGAAAATGATTTAAACTAGGTTTTCTACATGTCCACAGTTCAAAAGGGGTTTTGGGAACAGATTTACTGGGGACACGATTAAGAATATAGAGAGAGGTTTTAATGGCTTTGCCCCACAGAAATTCTGGCAAATTCGACCTGCTCATCATGCTCCTCATCATATCCTTAAGAGTGTGGTTACGTCTTTCAGCTACATCATTTTGTTCAGGACTACCTGACATGGTATATTGAGGAACAATTCCACATTCTTGCAAGTATGAAGCAAAAGGTCCTACATGTTGACCAGCAACACCATGTCTACCATAATACTCTCCTTCACGATCAGATCTCACTATCTTGATGACTGTTCCCAACTGCTTTTCAACTTCGGTCTTAAACACTTTGAATTTATCAAGCGCTTCAGACTTTTCTTTAATTAAATAAATATAGTCATATCGACAAAAGTCATCAATAAAAGTGATAAAGTATTTATGACCACAAATAGTAGGAGAGTAAGGTCCACTAATGTCTGTATGAATAATTTCCAATAGACTTGAACTTCTAGAAGCACTCTTTTTCTTGGTTTTGGTCAATTTACCTCTAATACAATCAACACAAGTCCCCATATCTCCAAAATCTAAGATAGGCAAAATGTCAATTTTAACAAGTCTTTCAATCCTTTCTTTAGAGATGTGACCTAAACGTTTATGCCATAAAAGAAAAGATTTATCTTTGATCCTTGATCTTTTAACAATTTTGTTTTCAATGTTTAGAGATGTAGATGGACAATCAGGAGCTAAGGACAACATATATAAACCATTAAACAAAGATCCACTTCCAATAAATTGAGAATTCAAAATAATATTCATATTGTTATTTCCAAAACTAAAATGAAATTCAAGTTTATCTAAACAAGAAACAGAAATCAAATTTCTCCTAAATGTAGGTACATATAAGGTGTCCTTAAGAACAAGTTCAAATCCTGACTCTAAAAACAATCTAACATCTCCTACAGACTCCACAGTCACTTCAAGATCATTTCCTACTCTCAGTTTGCTTTGCCTCAGACTTGGTTTCCTCAAGTTTGCAAAAATCTGCATAGAAATAGCAACATGGGTTGTGGACCCGCTATCAAACTACCAAGAATTAATATGGACATCAACTAGATTAGACTCAAAACAAACAAGGGCTAAGGGGTTACCTCCAGCTTTTTGCTTCTTTTCTAACCAGACCTTAAACTTTGTACATTCAAACCTTTTGTGTCCTTTCTTTTTGCAAAAGAGGCATCTGACAGATTTCTTAGTAGGGGCAGGCTTAGGACCTTCATTGGGGTTATACTGACCATTATCTTGTCCTTTATGAGATTTCTTCGGAGCAGCAGGTGAGAAATGCTTAAATTTTTTATGAGGCTTGCCAGAATGGGGTTTGGGATGAACAGTTAGAAGGGATAGATCACTCTTTTCTTTCATAAGTTTTTCTTCCTCAGCAACACATTTAGTGATGAGATCATTCAGAGTCCATTTTTCATTCTGGGTAATATAAGCAATCTTAATTTGACTGAACTCAGCATGAAGAGAATTTAGGGCATAAGGAACAAGGAAGAGGGAGTCATCTAGTTCAACTTTCAAGGCTTTAAGCTGGGTTTGAAGCATAACCATTTTCAGAATGAACTCTCTTACACCCCCAAAGTTATCATAAACCATAGTCATCAATTCTTTCATTAGATATGCAATCTCAGCATTATCAGCCACTTGAAATCTTTTCCCAATAGAATTAAGAAACTCTTTGGCATTTGAAGTATCAGACAATACACTCATTAAATGTTCAGGAACAGTCCTTTTAATGGCAAGCAAGCTTAATCTGTTGGATCTCTCCCACTTAGCTAATAGGTCTTTTTGATCAGGAGTGGCGGTTTGACCTTCAGGAATCCCCGGCTTGTCTTCATGAATAGCCATGTCAAGATCAACCATGCCTAGAGAGAATTCTATGTCGTGTTTCCACTTCTTAAAGTTTGAACCAGTCAACATATCAATAGAGGCATTGCAGTTGTTCATACTAAAAGTAACTGTGACAAGAATTGAAATACATTAGATTAAATTATAGGGCATGAAATATAATTGAAATTGAGGCTAACCAAATATTACATATTCACCTTTGGGCAGAACATGCAATCACAAAATAAAGCCTCGATGAGTTAAAGTATGAGAATGCACTGATTTTTAAAAATCTATCACCTTTGGGCAGACAGATCTCTAGACCAATGCACATCCCAATAACTCCATTTAATAAGACCTCCAATTAAAACACTCAATAATCATCCTTTGGGAAAAACTATTGAATGAATTAATCTTCAGTATTCCTCATATGATGAGAAAATACACCACTCATTATAAGTAATCCCACTTTGGTGGTAATTACAAATAATAACTAGTGAAAAAACTCATCAAGAATCAATATTATGCCCATTAAATTATTTATTTATAAATTATGTCAATCTCTACACCTAATTGTCACAATATTAGGTTTGAGGTTTTATAAAAGATAACATAATTTACAATAATAAATTATATGTATGAAATTTGCATAAACAAAATAAGTAATTATGCAAAAACATGAATTATAGTCAAATCATAACAATTTAATTGCAACAATAATTCATAAATCAAGCCAATTGAAGCATGAATAAATCTATATATTGGCATTTATAATGTTCAAATTTTGAATCATTATAGCATGAAAAATCCAAATATATGCAGAAGAAATAATTCTGGTCTAAAATTTTATTGGGCAGATTTTTCAAAAAAAAATTATATTTTTTTTACTGTAAATCAAAATAAAATAAACAAATAATTTGGGCCTAAAAATTTGGCCCAAAGACCAAATCTACGCTGGGTCTGCAGTGCTGGGCTCAGCAGCCCAGCCCAGCGACCCAGCCGACCCTTGCGGATCGGGTAGATGGACGCGGGCGCCACCTGCGATCAGTCGGACACAACAGCCCCGCTCCTCGCTTCGCGAAACGACGCCCCCACACGCGAGCAGTGTTCGCATGCGAAGCGGCGGCCTCTGCTCGCATCGCGAGGCCCCCTGCACGCACCGCGCGGCAAGACGCGGGCGCTGCATGCCTCGCGAGCGGCGCCTGCCACACGCGTTCCGGCCACATCTTTGGCGTGCTTGATGAGGCGAACGGAAGCAACACACGCGGATCGAGGCACATCAACAAAATTGACAAAATTTACGGAGAAAGAATATAATAAAATATGCTATGTTTTTGATCAAAACATCAAATAAATTTCCCGAAGCAGTCGATATATTTCGGCCGGAGAATGTACGGAAAACAGGAACAAGCAATTTGAGTGCTGAAAACATGCGTACTTTTCACGTAGCAACAGCAAAAGAACTAATACAGAAATAGGTAAAATAAAACAGACCTATTGAAGGATAACACCGAAAAAGAAACAATCTTGATACATAAGTTCATAAGAATGATTCATGAGCCAAAATCAAAACATACGACACTTCTACCATTTAATAAATCATCACAAAATCTATTATATCATGCACGCCGTAGTGTACGACGAACAAGAAAATGAAGAGATGCAATTTTGCACACGATCTTAAAAGATAAAATCCAAAAAGGGCAGATGCCATGCTCAACAGAAAGATTGAGAAAAAACAAATTTCTCTCCCTTCTGTGTAATTTTATTCGGGAGAGATCCAACAGATAAAAACATGATTCATCAAAAATATATAATATTCAGAGGATAATAAATTAATCCAAACAGAAAAATTGATTTTAATATTAAAAAAAAAACGATGAATCAAAATTTAAATAGATTATTCATCATGTTAAAATCATCCCTTAATTATCATAAACGAATTCTTAAATTCATGAAAAAATGGCTCTGATACCAATTGTAAGACAAATCTTTAATCAAGTATTTCATGAATATAAGAATATCATAAATAAATTAGTAAGATAAGATCTTACTTGATGACGACATATTTGCAGCGGAATAAACTTCTGGATCTCCAAGGAAAGCCAGGTCTTCCTCCACAACACCGTCTCAAATGCTCTGCTTTTGATGGGGAAAGCAACTATGAGCTAGGCTTTTTCCACACGGTGTATAGAGGGGACCTAGCCTCTATTTATAACTGATTATATAGGCCCGTCCATCACGGGCTTCATTAATCGGGCCTACACTTGATTAATCACACCAATCATGGTTAAGTGTTTCAAGCTCGAATCACATGGATCAAGATCACATGAGCTAACATGCATCTCAATAATGGATCATAAGATCAAACCCGCATTTATTAAATCAAAACATTACAATTGATTGTAGCCCACATATGAAAAATGAAAATATAGAATATTTAAAAAATATTCTAACAATATCTACTTATTCATAGATTTTCTATAAGCAGTCTGCCCATAGAAGTTGTGACTCGAATATTTTAGCTATTTTATGAATAAATTTCTAATGCGAGTCGATTATGCATTGTAATACCCCAATTTATTCTCACATCGGGAGTATATTGGATGTGGTGTTGACTTATAAAGTTTGATGAGAATTTCAGCTTAAGTATTTTAATTAAGCCAATAAGTTGGCTAATTAATAAAGTTGATGGATCAGTTATCCCATCAAACGAGTTGTAACAAATTTTGTCGATGAAAATTCTTTGCTTGCGTTCTTCGGTTGATTTGATTCCGTAGCAATTAGTTGAGGATGAAGAATATCTCTGGTGTAAAACACTGTTCTTTCAGGAAAAATAGAGGTATTTTTAGTTCTTTTAGCTGATGTAGTTTGAGGTAGTTTTGTTCTAATTCTAAAGCATGTACATATTTGGAATTTGTTTATGTTCACCTTTAGCCTTTTCCTATAATACTCATTACATGGTTATCATTCAGTTAACTAGTGACCTACATTTATGTATTATTCAATGAAGAGAATAAATCCCCTAAAAAGAACAGTTTGTTTGCCATGTCTTTCTTTAACTCAATTTTATAGAAAGCTTATAATACTCTGTTGATGTTCTAAACAAAAACCAAGCAATCCTTTGGATGCATAAAGGCAAATCACAAGTTTCAGAATACCTGTTCAGTGCTCATGCGTATTAGAACTTAGAAGGAAAGTTTAAGATAGTTTAAAATATACATCAAGCAGCTGAATGCATACTAAAAGGGATAACAAGCAGTCATCCCACTTGCAGGCTAACACACAGTAACAAAACTTGCAAGCTGCTGACTGCAAAGCATATTATATGGAACTAGAACAAGTTGTAAACTCATAGAAACACCTCTTAGCTGACAGACTACAACACCATATATATGACCCCACTATGGTTTCTTGGCAGCTTGTCGACCTCCGAGAAATCCACCACCGGGTATCATCGGAACACTTCCACTTCCGATGATAGGGACAGTCCCAAAGCCGGGTGCGCTGAACCCCAAATGAGGACCCATGGGGTTCCCGTAGAAGCCACCGTAGCCGAAGAAGTTCTGCGGCTTGTAGGCCTCAGGCTTGCTCTTGATGTTTCTTCCTTCAAGGCTCACAACAAAGGTGGCAAGAAGTAGAGCAAGGAGCAGCACAAGCTTAGTAGACCTCTCCATGGCCTTCCCTCACACTAACGACTTCAATGGGCAATGAGGAGTTATGAGCCAAAGCCATTTTATAGTACAAGGAGAGAGAGGGTGGCCAACTGGTGACTTAAAGTGAAGTAACTAAGGACCTGCAAGAATTCAGATGAAGCTTTTAAGGAGTTCTTTAATTAATAGCAGACTGGCTTGCCATGTGACCCACTTCAATTGATTTCCATTGCCAGTGATGGAGTTATGTACTCAGGAGGGGAGGAAATGCCAAGCTTTAAAAGGACTCTTGATGGAGGAGTAATGGAGAGGCAATTGATAGCCATGTGACATAGCTGATGCAAATTTAAATTACTGTGGATTCTCAACCACCAACTAAATGAACTTCTACTTGTAGGTACCTGCAAAACAGTAATACTTTAAGTGTATGCTCTTTAAGATGCAAAGTGCATTCAATTATATTTTGCAAAATATACATCACCAAGGTTGAATTGAATTAGTCAGTTGACCTTAGACAGGTACTTCAAAACATTACAGATTTTATGCATATCTGGTGACCCAGTCCAGATTTATGTATACTCACCCTTGTTAAGTTTTAAGCTCATGTTATTGTTTCCTTCATTTCAAGTTCTCACTCCTTTAAGCTCAAAGGGACTCCAACTAAGATATCTAACACAATGAGCCTCAGAAATTTGCCTTGAAAGAGAAAACTTCCCAAATTTGACTTTCCATTAATCAATCAGCTTAGTAATCTTCTGGAAACCTTCCTCTTCTTTTGTATGTATGTGGTTGCCACATCAGCATTATCTTAGATAGTGATACTTAGGATATTCCACTAGGAAAAGTAGTGGTTATTTTGACATGGAAAGAGAATGCCTTTACATATATATATGAAAAAAAAGTTAAGATCTCATTTGGTTGACAGGAAGTACTTTTCTACCTAAAGTTATAATTCTCATGAATTAACTTCTCATATGTATTTTTCAGGAAGTACCTTCCCAAAAAAGTGTTTGATTGACAATAAATTAATTAATAGGAAGTGTAACTTTCCACCTACAACATGTTTGGTTGACATGAGTACTTTCTAGAAAATACATATGAAATGACCAATATATCTTTTTTTTATAAATTAATATTTTAATTTATATGTATTAGTATATATGAAAAAATTAATTTTATTTGTAGTTAATATGAAAAATTATATATTTTGCTAAAAATAAATTAAATTAAAATAAATATGTAGAGAATTAAAATATTATCTAATCTCATAATATTGACAACATAAATTATAAATTCTGCATTAAATGCAAATGTGAGGCTAACATTGACTTTTTTTTTCAAATACAATGCAGGAAGTGCAACTTACCTATGTCCCCCTAAGTAAGTTAATTCTTGCATTTTGCAGAAAATTGTATTTCTTGCAAAATGCATAAAGTGTGTCAATCAAACAAGAGCTCTTTTGGCTACTTCCTGAGAAGTACAACTTCCTGCATGAAGTTGTGTCAACCAAACGAGGTCTAAGTTTGTGACCAGGAAGGGACTTGCCACCTACTTGGTCTCCACAGTTAACCTTGGGAAATATCTCAAGCAAGTAGCTTATGCTTAAAATTAATATGCCCAAATCAAGCCAGTTAATCGGTTCAAATTTTAAGTGAGGTTCAAGGCACTCTATCACATGAACCAAATAATGTATAAACACCAGAGTGGCTTCTTGTATTTACCAAATATTGTTGCATATGGATATTAGTGCCTCAGATTTGGTACTTTATTTTGTGATATATATAATTATATATACAATCTTTTGCACATGACATTTCATATCATTGGTATAAATGTTTGCAACTTTATCATGTGATAGAGAGTTGAATGGAATCAATCCAGTCATCATCCTGGAAATCTTATTGTGAAGTCAGAAAACTTTAGCCAAAGAAAATAAAGTATGTTTAGATGCTCTTTTATCTACTTGAGAAAGATATTCACCTTATCTACCTCACCTGTTTTCCATACATCTCCATTGAGAAAGAAATAGTTTTCCATAAATCCAATCTTTTTACACTCATAAGCATAAGTAAAAAGACCATTAATCTTTACAAATCTAACAGATAGTTGATCGAAGAGGCACAGGATCATAGTATATATGAAGATATTTATAGAGAGAGAATATACCTTGAACCAGGATATCTATCAACTACCACTTGCTTGCGGATTATTATAAATAGTCCCCTGTTGCATCAAAAGCGCAGCACAAATCAAACAAATGGAGGCAAACGGTAAGCGTAGAGGATTCAAAGGTAAGTTTATAATGTCTTTCTACAAATCGCCGAAGCTTTCTTCAGTCCAAGCTTGCAGCAAGTTTTTGCAGCCGACTCCGTCTTCTTCCTCTATGGAATTCGCTTCGAGGAATGATCAGCTTCTTAGTCCCGCGACTGTAAAAGCTTCAGCTGTGAAGGGAAGCGAAGAACATAGCATTGACAAGAAAGCAGCAGCTTATATTTCCAGCGTTCAGCGGCGTTTCAAGTTAGAAGAAATCTGATCATTAATTGATTCTGTGGAAGGAATTATGTACGTAGTAGAACATATAGTATATATGAGCTGATCCAAGAGGATGTTTATTAAGCAATATGCCCTCTTCTTATTATTATGATTGCAATTTTAATTACTGTAATCATTAATTAATTACTTGTGTATTTATTATTTTATAAATCTCAAGGAAGTAATACGCTTCTTGTTAGTGTTTCAGATACTAATAGGTATATCCAAAGTCGTGTGCCAAGAAGAAAGACTTAATTTTCTTTCTTTTTTGCAATTAAGCTTTGTTTATTCGAGGGGATAAAGAATATGAGGGAAAGGACTAGGAAGAAAAGGAAAAGAATTATTTACTCACTCTTGAGATTAAAAAGAATCTTGATCTTTTATTTTCCATCTATTTTAGCTTACTTTTGGGTGGAAAGAATGATTTTTTCCTTCTCTATTCCAGTAAGCAAAGAAAGATTTTAGGTTTCTTTTTCTCTTCTCACTTTCACTTCTTATTTACTCAGATTGGCATCATCTACAGTTCTGTTTCCATTAGCAAAGTGGCTGTTTAACATTATGAATAGCACTGGGACAGATTCTACTATCTACAACAGTCATGTCAAGAAATGACATGATTGAAGGCTATAACTGTTTAACTCAAGACAGTGGACTAAGCAAAGCAGGAACCCTAATAATTCACAAACCTAAGTGTTTCAGTAACTATCTGAATCAAACAGGACCCAACTGAGGCCAAGAGAAATGAAGAGTTGGCCTTGGCTCCTCCAGGGAACCCTCATCCTCATCATGAAATATGTTCTGGGAACTAATCTCAGCATTCTCACTAGGATGATCAGAAACCAAAACAGTCCCTGTGTTGCGGTCCATCATTCCTGCATATGAAAATCCAGTTGGAGTTACGCTGCTACACACTTGTGACGTTGCAGGGTAGCCATATCGCAAACTTGAAACAAGAGGGTGACCCATAGGGATTCCATCAGCTGGTGGCACCAAATGGCTAAGGTTAATATGGGAAGAAGATGGCATTGGCGATGACAGAAGAGAGAGAGCACAGTCGGAATCGAAGACTTGGGTTAGCCCGTCGACGAACATCTTGCGGCTGCCGATGCCCCTAGACGGAATGGTGGTGCTAAAATTCAGCTGACTTAGAGAAGTTGGTGAAGTGGATTTGCTGCAGATGGCAGTCTCATTATCTTGTAAGAAAGGAAATTGCTTTCTCTCTCTGCTAAAACTGTAAGTGTTGGAAACATTTTGGATGGAGTGCGGACTGTATAGGGTGTTGTCCTCAGTTTTCACATTTCTGTTCCAGTTTGAGTCTAGTGCAGCAGTTGCAAACATCTGAGAGTATGCAGAAAACAATGTCCCTGCGCATCAGAAACAATTGAGTAGCATTATTATATGTAGAAAAAAAAGGTGACTCAGTCCACGAAGCAATCCCACTTTTGTGGGCTATAGGGAGGATTGATATACGCAGCCGCAAGAATTGTGTATCAAAAATAAAATTTAAAGTTGTGTCTACTGGTGAATAGGCACCAAGGCCTAAGAATTGTGTATTATGAAAGACAATAAGGCATTTCTAAGTGGTCATCAGCGGTGGAGAACTATTCAGATTATCTTGTGTAGTGTTTACTACAAAAGAATTATATGGGTTAGAAAAATGTTTTCACTTTCCTGTGTATGTTCTGGGCTTAATTTTGTTTTCTGATGGCATTCATTGTATTTTGCAAGAGTTTTGGCAAAACAAGCCATAAGAAATGTGAGGGTGAAGTAAAGAGCAAAGGAAAGTGACACTGCTACACACTTGAAAATAAATTAAAATTTTTGCTCCAACATAGGGAATCAAAAGAAAAAGAAAATTCTTCAAAACAATAAATATGATACAATTTCACATATGATAGCATTGGCAAATGATAAGTAATGTTTCATGCACACAGGAGAAACTGGTGATATCTGGTGCCAACAATCTAATGAATCAGAAAATTGCTTGAACTGTCATATTACAAGTTTCAGTCACAGGAGCAATTGAATAGCACATAAATGTTTGACCCAGTTTTTCTAATGTATGGATATCTATTCAAATAACAGAGTACTAAATTGTCAATTATAGCTCAGCTTTTTTTTTTTGAAAATAAGAACACCTGGAATCGTATTCTAGAGCATTGAAAGACTACAGGTGAAGTAGTAATGGGGAGGAAAAGAACAAGTAAACATTCAAAAAAAAGAAAATATCAAAGATAGAGTAGAACAGAGTCATAAACAGCCAAGACCACAAGGATCAGCTGCTAATTCACCCCCTCAGGAAAACATCTATTATAGGACATCGAATAGCTTGCTGCCCTCGCAGCTAACTCTTGGGGGGAGCTGGGTTATATATTATAGCTCAGCTTTGACTGCTGCTATAAATCAGAAGCTCAGTAATTGAAAAAAATATAAGCAAAACATTTTCCACCAAAGGCATTCCAGATTGAATGAGAGAACAACCTTTAGAATCACAGTGGAATTAGGTAAACTAGTAATTTGCACGAATGGGTCATGTTATTAGCACTTCAGCACTATTGTGAAGAAGCGTGCCATGCTAACAAGTAGCACCAATTTGAGTTGACTAAAGCTAATGAAAGATGATAGAAAGTCTTCCATTTTTCTTTTAAAAAAAAAATTATAACCTTGGTGATCCGGAATGAAGCCTCCTGAAGTTACAGAACTTGGCTGCGGTTTCCTTCGACGTCTATTATGCCCATCAAGACGTGTCCTGCAGCTTCGTTTTCCATCATCAAATTCTTCTAGTGAGTGAAATCTGTAGAGTTAACAGAATGGACGATGAGCTTCCTTTTGGAAGAGATTAAGCACCAGGGAGGCACGGATCTAACTATGGAGAATTCTAAAGCAACAATTTGATAAAGACCTAAGCCATACTTGATTGGTATAGTCTAGGAAAATAGTGTACAATATACAATCCTAGTGTGAAATATAAAAGGAACTTGTTCAAGGAAATAATAGAAATAAAACTTCATAACAAAAATCCATTACACCTTGGTAAGAGTGAGAAGAACTACATAGTAGGACTTGAATTCTTGATTGTGGCTGGGAATTGTCAACAAAAATGCTTACATAAGTTTCATGAGTTACTTCTTTATCTCTTAGAGATTCATAATCATAGATAACAACATACAAGTCTATGATTATGAACAACCTTCAGCAAAATTTCTAAATTGATCAATTCAAGTTTGATGACAAAATGTCATATAACTTTAATAGCATTGGCAAACTTTCAGAAGTTATCAACAATTTGAAGATGTTCATGTCCTCAACTTTCCTCATCATCAATCGAGGCAGAACGAAGTTTCAAGGGTTAATTACAGATCATGTAGTGAAATGGAGCAAATTAACAAGCGTAGGAGCATAACAAAATGTAAGCATAAGAACTCCAACAACATAATCATGTTTTTGCACAATTAAGACGATGATTCATAGGAGTTGTGAGCAATTGAAGTAAGAACTGTTCTATTACCTGCTGCACTGCTGGCAGAACCGCTGCTTTTGGCCGCAGATTGTCACCACCGGAGTCTTGGAGTGCGCCTCGCAGACCTTGTGCCGCCGGTGATACTCCCTGCACTTGGTAAGATCTGCCTCGCACCCATCAACTAAGCACGAGGCGCTGTGGCTGCCGTTTGCCGGGGCTCGCGGCCTCTTCGATGGACCGGGTGGAGACTCCATCGCCATTGGTGCGGTAGGTCGACCTTCATTCCACTTGTTCGAGGACCCAATATCTCCTAACCCACCAAGATTCAGATCGACCGAGCAATCCAGCCCACCGGAGTGGCACAAGAGGCCGCTGCTGCTCGAGCAGACCACCACAGGACCGGTGCTCAGTTCGGCGGCGTGGCCCAGCTCTTCAGGGCTCCAAGGTGGCATCTTGGTATCCCACTCCATGAAAGCAACCTCTCAAAAGCTTCTCTTCCTCCTCTTATCTTCCCCTCCTCCCCCTCTTTGCTGTCTTTTTATATTGCTTTCTTTTCCTCCCTCCTACTCTCGGAAAGGAAGAGAACCAACTCAGGAAACAAAAAGCTCAAACCTTGATTAAAAGGTCAGCAATGAAAGAGAGGAAACAACAATCAAGGAGTACACACAGTAACCAGGAACAGAGATCAACAGCAACACAAGATCTAACAACCCGTTCAACATTATCTTGGTAAAACAGCTAACTGCGCACGAAAAGAATCAAAGAGCAGATATTATAACCAGGAAAAGATTAGAAGAATAGCAACTCAAGATCAAAATATCTCAAGTCGATACATTTATGGCCGGACCAGAAACCTTGGAAAAAGCACCTCGAACAAAAGCGAGCAAACGGACAGAAGAGATAATGATGATGAAGCAAAAGCACAAGATTAAAAGCAAGGAAGCAACTGCAGACACAGTACTTACAGAAGGCTGCAGCAAGAGACTGGTTTGTTGTGGAGCTGTCGAGCCATTCAAGTCATGGCATGGATTCCAAAGGGAGAGAAGAACACATGGTAGGGGATTTTTGTTGGCTCTCAGAAACACTGCTCCTTCCTGCTCATTGACCTCATCAAGCAACAAGCACCATCACAATGAACAATGCAGGGATGCAAGGAGGCAGGGATGCATGTGAATAGATATATAGAGGGAGGAGCTTGTGGAACAATTATTGGAACAAGGAAACAGCATTGTTGTGCGTGTTAAATGAGTAGGGAAGGAATGGAGAATGGACCCCCATTGAAGACTTAGAAACACTTTGCAAGGGAAATTTACAATGGAAAGAATTGAATCGAATGCTTTTAAAGATAAAAGTTTTTCTTTTACAAACGGCTTCCAGTTCATCCTCAAAAACATCATGCCATTCTTTTAATCAGCTTCCTGATTCTGCTTCAACTAGAGAACTCGATTAGTTATTCCACTGCTTAATCATCTCAAGCAAAGGATTAATGAAACAAGTAACAGTTGTTGCTCAAAATGGTCAAACAGCAAGGTTGACGAGTCGAGCACATGGCAGAAATTGGCCCCCCCTCCCCCTGATCATTTTATCCAGGACTGCAAGTTCCAATATCAGACCCTTTGGAGTTCGCAGAGAATTCTTTCTTTTCTTTAATGCTAAAGTTGTGCGATACTTATCAGCGTGCACAATGTGGCTTGTGAAACAAGGCAAGTCCATCTCGAACTCTCTCCTACCTGCTCACAGAGAAGAAGGAAAGCTGTCCTCGTCGGGTGGATAACTCATGTTCTGTTATTGTCTTCTGAAGCCAATTCTGGCGGACATTCTCGGAAGATTTGATCTTTATCAAGTTAATTTGCTGATTACTGCTTAAAATGATTGGTTTCTTTACAAAAACTAAAAGGATGACTTTATAATGTCATCTGAATTTAAATTTGTTATCTGAAAAAAATACGTTTTTGAAGTTGGAATTTGCACACAAGTAGGCAAGCGAGGGGATGAATATATATCACGGATTTGATAGAGTGATGATGATGATGATGAATCTTCAAGACTAGATAAGATGTACAGAGTGTGTGTAAAGATTATATCTTGTCATCTCACAAAGCACAAGTGTCGAGTGGTCCATGACTCCATGAAAGCTCATAGCCAACTTGAAAGCTGACTTAAGAGAAGCATAGACATCAGTTTCAGTACCTAAGTTAGAAAAAATTAATGAATCTAGTTTAAATTATAAAGAAATGAAAAAAAAATCATCGCATTTTTAATTTGCATTAAATCCAACTTGAAATTCTAAACTAACACTAATTATATTCTACCGTCGAGTCATTGTTAATAAAATTATTAATTATTGGTGTAGTATCCTACCTTGCAATTAATATATTTATTTTTAATACTCATATATATAAGTGAGCAGTTAAATATTTAAAATACACACAAAATCTTAATTCGATATTCATCTTCAGACGAACTCCCCTATTACCCGTTTAATAATATGACTTGACAACCCGCTATAGTTATTGACTGGGACGCCACATCATATCGTCAAGTCATATTAGTAAGCATGTAGTAGATGAGTTCGGGTGAGAATGAATGTCGGTTAAGAATTTATGTGTGTGTCTTTTTTTTTTGACAACTGACTTGTGTA
Organism: Canna indica; assembly: GCA_034359265.1. Lineage (NCBI taxonomy): Eukaryota > Viridiplantae > Streptophyta > Magnoliopsida > Zingiberales > Cannaceae > Canna > Canna indica. Next base: position 2,582,106 of record CP136898.1, on the reverse strand, counting down.
TACGAGTATTAAAAATTAATATATTAATTATTGACTAGGATGCCACATCAACAACTAACGATTTCATTAACAACAGGGTAAAATATAATTGGTATTAATTTAAAACTTCAAGTTATATTTGATACAAATTAAAAGTTAGATTCGTTAATTTTACTATAATTTAGATTAGATTTATTAATTTTCTCATTAATTTATACCAAAACATAGCTCTTAAGAATTAATCCTTCTATTAAAAGTTAGATTAGTTCTTGCAAAGGAGTAAAACTAACCCTTTCATTTTAGGTTCAATCTTAATGATACTATGTTCACTCTTGACAATGCTAGGTTCATTCATACATGGAGCTCCATAAAAATACTACGGAACCCAACTCCATAATAATTTTTCCTTGTTAATTTGGTCAATGCATTCTTTCGTATATTTTTTTATTATCGAGGGGCAAATGAAGCTGCTAATTGAATAGCAAATTATGCTCGTGTAGTTAAGAACCATTGTGTCTGGTCCACAATTCGACCTCCTTAGTTGAATTATAGTTTGTCCTCGGATATTTTTAGTCGTGGGTCTTCCAAACTTTAATAAAAGTCTTCCATATTTGGTTTTAAAAAAAAATTGGTCAATGCATGACACGATGTCCAAGAGTTAATGAATTTTATAGGCACACCGTGATTTAGGATAAGATAGGCTGGCTAGCTAGAAGTCTATAACTATAAAAATGCAGACTTGGATGAAACAAAAATGTGCCAATAATTTGAGCTATGGATTTGAGTTAAGTCAGAAATGTAGTTGATCCATGCAGAGCACACAAATATCATGTGGTTGAATCGAAGTAAGCTAAGTTGATGTGGTCCACCTAAATATTATTAGATTAGTGGGAAACATAAATGTGATGTCCAAGAATAAGTTCAGGACCACCTATTAATGACTCCACCACTGACTCACATGTTTCCACTTTCCATTGTAACCAGAAAGATCTCCAAATAATTTTATAAAATATTTTTAAATTAATTATATATTATCAGATAAAATGAATAAAATATAATTATACATTAATATATGAAAATAATAGTAAATTTTGTTAATAGAGTTAAATAAATATCAATCGGTAGCAAACTTAAATTCAATCATAATAGTAAATTTTTAATATTCTAAATAGAAAACTAATGAAAATATAATAAAGATGAATACAATTTTAAAAAATAAAATACAACAGTAAAACAAAATCAAAAGAAAAATATTAATAAGTGAAATAACTTATTTGATAATTAAAAAAATCGTAGCTTGCAAAATTACAATCTCAAAAATGAAAAAAAAAATACACTTTCTAATAAAATAAAAATATTATAAAATAATTTTTAATCAAAAAATATATGAAATCAATTATATAGTAAAAGACGGAATGAATAAAGTATAATTAAATATAATAATATAAATATATGATCATGTATTAATAGAAGTAAAAATAAAGATGAGTTCTTCGATTGCCTAATTTAAAATCAACAATAATAATAAATTTTAATATACATAATTAAAATTATTGGATATTTAATAAAGGTTGATATATTTTTTTAATAAAAATACAATAATAAATACACATTTACAAAAAAAACATAACATTAAACATAAACAATCAAAACAATGTATTCCATAAATCGAATAGGAATATAATTTTAGTGAATTACAATTCTGATAAAGATTTTAAAAAATAAAAGTATAAAAAAAACGAAAGACTTAAAAAAATGATTAAGATGTCTCACTTATCATGTATCACTTGATTATATTAGTAATCTCATTACAATATCTAAAATGGAAGTAAAAGATAAAAGTTCAAACTAAATAATTTAATAAAAACTTAAAAATCAAATTTAATGAACAAATAATACTTCATTCACTTGAAAAATAAAGAAATAACAAAAATATAAATTCTAAAAAGTAATAATATAGAAAATATAAAATATATAAGAAAACTAAAATAAAAATTTAAAATATATAACTATACTTAATTTGTTTTAGAGTTTAAAAATAATTTTGAAAAATATGAATAATCAAACTAAATAATAAATTCTACTTAAAATCTTTAAAATTGGAACGAAATTAACTAATTAAGGATAATAAGACTAAATGCCTATGTATTTTTAAATAGTAAAATAAAAATAAATAATATAAATAATAATTAGTATAATATCAATCGAAATTAGTATAAAAATGCCTACTTCTCATATACCACTTTTCATATACTATTTGATTAGCATATCATTTATTTTACTACACCATCCATTAGCTATATATATTAGGTATTTATAGTTTTTTGCTTCAAATTTTTAAACTTCCTAAAAAATGTGAAAGCTTAAACTAATTTAAAAATTAGTAAAAGAGCGTGACAATGAAAAAGTTAATGGTAAATAATATTTTCTTAGTAAATAATATATAATAAAATAAAATATAAAATAATAATAGTAATAATATATAATATAAAATATACAGTACATAAAAAGGAAAATAAAAGAAGAATTTTAAAACATATAAATATGTATAATTAGTCTATATTAAAGTTTGAATTTTAGAAAAAAAAAATGATACACCAATCCAAACTAAAATATTTACTCAGAAATTATAAAACTTGAATTAAATTAAGGAAAATAAAGGGTTAATTACAAAATATATCCCGACTTTTGACGTGTTTTTCAAATCTATCAACACTTTCTAATTTTTCTAATTCAGTACACCACTTTTCGATTTGTTACAAATCTTTTTCACCGTCTACCCAGCGTTAACTTTGCTATTAGAATGCTGACGTGGCTAATAATCCCAGTCAGCATTCAGACACGATTTTTTTTAGCTTATTTTTTTTCGGCCCCACCAAACCCAGTCAGTAACATGGTTAATTACAAAATATATCCGGACTTTTGACGTGTTTTCCTAATCTATCCTCACTTTCCAATTTTTTAATTCAGTACACCACTTTTTGATTTGTTACAAATTTATCCCACCATCTACCTAGCGTCAACTTCGCGTGTCTGAATGCTGACGTGGCTAATAATCACATTCAGCATCCAGACTAAACTTTAACTTCTTCTTTTTTCGGCCCCACCTAATCCAGTCAATAGATCACGATAAGTTAATTAAAAAAATCGCCTACTTGCCTCTTCCCTGACCTTGTCGCTTGCTCGCTGCTCGTCTTTCTCTCAATCCCCGACGTCGTCTGCATCTCTTCATGCTCCATGTCTTCATCCCCATCGACTTTGGTATCTCTCTATTAATTTTCACATGCTCGCTCGCCTTCCCCCCTTCCGTTTGGTATGGTTAGTATAAACTCTAAAAAATTCCCATCAATGATGATACTATTAAATATAGGATTTAGTAAAATTTTCCAACAGTGATGATACTGTTAGATATGATTTGTCGTTGTAGTCTTTGTTTTGACAAAAAAAAAATTCAACAAAAGAGAGAGAGATTTCTTCTCTCCGTTGAAAATTGCGAAGTTGGCGCTGGGTAGACGGTGTGGTAGATTTGTAACAAATCGAAAAGTTGTGTACTGAATTGGAAACATTGAAAAGTGTGGATAGATTAGGAAAGCATATCAAAAGTCGGGATATATTTTATAATTAGTTCTTAAATGGTTGCTGAATAGGTTTGGTGGGGCCGAAAAAAATTAGTTTAAAATAATCAGCATTTTGACGGCAAAGTTAACACTGGGTAGACGGTGGGATAGATTTATAACAAATCGAAAAGTTGTGTACCGAATTGAGAAAATTAGAAAGTGAAGATAGATTTGAAAAACACGTCAAAAATCATGATATATTTTGTAATTAGTAAAAGAATAGATCTTTAATAAATTATAACAAACAATAAGAATAACAGAAATAATTAATATAATAAATACAATATTGTATATAATATATATTCAATATATAATTATATAATAAAATATACAACTAATATATAGTTGTTTCAATCAGATTTGCTAAGGAAATATGAAATATAAACCAAATTAAAAATTTCAACGAAGGGAATCAAAAAATCTTATTATAAAATAGATTAAAAAATGACTAAGGAACTTGGGAGACCGGCGTTAGTTTTCGCGCTAATTTCCCAGTACTCATCCTATATAAAAAAATATTGGCATTTAATTCCACATCGAAGCGCGGTTTTTTGGACTTAATCACCTACATAAGTATAATGTCATATGATATCAATACATAAGTAAGATTTTAATAAAAATTAAATATAATTAATAATTTTTCTTAATCAATAATATTTAATGCCACATTGAAAATTTTCAACTTGAATGACTCTGAACAAATTTATAATATCGATTATGGTCGCCTCTACTTATGGCGTCGATTTTTAATGAAACAAAAAGGAATATCAGCGCATCTGCTTATCGAATATATAATTTGATATTTTTTATTTGAATAGATATTCAAATTTAAGAGATATTTGAAATTATATGTTTTATTCAAGTTTGAGATTTTTAAAAATTTTGAATTAATTTAAAAATTTAATTCAATTTGAGTAAAATTTATTTAAATTTTTTGAATTGATTAGAATATATTAGTTTCCATGTATTATATATGTACATATTACATGAAACTAATTTATTCAAATTGGCTAAATTATATTAATTCATGATTTTAAATTTTTATTATAGAATGCAAAATTTATTACTAAAAAAATTAATGAAAATTTATTAATCAAAGTAAGTTAAAGAGAAATAAAATAAAATTTAAGTAAATAATATAATAAAAATATATTGATTTGATTTGAAGTATCAATTTTTTTCTAAATACATATATGAACTTGATTAATTTTTTAAAAAAAACAAATTTAGAAAAGTTAATAATAATAAAAAAATTAAATTAAAGATAATATGAACTAATACTACTAAAATAAAAAATTAAATTTAAAAAAGAAAAAAGGAAATTAAATTGAATTGAATTGAATTATAGATAGTATTATAAATTTAGAAAAAAGGAAAAAAGGAAATATAATATATAGTGGGAATATATATATATATATATATTCCCACTATATATATATATATATAATATAATGGGAATTTAAAAAATGTATATTTTAAAAGGTGTGGAAATTTTGGAATGATAAAATTATGTAATTACTTTTGCTGACAATAGTTTGAAAAAATTTGAATCAATTTAAATTTTTTAATGTAATAAATCGAATTGAATAAAAACCCGAATAAATTAATCAAATTATAAAAGTTCAAATTTTAATAGGTAATAAATAAAATATAATAATATTGTTAAATATTTATAAAAAACAATATAATTTAATACTACCAAAATATAGAATAAAATAAAATTTGAAATCATAATTTTGATGTATAAAATATAATAAGAATTAAAAATATTATAGTGTAAAATAGAATTTTTTTATTAAAAAATAAACAACGTGGAATGTGAAGAGAGCTCTTCCGTACAGACCACGCCTTCAAACTTCCTAAATGACTATGGAGTAGATTAATCAACCATTCAATGTATTTGATTTATTTTTCTAATAATTTTTTTCTTTTTTTCAAAATATTCAAAAAAAATTCTCGAGTTCTCGTGCACCCAAATAGGAAATATTTAATTAGTTTAGTGGCTACAAGACGAGCTAGAGGAGTTAGTCTGGTCCACGTACTAAGTTGAAGCATGAAATAAGAGTTAATCAAATGCTCTCAGTTTTTATTACTATAGTAGATTGATAAAGTATTCATAAGATATAAATAAGATTTTATTGTTTTTAAACAAATTTGTCATTTAAGTTGTAGTAGGATGACTTACTCATTGATTCCCTTGATTGTAGGAAAAGACATAAATAACCCTCAACCAATGGAATGTGCCGCAATTATATATTGGCTAAATGGTCATTAAATGGCAATTGAAGATCATATGAATCATTAGCATCCTAATATAAACACCACCACATCATGCATGGATTGGAAATTTTTTTGAAAGAATTATATAATTTCATGATAATATACTTTGATGCAATAATTGGAAGAAGTGAGAATGAAGAGGTTAGAGTTTGACAAGATGGATTGTGATTGCGAAGAATTTTTTGATGAACGAGAAGATGACCAATATGATATTGATTATAATAAATGAAAAAGACAAGACCTTGATATGATATATAGATGAAGAGGCCTTGAATTGATATGGTTAGGAAGAACAAGAGTGGGCACAATTACTCTTGCACAATTACTCTTGAAATTAAATAGTTATGTTTATTTGTAAATGTTCTAGAATAATTATCACATTAATGACAAAACGAAGTGTTGATTTCCCACTTGAACAAGCATCATCCTCTTAAAAACTCGGACTACTACAACCCTCCCTTTGGCAAGAAGATTATATATCCTAGCTAGCTAGAGGTGACTTAATTATTGACCATAACATTGAAAGGGACGACCAAATTGTATTACATGTAAGAACGCATTCGAGGCCTCACAATAGACTGAGCTCCATCAACGAAGATTGTAGTGCCGGTCATGTAGCGGGAATCATCTCCGACTAGGTATAGTACAGTGGAAGCCACATCATTCTTTGGATCAAGCCATCTCTGCAGTGGCATTACAGCTGCAGTTAACTTCTCAGCCGTCTCCTTCCCCACTGAACGGGGGTACTCGTCATCTAAATGCAACCCACGGGCAATTGCATTGACTCTGATACTGTACTTACCAATCTCCAATGCTGACAGCTGTGCAAGTACTTATTTTCAGCAAAATGTACAAGGAGTTACTTAAATTTTGCAGGTATGAGAAAATAATTACGTATCAGATTCTAAAAGACTACCATATTTTTACAAGATTTATGAGGAACTGAAGGGAGAGATCGCACATCTCAAATCGGCAACTAACACAAAAGAAGAATCCACATCGAGATGCCGAGATCCCAGGAGTTTACTTTAAGACCCAAGCATGGAAACATTATTGGATGGGGATATGGGACCCATTCAAACAACTTTTTTTTTCCTTTTACTTGCAAGTCAGATCCAAGACACTGGATCTCATAATTAAATTCTGTGATGCTAATGTAACTGCTTAAAGGAGAAGACCCTAAAACATATCTTATTAACTCAACCAGGAAAGTATAATATGAAAAAGATAAGATAACATAAGTAGACCAACACTCAATACCCAATACTTAGCGAGAGATTTCACTTGGGGAAATTTGGAATGTACCTTCAAGCTCCTAGGTAATCTCTATCAGACCCAAAGCTCATATTCAAACTTAGCGAGAGATTTCGTATGTAAAAATTTGGAATGTACCTTCAAGCACCTAGCTACTCTCTATCAATATTTATATGCTAAGCTGTCCAATTTTAATCAATTGGGCTCTAAATTTCATTTTGAGAAAAATGACATCATGAAAGGAAACTAAAAACTAAAAGTACAAGGACCCAACTAAAACAAACTTACTCGAACCAATTGTTGAATAGCAGCCGAACTTGAACCAAAGGCAGCAGCACCTGGATACAGGCCTCTTTCTGCCCCTAGTATCTGAGATATAAATACTATAGAGCCACCTGTTTTACAATCTCGCATTCGCTTTGCAACTGCTTTTTGCAAAAACCAAGGCGCCATGAAATTAATTTTCACTGTCTTTTTATATTCCTGTTCAGTCACATTTAGACATTCTTGCATCTTCCCTGTTCAAAAGGTTCAGCAAATTAAAGTTCAATAAACTAGGAATTAAGACCAACTATGCTACATTTTATCCAAATATAAAGCAGACAAATGCTATCACAGAAAAAAGACAGATCAAAATACCATTTTTTGTTGCTACATAACACTAGTACTACAACACCTGAAACAATTATTTTAGTTGCTTTAGTAGAAAAAAGACACTCAAGGTATTAAATTAGAACTAATTATGTGTCTCCGTAAAGGATATCAACTGAACTAAAAAGTGTGTAGCCTAATAACAAGACCAGGATGCCAAGCTTGCTTGATCTATGGGTCAAAAACTGTAGCATGGACATCTCAAGGCCAAATTCTTATACAAGATGAAGTTTGACAGTCTTTAAAGTTCTTTATTGACTCTGCTTTAAGTTCCATTTCATAAACTTAATTTCTAGTTGATTTTGTCTTGCTAAGATAAGCCCTCATATCAAAAATGTAATTGCATGGAATTTTGGGTTCATCCACCTAAGTCAATCTTCCCAACATTTTAAGCAAACCAGACATGTACATAGATGACCTTCATTATCTGCAATGTGCATATAGTTCATCAACTCAATATATCTCATGCCTTATTAATGTTTTAAGTTAACTATATATAATACACTAATTAAAGAAAGCCAAAAGCCTGGGACTCAGTAATTTCATTTTTATCAACCAAAAGGCACTGCTATTGGTTTACCTTCATAAGCATAACAATTGACAAAAGCATCAAGTGTCCCCAAAAGCTTCCAGGCCATTTGTACTGCCTCATCAAATGCGGCCTCAGAATCTTCTTCCATATTCAAATCAACCACATTGAAAGGAGAGGCTCCCTGTAAGGAGCTCATCATATCCTTCACCATTTCATGAAGACGATTTGCATCACCCAACAAAACTAACCTAATAACAATTTTTACAAATAAAATAATCAGAAGAAAAAACATAAAAACCAAAGAGCAGCTAGAGCTCATTGTTCGGGCTGTCCGGGGAGACTAGAAGAGTCCGTCGACTCTCTCTAGAAGATTTAAATAAGAATAAATTGAACTTAAAGGAATAGTATCATTGATCATACAATTCAACAAAAAAAAAAGAAATAATTTGTTTTACTAACATGAGATAAGGTAGGCCTATTAATGATTTTTTTTAGCTTATGACCTATTTATGGTAAAAGACATATAATAATAGTTTTTTATGAAAAAAAAATCTGGTGGGGTTGGCCTTTGCTTAAAAAAACTACCATAACAATAAAAGAGCGACAGCGGCCAATAAAGACTTCACATTTGTTGATAGTTCACAAGTTAGTACAGTAAAAATAAATAGCAAACTCTCAAAGAATAAGATGATATTTCAAACATTCAGAATTCATCTACTACTACAATAGTCGATTATTGATTAACTTGTCCCAGATCTTCGTTGCAATCAAACAATATTAGAATTTAACTACTTGTTTCAACTATTTCATCTAATTATTGCAGTCAAATGTTGTTCTTTGTTCTTGACTGAACTGTGCCCTTTCTTCAAAATGTTGTTCTTTGCTGGAAGATTCAAGTATAAGGATAATTAAAGACACTGGAATCACAACCTGTTACGAGATTTACAAAAAAAAAAATTATTTTTGTTTTGCTGAGTGGACTCCAAAGTTGCTCCTAAAACTACCCACCCACATCTGCAGTCTGCAATCGGCTCTTTTCAATCATTTAAAAAAAATCACGCATTCCATATACAAATTCCTAATTTTTTTCTTATCTGGCGCAACCTCTCCAATCTATTCTACTTACACGGTTACACCAAGGACCATAAAATTCGTATAAGGATCTCTAAAATAGAGAATGGACCTAACCATTCCTTTTACATTCTGTTCAGATTAATTAAGGACAGATAAAACAAAAAAGACTCGAACTAAGGAAAAAAGATAAAACGATAAATTAATCATCATATGAAGAAAAAAACATTCAAGGTCAACCACAACACAACAGCAAACAAACAAAACAGATCAGAGCAGAGCCAAAAAGACTCGCAAGTAGAAGAGGCGAGGGACGATACCTGCAGCCCGATTTCGCCAGGTGATAGGCGATGCCTTTGGAGATTTCATCTCCGCTGGAGGTCAATAGAACCCTCTTCCCGCAGTCCGCCATGATCCCTCTGAACAAAGAGAAGCGTTGACGATGAGCGGAGAGAGTGGAATCGAATAGATCGAAATAGGCGAAGAGCCGTGGAGTGGGTGAGTCGGCAAAGAAAGCGTGGGTTTGGTTGGCTTTTTATAGTGTGACAGGTGTGGGTCCAATTTGGACGCAGAGGCAGCCCCGCACACGCGTCAAACTCAAACCCTATCCGATTCACGCAGCATTCTTGCAGATTTGGAGGCCAACTTTGGTTGAAATATTTGGTATATTTCAAAAGTTGGATATTTAATAAATTGTGGGCAACATATTACATGTTGTCTAAAAATTTAGAATTTAAATTTTAATATGATCGTCTATTGTAATTTTTTATCTTTATTTTTTTAAAAAAATTATAAACAATTTACTCAAGAAAAATAATATTGAAAGAGATTTTACATGCAGTGCTATTAGGAATTTTTTAAAATCGAAATAATTTTATTGTAATGAATCAAGTTTTAATAGTACTCATCATGCCCACTTTTGCAAAAAAAAAAAAAAAAAAAAAAATTGAAAATATAAAATATATAAAAATATATTTTAGGAGTTTAAAAAAATGAACCAAAAATCTCACTTTATTCAAATTAAGTATATATATATATATATAACACTGAATTTAATTAAAAAACATTTTGAAAATATATTCTAAATTTTTTTAAAAAATACATTGAAATAAATTTACTAATATAGACTTTTTTATAATTTTCGGAGGATTTTAAGATATATTTTTGTGATAAAATAATCACTTCCAAAAGTTTCATTTGAAGTTATTGAAACTTAAAGTGGGTTTGATCATGAAAAACATTCTAATTCTTTTAAAAAAATTAATGAATGAAACTTTTTTTAATGATTTTTTGAATATTTTAAATTGTATTTTCATAGTTAAAATACTACTTGAAACTCTCTAATCAATTAAAGAGTTTCAAATAAAATTCTTGAAAATAATTATTTTGATCATAAAAAATTATTTTAAAATCTCCAAAAATTAAATTAGTGAATGAGTTTCATTTGAAACTCTTTAAAGTAGTCATTTAATTATAAAAATAAATTTTAAAATTTTTATTAAAAAAATTTAAATTAATGCATGAATTTTTTTTAATGATTTTTACTGTCACGCCCCGGTTCGGGTCCACCCCCACGCCCCGAGGCGGGCCCGTTCTGACGCGCGACAGTGGGCGACTCGAAACCCACATAGCGGAAGGAAAACCATGAATCAACATAACATAAAATAAACAATAACATTAAAACCAACAATTACAACTTATGTGACTGATCAAATACAATTACCCAAATATACAAAATCAATCACCACCAGAGCTCCACCGCTACGACTGACTAACTGTCTAAAAACTATCTACACCTCGATCTACAGATCAACAGCTCACCCCTGCAAGTCTGAAGCAAAAACAACGGAGATCAGCGAATGCTGAGTAGGAGAATCACAATATGATCAACAAATATCAAGTGTCAACTCAACAATGCATAACAACATGGCCTAAGATGCAACCAAAGGCGATGAACACAACAAATACACCTCACCTACTCCTAAGCAACATCAACTGAATCATCGAGCGTATGGACCGCTGGGTAAAAACCCCACACTCTACCACCCGTAGAGTGGCATCAACCGTCCGCTCCAACGGTGACGCGACTACCCCCACCAAGCAGGTAGCCTGATGGACGACGGATCCGACGTCCGCGCGACTACCCCTACCAAGCAGGTAGCCCAATGGACGGCGTATCCGACATCCCTACACCCGAAGGTGCCCAAAGTGACTAGTCAATATCCATACCCTCTCCCATGTCTGGAGGGTACCGCACTAAAATGGTCCGGGACCGAAGTCCTCTCCGAGGCCGTAGCCTCCAGATCGACATCAACCATGCAACTCGACTCCAAGAGTGCAACAAGATATATCACCATGATCAACAACATAGCAACAACTCCAAGTGATTATGACATGATCAACAAGATAATAACAAAACATCATGATCAACAATATCACAACAACTCCAAGTGATTATGACATGATCAACAAGATAATAACAAAACATCATGATCAACAATATCACAACAACTCCAAGTGATTATGACATGATCAACAAGATAATAACAAAACATCATGATCAACAATATCACAACAACTCCAAGTGATTATGACATGATCAACATGCTACTAGCACAACATCATCATGATCAACATTATAACAACTCCAATTAATTATGACATGATCAACAGGGTAATAACATGCTCAACAAATAAACAACACCAATAAGCAACAATAAAATGCAACACATGCAATTTCTCTACATGACATGTCCAACAATAATATGCAACAGGGGTTCAATAATTTTATGAAACAAACCAAACAATGGAAGCAAATGTATTTCCGTAATTTATCTCCAACGACAAATCAACCACAGACTTGCAGGCTCAACCCACACTCAGCACACTCTCCAAATGCCCATGATCAACCAACTCACTCTCCAAACCCCATGCTCAACTCATTCTCCAAACAACGACAAATCAACAACAAGCATGGAACAACAAACTTGCAGGCTCAACCCACACTCAGCACACTCTCCAAATGCCCATGATCAACCAACTCACTCTCCAAACCCCATGCTCAACTCATTCTCCAAACAACGACAAATCAACAACAAGCATGGAACAACAAACTTGCAGGCTCAACTCATGCTCAACCCACTCTCCAAACACCCATGATCAACCAACTCACTCTCCAAACCACAATTATTTCACACCAATCAATCGACAAAATTCTCAAATTAATAATTTACTATTATTTGAACACCTCGACAACCTCAACCACTAACCAACTGAAAGAACAACCTAATAATGTTTTCTCGAAAAACTAACCCCACCATCGCGTTCAGCACGCGAAAACGATCAAGATTTCTATTCACCTCAACTTCAACGGGCTCACCAACTAAATTAATTTTAAATACAACTATCAATTACTTACTCAACAACAGCAAAATATCAAAATCATATCAAACAATCTCCAATCTGAAATCCGACACCACCATCACGTTCAGCACGCGAAAATGATAGAGATTACCATTCACCTCAACTTCAACCGACAACTCGAGATCCACCAAATTAATTAATTTCAAACATAACTATATCATTCAATTACTAAACAACATCAAAATACTAAAATATATCAAAATCACACCAAATGATCTCCAATCTGAAATCCGACACCACCATCGCGTTCAGCACGCGAAAATGATCGAGATTACCATTCACCTCAACTTCAACCGACAACTCGAGATCCACCAAATTAATTAATTTCAAACATAACTATATCATTCAATTACTAAACAACATCAAAATACTAAAATATATCAAAATCACACCAAATGATCTCCAATCTGAAATCCGACACCACCATCGCGTTCAGCACGCGAAAATGATCGAGATTACCATTCACCTCAACTTCAATCGACAACTCGAGATCCACCAAATTAATTAATTTCAAACATAACTATATCATTCAATTACTAAACAACATCAAAATACTAAAATATATCAAAATCACACCAAATGATCTCCAATCTGAAATCCGACACCACCATCGCGTTCAGCACGCGAAAATGATCGAGATTACCATTCACCTCAACTTCAACCGACAACTCGAGATCCACCAAATTAATTAATTTCAAACATAACTATATCATTCAATTACTAAACAACATCAAAATACTAAAATATATCAAAATCACACCAAATGATCTCCAATCTGAAATCCGACACCACCATCGCGTTCAGCACGCGAAAATGATCGAGATTACCATTCACCTCAACTTCAACAGACAACTCGAGGCCCACCAACTAAATTAATTTTAAATATAACTATATCACTCACTTACTAAACATCAATACTGAAATATATCAAAATCACACCAAATGATCTCCAATCTGAAATCCGACACCACCATCGCGTTCAGCACGCGAAAATCTACAATTTTGATATTCACCTCGACTCGATCCGACGACTCTACGATCAATTACAAAAATAACTCAATAATTCATAAATCAACTCAATTTCATGCGATACAGCTCTCTTCTCTAAACACTATTCATATCTCTCTCACCCGCTCGACTCCCTCACGCTGCCCCTTGCCCAGCGCCCAACGCCATCTCCTGCTCCGCTCAAACTCATGCCGGCCGGCCATCTCGGCGGCCGGCGACCACCCCGGCGGCATGGCCGCCCTCTCCCCGACCTCCGCGATCGGTCCGACTCACCGCCGGCCGCCCCTACTACACCCGATCCCGCCACCTCCTCTACTCGCCCCGAATCCATGCCGGGTGACTCCCCAAGCCGCCGGCGACCACCACGCTTCTCCTCAGCCTCCAACACCGGTGACTCTCTCTCTCTCTCTCTCTCTCTCTCTCTCGGCCGCCGCCTACGATCCACACGCCGGCCGGCCATCCCGGCCTCTCCCACGGATCCCGGCGCCGGCGGGATATCCAATCACACACACACTCTCTCTCTCCCGATCTCCCTCTTCTCCTCCGATCACCCGCAAACCCATCTTCTCCTCTCAGCCAGCCGCTACCCGTCGTCGACCGGCGACTCCACAACCTCCTCAACCCTTCGGCCCCGCTCAGTCCCACGATCGACCGACGAAAGCCCGGATGGCCGCCTGGCAGCCCGCAACCCTCACGCGACCGCTCGCCGTGCCACTTCCGCACGCGATCAGCGCAACAACCTCCCCTTACCTTGTCTTCGTCGTTAGATCGGCGGAGATAACAACGGAAATGAAGAACGGAGAGGATGAGATCTCCTACCTCGATCCCACGACTCCGGCGATGACGAGCTCCACCGGCGACACGCGCCGACTCCTCCTCGAGCTCCTCCCTACGCGCGCAGGCACCCTCTCTTTCCCCTCTTTCTCTCTACTTCTCCTCCGATCACCCTCTTATTCTCACCCTCACTGAGACTGCCACCCGGCACTTCTCCACTTCCACAGCCAACCTTTAATTATTATTATTATTATTATTTTTTAATCCCAGATATAACATTTACAATATTTTAAGATGTATTTTAAAGAGTTTTTGAAATTTTATACTCATTTAAAGAGTTTCAAATGGAACTATTAAAAATAGTTATTTGATCATGAAAATTTATTTTAATCTTTTTTTAAAAAAATAAATTAATGAATAAATTTTTTTAATATCTTTTTAAAATTTTAGAATGCATTCTAAAATCCTATAAAAAATAAAAAATAAATTAATGAATAATTTTTTATATAATTTTTGAAAGATGATAGGATACATTCTCATTGTCAAATTGTTAGTTTACAGAGTTTCAAGTTAAATTATGTAACTATTTAAAGAGTTTTAATATATACTTGACCATAAAAATATTTTTTAAAATTATTTGAAAATTATAATTTTTAAAGATTTTAGGATGTGTTTTTATAATATTTTTTAATTTAAATTTAATGTTGTATATTTTGGATAAAGATTTTCGGTCCAAAATCTTATTTAGATTCTTAAAATATTTTGAATTTTGTGTTTTATAATCTTTTTATGGATGGACACGATGAATATTATCAAAATTTAATTTTGAATTTATGAATTTTAGTATATATATTGTGGTTTGAAAAAATGCAATAAAGTTGTTGTGATTTTGAGAAATTGCTGCAGTGTTATTCGTTGACAATTGACGTACAAAAGATGAGCTGTGTGATTGCGTTTGTTGACAAATGACAATTGACGTACAAAAGATTAGCTGTGTGACTGTGTGAGTGTGATTACATAACAACGAAAAAAAATTTATGACGTCATTGCACGCGTAGACTTGTACGGATTAACTCGATCGCTATCTGGAACAGTGTACTAATTAATATATGGTGATTGATGAATGCAGTGTTTAGTGTTTACACGCGATAGCAATTTGAATCCATATGCAAATGTGATACAAATATAATGTTATTCCAAACCTCATCTATTATACTGATATATTAGAAAGATATAGCAAGACTCATATTATATTATGTAGCGATCCCTAACCTAACATATTATGTAACGATATATTTAGTGAAGTTTTCTATAATCAAGTAATATTTTTTAAATGGATAAATTATACTGATTTCTCCTGAGATTTAGTGAAATTACATTAATCTCTCATCTATTTATAATTTTATCCTGTAATCCTCCTGAATTTTATAAAAGATTACACAAATCTCCTCTATTACGAAATAAGATTACACAAACCTCCCCTGAGTTTCGTAAAATATTACACAAATCTTTCCTAAAAAGATTACCCAGATGAGGTGATTGTAATCTAAACAAATAGAGGAGGATCAGTATAATTTTACTAAACCTCAGGGGAGGTCAATATAATTTACCCTTTTTAAACTATTGATTAAATCGATATAACATATGATTGACTAGTATATGATGAAAAGATAATATTTCTAAATGATTGGTTCAGAAAATAATATTCTTAAATATATGTGAGCAAAAATTATTCATCAAAGGAATATATTTCTGTCAACACTATCCCCAAGGGAAAATATTTTTTTCAATATTTTTCTCATCAAAAGATTCAAATATGGTTTTGTTATCTGAAATAACTATTTTGGAATAACTTTTCAAGAATATGAACATCTTAATATGTCGCTGAACCAAAAAAAGAAAGTCAACCATTTTACAGGCACAAAATATATATCAGCTACAGAAATTTTCAACAAGAAAATTTCTAATTTCCGTACTAGAAATTGATCCATTGATTCCACTCAAATAAAGATTAAAAAAGTAATAAGTAATTGTGATCATTGCAAATAATATCTTTCCGACCAAGCTAGCAAGCCATAATGCTCTGCGTCAAAAAAAATGTTGAAATATAACAACACTTGGAACATGTGCTTTAAGAAATTATCATCTCCCAAGCTAAAAGCCTTTTCTTGGTAAGATAAAATTGACTTCCAATGTGCACCTGAAGGAACGCATCAAGTTGTTCACCTAGGTGGCGGCGGTGGCATCGCAGGAACTTGAGATTTGGCCAGTCCTACCCACACCACAATACCAACTGCAAGAATCACCCAGCCAAGTACGTCGTACTTCAAATCACTGCTTTTCTTCTTCTTTGGCACCTAGATTTTGCAAAGCATAGGTGGTACAGGTTTGACAAAGTTTAATGAGAACTAACCGACAACAAAAGGTGAATGAATAATTAATATGAAAAATAATTTGATACAAGGTTACTTGAACTGATGCAGGAAACAAAAAGGTCATAATTCATGTATAACCATTAATACTACAAAAAGGCAAATGCAATATGTGTGATGCAAGAAGAGACGCGGATGTAAACACAAGATGGACTGATGGATATTACCAGTAGTGGCCGGAGAAACCAAATAAGCAAACATTCAGCGTATAATTGAAAATCTTGTGAGCTTTTATTGTGAGAAACAGTTCCTTTGGCTAATTTTAGTTACTATTTTAAATTGTCTATAGCCATTTCTTGAGTTGGATCTTTGAGTTCTATCTTTGTAAGGATGAGGGTTGGGAGTGATATGAGGGACTTCAATTCCAGATCCTCGCTTGTGTAATAACCTGGAGCTGTTTGTATGCTAATGTCTAAAGTTAATATACCTTGCAATCCGAAATGGGTACATCTCCGGGGTCCTGAACCATATGATTGAGGGTGGAGTCTCCCACTTTATGTTTGCGGACGATCTTATTCTCTTCTGTAAGAATGACGGTTATAGTCTTCGAAATTTGCTCTTGCTGCTGAAATGTTTTGAGCTAGTGACCGGCCTGAAAGTCAACTTGGCCAAGTCGAGTATCCTTTGCTTAAAGACTGATCAGGATTTGTCAAATAGCCTAGCCTTGGAGATTGGATGCCAAGCTGCTTCCTTCCCTATGAGCTATCTGGGCCTTCCCCTCAGGGCAGGAAAGTTGTGTAAAGCCGATTGGCTCCAATTCATCTCTCGGCTTGATGCTCGTTTGGGTAATTGGCACGGTCGGCTCCTTTCGCGGGCCGGTCGTCTCACCCTTATTAATAGTGTCATCACTGCCTCCACGGGTTATCTCCTCTCCTTGTTTCAAGCACCGAAGTGGGTCATCAACCGTATTGACTTAAGAAGACGGAAATTCTTTTGGGTTGGACAAGAGAATATCTCTACAAATGGGAAATGCTTGGTTTCCTGGGATTCTATCACTTGCTCGAAGACTGAGGGAGGACTGGGTATTCTTGACTTGCAAGCTCACAACCAAGCGAGACTTGGCACCTGGCTTTGGAGGTTGATCAACAGATGTGATCACTTATGGGTTAACATTCTTATGTGTATGTATGGAGACTACCGTTTATGGTCTACTGGCGGGTCCTTTGCTAGAAGAGCTTCACCGATTTGGAGGAACCTTTGCAACTTACTCGAAGTATTTATTCCGGGCATATCCTTCCAGGTCGGTTTTGGCGCTACGATCAAATTATGGACAGACAGATGGCTCTCTGGGATGCGGTTAGCTATAAATACCCTTCTCTCTTTCATCGTGCGAGCAATCCGAACTGTTTTATCTCATAAGCTAAAATTCTTAACAGTTCAAATATATGTGTGGGCTGGGATGTGTCATTCACGGCATTGGTGGATAGTGATATGTTGAACTCTTTAAAGCGGGACCTTGAGACTATTCAACACTTTATAGGGGATGATCAGATTTGTTGGAAGTGGACCAAAGATGGTGTCTTCTCTACAAAAAGTATGTATTTCTTGCTTAATTATCGCGGGGTACTGGATAGGTTCCATGGTTTCCTATGGCGCACCAAGCTTCCTCCAAGAATATCAATCTTCGGGTGGCTCCGGTTAAGAGAAAGACTTCTTACTCGGGATAGAATTGCACGATGGGGCATCACGGCTGATTCAAATTGTGTGCTTTGTGTTACTGGTCGGGAATCTCATGAGCATCTCTTCAAGTCTTGTCCTTTCAGTTGTGCTGGTTGGAGGATATTCCTATCACTATTGCACCAATCTTTCTTCCCACTTTCGGCTTCACCATGGAATTCCTCGGTTGGCAGTTCCTCTAGAGCTGCATGCAAGCGCACATGCTTAAACCTGGTTTGGTCCTCGTTTGTTTGGTTGGAGAGAAACTCTAGGATATTCAGAGACGAATCCTCCGCACTTCAAAGTCTAGCTGCGTCGGCAGCAAATTTTTTTGAGATGTGCTCTGATTAACTTTGAGCTGTCACAGTGTTTGTAATACTGGAGTGTTTTCTTTCTTTTCTCTTATTTTCACTTCTCTCCTCTATCCCTACAATATACCTGTAACTTTTCATACCTCTTGAATGGAATGCAGGGTTCTTTTTATCAAAAAAAAAAAATATACATATTATCTGCAAAGTATAAGCAGTTATTCCTCTGGCCTTCGCAATTGAGCATATAATTAACTACTGTCACAATGATTATTAACCTGCAGCTGTAATTAGACAGAAAGCAATGGGAATGAGGCTTCTGAATTTGGGATTCCTAATGCATAGCAGAATGTTGTCTAAACTGGATTTTTCTCAAATATTTTATGACTATGAACCTTTATTTTTCTAATTCCTATTTATGACCATAGAATTTACTCTCCCTGTGGGCCCTAGAGAAGCTCATAGGATTCCATCATTATTGTTCCAATACTCTGAAACATCAACTAGATTGATGCGCAGCAATATAGTCGATCAACTTCATATGGTAAACTTAAACATAGAATATATATGTTTATCAAGAAAGTCCAACTAAGTTCACCTAAAGTCACCACTATCTATAGCACACTCAATGACTCAATATAATGTGAATGTTCCTAGCAACAATTTGAAAACATCAAAAATCAAAGACAGGTAAATAAACAGATAGCCAACTTAGAAGAAAAGTTCTTCAGTATAATAACTTTTTTGAAGTCGGAAACACAGAAACATGCATGTCTGCTTTCATTTTGTTATAAATATATCTAAAGATTATTATCTGCATAGATGAGATAAACATTGATGCTTGATTGTTTGAGTTCAGTGTTGCCAAACTTTTTAAACTGAAAGATTCCTCATTACTATATTACCAAGTTCAAGCAATTGTTAAAAGCTGAAGAAACTACAGAAATTGTGGGAAGACAGAAAAAACAATTAAAAGAATTTTGTTTACTTTGCTAAGTGTCATTATAGAGAATATATATAGTTTGGGCTCTTTCCTTCCAGCTTATGCTTTTTACAATGGGTCAACAATCAAATTCAGCATGATACTAGAGTAAGAGTTCCTATGTTCAAATCTTGCCAATGTCATCAATTTAAAAGATATATATGCAATGTTAAATTAGTACACATGCTGAGTTTGGCCCAGCTCAGTACAGCCCAGTCTATTCGTTTGCATGCATGTGATGGAAAGTGCTGAAAATAGAATATATGCGTTGGGCCTTTCCTTATTGCTTAAGCTTTTGAAAAAAAAAAAAGTCACCACATGGAATTTATCAAAGAATCACTCCTACAGAAGCCATACAATTGAGAAACATAAATAAAATTGAGTGAGGCATACTGCAGACTAGCATGGATAAAACTCTAACCAAGCCAAAAGGACTAAAATGCAATGTGCTTAATAATCTACTATAATGATGTTTAGAAGAGTACCCTATACCTTTGTGCTTGAAGTCGATGATGCACTGCTTGTAGCTTTTTGACTGGCCATCTGCCTTTGGAGTTCTTGATGCAATTCAGGTGCCTAAACAAACTCCATTCAATTTTCAAAATAAAGTTGATGGTGGATACACATGATAAACTAACACATAAACCTTTGTCATAAAAATGACCATCTAAATGTGTTTATGTTAGTTACAACTATCATTAATGCCTACAAATGTTATAACAATTAGAAATATAAATGCCTGTAATTTATCATAGAAAATGAGAAATTTGCAGCAGAAAAATAACAAATAATTTTCTAAACTAGAATGAAAATCTAGTAAAAAGACCAAAAACTGACGAAAATGCATTTTATTTTCCAAAAACCAACTAAACAAGTCTAGTTCTCTGCTGCAACAACCTA
This sequence comes from Canna indica, assembly GCA_034359265.1. Taxonomy (NCBI): domain Eukaryota; kingdom Viridiplantae; phylum Streptophyta; class Magnoliopsida; order Zingiberales; family Cannaceae; genus Canna; species Canna indica. The sequence continues at coordinate 2,561,239 of CP136898.1, read as the reverse complement.
AAGAAGCATTTACACATAACTCCTTGTTGCAATTCTCTAATCTAAAAAATATATATACGAAGCATATTTTGGGGACTGAACATTGGGATCTAACCCTTAAGCACCCACCGTATCAAATAAATAGAACACAACTAAAATGGCAATAATAACATAACCCCATTCAAATCCAACTCTCATTGTTCCCTCAAAAGTCAAATCTCTGTATTTATTCGGCAAATAGGTAATATCCAAGTATAGAACGAACTAAATCATTAGAATCTCGGAACAGGTGTTTGATAATAGAAACTTGTACCTTGGCTGACATCTCCAGTGAATTTTTATAAAGGTCATTTCCCGGATCCTGCCAGAAACACAAACCATTACTCCTTCCAGAAGAATAATTACTGATAATGCAGAATGAGCTGATTTATATAATGAAGTAGCAAATAGTCGATTACCTCCTCCACAGCCTTCTCAAAACACTGAGTTGCTTTAGCAAAATGAATCATAGCTGTATCATGATCTGGAGTACAGAACGCAAGAGAAGAATGGGCATTCCCTAAGCACCATTGTGTTTCGTGTTTCTGAGGATTGACCTCCAAGGCTTCATTCAGTTTCGCAATAGCCTCTGGAGAAAAAGAAGTTGATGAGAAATAATATTCAAATACCCCATATTTTGTTTTAAGTATTAATATCTGAACTTTCAGCTAGGAAAAAACAAAAACGAATGGACAACTACACATGAGAAAGTAAAAAAGAAATCTTTATTAACGAACACAAATAAACTTTTCTTTACGTAAATGTAGCAACAACCAAACTCCAAAATACAAAAACACACCTGCTATCATCTTCACTGACTCGTCGCCGCTTTGAAACTGTGCTAATTCGAGAAGCGCGCCTCCCCATCTTGTCAAATTCTTGGTAAAACAAAAACCACGTAGATCATTATGCTTAACCAGTACTGCGCCAAAATCGCAGCTTCAGAAAAAAAAGCCGTGAGACCCTCAAATCCTCAATGAAGACAAAACGACGAAGTATTCAATAAAAAAAATATATCAACTGATGGATAAAAAATAGAGAGAATCGAGAACTAGTTCACAGTTCACACACAAAAACTACAGAAAAGAGAAGGCTGAAATCAGAATAAAGGATTTTTCCTGTTATTTGAGAAAAAAGCACGGTGATCACTCACATCGGCGTCAAGGGGGTTCGTCGCGTAGGCGGCTTCGGCGTTCCTACGCGCATGCTCGAAGAAGAGCATGCGTTCGAAGTCGGTCTCCGTCAAATCCATCGATCCGAACGAGGCACCTACAGGTTAGACTAGGGTTTCCGGCGCCACGAAGGAGACCGGTTTCCTCCAGGACTCATTGCGGAGGGAATAAAAAGCTTTCTCTTCGGGTCGGATTATTTTTATGATGATTCTCTTACCCGTTTAAAGTCCATTAGTTCCTTACCCTACTAGCGGTTGGTGGAAGAATGCGGGTCCCTAATTACTTAAGGTAAACTTACACTACCACATGTTTTTATATTTTACCCTAATAATAAGGGCAATTTTAAATTCTCTTTTTTTCTCTCTTAGCGATATATTAATTAATTATGATTATTAATAATACAACATTACATTATGATTAATAAATTCTGATTATAATTCTATATCAATAATTAACAAAACTCTAAATATAATTTTACTTTTACAATTAAAACACACAAATAATGTACTTTAGATGGATATGCCACTTTTTATATTATTTTGTGTGAAGTATAATTTTTTTGAGAGAGCGAAACTTTTTCATTTTACTTATTATTTTATCAACTAAGCAAGAAAGAAAAAAACAATTCAAAACAATTCTACTTCTCAAATTATTTGTTTCAACCGTGTGAATATAAATGTTCGTTCTTTTCACAAACTATATAGCACAGAGTAAGATTAGTCAATGCACTATAAATATAAAATTGTACTGACGACACAAAAAATAATTCCATTGATTTCAGATTATTAGGTGAAAATATATGAAAATATGTAATAAAAAATATAAGTATGATACAAATAATTTATATTTATATTTATATTTATATTATTATTATTATTATTATTATCATTATTATTATTATTATTTATAATCTTATTTATTGATTGTTTATGATATACGAAAAGAAATAAATTATAGTTTTATTGGCATAAGAAAAATTTATTATGATAAAGAAATATTTTATAGTCTTATTTATTGATTGATTTATGATATATGAAAAGACGGTAATAAAATGAACATGTTCAAATAGGATGATCAGAATTTATGGTGTAGTGCATGTTTCGATCCGATTATAGGTCCTAGTATGGTAGGATTCATGTTCAAAATTTAGAAATCAGTCCTACATAAGTTTTTTATAAGTCAAGATATTTGAAAAATATAAGCTACTCGAACTCACTCATCATTATCTATTAAATAAAATAGAATGATTATAATTATAAATTTTGAGTATTTTGTTCAAATTTTGGTTGATAAAATTACATAAAATTAAATGAATATTTGTCTACTTAAAATTAATTATGCAAAATATTTTTATACTAATTATAATGTTTTTTGAAAATATATAAAAAATCATTATTTCACTTGTAGAAAGAAAAAACAAATGAACTTTTATATAATGTTGGCAAAAATAAAAGTTGTATAGTTTTTATGATGAATGATTAAAATATAAAAAATATAATATTGAAAATACAACTAAAAAATAATATATAATAATTTTTATTTATTCATTTTTTCAAATAACTTTTTTAAAAAACATATTTTAAAAAAAACAAAATTAAATGGAAATTATATTATATTTCACTTTCCCTGCAGTATCCGACTGGTGTCGGATATGGGAGTCCGAAGAGGGGATGGTATTAGAAATCAATTACCTAGGATTTTGAAGTCGCGTTCAGCGTTCTCTCCTCCGGGCAGCGGGATCTCTTCTCCTCCGGTGAGTTTCGTCTTCTCCTACTTCCTCTTCTTCTTCTTCTCCTATGTGAACAGATTCCGCCCTTCTCCTTTTCTTCTTGTTCTGTCCTTCATTTCCTTCTCCTTCTTCCCCTTTCCCTTCTCTTTTTCCTCCGCCTCCTCCTTTTCCTTCTCTGTGAACAGATCCATCCCGTACCTCTTCTCCTTCCTTTTCCTCTCTCCCTTCTCCTTTCCCTTCCTATGATGTTTCTAAAATTGTTATATATTTAAGAAAATATTGTTTGTAAAATGCTTGGGATCCAAGCATCACCTATTAGGCTTTTGGCAACTTGGTGGTTTTAGTAGCCTTCACTGGCTTTATGGTTGAGTTTGCAATTTGGATACCTGATATCCGGTAATCTTTAGGCACCGTATTGTTCCCTTATCTATTTAGGTCAACCAACAGAATGCTGCAACCTCATACTTAGCTATAACTGTATTTTCTTATAGCTGGATCATAGTAAGCTTGCTCCTTCGCTATCCAGTTTATCAATTATGAGCCATAAATCGTGGCCTCTCTGCTTTCCCAGACCCTGAACATTTTGCGTTGGCATGCATTTCTTGACATTTGAGGTGTAAGTTATTTCATAGTTGATAAAGTTGAAAGGAACTCAAAGATGTCAATCCAAGTTGTGACATGCAATTGATATTAGGAGCATTGCAATCTGTAGCCTAATCTATAAAAGCAACTAGTGCAAATGTTTGAGGATGACTAATTCTTTCTACCACCATCTGATGAACTTAAACATAATGCTGAATCTGTTTCGAAGTTGCTACTAATTTTACTTACTAGATCAGTAGTGTATGACTTTACTACGAAAAATTATTATTTAAATTTTTTTTGTTATTGTTTGCTTGATGAATGGTAAATTTCTTATGTCTTTTTCAAGAACTGCATACTGCTAGGTTTTTGAAGTGCTTAAGTTCAGTAATATTTGCAATATTCAGGAGAACATGGTCAATTTGTAGATTAAAGGTTGAAAATTACTTTGTTGAAATATTCTTTGCCAAAAATGGAATTACATTCGATTTTGATGTCTTGTAGATTAAATGCTGAAAATTACTACACTCAAGTTCGGTAACTTTTTATTAGTTACCTCAAGTTAGTGTGTCGGTTTGAGCTTGATTGTATTGTTTGTTTTTCATTTGGATTAAGTTGTTTTAATGCACTAAAGCAGAAATATAAACAAGTTATCCTGTTGTTTGTTCTTGACCAGGGGCAATAATGACATATTGGGCTATCCAAAATGGAAAAAAAACATGCTTTAAAGAAAAACCCAACATTCTATTACTAGATTTGATGGACCAAGAAGAATCCTGGATCAAAAAGTTTGTAGGTTTATTTGAATGGGATCATCCGGTTTGGAATAGTTATACTTGATCGTTAAAGAAATCAAGATCTCAGGGTGAAACTATCATCTAGTTACATAGTACTGAAGCCACATGATATGGAAGCAGTGAGAAGAATAATTATATTAATGAAGAAAAATCTTGCAATTTTGGAGTGAAATTGGGATGGGATAGGATTATTGTGAGATTGAATAAGATTAGGGAAGAATATCTCTAAGAAAGTAAGGAATAAAAACCAAGTCAATCAGATTAAATATTAGATGTTGTTTATGTATTTGCCTATTTGGATAGAGGCATAGAGCTCAAAGCAGAAATTTTTTATATTAGACTATTACTATATGGTAACATATAAATTACACTCGGAATTCAGTCAAAAAATATCATATATAATAATAACTAATCTAATTTTACATGCTCATCATAGCATAGAACTGACTATAATTGAGTTGTCTCATGTTTTCTTGTCTATAGATAACAATCTGCAAGCATTTGTTTTGACTTGAAAATGAAGCACATACTGAAGATCTTGGCCTTGCTGGTGGTTGTTGCTGGTGTTTGGATAAGCCTACTTGAAACATCAGTAGTTCCTCGTAGCCACACGTGGTTGGTCTGTTTCATGCCACTTATTCCTCTTTAAAATGGACTGGTCTTCCTTGTCAAATACTAAAAAGTTTGTGATCTTATTTTCAGCTTCCAGTTTATGCAATAGTTTCATTAGGGTGCTATGGCCTTCTTATGGTTGGAGTTGGCTTGATGATGTTTCCAACATGCCCGCAGGAAGCTGTACTACTACAAAAGGTTGTTTATGGATCAATTTAGTCTGAATTCATGTTTTTGAGTTAATTTTTTACATCATTGAAGATATATTTTAGTGACAGGAATATTTGAATCCAAATTTCATAAATCATTTGTCTTTGAGCTAAGAAACAAGAATCCTTGAGGAGTTTTTCTTGTTTGCATTCCAATTTGGGTGATATTTTAAGAACTTTCTTGTTATGTCTTTAGGAAAGACATCCCATTTATATACAAATTGTTTACTAACCACAAACATGAAGTGACACATATGACAATGTTCTCACCTATGGTAGATATCCCCTTGTGTAAAATAACTTGTTGACATTTCCTAGTAGTAAATATATGTAGTCACTTCCACAGCTATAGCTTCAACTAATTGCAAATTTGCAATCTCCTCACAGACATCAATATGACATTTTATTGAGTGAATAAGTGGTAATTAACAAAGGTACTTACAAGAGTAAATATGATCCACTTGATCCTCTAAAAACATAGATGTGGATTTCTCTCTTGCATATTCTAGCTATTCTTTGGATTCTTAGCCACCATAATATTTGATCTTACAATCAATCACTTTTCGTACCATTTACTTTTTTAAACCCTAGAATCAATTAGGAGAAAATGGTTTAGTGTTGGTAATGCTTAATGTGAAAATTGCTGGAGCTTCATTGAGTTGTCATCACTACAGTATAGAAATAGAAACCAAGGATTAAAAGTATAATTAGATAGGGTCTTACTGGTCGATTACATTTACTAACTACAAAGGCAATATTGCTATTAGATGAATTAAGAAAAGACCTCTTAACACCACTAAATTATTTCATTGTTGAAGTTATGAGAGATCAAGCTTCATTAATGAAATCAAGTCAAATATGAATTAGAGAAATGGCCTCATTTTCCTTCCTAGAATTGAAGTGAAAGAGATTAGATATTTGCAGGGAAGAATGGAAAGAAACAAATACTGAAAAAATTGGATCTTAAAAGATTTGTTCACTGAGTAGGAAAGAATCATATCTTGTCTCATCTATCTTCTATTTCATGCATCACAAACATTGATGCTATATAATAACAATGGATACTAATAGAACCTCGTTTAAAATCGTAGACCTCTTTCTCTTACTACATCTTTTAAACATTCTTTTAAATTTTCTTCTAATAGTTATCTATCTTGTTTCAATTTTGTTATTGCCTGAAAGGACACCTTTATAAATCTTTTTAAAATAAATTTATGTTTCCTATACTTCCATTCTTTATGATAATGACGATAAAGGGAGAGGCTTCCTTGTAAGAAAATTGTGTTGTCTTTTCTGATAGCGAGCTAATGAATATTTTGAGATTTTCTTAGTAGTCAGCTTCTACATTTTGTCACATTTTTTTTTCTATTTTTTCCTTAATTTATGTTATTCAGTTAGAAGATACCTCATTTAAATTTCTGAGCCCATTTGCCAAGTCCTTAATAACAAAATTGCCAAGCTAATGATTGAACAACAATTTGAAGTGTTAATGGATAGCTAATTATATCTGTTTCACAATTTACAAGTCATAGCTTCCATCTCAATTTTGTACCACTAGAATCACCAACATACCTTGTGTCTCCCTCTGTTTGTTAAATTTGTCCATTTTTATTTGGAAAAATCTGATCTATGTTTGACTTTGATAAATAAATTGGTTGAAGGACCAAAGACGAATATATGCAACAATGAGTCAAACGTTTGTAGTTTACTAGAATTTGGCTTCTTAGATATAAATTTTATTATTTGCATCTACAAATATAGAAGATTTTGTTTGTTTGAACATGCTTCTGGTTTCCACTTTCCAGTTCATACTATGGCTTCAATGAATAATTTTTTCCTGTACTTCAGGTATCACTATCTATGTCGCAAGTGTTAAAATTTTCTTATTTTGCAGGACATTGTTGAGGCGAAGGAATTCCTGAAAAGAAGAGGGGTAGATGTTGGCTCTGATTAAAGTGGATATCATGCTTGGAGCCGTTTGCATTTTTCTCATCCGTCAAAGTTAATGAGTTCTCGCCAATGGAATTTGTGATCCATAAAGTTCACTAAAGGCAATTTTCTCCTCTTCAAACTCTTAACTCCGCTATGCATACAAGTTGGAAATATGTAAGCATTTCTTCTGTGGATGAATCTAACTTATTTTACTTCCATAGTCAACACTTGTTTGCTGTAGCATATGACATACCAGATGTGAACAAATATTTTTCTCTATTGAATTTATTGTTTGGGTGAGCTACTAAGCACTAAAGAATAGTGATGATATGTGTTATCCATTACTGCTTGCTGTTCTAGATGTAAATTTTCATTTAACCCAGAGATAAATTTTTTTACTATTCGGATAAATCTTGCAGAGAAACTTTTTTTATTTTGTTGGAATTAAGATATCAATCAGTACAAAAACTAAATATTATACAAAAAAATATTTCTTTCTTAATTGCCATTTACACACAAGATACAATTGAACTGATGGCACTATCTAAAGGTCCACATATTTAGCGTTTATCTTTTTTATTATATCACAATTCCTAATAAAATTATTCTAGATTTCAAAGAAGTTTCATGCTTTTAGGAAAAAATTGTCATCTCATGCACATAAGTGATCTAAGAGTAGAGCGGCGTTGAAGCTGGAATTTGATTTGGCCTTTTTATACCGGAAGTGTCCTCATTGATATGACCCATAGTTCTCCTCTAATACGATATTAATTTTTTTTGCTTCAGCGGATTGGATATGATAACAAATGAAAAGTAGAATTGAATATGATTTTTAAATTCAATGTGTATTAGATATAATATCAATTTTATATTTTTCTAATTCATATACTAAACAAACAATTGATAGAAATTTATATCTTATTCATGCGAAGCAAAAACAAGCCCTATGTTTATTTGGGCGGATTAAGAAGGTGCATAGGTTTTGGCATATTCTATCCACCATTTGTTTCAAGTAGCATATTAGATAATTATGGAATTTGGCGGACTCAAATCTCACTGTTTTGCACTTCCATCCTTTATATGGCTCTCTTGTGTTTGCTTGATGACAAATCATCACTATTGGAAGCATATTTGTGAATGCCAACAAGATCCCATCTCCGATAGTATTGTGCTCATTCTTCTCCTTCGTTGGTTCCTCTTCTTCCTCCTCTTTTCTTCTCCTTTATTTTCTCAAAACAAACTAGCTATAAAGCTTCGATTTTTCTCCCTCTATCCCACATCTTCCTCGTCATCACTCCCTTCCCCTCCTTGATATTTGATGGAGACACTAAACTACGAGAGGAGAATAGAGGGGAAGATGTAGAGACATCCATTGCTTGCGAAGGGCCATTGCAATACCCTAAGCATGCCCTCCCCTCATCGCTTACGGTGTAGGCTTCCCCAACAATAGTCCTTGTGCCAACATTTGCCTGGCCAAGCTCATTGATTGGGCTTGGCAGTTCATCGCGAAACAATAGGTCAAAGCCCATACATCTCTCTCGCATCCTCTACGTAAACATAACATCAGTTGGTGCCATTTGAAGCATTTTATTGAAGTTTTATGATAAGAATATTATATATAGTTGAGAGTTTACTCAAATTAGGCTTGAATCGAGATATATGAGATATAGTTGAACCAAATTCCAATATGATTGAACCAAATTGAACCAGGCCCACTGCCATCCACGGGTGAACCGATACAAGAAATAACCTGAATTGGTTTTCTCCTAATTTTTTGGCGTGATTCAATTAACATTTAAAATATAAGATATATTTGCATAAATTTCAGGGAAAAAATATGGAAAATTATAACTAATTCTTGAATTATTAGCATGTTTTATTCTTTATTTACAGTAAGATTTTCCCTGTAATTATGACCAAATATTTAGTCATTAACAGGAAGACCGGACAAGAATAGAAGATTGAAATATTGACCAAATTGGTTGTAAATTGTAGAGGTTCAAATTTGACAAAATGACAATTAATTATTCAATGTTTGATGAATTAAATCACGAGTAGAAACAATATATATTCTTGTCGTTTCAACAAATATATTTTTTTGACAAAAGCAATAATTAATTACAAATTGATTTCTTTATTTTTTATGACTTTTAGCTATAAATAGTGAGCAACCTCTTCGTCTCAAGAGGATCAGAGTCTAATGGCAGTCTTCTACTTGTAAATAGATTTTTCAAGCACTAACCTACATGCTCTCTTGTAGTCGAGATAAAGACGATAGATTTTGTAATCACTTTTTATTATAACATATATCTAGAATAGTAAGGTTACTACACTAGTCTGGCCTAGCCATGGTGGCGCCAGGCCGGGCTCGGCACGGCCCACGTGCCCAAGGGGTGAGCCCAGCTCGCCCCTTGGGCACATACGGGCTGGGCCAAGCACGACCCAAAGTCGGGCCGGGCCATGCCGCCCATGGGCGGGCCCGGCCCATTGCCACATCTAATTGAATCTAGTTTTTTGTTGATTATTGGACAATAAATTTGTATGTAATTTCCTAACATATCTCTGATCGTATGTTTGTTTTCGATAGTGTTAACTATTTTGTAGCTAAATTTGAATAATAAGTAGGTTTTGAAGTTTAGAGCAATTTATGCTTTGTGTAATATTTGCAATTATATGTTTAATGCACTAAATATAATTATATAATATTTGTTTTTCATGGATTCTTATAGGCGACAAGAAATTATATTTCAATTTTTAATAAAGATATTGTATTGCTAAGTTTTATTAAAATTTCAATTTTAGTTCGAATAAAAACTTGTCATATTTAACATATAGTATAAAATTATTATATTTAAATAAATAATATTGTTTATGTCACTATGAAATTAAATTTGAACCAATAAATTAAACCGGCTAATGTCATATGTCGCACAAAAATTTCCAGCTTTAATTATAAGCACTCGCTAACTCAAATGCAAAGATTGATAGAGTTTGTAAGTCAGAAATTAAGATGCTAAATAATAATACATATTAATAACATCTTTGGAACCAAACGATACAATTTATACATAATCCTCTGATGTCTATCTTTATGTTTATGGTTACAACTATAGATGGATGTACGACAAGTAGTTTTTTAATTTGCTAGCTCGGCAACAGAAGTCCATTACTGTTTTTCTCTCACTCTTTTCGTCGAATCAATATGGAGGAGCACATGGAAATGGTTGTTAACTAAATGGCATTCTGCTTCATTCAGATGAGCAATAAACAATCTTGTGGATCGTATCTTCATTGGACAATCAACTATCTTCATGTTTATGGTCACAACTATAGATGAATGCATGACAGCTAGCTTTTGTGATATTGATATTGGTGTGGCACATTGCTTGAGCATAGCCATGCAATAGGATATGGCGAAGGTGGTGGAGACAAATGACAAGGCGCAGGAAGATGACTGACCAAATTCAATGTACCAAAATGTGAGTATGGTGGAAATGGTGGCCGAAGCTATAATTGGGATGCCACATTGGAGTTGAGACTAAGAAGAACACATTCTTGAATCTAAAACGGTTATGAAATTGTTTTAGTTTCTTTGTGAGTAGAGAAGAACCTCTACAAAATCGAGTACAATGAACCAACAAGCTACCTGCTCATGAGCATGCCTTAGATAGGTGAATGGACCGTCTTTGCTTCTTAGATTCTTCTAAGGCATGCACCCCTATCCATATAAGCAGTTATCGAATAAGACAAAGGAAAAAAAATTGAGATGGATATTATAGGAAGAAATGCTAATCAAATAAGAAGTATTAGTCTATTTTTTTTATTAACATTATAATTTTAAAAAATTGCTTAACCACCAATTATGAAGAGAAAGTTACTCAAGCATACGATTCAACAAATCACATAACGACAAAAAATCTATAAGTTGCATTTGAAACATATATTCTAATTTTTGAGGTAAAACTAGGAACAAAGTCCAACTTGCAAATTTTAACTATGTTTGGTTAGGAGGGAAGTAGAGAGAACAAATGAGAAGAGAAGATAAGAGAAAAACTCTTTTCATCTTTTGGATGGGAATATGCGAGAAAAGAATAAAACTTTCAACTATTTGGATAGAAAACAAGAAGATAAGTGGAGAGAACACTTCTCTTCACATGAGCAATTTTTTTTCTTGATTTGGAAAAGAAGTGGAGAGAAGAGAAATACACAAAATTATATATATATATATATATATGACTTGCATACTGAATATAAAAAAATAAGAAAAACAAAACCTACCCTAGTTCACATGAAATAAAAAGAACATGAATTGAATTCCTCGGTTCTTCGGAAGAAATAAGATTATACGAATAACAATAGTTCATATGTTCATCACTTTATTATATTCTTAATATAGAACGAATGATTCCCAGGGTATTATACGAATAAAAATAATCCTTCTTTTCTCCCATTTGTATGTTTTTTGCGGTCAAACAAGAGAAAGCTTCTTTTCTCATCTTATTAGTGGCTTGAAGTAACCACATTCGGAGATGAAATGTCACATTAAATTTCCCCTCATATGATCATCATTAGCATCATTATGCCTATTAGAATCAAAGACTCTAACCTCCTTTGATTTGATTATGTTTATTCTCTCTCTTCTCTTTTCTTCTCTCCTCCCCTCTTTGATTCTGCCTAGAAATTTTTTCTACACATTTTGTACCTCTAAAAATGAATTCCAGATGATTGATTAGAGGACTAACCATTTCTTTTTAAAAAGGTAGTAGAATTTAAAATATAGTAAATTAATAAAATCCAAAAATAAGAATAATATGATAAATCAATGCCATGCGTTTAGATATGTAACTTATTCTACATGTAATGAGAATTAATTGTAACATTTTCTTCCTCATGAAATTTATATACCTTGTAGCCTACCGCTTGTATTCCCTTCAACCATCTTGAGTTGAATACCAATTGTTTTTCATTCAAAAAGAAAATACACAAAAAGTGTAATCTAATATGAGACAAAAAATGAGAAACTACCTCTCAAGATGATGGGCATCGATGAACACCATGGGATTGAACCTTGAACCTCACACATGATCATGATGTAGTGGGTGCTAGCATTTTGTTTTTATTGGTTCCTTTCCCCATATTGCTACTGCTAATAATCCCAAACTCTTGTTATCTTTCAACTCTTACGGATCTGATCTAAAATAATGTGGTCGAGTTCTTTATAAAGACAAATTTGTTATCTTTTACAAGCAAGTAATTAGAAAAATGATCCCCTACATATTACATTCCAAAATGTTATTACCAAAACTAGCGGTGTATGAGTCATACCCTCGCTGTCATCCAGCATTACGTCCATAAATCTATCTGAAAGTACTAAAACAAGAATCTTGATTTCAAATATTTTCTAATTCCTACCAAATTAGAATTTATACCAATTTATTAGCGATGACAGTGAATCAAATATGATGCGGATAACGAAAAAATCATATATGCACACCAATCCACAATCGCACATCCATATCCATAGCAGATATGAATATCTAGTACTATATCTACACTGTATAATGTAGATTCAGCTAAATACAATATATATAATATTATATAAAAAGAATAAATCATTAAATAACATAAATAAATAGGCAACTTGGTAACTGTATGGCAGATATATATTTAAGGTCCTCATGTAATTATTGTATTATATATTTGTGTATGTATAAGAGTAGTTGAGGGCAATATGGTAATTATAACTACATGAATAGGGATATGGATGCATATGCAAATATGATATGGTGTGGATATACTTTTCATACCGTACCCACTCCGCATTTGTGCATGTGTTGATTTTTCAAAGCCATATCCGCGTGCGTATCTATTTTCCAAGAAAAAAAAAATTGATCTAATGGTGCAAACATGATTACATCCTTACAATTTATATTCCTAATTGTTCGTATCAAAACTAGTGGTGTATGAATCATACCCTCGTTGTCCTAAATGGATCCAACATTACTTCTATAAATCTATCCAAAAATACTAAAGCAAGAATCTTGATTTCAAATATTTTTTATTTCCTACCTAATTAGAATTTATACTAATTTATTAGCGATGAGAACGAATCTGACATGGTGCGGATAAAGCAAAAGTCATATTTGCACACCAATCCACAACCACACATCCATATCCATACTGTATATGAATATCTAGTATTATATCTACACTGTATAATGTAAATGTGGATATCACAACACATTCTAAATACACAAAAGTGTATGGTAATTAAACATTTAAGGTCATGATGAATTTATTATATTATATTATATTATATTATGTATATATAAGAGTAATTGAGGGGTAATAGAGTAATACTAACTATGCAAATATGGATGTGGATGTAGAGGCAAATAGAACAATAGATTAATTCTAACTATATATATAAATGAGAAAATGGTCGATTATAGGAAAAAAAATCCCCATTTTTAGTCGTTGGGGAAGAAAATGTGAGTTAGTGGGATGTGGGTCCCACGCTGAAGTGGTTGGCGTTTTAATAAAAATTCGACATGCTAGAGGCCACATTAGTATTATTAATTGGACATGGACGTCGTTTCAAAAATTAGATATTTTTGCATTTTTCGTCTACAAGGGTATTTTTGCCAAAAAAAAGATGAATAAAATTGAGCCTCTCGACAAACGCGATGGGCAAAATAGTAACGATATTTAAAAAGATTTGAGTAATTTTGGCCCCAAAAAAATTGAATGGCAAATAAGCTCTTTACGGTAAATGTCCGGGGGTAAGTAGTACATTATCCCTTAAATTATTGATGTATAATTCCCTTATCCATAACTAAAACAAGTATAGGATTTGAAAAATCAAGCTTTAGTCCATTATGTTTATTTATAATCCAAACAAATGTGAGATAGAACAAATTTATCCTTCTAAAATTTTACTCTTTTTATATTTCATTGAATTCATATCTAGTTGGAAATTCTTACTAAAAAATATATTTGATGGACCCCCCAACAAGTGGTCCAATCAAATCACGGCATGACAAACATTTCCTTGTAACTAGTACACAAAAATGGAAAGACAAATATAAATGCAAGTTTCTAAAAATAATTAATCTATATTTTTCATCATTTACTAAGAAATATGATTATTGAAATTGGACTAAATTGGAAATTTAGTTTGAGGAACCAAAAAGGCCAATGCGGGCCAATCTCATCTTCTTGGTAAAACCCACCCCCCCCCCCCTCTCTCTCTCTCTCTCTCTCTCTCTCCATTCCCAACTCCGACCCTCAAAGCCCTGTCTGCTTCGATGTCGTCGCCATTGGAGACAACAACTAGAGCTTGGCTCTCCATTTTGCCGCCCGATCACTACCCTCCAGCGGCTGAGATCGACACTTTCATCGACTCGAACAACGCCCCTTTTCTTGATGATCTCCGCTCTTTTCCACGCCCCCAGCTTCACAACTAGATTCTCTTATTGGAGTTTAAGCAAGTGTTGGAAGCCATCAGCTTCGCGGGGGACGGATCCTCACGGATATTGGTGAGTACCCATTTAATAAATTATAACATTTTATTAAGGTCTTCAAATATAAACACAATATTTGATACCCGCGTGGAATTAAACGGGTAGCGGGTACCCATATGTTTTGTGGGGCTGGTAGCAGGTATCTGCCCCGCCCCGTTGACATCCCTATTATGGTTAGTGAGAAAGAGATATCTGAATGGTTGGCATCGAATTTGAAGGTCACATAGAAGTTGTTCTCCAAGCATTCTTGCTATCATATGACACACTACATTCAAATAATGCATTTAAAAATGGTCAAGTGCGAACAGTAGGGCCATTGCGACACCCTAAGTATATATGCCCTCCCCTCATCGCTTGCAGTGCTAGGCTTCCCAACAATAGTCCAGTGCGAATAGGTGCTTGGCCAAGCTCAATGATCGGGCTTTGTAGTTCATCGCCATACAGCGGATTTAAGCCCATACACCCGCATCCTCTACATAAACATAACTTCATTTGATATTTGAAGCATCTTGTTGAAGTTTTATGATAAGAATATTATATCTAGTTGAGAGTTGACTCAAATTAGGTCCGAATCGAATCCAATGAGCTTGACCGAACCCAAATTAGAGTTTATTTGATCAAGATATAGTTGAACCAATTTCCAATATGATTGAACCAAACTGAATGAGGCCCACCGTCATCCACTGCTGAACCGGTACATGAAATAACCTAAATTGGTTTTCCCCTACACTTTTGGCGTGATTCAATTAACATTTAAAATATAAGATATATTTGCATACATCTCAGAAAAGAAATTTTGGGAAATTATAACTAATGATTGAATTGTTGGCATGCTTTATTATTTATTTATGGTAAGATTTCCACTGCAATTATGATCAAAATTTTAATAATTAAGAGGAAGACTTAACAAGAATGGAAGATTGAAATATTGACCAAATTGGATGCAAATTGTGGAGGTCCAAATTTGACAGAATGGTAATTAATTATTGTCTTATTTGATAAATTAAATCACAATATACATCAAAGCAATTTATATTCTTGTTGTTTTAATAAATTATTTTTTTTACAAAAGCAAGTAAGCAACGATTAATTACAGATTGATTTTCTTATTTTATGACTTTTAGCTATAAGTTGTGAGCAACCCTTTGTCTCAAGATGATGAGAGTCCATGATGATCTTCTACTTACAAATATATTTTTCAAGCAAGAAAGCATAGAAATTTTCAAATTTCAGCAAACCTACGTACTCTCTTCTAGCTGAGATATTGAAGGCATTGGATTCTTCAACTTGAAATTAGTTTTGCAATCACTTCTTGCTATAACATATTTCTAGAATTAATAAAAGCCACTCCTCCTTATTCATCAATCTTCAAACCAAGTTAATCTTGTGTTTTTATTATTTTACTTTCGATTTTTGATTTCTTTTGATTTACACCATTAGATTTGGTTTTTTTGTCGATTATTGGATGAGAAATTAGTAGGTGATTTCCTAAAATATCCGTTATCATATGTTTGCTTTGATTAGTGTTGACTATTTTGTAGCTAAATTTGAACAATAGGTATGTTTTGAAGTTTAGAGCAAATTATGCTTTGTGTAATATATTTTGTTTTTAGGATTATGTAATATTTGCAATTCGATGTTTAGTGTACTGAATATAATTATATAATATTTGTACTTTTCATGGATTCTTATTGGGAACAAGAAATTTTATTTCAATTTTTAAGAAATGCATTGTAAAACTTTTTGTTAGGTTTTTCTATTTTGTATTATTATATCAAAATTAATTATTTAAATTTACTTTTATAGTTTTTAAAATGGTAAGTTGATAAAATGGGGAAACCGGAAAAGGACCAATTCTAGTACATTTTCTTCCTAGAGATTCTTTTCTCATTTTCTTTCCAGAATCGATTATTTTCTCATTTTCTTCCCAGAATCGATTATTTTCTCATTTTCTTTCTAGAATTGATCTTTTTTCATGTTTAGCTATTGTGGAAAAAAAAGTGAGTTAGTGGGATGTGGGCCCCACACTGATGTGGAGGATGTTTAAGTCAAAATTTGACACGTCATATGCCAAGACAATATCATTAACGAGATATTTAAAAATAGGATAATTTTGCACTCTTTTTTCATTACTGTAGGGGGGCATTTTTGCTAAAAAAATCTCGAGGGACAAAATAGAGCCTCCAGACAAGCGTGTCGGGGCAAAATAGTATATTTTCTCTGATAACGTACTACTAATCATACACGTCACATGACACGTCAGTTTCGTTAAAAAGTTCTTGATGTCGTTCCAAAAACAAGGCAATATTTATACTAAATTAGTACTTTCTCCCTTTTTCATTTCTTACCAAGTTAGAATTTATACCAATTTATTAGCAATGATAGCATATCAAATATGGTATAGATAGTGCAAAAATCATGTCCACACACGAATACACAATTGTAAATTCATATTCACATCGAGTATGAATATGTGGTACTATATCTGCACCGTATAATGTAAATGTTGATGTAGTTACAAAAGAATAAAGTCTCTAATTAAAAGAAATGATAATGGAAAATAGTTTAGATTTAATTGGTCTCACTCAACTCGATTGGTCGTTGACTAGTTTAATTTTGAAGTCAAATTTGAATGGTTTCTAACTTTCTATTTAAACTTGTATGTATTCTAATCTGTCACTATATTATAGATTTGTAAGTTGATTTTTCTTTTGACTAATAAAATTCTCAAGGTCAATAGCAATCGTTGAACTAAATATTAACGCACCAATCTACCATAAATGGCAAAATAATTATCGATTGAAAAATTATAAAATTTTCGAGTTTTATTAAAATTTCAATTTTAGTTCGACTAAAAACTTATCATATTTAACATATAGTATTAAATTATTATATTTAAATTAGAACTAATATTGTTGATGTCACTATGACATTAAACTTGAACCAATAAATTAAACTAGCTAATACCATGTGCCGCACAAAAATTCCCAACTTTAATTATAAACACTCGCTAACTCAAATGCAAAGATTGAGAGCGTTTTTAAGTCAGAAATTAAGATCCAACACAATAATACATATTTAAAACATGTTTGGAACAAAAAAACAACTATAAATGAATGCACGACGACTGGCTTTTTAATTTGCTAGCTTTGCGTCCGAGGTCCATTACCATTTTTCTCACTCTTTTTGTCGAATCAATATGGAGGAGCACTTGGAAATGATTGTTGACTAAATGACATTCTACTTCATTCATATGAGCAGTAAACAATATTGTGAAACGTATCTTCATAGGGCGATCGATCTATCTTCATGTTTATGGTCACAATTATAAATGAATGCATGACAATAAACTTTTGTGAGATTGGTATTGGTGTGGCACCCTACTTGAGCTTAGCCATGCAACATGATATGGTGAAATTGGTGCAGGAAAATGACAAGCGACAAAAAGAATTGAATCGAATCAATGTACCCAAATGGCTCAAGCTATAATTGGGATGCCACATTGTCGTCTAGTTTTCGCCTTTTAGTAGCAGCGAGATGTTCTTTTTTTTGTTGTGGAGGCAGTGATACCGCTCAACATATTAGGAGTTGAGACTAAGACTGCAACACATTCTTGAATCTAAAACAATTATGAAATTATTTTAATTTCTTTATAGGTAGAGAAGATGCTTTTACAAAATTGAGTACAATGAACCAACAAACTACCTGTTCACTAGCATGCCTTAGGCGACTGGATAGTTTCGTCTCCCTAGATTCTTCTGAGGCATGCACCCATGTCCATCCACATAAGGAGTTATCGAAAAAGACTAAAACAAAAAACAAAAAATTCATATGGATATTATAGAAAAAAATGCTAAGCAAATAAGAAGCATTACTCTATTTTGTTTTATTAACATTATAATTTTTTTTAAAAATTGTTTAACCACCAATCATGAAGAGAAAGTTAGTCAAGCATAAGATTCAACAAATCACGTAAGGATAAAAAAAATATAACTCTAATATTTGAGGTAAAACTAGGAACAAATACCAATTTGCAAAATTTAACTCTTTGTTTGGTTAGGAGGGAAGTGGAGAGAATAGATGAGAAGAGGAGAGAAAATATATTTCCATCTTAATTTTGAGTAGGAATATGCGAGAAAAAGAATAAAACCTTCACATATTTGGATAGAAAATAAGAAGATATCAGAGATAACAAAACATAATTCACTTCTCTCCTTCTGAGCAATTTTTTTCTT
Organism: Canna indica; assembly: GCA_034359265.1. Taxonomy (NCBI): domain Eukaryota; kingdom Viridiplantae; phylum Streptophyta; class Magnoliopsida; order Zingiberales; family Cannaceae; genus Canna; species Canna indica. Next base: position 2,542,430 of record CP136898.1, on the reverse strand, counting down.
TTTGATTTCGAGAATAAAAGAGAAGATAAATACCAAAAGTTATATATATTTTTTCATTCATAATTTACCCATAATTGACTTGCACAAAACTTAGAAAAAATAAGAAATACAAAACCTACCCTAGTTCACACGTAAGAAAAAGAACATGAATTTAATTCCCCTACTATTCGGAAGAAATAATATTATATGAATAACAATAATTCATCTACTCATCATTTTATTATATTCTAAATATTGAACAAACGATTCTAAGAGTATTATACAAATAAAAATAGTGTTATTTTCTTTTCTCCCATTTGTATTTTTTGCTGTCAAACAAGAGAAAGCTTCTTCTCTTCTCTTCTTTTCTATTCTATCCAAATAAGACAAGTGAACCTATCACTATCTTCTCTTCTCTCATCTCCTCTCTTGCATTTTCTTTTCAAAAAATGCCCTAACATGCAATGGAGAAATATAACAAAAACCAAGATAGAAACTAAAGAAAGAAAATAATAGATGAGATATCACCATCTATCAATATTCGAAGTCAATAAAATTCCTAAAAGAAACAAACATTTGTATAAAACATGTCAACAAATGAAATTTATGGAATACCTTTTACATTGACTACAAAGAAAATCACATCAACACTAAAATCACATCAGTTTGATGTAATTATACATGTAACTTATTCTACATGTAATGAGAATTAATTGTAACATTTTCTTCCTCATAAAATTTACATACCTTGTAGCCTACAAATTTGACTTTTTGTCACTAATTATATTGTCGTTTACTCTTACTTTTCCCTTTATTTTTATTCTTTCCATAGTCTTATGTTTGTATTCCCTTCAACCATCTTGAGTTGAATACCAATTGTTTTTCATTCAAAAAAAAATACACAAAAAGTTTAACCTAATATGAGACAAAAAATGAGAAACTACCTCTCAAGATGATGGGCATCGATGGACACCATGGGATTGAACCTTGAACCTCACACATGATCATGAAGTAGTTGGGGCTAGCATTTTATTTTTATTGGTTCCTTCTCCCATATTGCTACGACTAATAACTCTAAACTCTTGTTATCTTTCAACTCCTAAAACACTATGATCGAGTTCTTTATAAAGACAAATTTGTTATCTTTTACAAGCAAATAATTAGAAAAAGGATTCTCTACATATTACATTCCAAATTATTCTTACCAAAACTAGTGGTGCATGAGTCATACCCTCGCTGTCATCCAGCATTACTTCTATAAATCTATCAGAAAGTACTAAAGCAAGAATCTTGATTTATTTTTTTCAATTCCTACCAAATTAGAATTTATATCAATTTATTAGCGAGGACAACAAATCCGATATAGTGCGAATAGTGCAAAAAGTCATATTTGCACACCAATCCACAACCACACATTTATATCCATAGCGTATATGAATATCTAGTACTATATCTACACAGTATAATGTAAATGCGGATATATATCACACCACATCCTAAATACACAGAAGTGTGTGGTAATTAAACATTTAAGGTAATAATGAATTTATTATATTATATTATATACAAGAGTAATTGAGAGTAGCCAATTGTGAATAGCACAGTTGGTGACAACATCATAGATATTTTTTAGAGGTTTAGGGTTCAATCCTTGGTAGTAAGTCTTGTATTTGATTGTACAATTGATTCTTATTCTTGTAATGAACTTGCTAACCTTAGCAAAAAAAGGGAGTAATTGAGGGCAATAGAGTAATTCTAACTATGCGAAATAGGGATGTGGATATTAGGGGTGTGCGAGTTTGGATACTTTGTATTTTTATGTACCTGAATCTTATTTTATATAGACTGATTTTTAGGTTTTGCATCCAGATCACATCCCAAACACTACTGAAAACTTGTGGTGTAGTATAGATTTCGAGTACCTTGTTGGAACCTGTAAATGATTAATTCGAGGATACATGTTCAGGATACCCTGCTATGGTGGACTCCAATCCAACACGTGGACTAATCACGACATGACAAACATTTTCTTGTACCTAGTACTTGATCACACAGATGGAAATATAAATATAAATGCATGTTTGTAAAAATAATTAATCTATATTTTTAATCATTTACTAAGAAAAATATGATTATTGAAATTGGACTAAATTGGAATTTTATTTTGAGGAACCAAAAAGGCCAGACACTACTGAAAACTTGTGGTGTAGTATAGATTTCGAGTATCTTATTGAAATCTGTAAATAATTAATTTGATGATACATGTTCAGGATACCCTGCTATGGTGGACCCAATCCAACACGTGGACCAATCACGACATGACAAACGTTTTTTTTTTTTTGTACCTAGTACTTGATCACACAAATGGAAAGACAAATATAAATGCAGGTTTGTAAAAATAATTAATCTATATTTTTAATCATTTACTAAGAAAAATATGTTTATTGAAATTGGACTAAATTGGAATTTTATTTTGAGGAACCAAAAAGGCCAACGCGGGCCGATCTCATCTCCGTGATGAGCTTTAAACCCGCTCTCCTCTCTCGCCTCCGAGCTATTCTCCTCTCCTCCGCCAATGGCGGAACCCGCCGGCCCCCTCCGAACCCTTCCCGCTGGCGAACCCTTCCCCGTCCCCCGCCAAAACCCTAACCCTAACCCCATTCCCAACTCCGGCCCTCTCAATGCCCCGTCTACTTCGATGCCGCCGCCATTGGAGACAACAGCTCGAGCTTGGCTCTCCACTTTGCCGCCCGATCACTACCCTTCAGCGGCCGAGATCGACGCCTTCATCGACTCGAACGGCGCCTCTTTTCCTGATGATCTCCGCTCCCTTCCTCGCCCTCAGCTTCACAGCTGGATTCTCTCCTTCCACGAGACTTCTTGGAGTTTGAGCCAGGTGCTGGAAGCCATCAGCCTAATCCTTTTCTACAAAGCTGCGACCTTCTTCGAATAATCTAATATGGTCTTGTGCAGGTTCCTGTGACCGAGGCGGAGTTCCCGTACCGGTTCCAGCGCACGGATTTATGGAAGCCTGCCTATAGATGGTTGGAATCCTTGAATAAAGATGTTCTGGTTAGTGCGAAAGAGATATCCGAATGGTTGGCAGCGAATCCGGAGGTCACACAAAAGTTGTTCTCCAAGCATTCTCGCTATCATATGACGCACTACATTCAGAGAATGCATTTGAAAATGCTCAAGAAGAGGGGCAAATTGCCAAAGGTATCAAATTTGGTGGCATTATTCCGTTTACCCTTTGATATTCCCGGTTTCGTATTGATACTAACTTCATTTTCAGCTGAAACCATGCTTCATTATGCTTTTTTTTTTTTCTCTTTGGTACTAAGAAAGTGGGGTTTATCAAATGATGTAGATGGTGCCAAAGATACTGGTGAATTGTCTGGTGGTTGGAACATTGAAAATGTTCTTTTAGTCTTTCAATATCATATACCTGTTGGCAAAATGTAGCTGGAATGCCTTATTCAATTAACTATTGCCATGTTCTCATGGTCTTATTGTAAAAAATATGAGTTATATTTTTTGTTGATGCCCCTATGATCGAAATGCTAGGTCCTGAATATCATTTATTCTTCTACTTGTTTGAATAATGAACTATTTAAATTTTGATTTTTAACTCATTTTAACTCTGACTTATTGTCTTCAGTGATTATGGTTTGATCTCGTTTGATTTTGATTTTCTGCTATCATTGGTTAATCTTTTTATATGAATATCATCCTGGTTGCTTATGTTAGATAAATTTCGTTGTAAAATCAAATTTTTGTTGATGTCCCTAAGCTTCTTGATACCCTAAAGGTGGTACTTGAGAAGTTACTGAACTTTATATTTGAGTCATCCAAATGCTTAGAAATATCAACTTATTAATAAAAGATTCAGTAAAAATTGTATATAAGATACACTCTGTAAAAGCTTATCTATAAATTGTGTTATGAACTTATGATTATAAATAAAGTAGAAGTGCTTTTTATAGTTATAGCATTTCTCAAACCATAGAAATTAAAGAATCTTATGAAATTATTAAAAATAATTTTTTATGGTATAAATTCTTAATATTACAAAAAGTTGCTGTAAAAGTTTTAGAATTTTCATGTTTTTTCTTTAATTATTACATTAAAGGTCATCTTAGTCCTTTCAAAAAATTAAATTGGAGTCATCCTCTGGCCTAACAAGTTAAGTATGGGCCCTTTTTTTTGTAAAAATAAAAAAATGAAGGGCCCTTTATTGTAAATTGCTTAACATATCTCATTATATGTCGACTTTGAATTATCATGGGTATAAACTTTAAACTTTAAAGAAGTGGCACAACGAAGGAGAAAATTGGATGGTAATGAAGCAATATCTAATATTTCAAGCAAGAGTGAGAAAAGATAGACTAAAAAGGTTTGGATTTGATTTTATTTTTTTTAAAAAACTGACTGCTATACAAAGGCCGTAAAACCTCTCTTTATAAATGCTCCACATAAACCATATGTGGGACCTCTCTTACAAAGTCATCAAAAGATCTAAGCCATCCATTAGAGCACATTATAATTAGAATAACTTGTGCTAAAAAGATAGGCTGTAGGTCCAACTAAACAAAACAAACAGCATTACATGATAGTAATAAATGCAATGAGCTTTACTGGATGGTTAGTACTTGGAAGAGTTTTGGATGAAGTTTGTCAATTTGTGATGATAAATACAGACAGTAGCTGAAAGCATAATGTTATCATTTTCATGGTGGCATATGAGAATATCCTTGAAAACTATGGACCCATGGATGATAGTATGATACTACTGCAAGAATGCAGAATTGCAGATTATAGGTATATCTTGTTGGGACATATCTTTTTAAGTATTGATTTTGAGAATGCCTCTGTTAGACTGGCATAGTCAGTAGAGTGGACACAGAATTTTCTGCCTATCTTCTTGAGGCATTTGCACACTGTGCCCTTTTATACAATTTACATATCATTATCGAAAAAAAGATAGGATGAGATGTTAACCTCAAGTTTTACTGTTAAAATGTTGGACATTGGATTTTGTTTATATATGTATTGTTCTAAATCATTCTATTAAGTTTAGTTCAGGCCTATGCTTAATAAACTCTCTAGTTAGATCCGGTTGATTCACTTGTAAGTTGTAACTTCCTAAGAATTTAAGTTCTCTTGAAACGCTACTTATCAACATTTATGAATTTTGTTTATTAAAATTGTAGAAGTTCAATTTGGACCATGCTAATACAAGAAAAGTTGTTGATCATGGGAACAGGGCCTACAACTATCAGTTGCAAGGGCCTCAACAAAGCCTGCGAATGGCAGGGTGACAACACAAGAAATTACTCTTCCACGTACGATTTGCCCAAGCTCACTATGTATATCTTTCGACTTGCTTTGTTATTAGGTTGTAATCTAAAGATTTTTCTTTTTCTGTTTCAATTGGAATGCTTTTCTCATTAACACACATATTATCTTGTCTGTTTCAATATGTGACCATAAGTTTGGTTGCAGATTTGTACTTTGCTATTGAGAAGAATTAGGCTCCTAGCTGAGAAGCGGACTTGTGCAAATGTTTCGTTAATTAACTGTTGTTGATATATTTGAGTCAATGGAGAAACAAATAAATTTACATGTGCTGTTACTTATTTTACTTATTCTGAAAATATTTTTCTATAATTTTGAGTCAAACACATGCACATTGGTACAAAAGATTTGTAATCCCACCTAAGAGGATTTAGGGTGTGACTACATATTCCATGTTGGAGATGTGATTTTATTTGTCCTTTATCTGAATCATTATTCTTGCTGCGTTTTCTTTTTATCTTGCACTATCTTGTTGTGCGTTGTTTTTGTCAGCTTCTTACATGCTGTTGCTGTTTGTTGGTTAATAAAATTGAGGTTCCAACTTTCAAATTTATACTAGTTAGGCATGTATGCACCACTTGAGTGGGCATCGAAAGAGGAAGAGGGGAAGTTGGTGTAAAGAAACACAAACACATGATATCCCTATGTTGGAATCCTACCATGTCAATAGTAAAAGAACTATATACCTCTAGCTAAGTCAAGCTAGTTCAAGCATGAGGGGAGTGTAAAGATATAAATGTATATTTTAGGTCCTTTCCTAATAGCTTAAACTTTTTGGAAAGTGGTTACCCAATCAAATTGAACACATAGTAGAAAGCAAGTTTGGTAGATTGCCTATGGTATTGCCTGTGAACTTAACTCTTGAAGGTTGCATTTATCCAATTTCATCATTTAAGATAAAGTTGAGAGATAGAATCCAGTGGATGCTTTCTATACTCTTTTATGCGGTGTACTACTTATTGTTTCTTGGGCACTTTTTGGTTAATGCAAACCAAAATACCTTTCAGTTCTACTATTATTAACAGCAAATATTAGCGCTTAGCTGTACAATAACTCTTAGATTATTGTGTGTATACTTGTTTGAGCAAATAAGTTGCATACTGCAACCATCTCCAATTGTAATGTGGTCAGCGATCTAGCTTTTGCTGCCTCAGTCTCATTAGCAATTCTGTAACATGTTTGCTTGAGCCAGCTTCTTGATTTACTCTAGAAGCCTCATGCTCCAAATACTTCTATGTTCTCCTTCTATGTCAATACTAAATACTTCATCTGACATTTAGATATGCATATGCAGTTATTATCTATTACAGGTCATTGTCTAGTTGGCGTGTATGATAGTATCACCTCCAAAATTGGAAATCAAGTTGATGCCTAAGAACTTGCTAGATTTTGTCAATTGGGATAATATATTGTTTCCATAAAAGTTGGACATCTCACAAATAATATTACACAGACATGCCAATAAGGCAATTCTTGAGATAATCAGACACTAAATGACATGGGTCTTCTATTAAAGAAAGACTATCTATAAGCATAGTTATATGGACATTTTGATCAAGCATATTCACAAAATATAATGATATTATTTGTATTGCTAGTAGGTCAAAGTATAATGCTTACTACTTTTAATATCTTCTACAGGTAAACTTCCAGATTGTCCAATAAGGGAGGATACAACGCTACTGCACAAGAACAAAGAAGCTTTTCTTCGATATGAACTGTAAGTAGCAAAATGTATCTTTCCAGATTGCTGATCTCCGTATGGTACTTGCATTCAATAAATCTTTTGATATTTTCAGTTTAACGGATTTGCAGAACCAGCTAACAATGGTCCTTTGTAAACAAAAACAACCAATCAACTTGAACGGGTCATCATGTCTTGTCAAACAAAAGCCTGAAGATTCCATCACTTCTCAATCATCTGTTAAAGGTAGAAGAGATTCTTCTAGCCAGACTATTCCTGCAGATGCATTTCTCACTCAAGGTGTGGTGAACGTTCCTATCACTCAAGTATCAAAACCTATGATACTATCAGAAACAAAGTGTGTACAGAAAAGGAAGCGAAATCCAATTATTGTGACTCCTGCGTGGTGTTACAGTGAAGCATCATCTGGTAAGTTGGGAATATATCTGCTAGAGCTTGTTAATACTTAAAAGGGTTTAGCATGTAAATAATCTTACACCTTTTAAAAGTTAGTTGCTTAGATGGCTGAATCTGATTTATAATTCAACTGTTCACACATTTGTTGCTACTAGTTGAATTCATAATATCACATGCACAAATCTGCATGCATCACCAAGGTTTTAAATTATGGTTGGGCCGTCGGGTACCAATAAAAATCTTGGAGTGGCACAGTACTTTACCGAGTCATAATGATAAATGTATAGCTCAGTCCATGACGAATGGTTAGAAATGGCCTACCAAGTCTTACAAGGTTTGGTTCACATGCAAAAAGATGTAAAATTACAATAATGTTAGTTTTTTGTACCTTATTAGTTATAGCACATAAGTACCAGTTTAAGTTAACTTATTTTTAATTAACTATATTTTGTAATTAATATACTATTGTGCTGTATACTATAAATTATTTCACAATGAATGGAATTTATGACTAAATGAGCATACCTTAATTTAAGGCTTTATCGATGAATGTTTCCATATAGGCAGTAGAAATAGTTGGGAACTAGTATTGCTTGCTCTTGTTTATTACGTTTTCCCAAGAAATATCAAAATCACATTCATGCATCCATATTGGTTGGATTGACACATGCATGGTTTAAAATACCGTACCGCCCGGTACGGCCGGTATTTACCGGTTTTTCAAAAAACCGGTATACGAGATACTCGGTATTGGGCGATACCGGGTATCTCGGTTAATACCGCCCATATCAGGCGGTATTTGATGTCATACCAGGCGATACCGCCCGGTATGATGTTTTAAGAGCCGTTGCTATAGTACCTCACAACACCCCAAATGGCTATATAGCCGTTTGGGGCCGGATTTAAGGCTGACAATTATGTGTTATTAGAGTTATTTTTCACGGCAAAAACGAAAAAAACAATTTTTTTTCCACTGGCTGGTATGCCTTTTTCGTACCGGCCCGTATCATGTGTCAGTACGGTACCGGTACATATCGGTACCGGTCACTGACCGAGATCGGTACCGGTACCGATATTTTAAACCATGGACACATTTTGACATGTGATGGAGATCTTAACATATTTAGATGCTTGACATGACAGTATTTAGATGCTTGGTGTTAGTACACCATATGTTATGCACAACCATGGTTTAAAATCTCGCCCGGTACGGTACGGTAAGCCCGGTATTTACTGGTATTTTAGATTTCCGGTATACGATATACCCGGTATTTGAAAAAACCGGGTATATTGGGTATACCGGGCGGTATATGGCGGTATTTTGTCATATACCGCCCGGTATGGGCGGTATGAGGCGGTATGAGGCCTTAGTACCGTTGGGCCAGCCAACGGCGCTGAGGCCACTTGTTTCGGGTTCATACCGCCCAAACCGGGCGGTACTATATGCATACCGGCCCGGTATGGAGATTTGGAGTTTTCTTTAAAAAAAAGAAAAAGAAAACCCGCCGGCATGCAATTTTCATACCGGACCGTACCGTGTGTCGGTACCGGTATCGGCCGGTGATCGAAATCGGTACCGGTACCGAGATTTTAAACCATGTGCACAAGTCACAACTATGTTTTCTTGAAAGCATCAAAGATATTAAACTATTCAAGGGTGATTTTATTTTATTTTATATTATCATCTAAAACAAGTTATTGTATTATTACTCTGTTGAATTTGGATCGTGAAACTGCTTTTTCCAAAAAAAACTTTTGCCGTTATTTTGATACTTCCCTTCATGCGTGGGTGGACAGATTGGACCGGCCCAAGCTCAATACATGGACTCACTTAAATTAACTATGGATATATTTTTTTAATAAGCTTAAGCTGGTGGCAAATGTCCCAATCAAATACGTTTTTAGTAATGGATGCAATAGATCTTTTGTTTCTTATATTCTGTCCTATTTAGCAACTTGTTTCTTATTTTGTGTCCAATTTAGCAATTCTTAGTTGTAGATATGAAGGAATGCTTGTACCAAGGGACCAAGCTTGCCAGTACCTATTGGCAGTTTGGCACAATGCAATACCGATTTAGCAATTCTCTATGCACTGCTGATTGGTGACCAGCAGAACGCCTTTGTGCCAGTCAAACAAGCCAAAAGTTGGGCCAGACAATGTCTTGTCACCTTTGGCAGGATTGAAACAGGATGTGCTTGTTTCTTTGTGTAGCATATGTTCTAAGTTATAACCTTTTCTGATGTACAAGTTGATGCAGCAATCCACAATATACGTTAGATTTACAAGTTTACTGTGTTATTTCTTTTTCTTTCCTTCAGTATGGCTTAAGTTTTAAATTTCTAGTATGTACTCTTCTCAATAATGTGTTACTTTGTTCATTTTAGTATGTTAGTTCACCTTTGGATATTTATATCTATTGTTGCTTACAGAAGTGTCTGAAATTGATCAACCATCTAGACCTAGTTCATATTTAGAGGATGGACGAAAAGTCGATATTTGGAAGGGAGACACATATTCTTCATCCTCGCAGAGTTTTTCCCAAAGGCAAAACATTGTAATGTGTTTGCAGGGGCGTGAAAAAGGTGTTAGCTGGCCGTATAGTCTACATAGCTGCCCAGGAAGAAATCGGGAGAAATGGATCCCATTTCTCGAAGGTATGCTTCTTGGTTCATTTTGTACTGGATCTATGGCAAAATCTTACATCACTTTCAGTATACTTAAACCTGTGGTTAACAATGACTGAGGTATGATTAGTTTCCCCTGTATGAAGATATGGTATTATAGTGAACGTAGTAGTTGTTACCAATTTACCATGCTTCTCACGTTTGACCCATAAGGCCATAACAAGCATGCTCAACCAATGGTCTAGTCAGGTTTTTGGCCGGGTGTTTTGCCTGATCTTTTTTTGCTTTACTTTATCACCTGTAAAGATAACATACAAGCTTGTCTTTTCCAAGTGTAAGGTAGAGGCATGATAAATTTGACAAAATTGACCTAAATGACTGGTAAATATGAGCATTGCCTGTTTAAATGGCTGAATTTGAGCCTCATCAAGTAAATTGGCCAGCCAGTAATTTGTCTCTGCCATAAATTATTCAAACCTTACTTTTTTTTCCTTGATAATCTTAGTTGTCTTCCATGTGGAGGTCTTAAACTCTTAGTTTCTAGAATCTCTTAGCTGTGTTTTTTAATAAAAAACATTTTTGATTTTTCCCACCGGATACAAGGTTGGAGATCACTTGGTAAACAGTTTGAAGGGCCTGCTGTGTCACTCACTCGACGAAGCTGTTCATCGTGGATACCTACTTGGTGTGCCTATACGTCAGGTGCAGCTATTGCTCAACCTATTGGAAGGGTATGTGTAAACCTTTCATTTGATTATTAGGTATTCATTGTATGTATGAGGACATCTTTCTCACTTATACGCTAATATACACTTTCCATTTCCTTCTTTGTTCTGGATTAATACTAAGGCCATTTATTTTACTAATTTTTTGACACATTATCACATGAAAGAAACCACAAATGAATTACTTATGGTTTTTTGCTTGTGGGTTCGATCCTTCTTATACATACATGAAATGCCCTAATTCGATATACTGAATAGTACCACATAGCAATTCTTCATTGCTTAGCTCCAGTACATATTTTATGTGAGGTTCAATTTGGTACTCCATACAAATAATATACTTTTTATATCTCTTTTCTTACAAATAAGAATTATTTTGGTTTTATCTCTTGAGGAAATTTGTATATATATTTAGTTTTAATTTTAGGACACAGGGGTCACTATAAATAAAGACAAAATCCTAACTCGCGAGGAATCTTTTGTGTTATTAAATGACATCTAAGTGGGTTTTGTCTCGTTGATTTAGAATTGTTACTTTCATGTTTTGAAAGTCACAAACTTGGATAGAAAAGAGAGTGGTCAAATCTTTAAGTAATTGAAACTTTATGATGCATAAAGAGGCGGTTATTTCTGCGGTTATGGAGGCATTTCAACCATCTTCAGATATTGGACGTCAAGTAATTTAGCAATTTAGGCATAGCTCATTTTCCAGATTAGTTGATGTAAATGTGACGGCCAAGTCTATACCAATGTTTCAGATTTACTATCAATTTGGCAACTCTGTTTCTCTGCATGCCTCTTAGTGTATTTGCTCGTGGCATGTCTTATTGAGTTCAATTAAAAAGAACTTTGTAGCTTATGAAACATAAACTACTCTGTACAGTTGATACTGGTTGATATGTACTGATAGTCTGATACTACTCTGTATTGGTATGTAGTGACACTTTAAACATTTTTTGTTTTTTATACTTTCTCATTAGTGCCACATGATATATAGTTGACCAGTATAGTAGTATACCATATTGACATGGTGCCATATTAGTTACATAACTCAGAAGTTTGAATGCTTACTAACACTTAATTGGAAATTGCTCTTAATTGCATTCGACTTCTGTCTCTCTTCCTTTTTTTTTCATCTTTTACCTCTTGCTGAGGTGTTGGAGTGAATGCTGTTGCTGAAGCTCCTTGCCTAAGAAGTAAGCACTTATCTTTGTGTTGTTGCCTGCATTCTACATCTTAAAGACTGGAACTAGTTTTATTGGCAACCTGTTCCAGCAAAAATTGAATAATTCCAATGTCTTCTAAACTATAAAGCAGCCCACTTATCAATTAGTAAGGAAATGTGCAATGTGACTGTCCTGCACAGGAATGGTATATATTTCTCAATTCAGTATTGATGGTATATTAATGCTTGCTTGAAAGAGTATGGTCTACTTGGTGATTGCAAGGGGTGCTCTTGTCAGCCATATAAATATAATCTGTATTAGTTACTTCTAAAATTTAAAACTTACCTATCATGTGTTTTATTGTACATGTGATTTGCCAATCCTCGTACTTTCTTCAGGTGTATTTGGCCTGTTTGTTCTCACAAATCTGGAGATGTTGATGAGTATCTATGAATAATTGAAGTCTCATCTAATGGCATTGAGTGTTAAGATAGAATGACATTGATAAAAAAACTTATGATGATATTAGAACATGAGAGGTCTTGTGTTTGAGTTTTGTCTAAGCCACACATAAGCCAAAATCCTTGTGTCTGGCTTGTGTTGTTCTTATCCACTCATTCACACGTGTGTTAAAGAATGAAATTGATTGAAAAGTTAGCTTACATAGGTAGTAGATAACTTAACAAAAGGACACTCGAGCATAAGTAGGGGTTTAGAAAAGTTTATAATATTTTGTTTTTTTTCCCTCGAATCACTTGTCAAAATTATTATAGTTTTCACCTACTGACTCTTTGCTTCTATCTTTCAACTAAGATAACTATGAAATAATTGGCTAGAAAATTTCAGTTTATTATTTGTTATTTTGGAAAATGTTTGGTCTATTCACTATGATAATTTAAAAAAGCTATTTTCCTGGGATCTAACTAAAGTTTTACTATACCATACTTGTTTCTAGCAAGGTGTTAGGAAGGTTCTCGATGTCAGATTTCACCCAGAAGGGCTACCTCAATTGGTTTGCAGTTCTAATCAGGTCCTTTTCCCCTGCTTGACACAAGCTGGTGCTTTGTAAATGCAAATTCCGACTTTCAATTGGTTATTGATGAGAATTTATTTTGTAGAATTCTTTTATTTTACATTGCTATATTTCAAAATTGATCATGTTTATTATTTATTTCTTTTTCTTGTTTGTTCTTCTGATATTACAGGCTCCTAATGAGTTACTACTCTATAACCTTCTTTCTGGCAAGGCAGTTCAACTTAGTGGTCATAACTGTCAGGTATAATTGGATTTGTTTTACTCTAATTGTTATTTGTTCCTCTTTTTTATAAAGAACAGTATGAAACAATGAATTCTCATTTTTTTTTTGTTGTCTTGTCTAATAATGTTATATTTTCCTCTTATGTGGCATTTGGAAACACAATATAGTTGTTATAGTTAGATTGTTGATATGAATTGAAGTTTTCTTTCATAGTACAGTGTTGCTGGAAACTCCCACTTGGTAGATAGCTTATGTTGTGGTTTGCCCCTCGTTTTAGTTCTAGAATAGATGAGTTGCGAGTACATTCTTTAACTAGAATAGATGAGGTCTGCCAATTATTAGAAGTCATTACATCATTATAACATGAAAGATCTTCTTGGTCAGATGCAAAAGGCATACAATAAAATATGTAGTTTTTTGAGGCAAGCAAAGATTTAGTTGCAAACCTAAAGTTGTTTAGGGAGAGATAGTGAGAGAGTGTTACCATAATCTATGGCTAAATAGAAAAAGGCAACCTAGTGCTTGAGCTTTTGGTTAATGCAGGTTTGGGGAATGTCAATGCATGCAGATTTTAAGTCTAGAGACATGCAGCCTTGACAGCTAACCCCCCATCTCAAAGGGGAGCAATTTTACCATGGTATTTAGCCTCACCCTCTTAATCAATGAGAGAATAAATGTGTCCATTTCACTCTTGCATGCACAAAACCCAACTTATGACTCAAACTTCCCAGTATTCCCCCACATGGTTCAAAATCTCGTACCGTACCGGGCGGTAAGTCCGGTATTTACCGATTTTTGAAAAAATTGGTATACGAGATACCCGATATTGGGAGATACCGGGTATTTAGGTAAATACCGCCTGGTATGCCCGGTATTTAGCAAATACCGGACGGTATTTGATGTCATACCGGGCGATACCGCCCGGTATGATCCAACGGCTCTTAAAAAGAGCCGTTGGGTATTGTATTAGGGTTTTTCATAGATACAAGAGAATCGTTACATTGGAATTTATATAGGGTGACACAGGCCCACAACCCAAAGGGCCCAAAAAATCTCTGGGGGCTTCGCCCCCACACCCCTGGCAGGGGGCGTTGCCCCCTTGGCCCCTGCCGAAGACTCTACGTAGCGCAACATAAGAGGGTTAGGGCAAATCAGTCACCACACATCCCAACATATGGTGTTGAACTTAGTCGTGTATATCCCCAAGATATGTACGAGTACGACAGACGTCATTCGTCTGCATTTTAAACATTGTATTCACGTATTTGACATTTGAATCTTAAATTTAAGTATTTCTTAATCAGTTATGTGTTATTAGAGTTATTTTTAACAACAAAATCAAAAAAAAAAAACTTGTCCGATATGCATTTTTCGTACCGTACCGGTACCGGTCAATGACCGAGATGATGACCGGTACCGGTATTTTAAACCTTCTTCCCCCATCTATAAGAGGAGCAACCTTACCATGGCACTATGGCTCACCCTCTCAATCAATCTAAGTACTCGCTTTCCTTAAGGAAATCTAGATTGCTAAGAAAACATTTTATTATCAGTAAGACAGTAACTACTAGCAAAATGAATAATTGACAATGCGGTGTATGAGAGTTTAGATTGTCATGCAATTTGAGATGGTCCAAGTGAAATTTTTTAAGATAAAAACCTACATTACATAGAGCCTCTTTTTAATACTAAAACTGACTGCATAATTATCTATATGTGTGTGCCCATGCTGCATGCCAATTAATACTACTTGATTAGGAGAGTGGAATATATGTCATTCATTCGCAAGGTATCAGCATAATATATAAGAAACAACAGTCAACTTTGTTAACTCAAGTTACATGGATAAGAGGAGGAAAATGAACCGAATAGTTGTAGTTGTACAACGAGGATGACAGAAAACAGTGACAATAGTTGAAAGGAAAAAACACAACTAGCAGGTTGTTACATAATCTGAAGGACTTGGGTAACAAATGGAATGAAATTATCAGTAGCAGTGTTTAAGGTAACAGAGGAGAAATCATTGATTGTTTGATCACAGTACTAGCTGAGGCATTAGAGAAGAAAAGAAACGAAAAAAATACAGCAGACATTGTTGTTTTATATATGATAATACTCATAATATGTTGAGAGCAGAAATTGTTGTTTGCCTCCTTCCAACCTTCTTTGTAAAAATTGCTTCTATTCTCATCCTTGCACGTTATTATTTATATATTTGTCTTTTTTTTCACAAAGGGTAAGTGTTTAAGGCCCAAGACCTTTACCTTCAAAAAGCTTTTTTCCCCCTGCAGTATCAAAATGCTAACTGGCTCCTTTGAGTATCCTTGTTGTTGGCACCACATGATTCTTGTTTTCCAAAATTCTGTCAAGCTGAGGTAGAAATTTTCATCTCCAAGTAACTTGTAGTCAGAATAGAATGATTGGGAAATATCAAGTCTGCCTAGACTCTGGTCCCATCTAATTATCTAGGCAGACTCTTCTTAAAGAATGGTGTTCTTTTGAAACAAGATTATTTTTAAGCTTGTATGTGTCGCGCCCCGGTCCGGGCCCACCCCCGGCGGCCCTGTCCCGAGACACGGCGGCGGCGACTCAAACACCACGCAACGAAAGGAAAAAATCAGGAATCATAGCATAATATAAAAGACAACGTTAAAACCAATAATCATGTTCAAAAAGTCCAACAATACTGCTCTAGTTCTAATTAGAGACACCAGATGGGCAGACGACAGAGCTGTTATCAGCTCCATGGAGATTGACCTATCCACAGGTATTCAGTTAGCTTATGCAGCACCCGACATGACGTTAAGCATCCATGATTTTAGAGAACACATCCAGTTGGTGGTACAAACACATGGCTATGAAGGATGGCAAGGAGGAGAAAGCAACCTCCTAATATCCAGGTCCTTAATTGGACGATTATCCAATAACAGTCATACTAACTTCCGCTACAATGTTCAGCATGTAGCAGACCACCTAGCAAGTAGAGGAATCAGGGCAATTCCAGGACAGCCCAGAACAACAGTAAGCCTACAAGGAAGACAATGGATCATCCGACCGGCGATTCTACCAAGCCCTCAGAACCCACAAGCGGCGAATATTCAGACAAGGTCTGATGGAGCTCTCATGCTCAATTTCACTGATTACACAACCGCCCCTGACACAACAGTAAAATTAACTGAGCTAGAAGACGACCTAGTACAGGAGGAATCAGTTAATGTTTTAACATGTTCTGAAGAGGATTTCTGGTTATTCGAAGAACAAGAGGAAGATTGGGATGATGACTACAACCCCTTACACCAAGAAGAAGAAGAGGCTATTCAAAGCCTCTGGACACTGCAATTAGACGATGAAAACAACAGTGAAACAGTTGAATGGGATAACCCTCCTAAGTGGGATACTTCCGAAGAAGAAGAACCTTCGGATTTTTACAATTATTATGCTGAAAAATATGATACAAAGCAAGATGAAGATCAAGCAGCATATACAATAGAACTTGATTACCCAATGATCAAGGAGCTGATTCATAAGACAGAGAAGAGCCCAAAGACTGAAACTGCTTTCTCGACTGCTGAATCCAGTATGGTATCAGGATGAGATTGAAGGGTGGACTGATGAGTATTGAAGAAAACAAGTTTAAAATACCATTTACGTATGCCTTTCCAATGGGAAAGAGAGATGGCATACAGATGTTAGTAGGATGTAACTTCATCCGAGCCATGCAAGGAGGGGTTCGGATCGAGGAACAAACAGTTACGTTCTATAAGAAAGTCACTACCATAACCACAAGGTTGGATACGGAGGTACTAAATTCCACATCCATAGATGAGCTGAATCTGTCAGAAGAAGAGTACTTAGAGGTCCAAAATGCAGTTGCTTACAACAATTTCCAAGAGTCCACAAGCTTTAAGCAAAAATTTAGCCCACTCCTGAATAGGCTAAAGGAACAAGGGTTCATTGGAGAGAACCCTGCCCAGCATTGGACTAAGAATCAAGTCACATGTAAACTTGATATCATCAACCCGGACTTGACGATTCAGGACAAACCTCTTAAACACATCAGCCCTCTGATGAAAGACCAGTATGATCGACACGTGCAAGCCTTACTGAAGATAGGAGCAATCCGGCCAAGTACCAGCCGACATAGAACTATGGCCATCATAGTTAACTCAGGTACAACAATAAACCCAAATACTGGAAAGGAAGAAAGGGGTAAAGAGCGTATGGTCTTCAATTACCGGACACTGAATGACAATACCCACAAAGACCAATATAGCTTACCCGGCATCAATACAATTCTCAAACGGATAGGTAACAGTCGAATATTTTCAAAGTTCGACCTGAAGAGTGGATTCCACCAGGTTGCCATGGATACTGAGTCCATCTCATGGACAGCCTTTATAGTACCCGGTGGATTATACGAATGGCTAGTTATGCCTTTCGGCTTAAAGAATGCGCCAGCGGTCTTTCAGAGAAAAATGGACCAATGCTTCGCTGGCACAGAAGAATTTATAGCCGTGTACATTGATGACATTCTCATCTTCTCTGAGAATGAAAAGGATCATGCCAAGCATCTTGAAATTATGCTGAAGATTTGTGAAAAATGGGGATTAGTCTTATCCCCGACCAAGATGAAATTAGCAACTCATGAGATTGAGTTTCTAGGGGCAATCATCGGTAACAGCAAGATTAAGTTACAGCCCCATATTATCAAAAAGATAGTCAGCTTTGATACAGAACAGTTAAAGAGTAAGACGGGCCTGAGATCATGGCTAGGCCTGTTAAACTACGCAAGATCCTACATCCCAAATCTCGGAACATTACTTGGTCCTTTATATTCTAAAACTGGACCTCAGGGTGACAAACGCCTCAAGCCTTCGGACATTCAACTTATTGCCAAAATCAAAGCGGTAGTACAAGCACTCCCTGATTTGGAGCTACCGGCACCAGGAGCATACATCATCCTTGAGACGGATGGATGCATGGAAGGTTGGGGGGGGGTATGTAAATGGAAGCCCATGAAGAATGACCCCCGAAGCATAGAAAGAGTGTGTGCCTATGCTAGTGGAAAATTTCCAGTAACCAAATCGGCCATTGACGCAGAGATCTTTGCATGTATGGAGACTTTGAGAGCCCTCAAAATCCATTACTTAGATCAGAAAGAAATTACCCTACGAACAGACTGCCAAGCGATCATTTCTTTCTACAATAAATCTGCCTCTACAAAGCCATCCAGAGTTCGGTGGCTAAACTTTCTTGACTATGTAACAGGTACCGGAGTTCAAATCAACTTTGAACACATTGACGGCAAGCTGAACTCACTAGCAGATGCGCTCTCAAGACTTACAGTACATCTAATCCGCATGAAGAATGACCCCCGAAGCATAGAAAGAGTGTGTGCCTATGCTAGTGGAAAATTTCCAGTAACCAAATCGGCCATTGACGCAGAGATCTTTGCATGTATGGAGACTTTGAGAGCCCTCAAAATCCATTACTTAGATCAGAAAGAAATTACCCTACGAACAGACTGCCAAGCGATCATTTCTTTCTACAATAAATCTGCCTCTACAAAACCATCCAGAGTTCGGTGGCTAAACTTTCTTGACTATGTAACAGGTACCGGAGTTCAAATCAACTTTGAACACATTGACGGCAAGCTGAACTCACTAGCAGATGCGCTCTCAAGACTTACAGTACATCTAATCCAAGTCCAAGAGCCAACTGACTCAGTCAATCAATATCTGGTACAGTTAGAAGGAGCCCTTGAAGAGGCAAAGAAGAACAAGCCTCCACAAAAGATTCTACAACAACTCTGCCGGCACACACTCTTTCTATGCTTCGGGGGTCATTCTTCATGGGCTTCCATTAACTGTTTGTTCCTCGATCCGAACCCCTCCTTGCATGGCTCGGATGAAGTTACATCCTATTGTGTGCCTATGCTAGTGGAAAATTTCCAGTAACCAAATCGGCCATTGACGCAGAGATCTTTGCATGTATGGAGACTTTGAGAGCCCTCAAAATCCATTACTTAGATCAGAAAGAAATTACCCTACGAACAGACTGCCAAGCGATCATTTCTTTCTACAATAAATCTGCCTCTACAAAGCCATCCAGAGTTCGGTGGCTAAACTTTCTTGACTATGTAACAGGTACCGGAGTTCAAATCAACTTTGAACACATTGACGGCAAGCTGAACTCACTAGCAGATGCGCTCTCAAGACTTACAGTAGCTCTAATCCAAGTCCAAGAGCCAACTGACTCAGTCAATCAATATCTGGTACAGTTAGAAGGAGCCCTTGAAGAGGCAAAGAAGAACAAGCCTCCACAAAAGATTCTACAACAACTCTGCACGGCAGTAATTCAGATTGATCAGACTCTATCTGAAGAAATAGTACAAATGACAGTTACAGATTGGACACAGGAAACGGCTAATGACTTAGCTGATAATGAGGAAGCCATTAGCATCCTGTTGGAAGAATTTGCAGACTATGACTACCACAATTATTATCCAGAGAATAGTTTTTATTACGGTTCACCCATTAGAATGAATGAACTACCAGAGTATGAAGACTATATGACGGAATTTCGAAGAAGAATGGAAGAAGAAAGACCACAAACCAAGGAAGCAGAAACTGAGGAAGTGGTTGAAGCCAAAACGGCTATTGAACAGAAAATATCTGAAAATACAGATGACTGGCCTAGATGGGCCAATATTCCATACTGGCGGGAGCTTGAAGAAGAAGAGGGTGTTATAGTCCGATTTGCTAACTTTGACCAACCTCCTGCTGAGGACTTTGAAACTGAACGAGATCGTGAGTTTGACGAAATGATGAAAAGACTTAATCTCGAACAACCTGAAAGTTCTTCTGCCCGAAATGAAGAACACACCCCAGTTACAGACAGCCAGGCCGACTACAACCTCTGGAAAGAAGAAGAGAAGATACTACGAAAGGCCATGAGAAGGTTAACCAAGCGACTACGCACCGCTGATGACGAAATTGAGGAAATGATGGACAACTACCGGAGGGAGCATCATCCCTCCAAAGATATCTGAAGAAGCCGGAACTAGACAGGGGGAAGCAGGAACCCCCTTAACAAATGCCTGCCGGGAAAGTAAAATCCCGTTAACAAATTTTACCAAGGAAGCAATGACCTTGTTAATAAATATTTGCAGGGGAAGGATAACCCCTTCACAAAAATTCCAAGTTATCTAGTTTAGATTTAATTCGCTTTGTTTGTGCAGATGATAATAGACCAGCTAAAGAGACTTGCAGACGCTTGCAGAAAAACGTATGCCTCAACCAAGAGATCAATTATGACTTCTCAGCACTGGGCCGTTCTCAGTGGATCCAGAAAATTGGAAGAGGTTGAGAGATTGTCGTGTAATTTAATGTTCGGAGAAATTTACTCGCTGGAGGAACTCGATGAATGGTCCAACAAGTTAATTCAAATCCACCAGGATCAAACGAGAACAGTCCTATCAGAACTACAAGGGCTATTAGCCATGGCTTACTTACAGAAAGCCAGGCTAGAACAGTCTGACGATAAGTACGCCGAAGATGATATCAAACCGCTGACTCAACATATCAAGAACCTCGAGTCATGTCACAAGATGATCGTCAGCAGCACCAGTAGTAACCTATATTCCAGCACAAGATACAACCTTATCTGATGAAGAGATAAGGCCGACCAACAGAATCACAAGGACGACAATAATGAAGAGATAAGGCCGACCAACAGAATCACAAGGACGGCAATAATGCAAGATATGATGGCACCATGTTACTTTCGCTGGCTCGTACTACTTTACAGCTGTATGCACTAAGATTGCACTGTAGATTGCAAAATAATTGAGATTCTCTTACTGTAAAGGTCAAATCAAGTGAGTGGTCGATGGGGTCCAATGAACACCCGCACTCACTTATTGAGCCTCATCAAGAGTCTCTCCTTACCTTATAAATAGGTGTGCTTATGGAATTGCAGAACATACTCCGGAACCACCGAAGAGTTCTACCTTTCCTTTGTAATCTTGTAATCCTTTCTACTTAATCTTAAGCTTTCAAAGCTTTCCTTTTCCTCAAGTTGTTCCAGTGTTCATAGTAGCCCGTGACCAATTTGAGAAGCACGCTTCCCGTTTTATCTTGGTATCAGAGCTTCTTTCAAGGTACACATACTTTGTTTAATACTTTGTTTTATACGCACTTAAACTAGGACGCATAAATTGTTTGCTATAATCAAACCTTAAGATAGGCGATAACGAGGGTGGCAGTACTCAAACATAGAGGAAGAATCCCGCTACATTCGTAATCTTAAGCTAGCTTAAAGGAAACAATCCAAACGTCCTTTATTTAAGTCTATAAAGCTTTGTATTTCCCATTTTATGAGTGATTGGAAGTTAACTGCTGCCAGTACTTCATACTCACAAGCTTTACAAGCAACTGAGAACTTAGGCAGTCCTGCAGTAGGATTTGTCTCGCTAAATACAGCAAACCTTCAAAAACCTTCTGAACTTATTATTAAGCAGCTGAACGTTCTTATTCAGCTTACCATAAAAGTTAAGGAAGAACTTGACTCCTTGAGACTTGAAGTCAAGAGCCTTAAAGAAAAATCCACAAAAAGCCTAGCAAACCCAGACGATCTTGCGAGCTCTATTGACTCGCTCACAAAAGATCTTCAGAAACTGCAATTGGGTGAACAACCCAAAGTTGCACTTCCTAAGCTTAAGGGAAAATTATACGTCTTCAAAGACCCTAAGCTAATCTTAGAGGAAGAAAAATCAAAACTTACAAAATGAGTTCTACAAGAACTGAAGTTGCTCCCCCTAGAGCCTCAATTTCCAACCAGGGAAATCTACAACCAACAATCGAAGACCAGATCCGTGGTTACCGATTGGCCAGCAGACTACGCCATACTGCACAACGGCGTCTCTCTTCAAGATATTCTGGAAGAACTTATAACAGAAGTCTAGAATCACAGCTAGACCCAGAAGCCGAGCTATCAATCTCTCAGTACCAAAGAGCACAACAGGTACCTGCCGAGACCCTGTATCAAGCAGGCTGGGCAGAAAGACAGCACAGAGTATCACAAGGACAACATAATGGAAAACCTAGACCTAACATTTATCAAACGATTATCTCTTCATTATTGTCGTCCTTGTGATTCTGTTGGTCGGCCTCCGAACATTAAATTACACGACAATCTCTCAACCTCTTCCAATTTTCTGGATCCACTGAGAACGGCCCAGTGTTGAGAAGTCATAATTGATCTCTTGGTTGAGGCATACGTTTTTCTGCAAGCGTCTGCAAGTCTCTTTAGCTGGTCTATTATCATCTGCACAAACAAAGCGAATTAAATCTAAACTAGATAACTTGGAATTTTTGTGAAGGGGTTATCCTTCCCCTGCAAATATTTATTAACAAGGTCATTGCTTCCTTGGTAAAATTTGTTAACGGGATTTTACTTTCCCGGCAGGCATTTGTTAAGGGGGTTCCTGCTTCCCCCTGTCTAGTTCCGGCTTCTTCAGATATCTTTGGAGGGATGATGCTCCCTCCGGTAGTTGTCCATCATTTCCTCAATTTCGTCATCAGCGGTGCGTAGTCGCTTGGTTAACCTTCTCATGGCCTTTCGTAGTATCTTCTCTTCTTCTTTCCAGAGGTTGTAGTCGGCCTGGCTGTCTGTAACTGGGGTGTGTTCTTCATTTCGGGCAGAAGAACTTTCAGGTTGTTCGAGATTAAGTCTTTTCATCATTTCGTCAAACTCACGATCTCGTTCAGTTTCAAAGTCCTCAGCAGGAGGTTGGTCAAAGTTAGCAAATCGGACTATAACACCCTCTTCTTCTTCAAGCTCCCGCCAGTATGGAATATTGGCCCATCTAGGCCAGTCATCTGTATTTTCAGATATTTTCTGTTCAATAGCCGTTTTGGCTTCAACCACTTCCTCAGTTTCTGCTTCCTTGGTTTGTGGTCTTTCTTCTTCCATTCTTCTTCGAAATTCCGTCATATAGTCTTCATACTCTGGTAGTTCATTCATTCTAATGGGTGAACCGTAATAAAAACTATTCTCTGGATAATAATTGTGGTAGTCATAGTCTGCAAATTCTTCCAACAGGATGCTAATGGCTTCCTCATTATCAGCTAAGTCATTAGCCGTTTCCTGTGTCCAATCTGTAACTGTCATTTGTACTATTTCTTCAGATAGAGTCTGATCAATCTGAATTACTGCCGTGCAGAGTTGTTGTAGAATCTTTTGTGGAGGCTTGTTCTTCTTTGCCTCTTCAAGGGCTCCTTCTAACTGTACCAGATATTGATTGACTGAGTCAGTTGGCTCTTGGACTTGGATTAGATGTACTGTAAGTCTTGAGAGCGCATCTGCTAGTGAGTTCAGCTTGCCGTCAATGTGTTCAAAGTTGATTTGAACTCCAGTACCTGTTACATAGTCAAGAAAGTTTAGCCACCGAACTCTGGATGGCTTTGTAGAGGCAGATTTATTGTAGAAAGAAATGATCGCTTGGCAGTCTGTTCGTAGGGTAATTTCTTTCTGATCTAAGTAATGGATTTTGAGGGCTCTCAAAGTCTCCATACATGCAAAGATCTCTGCGTCAATGGCCGATTTGGTTACTGGAAATTTTCCACTAGCATAGGCACACACTCTTTCTATGCTTCGGGGGTCATTCTTCATGGGCTTCCATTTACATACCCCCCCCCAACCTTCCATGCATCCATCCGTCTCAAGGATGATGTATGCTCCTGGTGCCGGTAGCTCCAAATCAGGGAGTGCTTGTACTACCGCTTTGATTTTGGCAATAAGTTGAATGTCCGAAGGCTTGAGGCGTTTGTCACCCTGAGGTCCAGTTTTAGAATATAAAGGACCAAGTAATGTTCCGAGATTTGGGATGTAGGATCTTGCGTAGTTTAACAGGCCTAGCCATGATCTCAGGCCCGTCTTACTCTTTAACTGTTCTGTATCAAAGCTGACTATCTTTTTGATAATATGGGGCTGTAACTTAATCTTGCTGTTACCGATGATTGCCCCTAGAAACTCAATCTCATGAGTTGCTAATTTCATCTTGGTCGGGGATAAGACTAATCCCCATTTTTCACAAATCTTCAGCATAATTTCAAGATGCTTGGCATGATCCTTTTCATTCTCAGAGAAGATGAGAATGTCATCAATGTACACGGCTATAAATTCTTCTGTGCCAGCGAAGCATTGGTCCATTTTTCTCTGAAAGACCGCTGGCGCATTCTTTAAGCCGAAAGGCATAACTAGCCATTCGTATAATCCACCGGGTACTATAAAGGCTGTCCATGAGATGGACTCAGTATCCATGGCAACCTGGTGGAATCCACTCTTCAGGTCGAACTTTGAAAATATTCGACTGTTACCTATCCGTTTGAGAATTGTATTGATGCCGGGTAAGCTATATTGGTCTTTGTGGGTATTGTCATTCAGTGTCCGGTAATTGAAGACCATACGCTCTTTACCCCTTTCTTCCTTTCCAGTATTTGGGTTTATTGTTGTACCTGAGTTAACTATGATGGCCATAGTTCTATGTCGGCTGGTACTTGGCCGGATTGCTCCTATCTTCAGTAAGGCTTGCACGTGTCGATCATACTGGTCTTTCATCAGAGGGCTGATGTGTTTAAGAGGCTTATCCTGAATCGTCAAGTCCGGGTTGATGATATCAAGTTTACATGTGACTTGATTCTTAGTCCAATGCTGGGCAGGGTTCTCTCCAATGAACCCTTGTTCCTTTAGCCTATTCAGGAGTGGGCTAAATTTTTGCTTAAAGCTTGTGGACTCTTGGAAATTGTTGTAAGCAACTGCATTTTGGACCTCTAAGTACTAACTGGGGTGTGTTCTTCATTTCGGGCAGAAGAACTTTCAGGTTGTTCGAGATTAAGTCTTTTCATCATTTCGTCAAACTCACGATCTCGTTCAGTTTCAAAGTCCTCAGCAGGAGGTTGGTCAAAGTTAGCAAATCGGACTATAACACCCTCTTCTTCTTCAAGCTCCCGCCAGTATGGAATATTGGCCCATCTAGGCCAGTCATCTGTATTTTTACCGATTGGCCAGCAGACTACGCCATACTGCACAACGGCGTCTCTCTTCAAGATATTCTGGAAGAACTTATAACAGAAGTCTAGAATCACAGCTAGACCCAGAAGCCGAGCTATCAATCTCTCAGTACCAAAGAGCACAACAGGTACCTGCCGAGACCCTGTATCAAGCAGGCTGGGCAGAAAGACAGCACAGAGTATATCAGCACTACTCTGATGAGAGGATCTTAGCCACAGATGGAGCACAAGTGGAGCTCCCCTTTATCACAGACCAGAGTTACAACCTGCTAGTTCAAGCAGGACTTCAGCATCTTCACATGGGGATGATGATGATAAGACTGCAAGGGTTCATTGGAGAGAACCCTGCCCAGCATTGGACTAAGAATCAAGTCACATGTAAACTTGATATCATCAACCCGGACTTGACGATTCAGGACAAGCCTCTTAAACACATCAGCCCTCTGATGAAAGACCAGTATGATCGACACATGCAAGCCTTACTGAAGATAGGAGCAATCCGGCCAAGTACCAGCCGACATAGAACTATGGCCATCATAGTTAACTCAGGTACAACAATAAACCCAAATACTGGAAAGGAAGAAAGGGGTAAAGAGCGTATGGTCTTCAATTACCGGACACTGAATGACAATACCCACAAAGACCAATATAGCTTACCCGGCATCAATACAATTCTCAAACGGATAGGTAACAGTCGAATATTTTCAAAGTTCGACCTGAAGAGTGGATTCCACCAGGTTGCCATGGATACTGAGTCCATCTCATGGACAGCCTTTATAGTACCCGGTGGATTATACGAATGGCTAGTTATGCCTTTCGGCTTAAAGAATGCGCCAGCGGTCTTTCAGAGAAAAATGGACCAATGCTTCGCTGGCACAGAAGAATTTATAGCCGTGTACATTGATGACATTCTCATCTTCTCTGAGAATGAAAAGGATCATGCCAAGCATCTTGAAATTATGCTGAAGATTTGTGAAAAATGGGGATTAGTCTTATCCCCGACCAAGATGAAATTAGCAACTCATGAGATTGAGTTTCTAGGGGCAATCATCGGTAACAGCAAGATTAAGTTACAGCCCCATATTATCAAAAAGATAGTCAGCTTTGATACAGAACAGTTAAAGAGTAAGACGGGCCTGAGATCATGGCTAGGCCTGTTAAACTACGCAAGATCCTACATCCCAAATCTCGGAACATTACTTGGTCCTTTATATTCTAAAACTGGACCTCAGGAACGAGATCGTGAGTTTGACGAAATGATGAAAAGACTTAATCTCGAACAACCTGAAAGTTCTTCTGCCCGAAATGAAGAACACACCCCAGTTACAGACAGCCAGGCCGACTACAACCTCTGGAAAGAAGAAGAGAAGATACTACGAAAGGCCATGAGAAGGTTAACCAAGCGACTACGCACCGCTGATGACGAAATTGAGGAAATGATGGACAACTACCGGAGGGAGCATCGTCCCTCCAAAGATATCTGAAGAAGCCGGAACTAGACAGGGGGAAGCAGGAACCCCCTTAACAAATGCCTGCCGGGAAAGTAAAATCCCGTTAACAAATTTTACCAAGGAAGCAATGACCTTGTTAATAAATATTTGCAGGGGAAGGATAACCCCTTCACAAAAATTCCAAGTTATCTAGTTTAGATTTAATTCGCTTTGTTTGTGCAGATGATAATAGACCAGCTAAAGAGACTTGCAGACGCTTGCAGAAAAACGTATGCCTCAACCAAGAGATCAATTATGACTTCTCAACACTGGGCCGTTCTCAGTGGATCCAGAAAATTGGAAGAGGTTGAGAGATTGTCGTGTAATTTAATGTTCGGAGAAATTTACTCGCTGGAGGAACTCGATGAATGGTCCAACAAGTTAATTCAAATCCACCAGGATCAAACGAGAACAGTCCTATCAGAACTACAAGGGCTATTAGCCATGGCTTACTTACAGAAAGCCAGGCTAGAACAGTCTGACGATAAGTACGCCGAAGATGATATCAAACCGCTGACTCAACATATCAAGAACCTCGAGTCATGTCACAAGATGATCGTCAGCAGCACCAGTAGTAACCTATATTCCAGCACAAGATACAACCTTATCTGATGAAGAGATAAGGCCGACCAACAGAATCACAAGGACGACAATAATGAAGAGATAAGGCCGACCAACAGAATCACAAGGACGGCAATAATGCAAGATATGATGGCACCATGTTACTTTCGCTGGCTCGTACTACTTTACAGCTGTATGCACTAAGATTGCACTGTAGATTGCAAAATAATTGAGATTCTCTTACTGTAAAGGTCAAATCAAGTGAGTGGTCGATGGGGTCCAATGAACACCCGCACTCACTTATTGAGCCTCATCAAGAGTCTCTCCTTACCTTATAAATAGGTGTGCTTATGGAATTGCAGAACATACTCCGGAACCACCGAAGAGTTCTACCTTTCCTTTGTAATCTTGTAATCCTTTCTACTTAATCTTAAGCTTTCAAAGCTTTCCTTTTCCTCAAGTTGTTCCAGTGTTCATAGTAGCCCGTGACCAATTTGAGAAGCACGCTTCCCCCGTTTTATCTTGGTTCTCTCCAACCGGAGGGAGCATCATCCCTCCAAAGATATCTGAAGAAGCCGGAACTAGACAGGGGGAAGCAGGAACCCCCTTAACAAATGCCTGCCGGGAAAGTAAAATTAAAATCCCGTTAACAAATTTTACCAAGGAAGCAATGACCTTGTTAATAAATATTTGCAGGGGAAGGATAACCCCTTCACAAAAATTCCAAGTTATCTAGTTTAGATTTAATTCGCTTTGTTTGTGCAGATGATAATAGACCAGCTAAAGAGACTTGCAGACGCTTGCAGAAAAACGTATGCCTCAACCAAGAGATCAATTATGACTTCTCAACACTGGGCCGTTCTCAGTGGATCCAGAAAATTGGAAGAGGTTGAGAGATTGTCGTGTAATTTAATGTTCGGAGAAATTTACTCGCTGGAGGAACTCGATGAATGGTCCAACAAGTTAATTCAAATCCACCAGGATCAAACGAGAACAGTCCTATCAGAACTACAAGGGCTATTAGCCATGGCTTACTTACAGAAAGCCAGGCTAGAACAGTCTGACGATAAGTACGCCGAAGATGATATCAAACCGCTGACTCAACATATCAAGAACCTTGAGTCATGTCACAAGATGATCGTCAGCAGCACCAGTAGTAACCTATATTCCAGCACAAGATACAACCTTATCTGATGAAGAGATAAGGCCGACCAACAGAATCACAAGGACGACAATAATGAAGAGATAAGGCCGACCAACAGAATCACAAGGACGGCAATAATGCAAGATATGATGGCACCATGTTACTTTCGCTGGCTCGTACTACTTTACAGCTGTATGCACTAAGATTGCACTGTAGATTGCAAAATAATTGAGATTCTCTTACTGTAAAGGTCAAATCAAGTGAGTGGTCGATGGGGTCCAATGAACACCCGCACTCACTTATTGAGCCTCATCAAGAGTCTCTCCTTACCTTATAAATAGGTGTGCTTATGGAATTGCAGAACATACTCCGGAACCACCGAAGAGTTCTACCTTTCCTTTGTAATCTTGTAATCCTTTCTACTTAATCTTAAGCTTTCAAAGCTTCAAAGCTTTCCTTTTCCTCAAGTTGTTCCAGTGTTCATAGTAGCCCGTGACCAATTTGAGAAGCATACGATAAGGAACAGTCCGATCAAATACAAGATTTAACAAAATATCAAATAGTTCTACATATTACAGCTCCAAAATAACAATATCAAGGTTTAGCGTTATAAGGCGACAAAACGAAACAAAATACAAAAGCAGTCACCATTAGAACTCCACATCTACGACTGTCTATTAGTTGTTTAAAAACTATCTACACCTCGATTTATAGATCGACCACTCACCCCTGCAAGGCTGAAGCAAAAACAACGGAGATCAGCGGGTGCTGAGTAGGAGAATTACAATATGATCAACAAGCATCAAGTGTCAACTCAACCGTGAATAACAACATGGGCTAAGATGCAGTTAAAGGCAATGAACACAACAAATACTCCTCACCTACTCCTAAACAACATCAACTGAGTCATCGACCGTGTGGACCGTTGGGTAAAAACCGAGCACTCTACCACCTGCAGAGTGACATCAATCGTCCGCTCCAACGATGATGCGACTACCCCCACCAAGAAGGTAACCCGTCAGATGTCGCGTCTGACATCATCGCACCTGAAGGTGCCCAACGTGCGACTAGTCAATATCATATATACCCTCTCCCATGCCCGGGGGTACCACACTGAAATGGTCCTGGACCGAAGTCCTCTCCAAGGCCATAGCCTCCAGATCGACAACAACCATGCAACTTGACTCCAAGAGTGCAACAAGGTATATCACCACAATATAACAACAACTCCAAGTGATAACAATATAAACATTATGATAATAACAAAACATCATGATCAACAATATAACAACAACTCTAAGTGATTATGACATGATCAACCGGATAATAACATGCTCAATAAGTAAACAACACAATATATAACAACATGATATTATGCATACGATGACTAATCCAATGCACTATAGGATTAGCATAACATATATACTATGATCAAGAATAAACACCAATAAACAACAATAAAATGTAACACATGCAATTTCTCTACATGACATGTCCAAGAATAATGTGCAACAGGAGTTCAATAAATTTTTAAGAAGCAAATCAAACAACGGAAGCAAGGGTATTTCTGTAATTTATCTTCAACGACAAATCAACAAAAGACAAGGGACGACAGACTTGCAGGCTCAACCCACCCTCAACACACTCTCCAAACTACAACTATTTCACAAGTAATCAACTAAATTCTCATACTAATAATTTAATATTATTTAAACACCTCGACAACCTCAATAACTAACCAACTGAAAGAACATCCTAACAATGCTTTCTCGGAAAACCAACCCCACCATCGCGTTCAGCACGCGAAAATATTCAAGTTTGCTATTCACCTCGACCCCAACCGACAACTCGAGGCTCACCAAATAAATTAAATTTCTAATATGTAATTATCATCCAATTAATCAACAATAATTGAACAGTTTAATCATTAATTAACTTAGCAAACAAGTTAATCTAAACACCATCTAATCATCAATTAACTAAATCTGGCCACCATTTAATATTTAATAAATTAAATATTAATTTTTTTAACACATTCCTCTCTCTCTCTCTCTCTCTCTCTCTCTCTCTTTTCCCTTTCTTTTTCTTTTCCCTTTTCCTTGCTTTTTCTCCCTGCTCCTGTTCTCCCGCTCCTCTCCCTTCACCCGCAGACCCCCTCCTCTCCCAGCCAGCCGCCTAGCCGTTGCCGACCGGCGACTCCACGGCCCCCGCCCTCTCCTCGACCCTCTGGCCCCGCCCAGTCCCATGACCGACTGAGTGGCGGCCCAGATGGCCCGCCCCGGCAGCGCTCGGCTGCTCGGCTCCACCATGGCTGCGCGATCTGCGCGTGGCAGCCCTCCGGCTGGCCGACCATGGCATGGCAGCCCGCAACCACTACACGCGGCCGCTGCGTGCGACATCTGCACGCGGCCAGCCCCCGTGGGCTATGGCGGAACCATCTCTTCCCTCGTCTTCGTCGTTAGATTTGTCGGAAATAACAACGGAAGTAAAGCAACGAAGTGGATGAGATCTCCTACCTCGATTTTGCATTCCGACGACGACGAGCTCCTCTCCCGGCGACAAATCCGACAGTGGATCCCCTCTCCCCACTCGGCTGCGCCTCCTCTCCCTCACAGGTTCTCCTCCTCCTCCTCTCACTCTCTCTCACAGCTTCCCTGTCCCCTTCTCCCTTTCCTTCACAGGTTCTACTCTTCTCCCATCCATAGCACCTCTCCCTCTCCTAAAACCCCTCAACATCCACAGCACCTCTCCCTCACCTCACCACCACCCCACTCCTACAACCATCCTTCCTCAACTCCACATTAATTAGGTGTTTGACTTATATATTTTATTTAATTAATTTTTTTTTTTTACACGGGGCATAACAGTATGTGCTTTAGGTGGGGTTTTGTCTTATTGTTGATTTGGAGCTATTGGTTCACATTTGCTGGTGTTTTCTTTAACCTTCATATTTAGTCATAAATATAGAATGTTGACATTTTTCTTTGCCTAACTTATTTTTTTGGATTATGATGGATTAGTTCTTGTACTTTTCAATTCAACTTATATTATCAGTTCTAAGCCTCTAATAATTTTTGGAGAATTTGCTCGAATGGTTATGTTGCTGGTGACGTGTGTATTCTATTATAGTCCTTAATGTTTTACAGGTCGAGTCTGCCGAATTTGCGGCTAGGGGTGCTAGTATAGTTTCATGTGGTTCCAACTTGTTAAAGGTAAGATGTTGTTGGTGGTTCAATTGGAATAATGCAGAAGTATACTTTCAATCCTCTTCAGATATACACATTTCCGTTTTACACTTTTAAAACTGTAAATTAGGTTTGGGACTGCACAACTGGTTCTTGCCTCTTTAACTTGGGATCGATGGCTGGTGAACAACCTTCCGGACACAAGGAACAAATCATTGCTATGACAGTCAACCGCTGGCAATCGTGTATGTGAAAATTGCTTACTTGTACTATGTATTCTAGTCAATTCAACATCCATGTTCTTTGTAATTTTCTTTTGGTACTTATTGGTCTTTTGATCCTTAAATTCCTATACATATCCATTTTTGTCACAATATGGGTTAGAATCTCGGACGGTATGGTACAAGTGGTACATACCATTCTTTTAATGTTTTAAGGTTGATATTAGGCGGTACGTGAAAATAACATTTGTATCGCCTGTACACTACTGCCCAGTAAAGTGTTTGTATTGGACATACTGGAGTTGTACAATCCGGTACAAGCCTTGTATCGAGGGGTACACACCAAATGACTATTTCTTTAGCTGTTGGAGTGTTTTTTCCAATGATTGTTTTAGTCATTTAAGCTGGTTCTTTGTCATTTAAGTCTATATAAAGGCCTAAATCCCCTTATTTCTTCATCTTCATTCTCTTACTTATCCAAAACTCTCAAAGTCTACTAAACCTCTCCCAATCTCTCATTTCTTCCAAAAAGTGTGTAATGCCTAGATAACATGATGCACACCATTCTTCAGTTTTTAGACTTCAATTTGTATCTTTTTATGAAACTTCAACTGTTGTTTTTGAATCTCTAGACTAGAAATTGTATGTTTTATTATGAATATTTTCAAGCATTTTGATGGAGTAATTTATGAAAAATAAGATTTGAAGTGTGAAATGTTAATATAAAAGAGGTTGGCACAGTCCTAGCAATATCGGTTGATCACCATTTTAAACCATGCGTCATAGACAGCCAGTTTCCTTTCACATTATCTGAAGTAATACTTATTCCTCCCTAAGGTCATCTTTAAGAAAAAGTTTAGATTTTTTTCCACGGTGTTTCCATTCTTGGACAACAAAATAACAATCCAGCCTGACTTGTAGCAGCCAGCTGAGTTAATTCAACAAAGGAGCTTATAGGGCATCCAAAATTATTTAAAAAGGTAGTCCAGGTAATGCACTACTTGCATAATCATAAATTGTAAATGCTACTTTACAACCGCACTTCTTTATTCAGTATCCTTGCAGGTGACATCTATCACTGCATTGTAGATAGATTAAGGAATGCTACGGGCCATGTCAGGTTTGAGATTGCACTGGCTAGGTAATACTATAAAGACATTTAAAGATGGTTTTTATTTTTATATTCTTGTGATTGTCAATTAGTGCTCTGCTTAGGTGGTAGTTTAAGCTAGACGTCTCATGAGAGATAGAAATATTTAATAAGACATGGTCGGCAAGAAGGATATGCAGCCCTAGCATTTTCTCAGGATGTTGATGTTATAGATTTCATGATTGGAAGACTTGTATGAACTAGAAACAAGATAGTTGGTACTAGTTGATTAAGAACATTTATATTCTGATGACTGGAAATAGTTTTCATGCAACTTTTCTGCTTTTGCAATTTGTTTGGTTCTCTTTCATTGGCTATAAAATTTTATTGCTTGCTGGTATTTTTTAATTTTTTTGAACATTTCTAATGGGCTATAAAATGTTCAGGTCTTGTTGTAACAAGTGGTGCAAAAGGAGATGGAAAACTTCTACTCTGGAATGCTTTGAGAGGTGAACTTGATGCTGATCTGAATTTGAATTTGAGGTAACAATTCTTTTTATCTCATGCTAACATAAGATCTAATACTGCTGCTTGTTCAAGCTAACCTAGATTTTCTTGTAATTGAATCTTACTTTCAAGATGTTGCCCTTAAAGATTTGAATGGTTTTGAATGATGCAACTAGGGCCAACAAAATTTGACATGGCCGATTTGGATGTGTAGGCATTAAATTAAGTAGGTTGTGTTTGCATGTAATCGCTCCCATTATTATGACTTGATTTACCATGTTCGTAAAACTAAACTGGGGAATTGGTTAAATCAGTCAGTTCATTTAAAGGTGTGCAGTCTGTTAAACTATAAATGAGAGGCAGAGGCTGATAGCCTTAATCTCTCAAGCTTTAATTGCTCTAATGAAGGGAACTACTTTTGCCTCTCCCAAGATTATAATTGCATTCTTGCTATTCTAGGATTTATTTTCAGCCATTTCTCTAGGCTATTTTCTTTCTATAAATATTCTTACAGTAAAGCATTGGGACATCAAGTCAAACAAAATTGGACAGTGGACACAATAGTTCTGTCTGTCTAATGATATGTTTAAATTATCATGTTATCAATGGTCATGTCAAACCAAAGTCATCAAAATTTGTGAATTCTGGTCAAAGATCAACCAAATTGGGTCAGGATTAGCCAAGTCAGATCTTATTTTGTTCAAGTCGGATGTCAAAAAATAATTGGGCCTAAATTTGTCCAAACAAAAAGGATCATCAGAAATCAGCCTGGATGAGCAGCCAGAATATGGTCTACTCTGCTGGGACATTGGCTGATCCCAGCTGTTTTTTTTGTCTTAAAGCTCTATGAAAAAGATAGGAAAGAAGCTAGAAAGACGAAGGAGAGAAGGTAGGAGGTATGTGAAAAGAGAAGAATGATCTTATAGGGGACAACAAGCTTACTGGTTACTCAATAGGATGGTTCTAGGGTCAAGTCAGCTGTTGTTCCACTGACGTCACAATCTGCATTGATGCATCTTTGGAATCATGTGGGACTGCCACCAGTATGTGGATTTGGAAGGCCACTACTAGTCTACTACATTCCAAGGATAAAGAGCAGCTGCACCTGTGATGAGGGGAAAGGGGCTGCATGTGTGTGCGTGCACCTGTATGGACCCCAAGAATATGAATCATTCAGTACCACTTAGATCGAGCATTAAGTATATTAAGTTCTTAATTATGTTTGTCTGTTAAACATATACACTTCTCTCAGTCAATTAATTATTTTTTTCATAATTGGTTATCATTGGCTATGAACTTTTTCCGATGTTTTATTCTTTGTATTATTGCAGAGTAAGAGAACAGGTTCATCCTTCAATTATTGCAATGGAGTTTAGCAGTGAAAATATGTTGGTGTGTGGAAGTGACTGTGAATATGGTGGTCCTGCAGTTGTGCAATTATGGGATATCGAATCTCCACAATCCTGCCTTTCTTTTTCTGCAAATGATTCTGTAGGTTATTATTGTTTGCCTTCCAAAAAGTTCATATATTCCAGTTTACTGATTCACTATTCTTACAGTATATTACTTCGCTGAAGATAGATCCAGCTGGCAACACTATTATAACAGGTACTCTCTTACTTTGTTACAATGGTCTTAAATGCAAACTTCTCTTTGTTGGCGGCTTAACTACTTTTGTAAGTTGTTCTTGAAAATGTTATATAGGTGCTGGTGATGGAACTGTTGGTTTATTTGACATGAGGACTTGTGGTGCTATCAATCATCTTTCTATTGGCTCTGGTTATGAGGTAGCTGTTTCTTCATGTTAAATAGCAGATTTTACTAAAACTTGGACAACTGTCTTCCTACTTAAGTGTCATTATTCATTTAATTTATATCATTGTCCCCTGCACTGGGATTATTTTTAGCTTTTGCTCCTTTTGATCTCTTAAACCCATCAACTTATATACATGGCCTATGTAGTATTTGCAATATTTCTTTGATTTTTAGTATCATCATGGCTCATTAGTCTCGCATATGACTTCTTCATGATTCTTTTTGTATTCTATAATTGTCTAACCACCACGTAATCAAATGTCATTTTCCTATCATGAACTAACAGCCCCCTGTTACCCTACTGATGAAAAGTAAAATATCTTTTGTTCTGAAATACCTTTTTTTACTGTCAATGATCCAATAGGTGGTTCTTGTTAAATGCCTGAATATCTTGATTTAACTACCTATTAGGAAGTTATGATTTTAATACTTTATAATACCACCTGGCATGTTGTTTACTGGTAACTGATTGTTCAACTAAATTTATTGATATTTAAAATTTTTATTCCTGTTTAATATTTCAATATTATTTTTTACAGGTAACTTCCGTTTCTTTTAGTAGCTGTGGAACTTATCTTACTGCCTCTGGGACATCAAATAACACCTTAGTATGGGATACACGAGTCTTGCCAATGAACCATGTGCAATTACCCCATGAAAGAATTGATATGCGTTTCTTAAGACCATTGCATTGCTTGAGCCATGGAAAGCAAATGCCTACTGCAGAATATGCAGGTCAAATTCCTGGGTAAGTCCCCAAAATAAGTTATATATTTTGTTGGCAAAGTGTTTACAGAAAAAGATCTTGTGGTTTGCTTGTTACCTGAAGGTAAGTCAGTAAGTGTATTAACTTTATGGACTTGACATCCATATCCAGTGGTCCACAAAATTGTTATTTGAAATATTTCAAATGTATATATTTATTAAGTCTGTAGGTACGAGGCAGTTTATGAGAATTACAACAACTGCAGATAATAATATATCCAAAATTCCTAATTGGAATAACTTTCTGGATCTTGTGACCATCTTTCTGTCCCCCCTCCTCCCCTTATTGTTCACAATATGTTGGAAGTTGGTTTGAAGACAAGTAGACAACATCTGGGATATTAATTCCATTCTTGTTTGGACAAAGAACTAATCAAGGATTGACCGTTACAAAAGAGTATCCTGAAGTGTGTTCTTTGTTGTGAGCAAACTTGACTGAACTAGGACTGGATGTTAACATGGCCATTGAATTATCTTATGAACCGTTTATTATGCTGTTGTCAAAGAGTTGAAAAACAGAATGATTTTGTTATCAGTCAAATATACTTTCAATTTCCAAATTTAGATTTTGAATCCAACAACTATCACCTGTCTGTGCAACGACAAACCATAATAATGAGTGACATGCATGTTGGGGGAAACAATGTCACATATATAAAAATGAATTTCAAGGACATGGACTTTTACAAAGCAAGCAAGGAGGTCTGACTCTTGTATTAGTTGTGATGAAGAACCTAGTGAGACTTTACCTTTGATGCTATGTTGCGAAAACTATGATTTAAACAATTTCAAGTCAATGGAATATGGTTTGTGTCTCAGTAATTTTGTTGTGCATGTTTGGACCTTTTTGGACTGATTCAAATTTTCCTGTGCGTGTCTTTGTTTTAATTTTTATTAGTTAGTTTATTTAAGATTCATCTATCTTATATGATGACTTCTATTTTAATTTTTTTAATTGCTTCAGCCATGTTGAAATGGGCGATCAAGGTGTAAATGACTCCCAGTGGCTTCAGACAGAACCTGTGCTGGTTACTGTCAGTGGTGATGGGAGGTAGGCAAATTTCCTTCATTTTCTTAATGTTCTTACATTCTTTATCCAGCTTAGCAGTTTACCTTTATTATTTGATGTATATAGCATTGCTATGTGGAATGTTACCCTTGGTCAACCTTGCATCAGGCATCTCTTTAGCCATACAAGATGTGCTAATACTGTAAGTTAATAATCTCATCCTTGTTTCAATACAAGTGTCATGGTGATAATGATTTCTATGCCATGTTTATAAAGGGAGCTCCCAACATATGGATTTTTTACTAATGTGAAGTTTGGGGAGGGTCAATGCAGACAGCATTTCCCTTTCCTAGATGTAAACTGGTTTCCCAGGTTGCACCTGTGTAACCCTACAGTATGTGTGTGTGTGTATATATATATATATAGCTAAGAACCTTGGTTTGAATGGAATGTTTTTTATACAGATCGCTGTTGCTCCAAATGATGAATACTTGTGCACGGGTGGTGATGATCAAAAGATTGTGAGTCACTCCAGTATTTCCATTTAAATAGCTCATTTATATAGTTACAAAAAATGAAACTCTAATGTCTTTTCAAATCATATCCTGTAAATACTTTCTTGTTGCATATCAGTGGCAGATGTTATCACTATGTTTTCGAAAGAAACCAATATACTATTTTGAAAGTAATCAGTAAAACTAAGTAGGAATTCACCTTGTGGGAAAACAATCCATATGACTATTTATTAATTTCAAGGAGTTGCATATATTACTTGAAAACAAGTTACAAAGCATATATTACAACTTGAACTGGTATGCAACCCATTTTGTGGTTGGTGGATTCATATAATAACTTTTTAAATAGTATAAATAGAGAAAAAGGGGCAAAATTTTAAATTGGATATTATAGGCAAGTAATTATATAAAGATAGATATTTTGTTGATTACCGATTTACCGCTCCTTTATTTTTATTAAATTTGTTTTAAGAAAAAGATGAGAGAAGGCCAAAGTAGAGCAATAAGACAAGATTTAGTTCCGCAGTTTCATGCACGATGTGTTTTTTGTTTTTTGATTGTTAAACATGTGAGTGGTACTTTAATCCACATGGGTAGTTCAAAAGAATGACTTATGCTAGTTTTCTATACAAGGACTTATTGAACTTTCACACAAAAAAGCATGCAACTTTAAGCACATCAACTGAGCTTAGATAAACTGAAGTTGAACTTGGGTTGAAATGAATTGATCTAAGCTACGTGGTAGAGAACTTGAGTTTAGCTAATACTAGAAATTAATTGAACGAGTCGAGGTTTAATTATTACATGCAAAACCAATTGATTCTCCCGGTTCAGCGTAAAATAGCCAATTTTCACAAATCTTCCATAGGATGGACCCACCTGGTCCAATTCAAATTTTTAAAACTATGCTTAGAATTAAACAATCGCTTTCCTCTAGTTCGAAAGAATTGGATTACTTTGTCTTAATTTTGAGCAGGAGAGACTATTTAATTCCCATTCCCCATTGACCTTCACTAAAGGTGTGTATAGACATGAGAGGATATATTAAATTATTATTCATTATCTATCATTGAAAAGTAATTTTATGAAGTTCAAGCTGTTCTGATTGAGAGGTGACATTTCCTCCTGATGTGAAGTGCCCTTTGTCTTTTCCACTAAATCTAGTAATCATGGAGTAATCTTTTTAATGGAGCCAAACATTCATTTTTATAGTCAATCTTCCTTATTGCTCAGATCCAACTAACATGATTTTTTTGGATATGAACTTGTTCAATGCTTAGATGTTGCTTAAGTTAGATTGTTCTAAACTAGCAGCTTCATTGAAACTTAAATATAAATACATTTACTGCCTTAATTTCCTTTTTCTCTATATAGTTTGTCCCAGAGTAATTGATGCTCTCATCAACTTGAGCATGTTCTAGGTTATCTTTGAAGCAACATGTTGTTAACCTACGAACTTCCATATAGCAGTACATGAAGATATGCCAATAAACTGTGTTACTCTTGACAGGTTTTGTATCACAACAAGAATGGAAGTTCCCGCTTGAAGTGGCGACTATCTCATCCACTGTTGGACGAAGATTAGGAAATTCTAGCATGCTCATAAAGTCCTATGTGAGTGTTTTCAGTTACTGAAGGTGAAGATATGATTTTGATAGTCGTCAGAATACTGATCAGAAATTAACTCTTTTATAATTAATACCTTCATCAACTGGCTAAATCTTTGATGCATAGGCAAGATGTCTCTGGAGCAATTAAAGGTGGGAAGATGATATTCTTTTAAAAGCATGTTGTTTCTGTAAACAAAAGCTATCCCAGTGAAGATACCGACACAAGCACCAAGTTGGATAGTCATTCTTTTCGGTTTCCTCTAATTGAAATCCGAGACACTGATTTTGTTCCCAACATTATATGCAGCTGATATTAAATCCATTGCTGCAGTGACATTGCTAAAGAAGGATCTTAAATACCCAGAGTTGTGTTATTACATGAGCGGATGGCTAGCGAATTTGTTTAGTTTTACTGAATTGTGTTCTGCAATTTTAAATTGTAAGTCTTAAACTTCGCTTGTCTTAACAGTTGGCCTCAAATGCTAACTGAGCCTTTCAATTTATGGTTTGGTTTTACTCGTTCGGATCAATAATATATGTAACTTTTGTTATTGGGAAAAAAGGAATAATTTGTTAATGAATGTATACAATAAATTATGTTTTTCAATCTAGTTAGGCTTTCTAAAACTTCATACTTGCATGCATGAATTAAACAGCATGTTTCAGTATATTTAATCTTGCAAGATATGATAATAAAATGAAAGAATAAACTAAAAAGTATATGAAACTTTGGCAAT
Source organism: Canna indica (assembly GCA_034359265.1). NCBI lineage: Eukaryota > Viridiplantae > Streptophyta > Magnoliopsida > Zingiberales > Cannaceae > Canna > Canna indica. Next base: position 2,502,494 of record CP136898.1, on the reverse strand, counting down.
CATTGCCGAAAAGAAGTTTGCTAGGAGTGTTGAATCAATTCAGCTGGCATTAACTGAATTCAATTTTATTTTTCAGTAATTTAATTGAACCAAACCAAACCTTTTGCTCCACGTAGGTTTGGTTATGCCAATATCTATAAAAATTAAAAATTAGCGTAGTTAAGAAATAGCAAACTGAAACTGTATTTGGAGTGTCAGGTGCTCTATTTTGGGACACCGGGTAGAGATAATAACAAGACACTGCAACTATGAAAGTTATCTTGAAATAGATTGAAGTCCAGTACGTTGACTCTTTTTAAACTTATTCTAAACCCGAGTCAAACATAACAATTTCGATGATCAGTTGTCCGGCAATGTCTTATCCATGGATTTAAAGAAGGGAAAAGGTACAAAAATGCTCCTGACGTTTTCTCGCGGGTACTAAAATATCCCTAACATTTTTTGGGGATCAAAAATACCCCTCATGTTATGATTTGGGTACAAAAATGCCCCTATAGGTAAACGTTGTTAGTTGAGAGATAACAAGCTGATGACTGGGACTGATGACGTGGACATCCGTGGGCCAAAATGTTTTCTCACGGGTACTAAAATGCCCCTAACGTTTTCTCACAGGTACAAAAAACCCATAACATTTTCTCACAGGTATAAAAATACCTCTAACGTTTGTTTTTGACCTAAAATACCCCTGAGGTTATTGAAAATGATATAAAAATGACATTAGACTAACTTTTGTTAGGTGAGACTTAACGGAGATGTCATGAATGCTGACAAAGATGTTGACTTTACACATGACGCATATGCAGAGAGCAACTTGTCATGCAATCGTAGGTAGACCTGGCAATTATCGGCCCGACCCGATAGCCCAACCCGACCCAGCCCGGCCCGATAAAATCGGGTTCGGGCCAATTTCGGGCCGGCCCGAACATTTAACGGGTCGTGCTGGGCCTAGTGCTATTGGGCCATGTCGGCCCGATAGCCCGATAACCAATATCGGTTATTAGCTTTTTTTTTTACCTGTTAACCTACTCGACCTGTTAATAATACCCATTAATTATACCCTTATATTTTTGGGCTAATGAGCCGTGTCGGCCCAACATGTTATTTTTTTGTGTCGGGCCGGCCGAGCCGGCACGATTTGCCAAGCCTAATTGTAGGGGTGAATAAAAAAATCAAAAAATCGGTTAATTAAAAAATCGGTTTGAAACCGAACTAAATTTACAGTTTTTGATTTATTATGTGTCGCTTACGTGGCAAGTTGCTCTCTATATATGCTTCACGTGTAAAGTCAATATCTTTATTAACATCCATGTCATCTCCATTAAGTTTCACCTAATAAAAGTTAGCTCGGTGTCATTTTTGTACCATTTTCAATAACCTCAGGGGTATTTTAAGTCCAAAACAAACGTTAGGGGTATTTTAGTACTCGTGAGAAAACGTTAGGGGTATTTTTGTACCCGTGAGAAAACGATAGGAGCATTTTAGTACTCGTGAGAAAACGTCTTGGCCGCCGAATGTCCACATCATCAGTCCCAGTCATCAGCCACGTCAGCTCCGTTATCTCTCAACTAACACCGTTTACCTATAGGGGCATTTTTGTACCCAAATCATAACTTGAGGGGTATTTTTTATCTCAAAAAAATATTAGGGGAATATTAGGGGAATTTTTAGTACCCGCAAGAAAACGTCAAGGTCATTTTTGTACATTTTCCCTTTAAAGAATTATTGGAACCAGTATGTATTGACTGGATCACCAAGCATTGGTATTGAAATATTAAACTCAGTTCAGCCAAATTACCACTTATAGGGCAATAAAAGGACCAACATCTTTTGGACAAATGGATATAAAAGGAGTGGGGAATATGACTCCATTGCATGAATATTATTCAACTGTTTAATTTACATTCACCAAGACAAGACTTGCCATGTATTTGACAAACATTTTTTTTAAAGAAAAAGAAAGATTCTAAATGGCTATCAATATGTACACTGTACATCCTGAATGAAAAATTTACAATCTCTTCAAGGTCCTTCATTGAACAAGATAGATGGGATCTACAATTGTTATATAGGTCAAAGAACGTGTCCATACGACATGGATAATTGCTTCTTGTGGTTATGCAGTTATCGCAGATCCTGATATCAAGTGACTGTACAAGTTGAATACAACAACCAAGACTAGCAAACATTCAGCCATCTCATTTCAACCCTGGAAGATGAATGGAGAAGACTAATTAGTACTGAGTATTATGAATCAATCTTCAAATCAAGATTGGCTTGGAAAAGTTCTAAAAAAAGAAAAAGGAGAACAGGTACCTCCATCTTCTTCAAAGATAATATAGTAAATGAATAGAAGAGTACAACTTCACTATATTTGAGAAGAACCATAATGCAGGTTATATCAATCCCCATATTAATTATACACTGATACAGTTTTCCTATTTCCAAATACATTCACTCTGCCAATTTTGGATGTTGAATGTAGTATCTTAACTCTTTAAGAATTATATCTTGTCGTGATGTATGCGATAATAATACCTAAAATACTAAAAACTCATATACCTCTCTAATCTCAAGCAGACAGGAATTTTTATAACAGTCTAGGTAGCATATGCTATTTCCAACTAAACATGGTATTAAGTAGAACCGCGGGCACTATTACATCATTTAGTAAATCTGCATTGGATTAACCCAGTGACAATATTCAGTAAGTTTAAGATGCACAAACATGCAGAGTTGTAATGATTGGATATTCTCAGCAGAATAGCTGCTTGACCAATTATAAATTAATTTTATATGTTTGATATATAGTGACACTGCCAATGCAGATCCCAAGCCCAAATGAAAAGGTGGAAGATTGCATTAGGTCACTAACAGCCAAATAATTTGTCGATACATATTCATATATTAATATTAATATGTTAAAAAGTCAAAATGAGAGGGTGGCTTAGGGGTAACGGTAAAGTTCCTCACTTGTGACCTAGAGGTCATGAGTTTGAGCCACGAAAACAACCTCTTTGCAAAAAGCCACGGGGAAGGCTGTGAACATCAACCCTTCCCAGATTCCACAAAAGTGAGATTGCTTCATGCACTGGGTTAGTTTTTTTTTAATAACCCCAATGGACTCCAGAAAGTATGCACTTTGTAAATTATTAGAGTATTCTAAAATTCTAAGCATTTTTTATAAAATACATGACTAAAAGAAGCAATACAAGTTAACTACAGTTAGAGGAAAACCATATGAAATATTTTAGTAATCTAGGCAACAGGACCAGATAGAGGTGCTTACTTCTCAAACAAATATTGAAATTGGCAGAAACTTGTGCAAAAACCCCAGTATTAACATATCTCCTACATTTAAAAGATCTACTGATTCTTTTTCGAGGCTGTATCAAGAAACCGAGCCACTTCCCTGTAAAGCTGTTCTGCTTCAAATGGCTTTGAAACATAGCCATCCATTCCACACTTTAGGCACTCCTCATAGGTTGCCTGGATTACATCTGCTGTCATGGCCAATATGGGGATATGGAGGTTCAAGCCATCTTGATAAGACTCAAATGACACCTCCCCACTCTTTAGTTGGTTATTTATATCGGCTTCCATCTCACGTATCTTCCTAGTAGCCTCAAATCTGAAGAAATACAAGATTTTACAAAAAATGAGAAGATGTTTTAGGTTTTAGCTATGTTGTGATGCTACTAGAAAGCATACAATTTGTTCTACAAAAAATATTGAGCATAAGAGGATTACAAATTATTTTAATTAAATATATATCCTGAAGAAGTACAAAGAAACAGCCAACTGAACTTGGACGAAAGATTTAGGCATTGTAAGAACTAGGAAGGCAAGTAACATTCAATTAGAACTCAAGGAGATATAATGTTTAGAACAACAACAAAAACAAGATGTATCATGAAGCAAGGTTTCAGAGTGTACCCATCCATTTCAGGCATCTGAATATCCATAAAACAAGCATCAAATTTATGTGGTGGTTTGAGCATGCTAATAGCCTTTTTCCCTCTATCTGCACAAGTCACTTCAGCTCCATATTTTTTTAAAGCACCAGCTGCTACTCTGAGATTTACAATATTATCATCGACAACCAGAATCTTTTTGTCATGGAGAAGGCTAAGCAATGATAAGTTGGGAAGTCCTTCATGTCGGGGATTTTCCCTATCCCCACAACCCATAGCTCGTCTTAAAGATACTTGAAGCATGCTTGCTCTGAGCGGCTTTGTGATTATAGTTGAGATATATTCCATTGGACCAGGGAGGGTAGATTTAATAGAATTTGTAGGACGTGCTAAAAGAAGAAACTTTGGGGTGTCCAAATGATCACCCTTTAATTTGCTAATTATAGAAGACCACATAGTAATACTTTTTAACCAAGTATCATGTTCAACCAAAACCATATCTGTTCTTAATGTTCTGCTTGTTAATCTAGTGAGAACCTGATTTGGGTCAGTTTCCATTGTAGTGTGTATACCCAGCCTGTGGAGATGGTATTTTGTGACCTTTGCACGGATTGGTATATGGTCAACAACCAATCCAGTCATCCCACGGAACTCTAAAGACTTATGTTCATTCGCATTAGTATGTGCGCTTCTCAGGACCACTGTGAAGGTAAAAGTGGAACCAATCTGTGGTTCACTGACAAATCCAATCTCTCCCTTCATGAGACCAACCAAACACTTACTGATGCTCAGTCCAATACCAGTACCATGAATACGAGAAATAGATGGTCCAACCTGCATGAAAGGAGTGAAAACACGGGATTGCGCTTCCAGAGGAATCCCCACCCCAGTGTCTTCAACAGATATGATCAAGTTTACAAGCCCAGAAGAGCTTGACAGATGAAATGATTCTGGAGCAGAAGATTCCTGATTTAAAATTTTGAAGCTTTTCCAGATACTTCTTCTATCTGCTACAGGAAAGCCACTCAAGGTATCTGTGGAGTGAGCATCTGCTACCACATGGAGTGAGTTCATCTCTTCAATTAGGTGGGCAGTCAGATATATATGACCTCTTTCTGTAAACTGCAGAAAGAAATTTGTCAAAACAAATGCAACTGATTCAGTATCCATCTACACTGTTGATGGAAAGCTAAATACTTGCCTTTATTGAATTTCCAATCAGATTGGTGATGATTTGGCGTATTCTTCCTGGGTCACCAACGATAACTTCAGGGACTTGATCAGAGACATATACTGCCAACTAGTCATTTTTTAGCAAAACCAAGATAAATAGAGAATTAGTTGGTGAAAGACAAAAAGGTTGTACAAAACATCTAAAAACTCTCACATACCTCTAGTCCTTTCTCCTGTGCCTTTACATAGAAAAGTGATAAAACATCATCCAATACTGCCCGCAAGTCAAATGGGACAGCTTCAAGCTCAAGTTTACCGGATTCAATCTTTGCTTGATCGAGGACCTCATTTATAAGTGAGACTAGAGCTTTACCACTGTCTTGGGCAGTTCTAACATAGTCTTCTTGTGTAATGTTCAGATCAGTATCCATAAGCATTTGAAGCATCCCTGGGAAGTTACAATCAGTTAGTTATTGATCATCATTACCCACTCTAGCAATACTTCAGTTATGAAAATATATCACTGACCCAATACACCATTCATTGGAGTTCTTATTTCATGGGAAACAGTCGCCAAAAACTGAAAAGACAAGACACAAGACAATACAATTGTAATGAAAGACTAAGCACCAATGAGTCAGAGATGTCAATGAATCAGAAAACAATTTACAGCCAAACATAAACAATGTAATGCACCTGAGATTTTGCAACATCCGCTGCTTCAGCCCGCCTTTTAAGCTCCATCATTTGTCGATAATCATCTTCCACTTTTACGATGCGGTTGACAGTAGCATGAAATATGTATCCAACTAGTAAAGCAATCACAAGAGTTCCAATTGATGTTGTTATAGCAAGCCATGGCAAAGGAGATTTTTGTTTGAACCTGTTAAAAGTACATTAGGTGAGTATACATCCAGATCAAGGCATAGCTTTCTTCTGAAGCACTACTTGCTTTGACAGAGATGTATAAATTACCTGCAATGCATCTCATGCTTTCTTATTGGATCACCAAAATGAAGGGTACTAATGTGGTATATACCAGTACCAGTCAGGTTTGGACCATACATACTGATTGGTGCATCAGGATCTGTTGTATCATAAACATTGACCATAATGGAGTGCTTGGATGCAAGCTGGTGAAGTAATTTATCCACTAGAGCCTCTATGTCAAAGATTCCACCTAAATACCTGCATATTGCCAAATAGAACAGCAATTTAATTTTTGAGCAGAAAACATTGGTGTCTAAAAGAACTTATGATGCGTAATTAGAAGATAACTCACCCTATAGCTGCTCGGATACGCTCATATGGTGTTGCATTTGAAGGAAGTTCCGTCTTGTAAACTGCATATGTCATAATAACCCCTAGTCTTTTTGATTTTAATAGCTCAAAAGGAGCAGTTAAAACCCCCCTCCCAGATTTCCTAGCCCGTAGAACGTTTTCACAGTCTTCCTGCATAAAAGGAGGTATCTTTAATTGTTGAAATATTAATTATAATCAACAAGTTATAAAGTTATAGCTGGGCCTGTCAAAAACAGCAAAATGAAATAGCAGTACTTAAGCATTTCAACTAAACATGCAAATTTAGATGTTAAAAAGAAGGTTAAGATAGTTAAAGAAACATATCTCCCATTCCCTTCTAGTCTCCAACCAAACAAAAGAAGGGTAAAATATTCCTTGCATTTCTCATTGTTGAACCAAATATAAAAACAATTGAAATGCTCCCCTCCCTTTCTCTCACCTTCCTCCATTGTCCCTCCCTTCCTTTTACCCTCTTTGAACGTTGATCTTTTAGATAGAATGACATTCAGAAAAAACATGGTGGCAGAGCACATCAAGTGCACAAATCTATACCACGCCACACATTTTTTCAAAAAAAACTTACCGCAATCAAGTTATGTTCCAAGTGTTGTGCTTGAGCAAATTCTACCTATCCACATGAGGGAGTATTAAAGATATAAAATCAATAGATCTTGCTTCATCTAATGGTTTAATCTTTTCTGTAGAATACTATTGAAAAAAGATTAAAAATACCAAAGGAAAAAAGAAAGCCACACTTGTAGGGTTAACCATGGTTTCAAATACCGTACCGTACCACATGGTACGGTCGGTATTTACCGGTTTTTTGAAAAACAGGTATACGAGCTACCCGGTATTGGGCGATACCGGGTATCTCGGTAAGTACCGTCTGGTATGAGCGGTATTTATCAAATACTGCCCATACCGGACGGTATTTGATGTCATATCGGGCGGTATTGCCCGGTATGACGTAACGGCTCTTAAAAAGAGTCGTTGCTACAGTGGCATATATCATTTGGGGCCGGATTTAAAATATTGTATTCGTGTATTTGATATTTGAATCTTAAATTTAAATATTTCTTGATCAATTATGTGTTATTGGAGTTATTTTTAACATCAAAAAAAAAAAATGGCCGGTATGCTTTTTTTGTACCGGCCCGTACCGTGTGTCGGTACGGTATGGTACCGGTACCGGTATTTTAAACCATGGGGTTAACTACCTATGCATTATTTACAATGATGGCTAACATAACTTAACATGGAGTGATGTCTCGAAAAATAATTAAAAAATGCTACCACATCATTTTTGTGTTTTTCTAGTTAACCACCATTCTTTCAAAGTACAGGAAGAAGAATTGAATGTCATCATTTGAATACACAAATACAATTACATACAATAGCTTATACATAGTAATTGAATATGTCTACATGGAGATAATAGTATTGGTTAATAATGTGTTGCTAACTAAAAGAAATTCAACAAATGATAAAACGTAAACCACTATCAAACATTGTATAATATCATAACCACTTCTGTTCAAGTTAGCTTCAGCTAGTTTAATTTCCAGCAGATCAATGTCCGAACAAATTTCTTTGGTAAAATGATGATCCCATTATTACTTATTTTAGAAAAATTACACATCAGAGTCCAACATAACAAGAACAATATACAAGGGATTTCTAACCAGAGTCTACAGCAAACATAAAATGATAAACAAGATGAGCTTAAAAATCATATGTAATGTCTCACCTTTCCTGTCAATAAATCGAATGAAATTACATGTTTATAAGCGTCCTGAGCAAAAATGACAGCAGCATATTCATACTTTATAGGGGATATTTCCTGGTTGTCAGGATCTGCATCTTCTTTCCAAGATGGGGATTGCTCTGTTGAATACATTTTCTTGATTTTCCAACCTTGTTTCTTCTCAAACTGTTCCCTTTCTGAATGCAGCACCTTCACGGCATACGCCACACCACTTGTCAGTGGTCTCTCAAAAGCAGTCATTTCAGCATATCTAGAAAATGTTATCTGTCCAACAAGGTCATTTCTCATGTTGTCAATCTTCAATTGTAGCAGAGGGTTATATCTACATGTAGTTAATTCTACTTTCAGAAGATCAAATCAGACACAAATTTGCTGTTATCAAGTGGATAACTGAGTAATTTGGAGTAAAGATGCAATAAATATCTTGGATATTCATTGAAAGGCTGGAATTCTAAGAGAAAATCAGTACCTGATCTATGGCAGATGGTTCTTTGGCATGGTGAAAGGTAGAAATCAAGATTGCTAAGGCTTGAAGATGGTTCATGCTAACATTGAACTGGTCCTGAAGCATCCTAGCACGTTCATCACACATGCTTGAAAGCATCTCTCTTCTCTTCTCCATGGCTTGGGAGTTCATAAACCAGAAGATCCCGAGAGAACCCAAGAACGATCCAGCAATCCACAGAAGCAGCAGCTTCCTCCATGTCTCCCTGACCTTCTTTGATCCAAAGTAGTGACTGTAAAGTTGACTCCTCCATTTGCTTATGTGGAACTTCTTGTACCACCCCACCCTTAGATTGCTCTTATAACTAACATAACTGGTCTTCTCCATTATTTGAGCATCAATGAACCAATTCATTAGTATCTCAGAAAGAGCCTACCAGAATACCATTATAACAAAGCATAGAAGACATAGTTAAGATCTGAATACATGGAAATACTCATCCAAAGCAGCAGCTAACTTCTCCAGTCTTACCCTGGCAACTGAAAATTAAATGAAATTAACAAACATCGAGGAGAATGATTGTTGTCTAGAGGTTATAGAAATTTACATCATCAGGAGCCCCAGGCAGAGGAAGAAGCAACAAGGTGCAGGTGGTCTCCGGAAGGCAATTCTAAGGAAAAATGAAAGAGGGAACTTGGGAAAGATATTCGATGGATCCACGAGAGAGAGAAACACACCAAGGAATAAAGTGGGTTGGCCTCGGTGGCAGCTGATCGAGAAGAATTGCTAACAGAATTGGCTCACAACCAAGGTAAACTTGGAGGAGGGAGGGAGACTGTTCGGCCCGGCCTTCGGTAAACCAACACGGCTCCCGACGGAGACAACGGTAGAGATAGGGCGCTTATTAAAAACCACTGAGAAGCCAACACTGAGCTAAACCCCTCAAAATCAAAAGGGAGAAGAACCAAACAACAGCAAGATCCAATCTTTTTTTGGCTCTACACAGTAACTCGAGATAAAAAGACCCAGAAAGCGCCACTGAAATATCTCAAGAACTTGCCAAATCCCCAAACCTCTCGGTATCAAACAGGGGGCGAGTCCAAGCTGTTGGTCTCCAAGGTTTGATCCAAGAAGATGATAGTGATGGTTATGGTGGATAAGAAGGGGTGAGGAAGGCAAGGCAAAGCAAAGCAGCTGTATTGATTCACGGATTCTTGAGAAAGGAGATTCTTGTGTGTGAGAGAATGATGATGGGGGAATAACGCAGAGAGTGAGGAGAGCCCTGATGCTGATTGCAAAAGCCATTATCTCTCCAGAAAAAGTGAATTTTTAATATCAAAGGGAGAGAGAAAAGGAAAAAAAAAGAAGGAAAAATAGGCAGCGGCAGAAAACAACAAATTGATCTGGAATAAATAAATGGCATCCGCCCCCACTCGAGCACAAAAAACTCACCTTTCTGCATTCCATCCCAATCAAAGAGAGAGAGATTGGAGCAGTGGAAAAGCCCTGCACGCAAGTGCTCCCTCTGCAGCTCTTCCTCTTGTAGGGGCCTGCTATGTCTTCTCCTCCCTGGACCAAATTGACAGCTCCTGTTCATCCCCAATGGAGCAGGGAAGAAATGCAGAAGCTGGTGTTGCACAATGGGATTCCCAGATGTGGGCATCTTGAATTCTTGATGGACTTGTTTTAAGGAGTTGGTTTTTCCGCAAATTCTATAGAACTGTTTTTTTTTTTTTTTTGAAAATAAAATTCTATAGAACTGTTGATCGGATAAACACAACGTATTGTTAGGCTGCACTTTGAATCGATTTTATTCAATTAGTTCAATTAAATTTAAATTAAAAATAAAAAAGAACGATGAAAAAAAATGGGTCGGTCTATTTGTTTTGTTCTCATCCAATTCTATCGTTCTATCTTATTAGGGATGTGCACGAGAATCGAGCATATCCGAACTAGTTGAAACGTATTTCATATTAAATTCGGGTAGGATCCAGATAAAGAATTAATGAATCAATTAAATTCAATTTTGATTATATATTAATATATCTATTATATTATGTTCTTGCCTAAAGTCGAGGTGATGCGATCAGGCGCGTCTCCTGGTCGGGTGCGACTCCGGCGGAGGAATCTACAAAAAATACTCTGACGCTCAAGTAAGAAATGATTTTATGTGAGGGGAATAGAAATTAAAATCTCGATGTACCTAGTGTGTATTCTGTATATAATGCAGATTGAGGAATATTTGACAATAATACCTCTGAAATCTCATTGAAAGTGCCCAGAATGAGTCGAGGCTAATCCTAGAGATGTCGTGTTCATAATTGACGGATCTCTTGTAATTAATGAGGACGTAAGAGTCCTTGTATGGTCGAGTGGAGCCGTCGAACTAAGCAGTGTCTGGTTAGACTTGAGTCTGTTTTTTGAACGTGAACTCTTCTAAGCTTAATCCGATCGGGCCCAAAGTGCTACTATTGTTCATATTCTTTCTCACTGTCTCTTTTAATATATTAATTATTAAAAAAACCTTTTTGTTAATAAACACAAAATAATTTTTAATCTTATTTATTTATTTATGAATTATTATATATAAACAAAAAGGAGAAAAATGAACATGTTCCAACTCGATACTTGTGGTCTAGTATAGATTCCGAGTATGATTCAGTTTCAAATCCCAACATGGTAGGGTCCGGATTCAAATTTAGGAACCGATCCTATACAATATATAATCAATACAGATTACTCGGATCCGCTCACCCCTAAATTTTATAGATACTTTTAATTATTTGACTCTGGATTGAGTTTAAAGTCATATGCGTGAAATTTTTTGATAAATTATTTTATTTGATTTTAGAAAATTTTGATAAAAAAAACTTAGATCATCGTATCAAATTTATTTCATATGATATTGTTGGCCACTTGGTCAGGTTTTCAATTAAAAGATATAATTGAGTGAAGTAGCAAATAATTAGATGAATGAGCAAATAGTCATGAAAATAACATCCCAGTCATAATTTTCCCACGACAAACAAGCCATTATTTTATGAACACGCCTTTCATCTCTCTTTCTTTTTTTAAGAATAACCCTTACTAACAAATTATTTGCAACAATTCCATCATATGATATTTGTAGACCAGAAAGGTACTCTTCTGCAAGTTTTTTAGCTAGCAGGTTTCGGCATCCTTTTTTTCTTTCAGTTTTTGGTTGTTTTTAATGCTGAATTAAGCAGAATCTGTTTATTTTCACTGAGCAGTAACAATAAACAGATTCCAATGGTAATCTTTCCTGGATCACTAGCTACTGTTTCCATCACAAGGCATGCTGCCAAGTTAGCAAAAACAAATTAAGTTACCTCAATGCACAATTATATAAATATCATTCTTATGAAACAACATAAATG